>OX104068.1:54654647-54900467 GCA_944474145.2 Dicrocoelium dendriticum | reverse complement strand
TTTTTCGGGTGTTTTTCGTTTTAGACCCATCAAGAAGTCGGAGCACCCCTATCAACTCCTGGATCGACGACCGCGCTCACGAAGGAACCACTATACGGGATTCATCCTCATTCGTTCTAGTCCCACTTGAACTTGAACTTGCTTTCCTCCAGGTTGGCTGTACGGAAATGGCATGCAGTGGACAAGGCGAAAATACCTTCCTCATAGTTCATCTAACAAGTTTACCTATAATTTGCATTCTATGGTTTTTAACCATAAGACCATATAACGCGCGAATGTAAAAGAGGAATGTACACCCGTCATCCATCCTATGTAAAAGCTCTTATCCTGAAGATGGCAACAACTGGAAGGTCAGTGCATCTATGTTACTGGTAATTGTGAAGTCATGTAGAAGCTGGATTAGAACATTAAGAATTGAATTAACCCACCAGAGGTCGCAAAGCATCGCGTCGCAATTGGCTGCCAAATATTCACGCGGATTGCTTGGTGGAATGGAAAGTACTTGGCCCTACGGTTACGCATTGAGCTATACTGGGTGATGCCTCCGGGCACCTTGAGAGCTACTCCTACCAGGTTGGTCAATGGTGAGAGGTCAGACAAACTCAGTCTCCTGGTCCTCCAGGTTGGGGGTTTGAAATGGGATGGCGTCCATTTCTGTAAAACTAAATCATTGCCACCTCCCCGCTGCCTTGCGGACAGGCTTTTGAGCCAAAGGCTTTGGATGAGGACCCTAATCGTCCTCCTGTCTAGGTCTGGGCGCCCTGGCAGTATCTCAGCCCACATACAACCATGACATTTTCTTCAAACATAAACTTCATCCTGCATCGGCCGTCGCGCAGATTATCAAGGGTCGCCTTATCTGCTGCATACAGCAGGCGGATACGCGAAAACATGCTACTGCTGGCGCCTCCCTTCTTTCTTTTCCACCTTTTTCTCTTACTCCCATCCCGACCACCATTCTTAATCTTCCTTCTATAATTCCCAGCTTAATTAAAGCAACCGAAATGCCACTGGAGTAGAACCATCTGCAGCCACCATCCCACCCCACCTATCGGCAAAAGTCCCTTATAATGCCACGCTATCCCATTTCCATGGCGACATTCAATGTTCGCACTCTAAGACAAACATATCAACAGGCTGCCATTACACGCACCTTGGACACACTGGGTATTGATGTGTGTTGTGTGTCTGAAACTAGGTTCAATGACCCTAACGGTGTTATTGAATTAACTGCACTTGGCTTATCCGCTCGTTATTGGTTGCACGCATCCGGAGACGCCGATGCAGCACTCATGGGTCATGCTGGTGTTGGTATCATTCTAAGCTCCAAGGCTGAGCCATCGTTGGTTGATTGGATTCCGGGGAACAGCCGTTTATGTGCAGCCCGTTTGACGACATCAGCTAAGGTTGATTCACGAAGTAGTACAAAACGCTGTTTGTTCGTGATTTCCGCTTATGCTCCCACCGACTGCAGTTCTAATGCTGTCAAGGACACATTCTATCACGAACTGAATGCGCTATTACGCAGTGCTACTAGTTCAGATATTATAGTACTTGCAGGGGATATGAACGCACAAGTAGGGCGTCTGAGCTCTTCAGAAGCTCAGCTGAGTGGTAAATGTGGGCTTAACTCCGAACGGACTGACAACGGTGAGCGTCTGCTGCAACTGTGTGCGGAGCACCAGTTGCAGCACTGCTTTCAGACACAGTGAGGCGCCGAAGTGCCACTTGGCGTCCTCCTGTAGCTGACCAGCGATGGACCCAAATTGATCACATTGCCAAAAGTTACAGATGGCGTGGTTCCATCCTGGATTGCCGCTCGTACTGGAGTACCTGTGTCGACTCTGATCATGCCTTGGTACGTTGTCGTTTCTCCATGAACTTTACCGGGAGGCGCACCAAGCGTCTCCTACGATTGGCAACTGAGAAATTGTCTCAGCCCTCGGTCAGGCAAGCCTATCAAGACGCACTGCGTACTGCACATCCGTAGCCTTGTCCTAATGACGCTGAGCTTCAGTGGAATAGGATCTCGGCCGCCATGCACGACGCAGAAGCATCTGCTTGTGGCACTATCCATCGTCACCGCACCAGTCACTGGATATCCGAGAGGTCGATGAACCTGTTGGAATCCAGAAGAAGCCTCCTGCCTGGCTCTGAACACAATGTGACCAGACGGGCTATTAGGCGTGAACTAAAGCAGAGCTACGTGCTGACAAGGCAGCCGGTGGACCAGTAGGGCTCAAGAAATGGAGGAGGCAGGAGCAGTAGGCAATTACCGCAAGCTCTTCCAGCTTATCCGCACCACTGGTCCCAGAAAACTAGGCGTCAGTGAGACAATCAGAGACAGCGCGGGTGCACTGATACACAATAAGGAGCGCCGTATGGCTCGTTGGGCGGAACACTTTCAAGATCAGTTCAGCTGGCCTCCTGCTCCCGAAGCTCCTCCTACTTAGGTGATGCAGGACGAGCCATGGACGGTTAGTTTAGAGCCTCCGTCGGAGGCCGAGGTCCGAAACGCGATTACAGCCCTCAATCGTTTTCGTGCCGCTGGCCCGGATTCCCTCCCACCTGCACTATTTAAGGATGGAGGTGAGGTCCTCTGCAAAGCACTGACCTCTTTATTCGAATGTGTCTGGAAAGAAGAGAGCGTCCCGGCTAATTGGAGCGAATCGATTATAGTGGCAATATACAAGAAGGGCAGTCGCACAGACTGTGCGAACCACAGGGGTATTAGCCTAACGCCAATTGTGACAAAATTATTAGCCTCGATTATCGTTCGTCGCCTTATTGTTGCAGGGGAATCTCGGATTAGGGAAGAGCAGGCAGGTTTCCGCTCAGGAGGTGGCTATATAGACCGTATATTCACTTTGCGCAGATGCTAGAGCAGCGCCACACATACCGCAGACCGACAATAGCTGTGTTCCTCGATTTCAAGAGTGCGTTCGATTCAGTCGATCGATCGATTCTGTTCGAAATACTTGCGCGGAAAGGTGTTCCCACGAAATATGTGAACATCCTTTCGTGCTCTATACTCGAACACTACAGGCCGCGTCAGGGTCTACGGTGTCCTATCGGATAGCTTTCCGACCACAAGTGGCGTTCGTCAGGGTTGTCCGATTTCCCCGTTTTTGTTCAATTTCGTCGTGGATTCTATCATGGAGTGTTCCCTTGCGGAATCTCACGATGTAGGCGTTGAATTGCTGCCTGGTAAAAGGTTAGTTGATCTAGATTATGCGGACGATATCGTCTTGCTTTTCGACGATGTTGGGGCGGCCCAATCAACCCTGAATAGCCTGTCCAGAGTGGTCCCATTATTTGGTATGTACTTCGCACCTTCAAAGTGCAAAGTGTTGCTGCAGGACCATCAGCCACTTGATGACCCCTTGACGCTTGCTAACGAGAAACTCGAGGTGGTTGATCAATTCACTTATCTTGGCAGCTGCGTCAGCAATGATGGGCGCATAGAAACTGACGTCAGCTCACGCATTGCAAAGGCCAGAGCTGCCTTCTTGAACCTGCGGCATCTTTGGCGACAGAAGGATTTTCCATTCAACTGAAAGGCCGTGGATACAAGGCCACAGTGAAGCACGTCCTGCTCTGTGGCAGTGAGACTTGGCCCCTTCGGTCTGAAGATCTGAGGCGCCTTCAACTCTTTGATCATCGTTGTCTGCGAAGCATTGCTGGTGTCGGATGGCACCAGCGTGTCCGCAACGATGATGTACGTAGGCGAGTACTAGGTGGTGATAATCATGCTAGCTCCCTAGAACAACAGATAGCACTGAATAAGTTGCGTTGGCTTGGGCACGTGCTACGTATGCCTGGTCCCCGCTTACCTAGGACCTTGTTTAGTCTGCCAGGTGTAGGGTGGCGCAAGGCTCGAGGTGGACAGAAGTTGACTTGGCAGCGGGAAATGAAGTCACTGACGACCAAACTGGGTGCCGTTGGTCCGTCTCGCCTTCCGGGCTGGAGTCCACGTGACTCGCCCTGTGCTTGGCTCGAGACTTTACAGGACATGGCTCGCAACCGACACCAGTGGCGCGTTTGCTGCCGTCCTCTAATCGGATTGCCTGTTTAAGGTGTGTTTGGTGCTAAGTTATCTGCGGGGTAATGGCTAATTATGACGCGGGGCAGTGAAAGCCGCAAGGAAGCTGTCTCGCCGATGCCGCCTTATCTTAGCACAATAGCCAGCTGTTTGTGACGGTATGTTGTCTACACAAGGTGTAGGCGCCTTGAACCTGAATGTTTGCTTAGGGCATTAAGGTTTTCAGGTAAGTCCCTCTTCTCTCTTATTCTTTCTTTCATAGGTCATGGTTGTATGGCAGTAAAGCATCAGTTCAAATGGCTGATGTACTGCTATTGATGATGATGACCAAACCTCCAATCAAATGACTCATTAACATACGTGCATTTACCATCCTTAGTGCTCATAAGACCCTTAGTTTTGCTTCTCGTGATCCCTCTGATCACCTCTTCATGAGCAATTCGTCACTTGGAATACATATCAGAGTTTGTCACCGACGTTCGGCACATTGATGCAGCGCACAGATTTGTAGTCGACACATTGTCAGGAGGTTGACTTCACGAGGCTTTGTGTCAAGAAAGCAAGCTAGAAGCCGTCGCTGCCCGTCAACAAACAGCGTCTGAGTGTGAACAGTTGAAAGCAAATCCTTATATGAAACAAGATTAACTGCCTGTTCTCAACTCGGACTCGTGAAGTTACTGTGATAAATCCATCGGAAAGCCTCGAACATTCGTTTCGCAACAGTATGGACAAGTGGCTTTTGACCACTAGTACGGAACCTACCATCTGCGCAACCGCGCTATCATAAAGCGGAGTGCGGATCCCTACAGCTGGCCAGGCATGCGCTCTGATATCCAGCGATGGGCGAAACACTATAACCTTCCTGAATAGCATGATACGTCGCCACACGATTGCCTGACAAGCAATCTCCTGGAACTCCAATTTGGGGTTGGAGTGAGGGCGGCTCCTTATTTTATAAAACGGGCTCTCTGTAGTCCAGTGTTAAAACGTCGCTGTCCTGCGGTAACGGTTTGAAATAATGGCTTTGTTTAGGCACCCCACTCGTTTTCCTGTCTAGGCTTGGGCAACGTGAATGTATGCAACCAACGCAATACAATGAATCATTTTCTAGCAGTTTTTTGTGCTCTGGCCGTTTTAGAGGATAATCAACGACATTCTATCTGCTGCCTCGACTGTGGTGGATAGGGGTAGGGATGCTACTGCTCAGGACTTTCAGTCTTCTTATCCCCCGTCTTGCTCTTTTCCATTCTAACTATCCCGCTCCTTTACTTTTATACCCCATGTTTTCAATCCCCAATTCTCGGCCCTCCAACACCTTGCTTAGATAGTTGCTGGTTTTCTAGTATTAGCTCACCCATAGTCGCAGGGCGTCGCTCCAACCTAGTCCAACAGTCTATGTTCAACCAAGCGGACAACGTCAGTTCATCCATTTCCCTTTGGAGTTCTCGCGTCTCCCTAAGCCTGGCATGCCCCACCGTGCGCACTTTGCCGCAGATTGGCCAACTGGCAGCACTTGCTCGCGCATAACAGAACCTATCGATCGATATTCTCTGTTTATCTAAATCGCCTGCAAGATTCGAGCTCCATGCTTAACCTTTGCTCCCCCACATGAGACACTGGCGGCATATCCTCCATGCGTCTGTCTGGCGATGCCGCAGCTTCAAATGCCGGTCAAGCTGGCATCGGGATTAATTGCGTCCCCGGCCTGAAGTTTCCCTGATCGATCGGATTTCAGTCAACAGTCGGATGTGCGCCGTTAGACTAGCAGGTTCGTTCGATGCTACGTAGTCGCACCAGGACAAGCGGTGCCTGTTTGTTGTTGCCCCTATGCCCCTACAAACTGTAGCACTGATACGGTGAAAGATGATGAGCAGCAACTTCACGATCTCCTTTGTTACAGAAGCAGCACGCGTACTTTAGCGTTGGCTGGCCATCTAAACGTACAAATCAAAAGTTATCCTCTGATGAACTTCATCCGTGCGGCCAGCATAGTGTAGGCTCCCGTAATGACAACGGTCAGCGATTGCTACAGCTGTGTGTAGATATTCGTCGCTTACGCGCGAGCACAATCTTTAGACACAGCACCCGCAGGAACGTGATTTGGCGCCCACCAGCCTCAGGCAAGCAATGGACGCAAATCAATCATGTCGAGATGAGGTGCCGCTGGAGATGCTACGTCCAAAACTGTCGCCCGATTTTGGGCACGCTCCTGGGTTCTAACCACGCACTGTTATGCGCCGATCTCCTGGTGCGTTTCGGTGGACATCCGCAACGTCGATGTGGACGGATTGTCACCAGACAGCTGGCGCAGCCAAAGCTTCTGAACATGTAGCAAATTGCTCCGCCATCCGGGTCGAGTAAGCGCCCACTGAATACCGTCGAAGCTTACCGGATGCAAGTTCTTTAAACGTTACTATCAGCAGGCTTGTCTTCATGTGGCAACTCAAATTGCAAACTAGACATTAGGTCGCTACACCATCTCTGGCACATATGAATGCTCGCCGACGTGTTGCGGCTGGAAGCGAATACATTGAGGTTCACAAAATCTCAGGGCAAATCTGCTGCTAGCCTGAAAATAGACCGCGTGGCCTGTTGGTTTCATTGTGCCGCGGAGATAGAAACAGCCTCTACCATTGGTAATCATGGTAAGTTATTTTGGCGGATACGGGTAACAAGCAGCAGGAGACCTGGTGTTAACGAGACCATACGCGACGAAATCGGGCAGTTGAGCCACAGCCTGGCAAAACGCTTGGAGCGTTAGGCCGAACACACTGCCAGGCAATTCAAGCAACCTGTTAGCTCTTTCTCTTTCGCGCAACGAGCGCCCTTCACCCTGGGCCGTCACCTTGAGTCCAGCATCACGCGCAGAAGTCGACCGTGAGCTCAGACTGTTAAAATTGCATAGTGCCGCAGGGGCTGATAGAATACCCCAGCCCTCTTCTAATTCTGGGGACCTGCTGTAGTAGCTCATTTACACGAGTTGCCAGAGGAACTTTGGGAGCAGGAGTCTCTCCCGACGGACCGGAGCCGCTCTGTCACTGTCCTAATTTTCAAAGGAGGTTCTCGTTCGGAATACCCCAACCATGCAGGGATCAGTCTGATCACACTTGCCTCTAAATTGCTTGCGTCCGTCATTCTGCACAGACCGACTGGCACGCGTGAAAACCAGATTCGTGAAGAGCAAGCTAGGTTTCATCGAGGTAGGGGCTGCATCGACCACAACTACGTCTTGCGGCAATTGTTAGAGCACCGCCATGCGACACAACGTTGTCGCGTTTCTTGACATAAAAGGTGCTTTAGACTCAGTCGACCGATGTGCCCTTTGGGACCGTCTGGTGAGGAAGGGTATGCCTCATAAATACGCAAACATTATCAAAGCGCTGTACGCGCACAGTTTGGGCAGAGTAAGGGGTTATGGCCAACTTTCGCCATCCTTCAGTGTCACCAGCGGTGTGAGAAAGGTTGTCCGCTGTCACCTTTCCTATTTAACTTCGCTTTTGACGAGGGCATGGAGGAAATCTTCGCTGGACACGACCTATAAATTGTGGAGCCAGTTCCAAGTGAGCGGACGATATTGCCCTCATATGTGACAGCGCCCAAACTTGCCAGTCTACACTGGACCGATTAGCCCTGGCTGTCTCTCGCTTTGGGTATGCTTTGCTCCATGGAAATGCAGAGTGCTTCTCCAAGATTGGGGTTGACGCACCCATGCGCTGACGTTTTGTGGTGAATAGCAAGGAGTCGTTCAGTCATTCTAGTACCTGAATACCTATATCAGCGCTCAGTGGATAGAAGTTGAGGTTACGAACCGCATCGCAAAACCTCGAGGTGCTTTTGCCAATCTCCGCTACATGGGGAGCAGACGCGACATTACTCTTGCTCTGAAGGGCAGAGTCTGTAATGCTGCCGTCAGTTTAACTCTCCTATATGATGGTGAAACCTGATCCATCAGGTCGACAGCCATAAAGAGGCTCGTCACATCCGATCATCGCTGCGTTCGCAGCTTAGCTCATGTATGGTGGGAGCAGTGCGTGACCAAAGCGTGTATTCGGAGTCACGTATTTGGTGCAGGAAGAGCGAGTGAACCGCTCAGCTCCATTATATCAAGCACCAGGCACCAGGCTAGAAAAAAGATGTTCTTGGATTATGTCCAGTCTATTACCAGGAATCGTGTACATCGGAGGCGTTCGGCTTTAGAAAAAACGCTGAGCCAAAAAAACTGCAAGCTGTGTTTTCGAACAAGCCCGAAAGGTACGTACCCAACTTTTCTAGCTTGAAACTGGATACAACTTTAATTGCAGTTCTAACGCGCGGTTTGAAACTTTGTGCACCTAGACGTAGAGACAACCAACTTCATTACGGGTTGCAATTCAAAAACCTGCACGTTTGCTTTGCAACCATAAGGTCACCGGTTCGAATCCGCGTAGGGGTGGGCGTCTTCACGGTATACTCAGCCCGCGCGCGACTGGTGGTGGTCGCGTGGCAGCGAAGCGCCGTTACGGCGTACAGCTGGCACATTATTATTATTTATTATTATATGACCAAACGAATGGGTTAACACCTACATCTAATATGGAGCTCGAACGCTTTAAGTGCTTCTTGGCCTATTGTTGCTATCAATATCGCAAACATCGTGTCCATAATCATGGTCCATTAACAAGAAAGCACCTAGACGCGCTGAAGGAGCTTAAACGCAATGAGGAGGTGATTCTGTGCAAACCGGACAAGGACAGAAAAGACTATATTGATAAACACAACCATTCTGAGCGATAAGACGAAGTTTTCCTGCGCCACGAGGGAAGCTGACTAAACGGAACAGATTAAGAGACAATCACTAAAAGCCTCCAACAGCTTCGGGCCAAGGGGTACATAACCGATGCATTGTATGACAGTCTTAGACCTTGTGGCACAAACGTTCCGAGACTTTAAGGCTTGCCAAAACCCTATAAGGCCGACATCACGCTCCGTCCTATTCTGTCAATGGTTAACTCCCCCTACCACGCAGTTGCCCAGTGGCTTGTAGGAATTATTGAGCCGGTGAGACAACAGCTTGTGACTTACAACCTGCGTGACAGTTTTCAGTTTGTCGAGAGCATCAAGGAGGCCAAAATTAATGAGAAAGTGATGCTCTCCTTTGAGGTTGTCTCGCTTTTCACTAACGTCCCCATGATCGAAACTATGGATTACATTTGCGAGCAGATAACGAAGTTGGAAATTGAGATTTGTATACCTGTGCTTGAGTTGAAAACTTATTGCTGCGGTGCACCCGGAATGTGCAATTTCTATTTAATGGTAAATATTACCGGCAAAAGGATGGTGTAGCCATGGGATCCCCCCTCGGTCCATTGTTCGCAGATATATTCATGGCCAAATTGGGGCGAACGAAATTGCAAGCAGAGATAGAATCTTTCGATTACTACCGTCGTTATATGGATGATATATTTATAGTGGCGGATAAATGCATAAATCTGGATGAGGTTCTCTATCGGTTTAACCGGGCTCACGCAGCATTGCAATTTACCTGCGAGGCAGAAACTTGCAATCGGCTTCCGTATCTAGATGTCTTGTTAACTAGGAGGCCAGACGACTCCATCCAGCAGAAAGTCTACAGAAAAAGTACGTGGATTGGTCAGTACACGAATTTTCGCAGTTTCGTCTCGCTGAGAAATAAGCGAAACTTAATCCACTGCCTTACCACAAGAGCACGTAGAATTTGTTCACAGGACACCCTGGATGAGGAACTAGCCTTTATAAAGAATACGCTGCGCGAGAATGGCTACCCGGATAGATTTGTTTCAAAGAATTTTGAAGAAAAGCCCAAGCCGGTACCAGTTTTAACCGCGGCGAAGAAAGAGTTATTTTCAAGAATACCTTTTAGGGGGATGCCGCTGCCGAGCGCCTAACCAAAAGTCTTTCAGCGGTAGTCAAGTCGACATTCCCAGCAGCCAGGTTAAAGTGTACATTTTCTACTGAACCACTTGTTTGTTCACGCAATAAGGATACGCTGCCATTGCTGACCTCATCTATGGTTATTTATCAGTTCAAGTGCGTTTGTGACGCTACTTATATTGGTCGAACTGCACGGCACTTGTCCAAACGCGTGAAGGAGCACTGCCCGCGCTGGTTGCGTCAAGCAGGAACTGGGGCCATTAGCAGCGCCGTTTTGACCCATATTGTCGACACGGGGCACCAAGTCGATCCAAAGCGTGCCTTCAGGATAATTTACAGGGTCCCCCAGCATTAATCAAGAGGTTTGCGCCTCCGTGCGCTCGCGACAGCTGAATCGATTTGCATTCGATTGTTTCAACCTTCATTATGCTCGCAGAAGAAGTTGCTCCATGCCTTACAGCTTCCCTGGCCAGCTAGAACGATTGCCACAGATCAAGCTCGATACCATGCAATCGACCTGTCAGGTCGAAGGTCAACTTTTAGCTCCATCACTGAACTGTTAATTAACTATTTAATGCGAGACAATGAGTCGACTTCAGTTCATTATTTCATCCTTAAATATGATTGTAATTGTCTGAAGAGAATCACGGAAACAAGTGTTCACCTGTGGTCTGGTGTTCTTTTGTAGTATCTTTTGTTATTTTGCGCATGCCATTTTCTTTATTTATTTGTCCTTTTTATTCGTTAAACGTTAAGTTCCAAATCCAAGCAGTTATATACACAGATCCTCCACTGGTTTTACTTGCGAACCATATCCTGAATTGTTTCCAGCCATCAGCATTCCTCTTGCGTTGATCCTCAACCAAGCAGACGTGTGGATCCAATGGTGGCAAGACGTGAAGTCAACGATTTCATTTGCTGTCGCCAGGTGGATAGTGGACCACCACATGGGCTCTTTCAGTTGAGTCGTGCACGAGCATACAGAGCGCGATTGGGCAAACGCTTAGCTGACATACTCAGGACATGACCGCGGCATCTTAACTGGCGCAAC
The DNA here is from genome assembly GCA_944474145.2 of Dicrocoelium dendriticum. Taxonomy (NCBI): domain Eukaryota; kingdom Metazoa; phylum Platyhelminthes; class Trematoda; order Plagiorchiida; family Dicrocoeliidae; genus Dicrocoelium; species Dicrocoelium dendriticum. The sequence continues at coordinate 54,889,485 of OX104068.1, read as the reverse complement.
AAAACCAGCTTGCCGAAGGGAATACTCGCATTCCCTAAGACACGAGGTATGAATTCGCTGTTGCACATGTGTTGTTGCCATCACAAACGAGCAATCCTCCTCAAGTATCCGTTGTCCAAGGCCGAGAGCCGACGCATCTCGTCTACGCGAACTGGCCATGGCTCGCTTCCATATAGCAACACCGCCCGAACGGTGGCATTGTAAACACGACACTTTACCAAGAGGGAGATATCCCGACGACGTCACAAGTGCTGCAGGTTGACAAACGCCGACCGAGGTTTGGCGATGCGAAGAGCAACTTTTCTTCTAATGGTACCACCAGCAGGCACAGCTGCGAAGATGGACAAAGCTATCCACTTGTTCAAGCTGTGTACCTTCAATATTGAGCATGGGAACAGTTGTGCCAATCCTGAAGCAGCACTTTACACTTTGACGGGGCAAAGCACATTCCGTACCTAGATGCCTCAATCGCCAAACGGTCTAGAATGGTTTGCATGCTCTGTGAGTCGTCACCAAGTAAGGCGATATCATCGGCATAATCTAAGTCGGTTGCTCGCTTGCCCGGTAATATCTGTATACCAACATTTTGGCAACCGTTTAGAGCTCTCGACGGGATGGCTTCAATCGCAAAATTGAGGAGGAAGGGGGACATAGGGCAACCTTGTCGTACACCGCTGTTGACAGCGAAGGATGACGAAAGCCTTCCATACACCCTCACTCTACCAGAGATGTGGAAATACAATGCGCGTAGGATGGCATTGTACTTTTGTGAGACACTGTTCCTTAGCAAACAACTCCATAGTGCAGGTCGATCAACCACGTCGAATGCGGCACGGATGCCCAGGAATGCAACGATGGTAAGCCTCTGGTAAAGGTGGCGGTGTTCCAGGATTTGACGGACTGTGAATATCTGATCACACACTCGCGGCCAGGTCGGAAGCCAGCCTGTTCTTCCCGGTACTGCGATTCGCGAATGGGAGATAATCTACGGAGTAGAATGGATGTCAATAGCTTGATGGAAACACCGCGTGAGCCATAAGCCTGTTCGCTGTCCAGTCTGTAGCGCAAGAAAAGCGAGTGAATCCTTCAGAACCATTCTGTCATACACCAGATTGTGGTGGTATAGTTATGTGTTAGGCATGCCAGCACACCGATTGCTGCGGCGTGCATTGTTTGCGCGTCCGGGATCTGGATGTAAGAAGAGGAAGGCAGCCTAGCCGACGATTTGATCAGGAGGAAGGCTCTTACTTTCAATTCGGTCCCTGTTGGTAGCTCCTGACTTTCTGTTTGGGGTCCGAAGGCGATTAACACATTTGGTTAAATACACTTGTTGACTTGGTGAAGGGCCGAGCTAACTGACGTTTGTATTATGAGTCTCTTTGTCTCTCCCTCTCCAAACACCATCTCGATGTCAATGCGTAATAATGTAAACGTACAACATCACTTATTCCGATTTTATATTTCACACTGTTTATTATCTATATTTTTTTCTCGTATATATTGCTGCATTGTATTGAGGCATAGTAGCTACGATATTTCTCACCTCCAGCTAACATGTAGTGATAATGATGAGTGCTGTGACTTCAAAATTGGCCTCGGTTGGAGCCTCTCGATTTCTTGGTTGAAGTCCGATAGACGAGCACTGTTGGTTGGTTACACTTGTTGACATAGCTAGGAGTCGGCCTCATCTGCATTCCTGCTTTGGTTGCTTTGCCCCTCTTCTATCGGCCTAAACTTTCTTCTCTAAAACTAAGCATGTGAATATCACTGTTTTCTTTTCCCCCATTCGCTACTACCTAATTGAATTGTATTGTGGCACTGTAGATGTGTTTCTTCTTCATATCTATTGGGCAGAATGAATGAAGACGAAACACAGTAGGGCTACCGTAGGCGCTGAGGATACCGCTTGGGATAGCGTAGCAAGTCCGGGTGTGTCCTTGTAACAAAGCAGTTAAGATCGTTGTATCTCATCTACACAGCCGTTGATTTTTCTTTCCCTTTTTCCTTCTCATGAAGTTTACAGTGCTGTTAGACCGGTCATCCCCCACCATTACTCTCACTATTCATTCAGATCAGACTAGATCCTCTCGGCAGCTATGGCAACGATATGCAGTTGGCCACGAAATGTTAGCCAGGCGCGTCTCGCATCTAGTTTAGTATCTTACTAAGTGGTTTTGATAGCTTTATCCAACCGCTTACGAGGTATTTGTTTTCAATGCAGCCCTCACATTTCTTCTACGACCTTTGTACCCGTTGGACAAGAAAGTCCTTGGAATTCATGACATGATGCATGTTATAACTCTCACGATACCGTTAAAAGGTTCTCATCGTGATAGCAGCCTGGGTGCATGTACACTCATCCACTTTGATGTACTGTACCAACAAATAATTATTACTGTTAGTTTACTTGATTGTAAATAACAAGACTTATGTCGTGCACACGCACAAGTCGCGATCGCGGCTTACTTCTTACCTCTATATACTTTCGTCGACATCCACGAGAATTTCACGTGAATATAAATCATGGAGGTTGACTGGCATGGAGAGCGGAATGCTGATACTCTGGCACTCTATTTCCTCAGCAGTTTCCATGCTTTGCCCTTGTCTCGAGTTTGTAAATTGTGCATATAAAGAATTTGTAGAGAAAAGGGCTACACGGAAAAGCTAATGAAAAGCTCAGTCGGCTACGAAAACCGTTAATCCGAGGTTCGATTAATTCTAAGTCTTCTAGGTGTCCGAAGCTAGCCGTATGCTTCGATAAGAAACGCAATCTGTCAGCAACCATTCCAGTCACCAGACACCAAGCAATCACGACGAAATCACGCGAAGCGAACCGAAGCGAGAACGCAGTACAAAATTCGAAGAAGGATGTATCGGTTCAGATAATCATAACAAACTGACAATAAATGAAAGAAGGTGCAACATAAAATTGCAATTGAAAATGCAGGAATTAAGAAGTGCTACAGAGCTTCCCCCTAGAGCGTGAACCAAGAAAATGAACGTTCGATACATACTACTCGACGTGACTAGCTAGTTTAGAAGAAAGAACAAATGCAGGTCCAAAATGTGTACGCTTCTGTGTGCCTGTTTGTGACGGGTGGGTGTTGAGGAGAAGAAGGATCAGAGGAGAGTCACACATCGGTTGGGTGGTTGGAGTGCTTTGCGGTGGAGTCTGTTCACTGTCAGAAGTTTCAGGAGTCTTTCGCGGCGACTGGAACATGACGTAGGTTAATTTTGGGCGATAAATACTGACAGTCTTTAAAATCATTGCTGTTTAATACAAAACACTTCTATTTACGGACGATGACTTTGAAAGGGTCTTCGGAAGGCTTGCGAACCGCATCGACGCGCATGAGAACGAAGGGGCACGTGTGTAACTCGGGGTGAACCTGTTGGCTTCGAGAAGTGAATCGTCATGGCATTGGACGAATTGCGCTGAAGTAATGCTTCAGTCGTGCAACATATGACGTAGGATTGACTTTGCCGATGACCCTGAAATCCAGTACTAATTCTCCAGGAAGCCTCAGCGTCGTACCAAAGACTAATCCTGCGGGATGACAACCGATGTCATTTACGGCGCTGCGGATACCGAGGAGAATGATTGGTTAACACTCCGACCACTGAATATTCAACTGCGTTGCATTGAGTGCGGCCTTAAGTTGGCGGTGAAAACGCTCGACCAAACCGTTATCAGCCGTATGATACGCTATCGTGCGTAGATGAGAGCAGCCAAGCATGAGGTTAAGGTCGCAGAAAAGAGCAGGATTAAATTGGGGTCCTCTATCCGTAGTAACAGTGGCGGGGGTGCCACACACGGAAATCCAAGTTCCGATGGAAGTTCGTACAACTGTCTCCGCTGAGACATCGTGCAACGGCACGGCGTGTGGCCAACGTGTAAAACGATAGACTGATGTCAACACGTAATTAATACTGTTGAATGATAGTAGAGGTCCAACGATGTCGATATGGATATGTTTGAATCGAGCGTTGGGCAGCGAAAATGATCTAGGAACAGTAATTGTGTGGCGATGTATTTTGAAATTCTGGCAAGTGTTTCGCCCATCGCTGGGTATCAGAGCGCTTGCGGGGTCAGACAGCGATCTGTGATCAGCCTGCTAGTAACGCCGGGTGCTCGGATGAGAGATATCATCAAGTGGCCAAACACAACTCGCCGATACTGTTGCGGAACGAATGGTCGAGGATTTCCGGTGGATATATCTCAGTACATTCTAGAGTGCGAGTTGAGAAAGGCAGTTGAGAAAGTTTGATAGAGGACTTTGAATTCGAATTCTTAAGCTCAGGATCTCTTTCTTACTAGACAACGATACTTTCTAGGTTGACTACCTGGCGCGAAAGCTCGTGAAGACCAATGCGAGATATAGCGTCGGCTACACCATTGTGAGCTGCATCAATGTATCGAGTGTTGGTGGTAAACTGTGATATGTAATCTAGCTGATGAGTTCCTCGAGGTGAGAAGTGATCGGAAGAAACACGGAAAGCAAGAGCGAATAGCTTAAGGATAATAAATGATCGCCGTTCAAACAAATGGAAGATAGATCGTGCTATATCCCAGTTAGATTGCAAATTATGTAGCCCAGCCGATGTCCCCATGGCTCAGTGGCTTAAACTGCTGGCTAGTTGGCATCTGCCTCTAGCGATCATGGTTTCGATCCCCAGTAAGGGACCGAGGGAATGCATAGCATTGACGAGCCCCAATAGGGCGAAACGCGTCTGTGCTTCTCCGGGCTAGGCTTTACTGTGTAGCTTGTTAGTTGCTGGGACGAACACATTGGCGAAAGTGCTTAACTGCGAGAGAAATGGCTAAGAGTTCCCTGCCGAAAGTACTGTGTCTGGTCTGAGGTTGTAGGTTTCAAACGAAGAGAAATGCTCAGGTTGACCGTCTGTTATGGGGACCGAACGTCCCCACAACGATCACAAGCTTAAACCATGGAAGGCAATGAGACTCGATTCAGACAAGTGCACATGTTTCGATCAGCCTTCCAACTCGTGAGACATTCACGTTTCGATTGGCCTTTCTACCACATTCATATTTCTGGCCAACCTCTGCAATCATAAAACATGCAGCCTTTTTTACCTAAGAAACATTCAGTTTTCTAGTCCAGCCTCCGCATCTGCCAACATTCACTTTGCGACATGTTCCGTTGTCATATTCGTATAGAGCTAATAATTTACTTCCAGGGTTTGCTTACGCAAACCATTGGCACCATCGAGGTATACTGGTGGGTAAAACTGCCTACGCGAAAAGCACGTCTTTTTGTCTTGATCTCTCGGGTTTGGTTAGCTGCTTGTGAAACTGCGTTTGGTCTAGGATCCCATTCAACTCGCGCGTAGTAACCGCGTTGCGCCTAAGTCTCACGAGCCGTACAAATTCGAATTTTGTTGGTTACTTTGTCGTGTGTGAGATAATTCCAAGACACATTCGTCCGGCCGACTAGGAGAGTTAATACCAAGAGGCAGTTATAACAAAGTGGCGACGGGTTGCTTCGAACCATGGAGATTACCTATAATGATTTTAAGTCGCAGTTTCAACAACAGCTCAATTTGATGTCTACTTTAAGAGAAAAGCTTTCCACTTCTTCCATTCAATCAGGCTTTGCTGAAAACTCTCAATCGATTGACAATATCGCTGGCAGTATCTCGGAGTTCCTGTACGATCCTGGCGCTCATGTCACCTTCGATTCTTGGTATAAGCGGTACGAGGACCTATTCACCGTTGACCTGGCTTGCCAGGATGACGCGTGGAAGGTCCGACTGCTTCTGCGCAAATCGGACACGGCCAAGCACCAACGGTATATCAACTTCGTCTGGCCAAAGAACCCCCGCGACCTTACCTTTGTCGAAAAAGTCCGCACGTTGTCGCAGATTTTCGGCAAACAGTCCTCTCTGTTCAACACCCGGTTCTAATATCTGCAACTGATTAAGAGGGATACCGATGATTTCATCACATATGCGGGCATCGTCAATCGGGAATGCGAACGATACCAACTTGGCTACCTCACAGAAGATCGGTTCAAGTACCTGGTTTTAATTTCTGGCCTCCAATCCGGTCACGATGTCGACATGCGAACGCGCCTTCAGTCCAACTTGCAGCAGGATAACACGAGCACACTTCATAACTTGGTCGAGGAATGTCAAATGCTGATCAATCTGAAAGATGATTCCGCGATAATCCGGAATTCTCCCGCACCTGGTCTGGTCCAAGCAATCGCAGCATCAATGCCGCAATCTTCTGGGCGGCCTACCCAATCCGACAGAGCGAAGTCTCCACCCTATCCGTGCCGATTCTGCGATGCCTAGCACTTCCACCGTGACTGCAACTTCCGCCAGCACCGATGCCAGCGTTGTAGCAGGGTGGGGCACCGTGATGGCTACTGCAATCCTACGACGCTCAAGGAGGTCAAACCTGGCCTGGCCCCACACGCAAACGAAGAGGTCACGATCCAGACGTACGCCCAAAACTGGTCCGGTTGGCAACTCCTTGAGCTTGTCCGCCACCTTCCAAGTCAACGGTGACCGCAGGAAGTTCGTCGACGTTCTGCTCAATGGGCAGCCTGTTCGATTGCAGTTGGATACTGCTTCGGACATCACGACCAACTCCGAGTAACTCTCGCGATCCCTTAGCAAACCACCACCAGCACCTGTGGTGGCTGCGTGCAACTAACTGGGCAAATGCAGTGCTCCGTCTCCTTTCGATGCGTCACATTCGACGGGATCTGCTACAGCACAAAGGCGAAGCTTAACGTGATTGGTCTCGATCACCTTGGCTTGGCCGATCTACCACTTCGGGCCATTTGCAATGCCGTACAATTTCCGACAGTTCGCTCAAGTGTTCCAGGATGGTCTTGGCCGCTGTACACGCACTCCCGCCGTGTTATATCTCGCTCCCGGAGCTCAACCGGTATTCCGTCCAAAAAGGACGGCCCCTTACACAGCCTTACCATTGGTCGATTCTGAACTCAAATGATTGGAAGTTATGGGTGTCCTGGTACCCGTGTCCTACTTTGCCTGGGCAGCCCGGATCGTCTTGCTCAAAAAACCGAATGGATCCTTCTGTATCTGTGCCGACTTCTCTATTGGCCTCAATGCTGCGCTGGAACCAAACTGCTACACATTGCCATCTTCAGCCGACCTGCTCAATAGTGGCATGTGCTTCGCTAAGATCGACCTGGCAAATGCCTACCTACAGATGGATGTTGCTCCTGAATCGCAACCGCTTCTGACGATCAACACACACCGCGGTTTCCTCCAGTACACCAGACTGCCGTTTAATGTCAAGACCGCCCAAGCCATTTTCCAACAGATGATGGACGCCATGGTCTCTGACATTCCGAGTACGGCCGCGTACCTGGATGATCTCATTATTGATCGCACCCTAGAAGAACTGCGAGAACGTCTGGTCTCTGTCTTTGAACGGATCCAGGAGTATAGCTTCCGCCTGAGGGCTGATAAATGTCAATTCTTCCCTCGGTCGATCAAGTATCTGGACTTTGTCTTCGATGCTAATGACCGTCATCCTGACCTCGAAAGCGTCCGAGCCATCCAACAGATGCCGTCCCCCAATGATGTGTCACAACTGCGGTCCTTTCTTGGCCTCATCAGCTACTACAGTGCTTTCTCACCATCGCTACATGATCTACAGGCCCCGCTCAATCGATTCTTGCAAAAAGACGTTCCTTGGTACTAGCGCCCGCTTGCGAGGCCTTCGTGCGTCTGAAATTCATACTGAGTCCTGACCTACTGCTGACCCATTACGACCCAACCTTGCCGATTCTGGTCGCTGCTGACACCTCTGCCTAGGGGATCGGAGCAGTTCCCTCCCACTGCTTCCTAAATGGTTCCGAAAAAGCGGTTATGCGGAGAAGAACTACGGTCAGGTTGAGAAGGAAGCCCTAGCCATCGTGTTTGCCGTTACCAAATTCCACATGATGCTGGATGGCCGGTGGTTCATGCTATTGACTGATCACAAGCCACTGCTTTCAATCTTGGGTTCGAAGAAGGAAATTCCCGCATACTCGGCTGGCCGCCCTCAGCGTTGGGCTATCATGCTTCTTGGTTACGACTTCGAAATCCGCTACTATCGTACTCAGAATTTCGGTCAAGCCGATGCACTCTTTCGCCTCATTTCCAAACATGCTACAGAAAACACGGTGATCGCCGCTGTTACCGTGGAGGACGACGTTCGTCATCAACTCTCGAACACTGTCCGAAGTCTCCCCATTACTTCCGCCGAAATACGTTGCGCAATTGCCCAAGACCCTGTCCTGCAGAAAGCCGTCACTTACGTTTAGACGCGCTGACCAAAAACTGCCTTTTCTGGCGAACTGAAACAACTGTATCAACGCCGCGACTCCTTTCCCGTCGTCGATTTTTGCCTCATGACTGCAGACCGAGTTGTCGTTTCTTCATGCCTCTGGCAAGCTGCACTCCGCCAGCTCCGTTCTGCTCACCCCGGTATGAACAGAATGAAGGCAATCACCCGCAATTATGTGTACTGGCTTGGCATTGACAACGATATTCAAGATTGGTTCGCTGCTGCTCAAGATGTCAACAAGCATCCAAGACGCCACCACACCAACTACCAGTTCTTTGGAAACCGCCAGAAAAACCGTGGTCTCGAGTGCACATCGACTATACTGGTCCGATGGATGCCATTTCCTACCTGGTCGTGGTCGACGCCTATTTCAAATGGCCTGAAGTGGTCGCCGTCAACCCACCAACCGCATCCGCTACGCTGGGTTGTCTACAAAGAATTTTCAGTCAGCATGGACTTCCCGAGGTCTTACTGACTGGCAATGGCACTCAGTTTACGTCTTCCATATTCGAAGACTTTTGTCGCCGGCATTGCATACAACATCTGCGCTCACCGCCCTACTATCCTTAGTCGAGTGGTCAAGCGGAGAGGTTGGTCGACACCTTCAAGAGGGCACTTTTGAAATCTCGTGGGGAGGGGACCGTGGATGAATGCCTTCAAGCGTTCCTACTCTCTTACCGTCCCACACCAAATCCAGCCGCTGCAGAATGCCAGTCTCCGGCTGAAGAAAGCTACGCACCACTAACGAAGTCATCATCCCGACCAAAAAGCCACCAAGTCAATCCATTATCTGTACCAAGCACAATGAATTCGTCGTTGGAGCCCCGGTATACGCTCGCGACTATCGAGAAGGTCATCCACGCTGGATCGAAACAACAGGGACGGCCCATCGCGGTGGTATGCTACATAATGTCGTGGGAGACGACACATGGGTTCGCCACCAAAACCAACTTCGACCGCAACGCGGAACGCTCAGTGAACAATCCAGGTCGGTTACACAAATGCCGCTGCGCGACAACCGGGGCCTATGGTAGCCCTACAGCCGACGACAAACCCAACCGATCCTCACCACAGGTCAGAGCACATCCGTTCCAAGCCACATTCGTTCGGCCGACTAGGAGAGTTGAGGCAGTTATAACACCGTCTATGACCTGTTGTAGAACAGCACCAACATCAGTGTGAGATCCATCGGTATTGAGAATTAGGGATGTTTTTTATTGGTTCAGTGGTAGCATTTCCTCGGTCCCCCGCTGGGGGTCGAACCTATGAATACTAACAGCTTATACGCGCCCTCACAGTCTTCAAATGCTATGCGAGCATAGCTACTGTGTGGTGGAAATCGTAATCTCGGACGCAAGTCACTGTCTTTTGCAATGATTGGAACCTGCATGACAGTAGACGATAGGTTGCGCTATACCCCAGTTAGCTTGCGAGTTCAGACTGTTTACCTCCGTCTCCCTTGGCTCAGTGGCATAAGCTGCTAACGGTCATGAGTTCGATTCCAGCAGGGGACCGAGGAAATGCGCGCCAATGACGAGCCCCAATAGGGCGAAACGATCTTCTTGTGCTTCTCCGGATGGGGTTAGACCAATCAAGCTTTTAAGCAACTAGGATGAACCAGTAAAATACTGACAAGAAACCTCCTACTCATCAGTAGCTAAGGATGTGTCGACATCGGTTCTCAATTGACTAAACGCAGCAGCGTTAGTAAACGCGTGTTTGATCTTATCGAATGCTGCCGTGACTTTTGTAGTTGATTCAAACTTGCGAGACTTGTCTTTAAACAGATCTGTCAATGGCTGAAGGAGCATTCTGGATTGAAGCGGCTGTAATAGTTAACCATACCAAGAAAACTGAGTAGACTCTTGTATGATTGAGGCACTGGATAGTCTGCAATATCTTATCTTTTCAGGAAGCGGACTAATACCTTCGGAGGAAGTCCGTCTGAGCTAGCAGCTTTGAATCGCTTTAATTGACGAAGCTCAATTCGGATCTCCACTTCGGTGAGTGGTTCCAGTGTAGCGTTCCAAGGTACGCAATTAGGCATACTTGTTAAACAGCCAGAAGTAGGTCAGCTGAATTGAGAGTGGAAGTGCTCAACCCAGCGGTCCATGCGTTTAGGTAGGTTAGTAATTGGTGATTCATCAACGTCGCAAATAGCTCCACTGAGCCCAGGTCTTTTGTAGCCATTGGTCAGAATGATGTAGAAGGGCTGGCGAGCATTTTTAGAGAGCTGAGACAACCAAATTTCACGAACGTTACGCAGGTTTTGCTTGAGTTGTTTGTTGAGCTTGCGGCGGATTTTCCATCGCAGCTTGAATCAGCTGAGATAGCTCGCCGACGAGCAGAGATTCAGCCTCTCAGAGGATGCCCAGCGATTCCACAGTATGAAAGCGGCATCTTGTAAGATATCCTAGTGATGTTTGACTTCTGCATTTGATAAAGAGGATTGATAGGCCATTTGAAGGAGTTAGCTAGCTTGGGATCCAGTGTTTTGATTTCGAGAAACTATCAAAGCTATAGTAACAAAATAGCTTCCATGTCCTCTAATAAAACTGACATCTTGATTAAGTTAGCCCTGATTTCCAAAATCTGTAGTTTCGGCTGACAGTGCGGATAACCGATCCAGCTATTCGAGTCATGGTCCAGCCACTTACCAAAACAGAAAACAAAAGCCTTTGGTAAAACCTCTATTGTGCACACGGCAGATTGGATCGAAATAAATGATCTACGAATGAATGACCTAGTGGAAGGCTCCTTAATTTTAGCAATTACTGGAAGCCTGAAATGGCGCTTGTTGACTACTAGAGGAGTGCGCTTGGTGGTGGGCTTCAAGGTGGTTCATGCTTCTTGGTAGATTTCAAGGTGCCACAGTAGCTGAGGTGTTCTTCATTTCCAGTCAGCCTGTAATGATGATGACTTAAGGTGATATTGTCTCCTGGGCCATCCAGTTATCTTTGGGCTGTTTCGGACCATTCTTCTCCGAGTTGTTAGCGAGAGGACTCGCTTCAAGGGCTGCTATAGACGGGCTTCATAAAGACCAAAAATAGCAAATTGCTTTGGCCAGTCCAAGTTGTTATTAGCGCACTTTTACCCGTACGATAAACCATTGTAAGATCATTTTAACTCTTATTAATTCATTCTCTAACTTTAGTTTAAATGTCCAAAAAGCGCCCAGAAAGCACATTACCTCCGGAGTTGGTGAGTCGGATTTTCTTGAATAACTCTTATAGTATTACAACGAAAAAGAAGCAGAAAAATATACCTCAAAGTATGCCTAGTTTTATTACTCGTTTTTATTCTTTTCCAGTTCCCACATAATTGAAGTGCAGACAAAGATTACAGAGCGTGCATTGGAACTACTTGCTCTTCCCGAAGATGAATACTGTCTGGTGCTGGACATCGGGTAAAGTTAACTTACCCTCCATTATTCGACTGATAGTTGTGGTTCCGGACTTAGTGGCGAGACGATTTCTGATAATGGTCACAAATGGATCGGTATTGACATTAGCTTGCCGATGTTATCCGTGGCAAAAGAACGGGAAGTTGAAGGCGACTTAGTCCACGGAGATATTGGCGTCGGCCTACCTTTTAGGAGCGCATCTTTCGACGGTGCTATTAGCGTATCTGCTATCCAGTGGTTATGCAATTCCAACCGCACAGACCACAATCCGGTTGGACGAATACGTTCATTCTTTTCCTCTCTCTACGCATGCTTGACAAGGACAGCCAGAGCCGTTTTACAATTTTATCCAGAGTCAGCCGCTCAAGCAGACCTCCTACAGTCAGAGGCGATGCGTGCAGGTTTCACCGGAGGACTGATAATTGACTATCCAAACAGCACGAGAGCAAAGAAGTGAGCCACACTATGAACTTGCCAACAATAATCTTTTGTCGCACCTAACACAATATTGTTACCACTAATCGTCTAATTATTACTTATCTGCTTTACCTGAATTAGTGAGTCACTGTTGCTTGCTATCAGCCAGTGGCTGAGTAACCTCAAGTGCACAGTCACGCGCGGTTAGCATGCAATTACCACTCCAACGGCATTTGCATCTGCTACATACTTCTTTTTCTTGTTTCCCAAATTCGAACTTACTTTCTACCCGTTATACTCCTGGTGTCCGTCAGTGAACCACACTCAGCAACACAAAAGATGAAACGACAAACGAGCCATGATGCAGATAAATCTCTGGGATAGAAAACCTAGAGATTGAACGTAGCACAGTGGAGAGGAAGAGCATTACAGTCCAGTGATGAGTTGAAATGGGGGAAATAATAGTTGTAGTTAAAGAACATAAACACCAACAAGAGGATGAGTTTAGATACAAATCTTCTAACACTCCTTGCGATCGGATATTCCTATGACTGATCTAGCCACATAAATGCACATTGCCATCTTGTTCAGATCAATGGTTTCCAACCTTTCTGAGGCTGTTATCCACAAACCGGGTTCACTGTAAACAATTACCACTCAAAAAGTTAGTCCAAAAAGCTAAGTACCTATTAACCATTGCATTTTTTGGTTTAAATGACAGAAAACGAATGCTATTTTTAGTTACTTTCGATCATCCAAATAAAGAAAACACCCATTTTTGAGCAATTTGCAATAATCAATTAACTATGCGGTTGGTATTGCTTAGTTCTAATAATTTCTGGCATATTTGGTGCGGTTTCCGCTAATGCACATCGTAAGTCGTGCTCCACGTCCATTCGCTTTCTTTCTTTGGTGTGTGATCCCCGATCAAACATGTACAGATGTCAGTGGCTTCTCATTTGTTTCAACCATCCCTTCCAAGTCCGTCCTGGATGACAGCTTCCCACCACCACTCTGCATCGATACGTCCTGAACACTAATCGCTTGTTTTGTTCCATCTACCTTGTAAACATTCGCTCTTTCCTTCACCTGGTCTACCGACCTATGCTCCTACCTTGGTGGTCACTAAACTCTGTAATTCGACCCGGCGAAAGACTAACTCAAAAGAACAACGATCGACGAGCAAGCCGATAAGGGCGCCACCTAGCTGCGCTGCAGGCTTGTGTTCTTATTTTATGTAATGAAATTTACTGCTAAAAATTGTCTAACTAATGGTTAATTAATGATAGCCAATCAATAGTGATTGGGTAGTTCGTTACATTAGATACAGATGTTTGTTTTGTTTGGAAACAGATTGATGACCCGACCCTCGTACTTATATTTACACTCCGTAAAATTCCATTTAAACCCCTTTGAGTATAATTACCTTCAGGTTGAGAACCACTGATTTAGATGTTCCATCGACTGAGTGATTTTTCTGACTTTTGGACTTTTGCAGGAGCTCAACATTATCCTATCGAATGTCGCGAGGCATTGTTTGGCCGGGAGACGAACGCAATTGGTTGACGTGGTGGTGGACATAGGGAAGAGTGTGCATCCACTTCATAGGTAACTTGCCACGTGCGGCGCACCATCAAACCATGTGTCCACTTTTCAGCACCATCACGATAATCTTTAACCAACACGGGTTGACCAACGTGAAGCGTGCGATACACAGCATCGAGATAGCGGTTGAATTAATTCCTCATACGGATGTCTCGACTCATCGGCAGACGTGAAGCTGGACAAGTGACGTCGATACGCAAGCATAGTTTTAAGGAAGGCTAGTTGTTCTTCGAACAAGAAAGCCCATCACTATTCCCTAGCTGTAGACGTGGTTCATCCCTAGGAAGTTGGCGTAACTGACGCTATGATATGATTTATTTGATTCGTTGAAATTAGATTGCAAGCCACAAAAGTCGATTACCAATCCCGAAAAGCGTCAATCGTTTCGTTTGCGACGAACCAAATCCGTCTACTCATACTATGGTATGCGCCGACGGGGGCGGTACATATACTAAAACAGGAACGATACAGGGAAGATTAGCATGGCCGCTGCGCAAGGATTACACGCAAGATTGCGCGTCGTTACCGGCCCGTAGCCTTAAGGATCACAAGCCTGCCTTGTAATCCGAGGGCTTGGGTTCCGGTCTGCGTAGGTACCGCGCGACCCTCGCAGTATACTTAGCCCACGTGCGACTGGTTGCGCGGCAGCGTAGTATCGGTACTGCTGATTCTATGCGTCGACATACTGACCACCGCTAGCAGTCACATGAGTAGGCTTCGAACTGGACGTGACAAGAACGCACATCTTTAGAGAGGACGACGGATAGCAAGTCAATTCTCAACACACAACTGTCGTTGCGCAACGTGGTAGACCAGAGCATTGCTTAAATTCAGTCGTATTTTTGCCTGATTGATCGCAATCGGGTAGTCAACCTGGCCGCGGACAGTGGTTCCGGTGACATCATTATCAGAGAGGACGATGTCTCACTGTTTGGCGCATCTTGTTAACTTGTTTATCCGTAGGCGCCTTGCCTGCTTATACCAAAGTCAATATGGACGTGATTCCAACGATGCCATCCCAACTCTTGCAACCAAGCTGCACGTCGCCGATGATTCACAACCTTGTTTTTCAACAGAAAACCTGTCTAATTTTAGTTCACCTGAGTGTGTGATCAGACAGTGGATTAACCTATCAGATGAACCTCGTTCAGTGTCTGTCTTGGTTTAGGCTCTAAGCCAGATGTACGCGGACAGAAAATCGTTTGCATGATGGCGCACGAATTGGGCTCAAGAAGTATCACACCCGTTTCGTTTCTACTCAGCTCCTGACCAAAAACAGTTGTAACGATTACCTCTGAATCTGCCTCTATTTCTCTTCGCCAATGTTCGCAAAGGACTCTGCGCTCGCACCACTCAAGTCCCGAACAAGCCAAAGGTAATTGCTCGAGAACACACGCGAACGGACTGTGGATGACTAAGACTGATAAGGAAAAAGTGCGTGTGCACAGGATTGTGAGGTGTTGGCTACTGGCGCGCCATTTTTCTGCAGTTCGTTGAAGTCACTTTGTACCTCATCCTGCAGAGTATTTGCACTTGTTCCACTCGATTTATATGGCGTTCCCACATCATCTGATAATATTTCCTTAACACTCTTTCGGTCAGATACTTCCTGGTTCTTGACGTCAGTATTTCTCGAGACCGTCCGCAACCCCTCACGGATGACGGCCCAATCCCCACCAGGGTGTTGCAAGGCAGATTGGAGGAAGTCCGCAAGTCCCGACAACTGAAGAGGGTCCCGAAACACAGTGTGGCGTGGATCAAGCAGAAAAAAGAACGCGCACGGAAGCAAATGAAAGAGGTGGCAAATGACTCAAAGTACACGGGCCGGAAAAGATCTAACAGATTTTGAGTGATAATATAAATACACGCATCGTTCTATCTTTCTTTGATGTGCCACAAAGTGAGGTGTTTATTTCTCATTCTAGACATGTTGACGGGCGTAATTCAACTCTGGAGTACATTTATACAAGTGCGATGACGACGAAACATAGGTACACGGAGCAAGTTCGTTTCAGCGGCGGGTGCTTCGTGCGGGTGGTTTTTTTCCTGAGACAACGCTGGCACGTGTTTTCTTCTCCTCAGGACTAACTCCGGTGACGCAGTCCGTTAGGCAAGATCCACCCTCCCTAGAGCCTGACATTTGGGCTTGGACGGTAGATACATCGGCTGAGGGATTTCCGGTGAGATCATTGATCAATCGAGTTATCTGAGTGAACTTGGTGATCTGTAGGAACCATACGAGGAGGATATTGAGTCAGGATAAAGAGGCTTCGTAAACAAGAAAAGGGTTAGTGTAACTAATGATAATTGTAGGAACTTGTCCGTTGGCACTGTGTGGTTTCAAAAAAAATCTTAAGGAGGATGGGACAACATTCCCTTCTTCATCTTATTGGTGGGTTAACACATTAATGTCGCTTGATTGACAAACATGTCAATCTGAAGAACGTCATCATCAACAGATCCGCGCGGCTTGAAAGTTCCTGTTGATGATGTACTGGTTATTACCAGGAACAGAGTTTCAAAATGACACAACAGCAGATAGGTCCAAAGGATATCAGTCCATCAGACACACCCAGTTTCTCCTAAATCCACATGCAAGGAGTGGGCTCACACTCGATTACACAGACAAGGATATTTATTTCCCAGTTTCGATGGACTGTCGACGATGAGGTAAAAAAAACTAGGCAACAAATCATTGTAGATTCGAGCACTGAAGTGTAGTGCTGCACTTAGCGTCGTAACACACACAAGTAAAAACGATGAGGGAGAACGGAGATTGTTGCAGAAAATGGACAGCGAAAAGGATAAAATGCAATTCATTTCCACCGGATGTAAACTGCGATTGGGCCTGTATATCGCAAATGATGCCCGGATATGGCGTGACAAGGACCAAGCGAACAGTGCGAAGACGACAAGCACCTTACAGCTGATATGGATAAAGCCCATTTAAGGTATAAGCCCCTCATCAACTATAATTCTACGATAACAAGCTACATAGCACAGCCTAACCCGGAAAGGCACCAGACGTGTTCCGCCCTACTGGGGCTCGTCAGCGGTGCGCATTCCCTCGGTCTCCTCCTGCGGATCAAACCCATGACCGCTAGAGGCAGATGTCAACTAGCCAGCAGTTTAAGCCACTGGGGACGTCGCCTGGGCTACATAACTGGGATATAGCACGACCTATCTTCAACTGCCACGCAGGTTACTACCTTAGCAGATGACAGTGGCTAACCTCCGAAGGTCATGATTTCCTCACACTACGCTACGTCCATAGCATTTGAAACTAGGAGAGCAGGCTACATTTTATATTAGAATGAGTAGGAGGGTTTAATTTTAATGTTTTCGTCCCAGGAGGTGTCATTGTTGGGAGGAGCAACATGGAATCGGAACGACCGAAGTCTCAATAGAGATTGCGTACTGCTAGCCAGCCAGTCAGCGGGTAGTCTAACTACAACTTTGAAGGAGTGTAATCCGTTGTCTATTAGCTACCGAGGTGCGACAGATCAAGCGCTGCTCACGGATCCTAGAGCCACAGTGGTCAAGGCGTCGACCTTTGAACACTAGGCTATCTCCATCTGATGAGTCCAAATAAGGACGAAACCTGTTACGAGGTGCCAGGGTTGCGAGGAGCAACACCGAACCACCGACTAAGACGGAGCTTTGACATCGAATGACGCATGCATCTTACCACTGGGGTCAGACTTCGCACGTCTGCCGCGAGCGATTTCAAAACCGCCTATATCCCGAGCCGTGGACACGTCATACCTGGAGACTCGAAATTTTTAAGCCCGTCATTAGGACCTGGGTTTGATAGATGCATTATGACACATACTTACAAGAGTGTGTAAGGTCCTAGTGCCAACTGACGGCCTACCTGATTGCGCGCAGTAGACACAACATGACTGGTGAAGTCAGCAGTTGTCTTCTTCGATTAACACCACGGGATTCCTCATGAAAGGTAAAGGACGTGGAACAGAGGCACAGGTCGCTGGCGTCGATGTCTTATGGGCAAATGATATTTTAGGGTGCACATTACGGGGGAAAATGTTTCAACGTGCCATATTTGTAGCCTTTGAGTAACAAGATACAATTTTTGAGAGATTTCAAACGGAATCTTTGTTTCGCCCGTTTGGCGCATAAAGTCGTTGGGAGCAAGTCCAGTGCAACTACAGACTGGAGGTTTTGGACTGTTCAATCATATTTTTCGAAGTATACTGCTGTTAGTTTAGCAATCGCTAAATAGCTGGCTAGTAGCTGAAGCAGCGCAAATCAAAACAGGTCAGACCAACGGGAGGCAAAGTATGATCTAACCGGTCTTGTACAACGTGTCGATCATGTGTTCTGACTAGATTAATCAGTTGGTCAGCAGACGGACAAGCTTGGCCAGTGTTGATAGCCATTAGGAAGGGCACAGCAGTAGCAGCCACAAGGATGCCACAATTGTACACCTGAGATCACGGGCGACTGCAGATGGGCCATGGTATGTTTGCAATCGAAGGGCTGTCTGGTTGTAGGCAAATCATTGAGCGCCTGGGGGTGCCCTCCCATTGTCAGAGACAATGCGTAGTGCTCATGCACTGCGCTAATCAAACTCATCTCAAAATTCCTTGGTTCCCGTAGCTGGGCTTTAGTGGAAGATGGCTATCAACCCCGCTCCAACTTCCGGTTAAGGGGATTGACCTCTTGCACGAACGGCTTTGAAGAAAGTTGGAAAGTAGTGACTAACGCAAACCAGTCTAGTCTATATGCATGTGGTCCGATAAGCGTTGGTTGTGCCAAATAACACTTCCGCAACGGATGATGAGTGAAAATAATGCCAGATTATGACCAGTCTTGTCTTTTCGACACAATACTGCTTACTGTATTGCAACTAATCAGTTTAGCGAAAGAAACGCATCAGTTGCTGGTGAGAATGATTTGACTGATTAACCGTTGCAACAAATTGGAATGTTACGGTTATTTTTAACTGAAACACTCACAGCAGTAACACCACGACCACTGCACTGAAATGCAGTTCAAATGGAGAGTAGTAAAAAAGGAGCACACGATTCACGGCTAAAAACTTATCGGATGCAGCATGCGCCACGATAGCGTTGGAAGTTGCGGTTCTGTCTCCACCTGATATTACTCAGAGCGGCGACCCACTGTCTGCTTATGAAGACATGGACACCTCGGTTGACCGGAAAAATGAGGACTAACTATTCATTCTCTCTCGATTTTTACCCAACTCGACGGCGGATGACGTGCAGGTGAAGACACGCATGCAACCAAGGCTCTGAAAGCGATAACCTTACTTTCCCCGTTTTAATCAAGGTGATCTACTGCGCACCCACGAGATATGGGTGGGTTTTTAACGAACAAATGAGTACTACGTTTGTCTGTTCTACCATTTACGATTTTTATCAAACTCAAAAATTAGCAATGCACGATTGAGACCTGCGTGCATCATTGCGCATCACATTTCTGCCCCTATTTTCACTGGTTCCGAAACGTTGCTAATCCACATCCCACTTCGCTTCCTTCTTCTGAATATACTCATTACTAATACAGCCAGGTAAATAACGCAGTCTAGTCCATATGGAATTCTCATCGGCAATTATTTCTTGCCTTTAGTCGCTTCGCCTTTCTTACGTTTGACCAATAAATTTAGATTGATCACCACTTAGGCGCTGTTCTCAGTAAACATTTTCTACGCGCAAAGTATCAGAGAGAGCGAATTCACCATAGGTTTAACTGTAGCTTTTATTTCACTTGTATTGTATCACAAACACATTCTACTAACCCAATTTAGAATCATTTCCCTAATCGAGCATCGATTGGATAGCAAGAATCTTCTAAGGTAGATTCGAACATTCGAAGAAAGACTGCGTTTGTTTTACAACTGGTCTCGAAAGTTCACTTTCGCTGTCTTCTGGGAGTGCATGACAGCTAACGCATTATTTCGTATTGTTAGTATATCCTGCGTGTCAATTCATCATTAAAACGTGTAGAGGTTTGCAAAATCTGATCAGTCAGCACAATCACTCGAGTAGTCGAAAAAATGTATGCTTGATTGATTGTAGAGCGGTTCCTTAGCAACTTGGATGCAATAGTGACGGGTTATCATGCAGACTTTGCGTCGTTAGATAGGATTAACCCCGTTGTGCATGAACAATACACTTTCATGGACTGGATTTGGTCGGCGTTCGAGCAGTTTGGGAATATTTTGAGCCCACGCGCTTGTAGTAGTGAAATTCGGACAATGGCTAAGACGTGCGTATGGACAGCCTGGTACCTGTATGGGAGAATGGTACTACTGTTTCGAAAAACGGATTGTACTGCCACGATTTGCCCCTAACAAATTAAGATTGTGTAAGACCACATCGTAAAAAATAGATGGAGGAAGTGCCAATACACGTATGTCGACAGCATGGCAGCTCACCTGGGCCGATTGAGCTTGGATTTGTTCCTTGGCTTGGTCGAGCTGACTTCGATAATCATCAATAGTAGCATCCATAGCACGGTTTTGTTCTCGTGCTGCATTCAGTTTTTTCTGCAAGTTCTCTGTACTGAGCACCAGATCTTCGTTCAAGGAAGGCAGGCAAAAGGATAGCGGATAAAACTCTTAAACAATCAGCAACAGCATCGAGGTATTATACACTATAAGAAATGTCATTTGGCGACGTTAATGTGTAACGCTAAAGACCGTCTGTTACGAGGAACACTTCCTAAGGAAAGGATCAGTGAACCCGAAGTGGACCAAAATTCAACCGTTTACCAGAATACAGTAGAATAATCGCATTAGTCGAATGTTTCTCGGATAACCTAATATTATTATTCATAAATAAAGAACAAGAGAAACACTAATAACGGTAGCCTGTGCTATTGCAATTGCCGAGTCTGGCGGCCATCAAACCGCATCGGCCAATCGGGGCGGACAGGTTTTTTCGAACAACCAGTCAGAGCGGCCCGGATGAACCATGGTGACCATAACACCGTCAGACTAACTACAGATGCACTAGATATACTGGTTGAATCAAAACCACGGATGCGGACTTCAAGTTGGCTTAACGCCGACGCGAAAATTATGTTGTGTCGACAAATAACCAGAGTGATAAATCGTATGGTCGGACTCAAACGATAATGTACTCCCAGCTCTGGCAAGAACACGTGATATCGGCTCACACATCCTCGCACTGTGCAGTAACAAGCTGACGCCTGAATCGAAATTCACCATGACAGAAATGTGACCCGTTTTAAGGGGGACGTCAGTTAAGAGATATACGGTGGGGAAAAGAAATAACCGGCCTTCCACAGTCCGAATGGCTATCGGCTCACTGCCGAATCTAGAGACGATAAGCCCCAGCGCACCGTGAGTTATCCCGCTGATAATACATAGGGCTGGCGGCATCTGGTCCCAGATTTGCCTGTCACTCCACAGAACGGTCACAGGACGACTGCGCCTACATGAGGGACCATGGGTGGCTTGCGCTGCACAACGCATGGCTCCATCCACACACCCCATATCCAGTGTAAACCCGAAGGAATAAAACCGGGAAGCATGTGGATGCGAGCCACATTTCATCAACGGAGGCGGACCGCACTCCTTCAACATGCACAGCAGCAGCATTTATGCCTAAGTTGGGAATCATGCGTACCAGACGTACACAGGGTGGTTCGGCCGGAGCCCGCGCAACACTCCATGGTATGGAACCAATCTTTGAGCCTAGCACTGTTACGAGGTCTGTGCACCTGTCCTCGCAGCAACGTTTCACGGTCTCCTGGAGCCGGTAATAGTGGTGAAGGATAATAGACATTCACATCAAGTGCAGCCACACCGGGGATATCAATCAACAACCAAACGCTGAAATGCAGGAGATTCAACAAGCAGGCGCGCGTACAGGCCAACTGCAACCAAGTGCGCAAAGATGTGCTCGATGTAACTCCGGCCGGAGCGGAACCCAGCTTGCTCTTCGCGTATGTTCTGTTCGGGTACAAGGATGATCCACCTTAAAAGCAGAGCGGCGAGCACTTTAGATGAAACAGAGATGAGACTAATCCCTCCGTGGTTAGCGCACTGTCCGCGCACCGTTTTTGAAAACGGGCACGAATCCACTAGGCTCCAATCAGACGGGATTGTTTCATTGAGCCAAACTTCTTGGAGGAGGGAAGTTAACTCCGGTACAAGGGATGGGTCTCCATTTTTGAAAAAAGTTAGAGAGAGAGTTCGTCTCAGCCAGGGGCTTTGTAGCGCTTCAGGAGACGAAATTCCTAGGCAACCTCAGCCTTAGATGGTGGTGAAGCGAATACACACCAGACAGCACTAAGGACTCCTAAGTGAATACTCGCCGAAGCTTCTGACCAGTTAGACTGCTGTTCAAAATGCTCGGTCCAACCCACAGGTTGACTGAATTTGCACTGTATTGCCTTGTCATTGATTTCTCAAAAAACGCTTACAGTGGGAATTTGCACCCAGTAGATCGGATCAAACGGAAGGGTTTTTGGAAAGTCCCCGAGGTGGCCGCTTGCTCCATCTCAATGACCCGTTGCGTCCACCTGGTCTCGCGATCCTCTCGCAGGAGCCGATTGAGTTCAACGTTGATAATCCTGTGCTGTGAATGGTACCCAACGCCGACAGAAATTGCTCGAGAAGCTGGAGGGATCGTGCAGAGATCCAGTGGCTGACAGCACTAATGGTGAAGTCAGACCAGGGTCATAAATTTGTTCATTGTGCTGCGGATGGGCTTAACTCCGAACGGACTGACAACAGCGAGCTCTGCTGCAATTGTGTGCGGAGCACCAGTTGTTTCCTAGTAGCACTGCTTTTAGACACAGTGGACAATAAAGTGCCACTTGGCGTCCTCCTATAGCTGTCCAGCGATGGACCCAAATTGATCACATTACACGTGGCGTGATTCCATCCTGGATTGCCGCTCGTTCTGGAATACCTGCGTCAACTCTGATCATACCTTGGTACGCTGTCGTTTTTCCATGAACTTTAATGGAAATAGCACCAAGCGCCTCCCCCAGTGACACCTGAGAAATTGTTAGGCAAGCCTATGAGGACGCACTGCATACCCAATTTTTGCTGAGCTTCAGTAGAATAGGATATCGGCCGCCATACACGACGCAGGAGCACCTGCTTGTGGCACCATCAATCGTCAACGCACCAGTCAGTGGATATCCGAGAAGTCACCTGTTGGAATCCAGAAGAAAACTTCCGCTGGGTCTGAGCATAACGTGAGCAGACAGACTATTAAGCGCGAACTAAAGCGGAGCCTGCGTGTTGACAAGGAAGCCTAGTGGACCAGTCGCGCTCAGGAAATAGAGGCAGGAGCATTAGGCAATTACCGCAAACTCTTCCAGCTGATCTGCACCACCAGTCATTAAGACAATCAGAGACAGCGCGTGTGCACTGATACACAATAAGGAGCGCCGTATGACTCGTTGGGCGGAACACTTTCAAAACCAATTCAGTTGGCCCCCTGCTCCCGGACCTCTCCTTACTCAGGTGATGCCGGACGAGCCATGGGGGGGGGGGGGTTAGTTTAGAGCGTCTATCGGAAGTCTAGGTCCGAAACGCGATCAGAGCCCACAATCGTTTTCCTGCCGCTGGCTCGGATTTCCTCCCACCTGCACTATTCAAGGATGGAGGTGAGATTCTTTGCAAAGCATTGACCTCACTATTCGAACATATCTGGAAGGAAAAGAATGTTCCGGCTAACTGAAAGGTTTCGATTATAATGGCGATATACAAAAAGGTCAGTCACACAGACTGTGCTAACCACAGGGATATTAGCGTAACGCCATTTATGACAAAGTACTGGCCTCGACTATCGTTCGTCTCCTCAATGTGGAACGAAAAATTCGGATTGGAAGAGAGCAGACCGATTTCCACCCATGATTTGGCTGTATAGACCATACATTCACTCTGCGTCATGTTCTAGAGCGGTGCCATGCATACCGTAGACCGAGAATAGCTGTGTTCCTCGACTACAAGTGTGAGTTCGATACAGTAGATCGAAATACATGCGCGCAAAGGTGTTCCCACGGAATATGTGAATATCCTACGTGCTCTATACTCGAACACTACAGGCCGCGTCAGGGTCTACGGTGGTCTATCGGATAGCTTTCCGACCACAAGTGGCGTTTATCAGGGTTGTTAGATTTCTCCCTTTCTGTTCAATTTCGTTGTGGACCCTATCATTGAGTGTCCCTCCCGGAATTACACGATCTAGGCGTTGAGGTCCTGTCTGATGAAAGGTTAATTGATCTGGATTATGCAGACGATATCGTCTTGACTTTCGACGATGTTGCGGCGGCACAATCAACCTTGAATAGCCTATCTATCGTAGTCCCATAATTTGCTATACGCTTTGCACCTTCAAAGTGCAAAGTGTTGTTGCAGGACCGTCAGTCACTTGATGACCCCCCGACCCTTGATAACGAGGAACTCGAGATGGTTGATTGATTCACTTGGTAGCTGCATCAGCAACGATGGGTGCATAGAAACTGAAGTCAGTCCATGCATCGCAAAAGCCAGAACCGCCTTCTTGAATCTGCGGCATCTTTGGCAACAGAAGGGAGTTTCTCTCCGTCTGAAAGGCCGTATTTACAAGGCCACAGTGAGGGCCGTCCTACTCTATGGGAGTGAGACGGTCCCTTCTTTTTGATGATCTGAGGCGTCTTCAAGTTTTTGATTATCGTTGTCTGTGGTGTCTGGTGGCACCGGCGTGTCCGCAACGATGATGTGCGTAGGTGAGTACTAGGTAGTGATAATCAACAACAGATAGCACTGAATAAGTTGTGTTGTCTCGGGCACGTACTACGTATGCCTGGCCATCGCTTATTTAGGAGGGGGTTGTTTATTCTGCCAGATATAGGGTGGCGCAAGGTTCAAGACGGACAAAAGTTGATTTGGTAGTGGGAAATGAAGTCACTAACGACGAAATTGGGTGCCGTTGGTCCGTCTCGCCTTCCGGGCTAGAGTCTACGTGACTCGTCTTGTGCTTAGCTCGAGAGTTTACAGGACATGGCTCGCAGTCGGCACCAATGGCGCGTTTGTTGCCGTCTCCTAGTCGGATTGCCTGTTTCAAGTGCTTTTGTGACGAATTATCTGCGGTGTAATGGCTGATTATGACGCGTGGCAGTGCAAGCCGCAATGAAGCTGTCTCGCTGATACCGCCTTATCTTTGCACGATAGCCAGCTGATAATGGCGGTGTTGTTAACACAAGGTGTATGCGCCTTGACCCTGAATGGTTGCTTAGAGATGAAGGTTTTCCGGTAAGTCCGCTTTCTCTCTCTCTTACTATTCTTTATTCCACAGGTCATCACGGTTTTATGGCAGCGAAACATCAATTCAAGTGTCTGAGGTCCGGTTGTTGTTGGATTTGTGCCCAGTGCGTTTCAGTGTCAGAGCGTGAGGTGCTTTTGAAATTTGAGGCTAACGCGTCCTGGAAGGCGCTCAGAACGCTTGGGGTAGAAAGCTTGGGCAAGTTAAGACGTTTCCAGCGACGCTGTTGGTAGCCCTCAAAACTTAAAGCGCATGGTCCCATGTGAGTACTCCGGATCGATTTGCAATCCTGTATGCATTCCCGCCGGCGATAAATAATAGCGATGTGATCAATCTGCGTCCATAGCTGGTCAGGTGATGGGACCACCAAGTGGCGCGCTGGCGCCAGGATCGGCAAAAGCTAATACTCCACAGGAAGTGACCGTGATCGGCGCAGAGCTGAAGTTGTTTGGTCTGCAGGTCCACGTTGCTCACCAAATTCACGCTCATCAGTCTCAAGTCTGCCGACTTGCGCGTTTAAATCCCCGGCACTTTTTCGGGGAAAGTCGAAGAGTTCACAGTAGAACTCGTCTGTAGCTGACTCGGGTCTGCAGTCTGTGAGAGAGTACACTGTTATAACGAACGTCTGTTGGCGGCTGGACAGTCCCACTGAGGTTACAAGCTGGATCGCGCAGTCGACTGTTGACAGAGATCCAGTCTAGTATCGCGGCCTCAGCACGTGCGCTCGCAATTCCTACGCCAGCACGACCAGCAACTTCAACGGTTGTGTCTCCAGACAAACGCAATTTGAAGATGCACGTGGAACCCGCAGACGGTAAAATCAGTCGTAGCGCCATAGTGAGGTCCTGTAATCGGGTTTCATAGAAGCGGCAGATATCGATGGCAGTAGTCCCAAGCTCGCGAATAATAGCTGCTTGTGATCCGGTCTGCATCAACGTCCGAATGTTGAAGGTTGCCAATTTGAATTGGGAAGGGGGCGCTAAAAAGGACTTGCTTTTCGGCGTACTCTTGGACTTAAGTTCCTGATGTGAAAACCATCTCCTAAGACGGCACGGTACTGTGGACTCGGAAAGGGAGGGGGATTACCAAGGATGGTGGAGTTGAACAGACGCGGAATAAAGTAATTGAACAGTGGTGCGGTAGAACGCGATATAGCATGTTCGGACGCCAGCACTTCGGCCGAGAGAGAGAGAGCGGGCTAATAGTCGTTGAAACACTGATCCATAAATTGTGGGCATGATGCTTCCCGGTTTCCCAGGCGGAGGAAGTGTTGACTAAGGGGATTCCACCGGGAACCTTGGGTCATAATGACTTGATTTTAATGTAATGTCACTGGTTTAGACGAATCGACTGTCGCAAACGAGGCCTATTGAAAATCACCTGAACCGCAGGCACCTCTCTGCATAATCACCCTGTGTGTCGACATATCGCCAGCAAACAGCTTCATGCAGTGAATAGGATAAATCACTTCTAGTGTATGACTTCATACGGCGAAATGGAACAGACATCACATAAGTTCCTACGCATTAGTCAACAAGCAATATCAAAGTTAACTAATGTAGTGAACATAACCCTATGTATTCCTTTGTGACTGCAACTCCAACCGTAAATGCCTCTCAAACGAATGGATGAATTACGTAGAGTAGCAAGAGGAGGAAACCGTAAGGCACGTCTGGAACAGCGTCGACCGAGCAGATACATCCATATAGCATTGAAGATAGATGAATTTAAGTGGGGATGTTTTTCACAGAAGAAAGTAGAAACAAGAATGATTGAAGCAACAATGAATAGACAAGTAGTCGCGGTCTGGCAAAGTGACTCACCTTGACACTCCTGTTGTTTATGCGATAACTTTTCACGGAGTTCATTGATTTCGTTAACATGTCTAAAACCCAACAAGAACGTCAGCTGACATTCGTTGATAGGGTGCACCTATGCCTCAACCCACTGGTGACTTACTTTTTCAAGTTGTCGCGCAACGATTTCAGAGAGCGTCCGTCGACTTCCATTCGAGCCACAGCATCAAGCTGCAAGATTCTTAGTTGTTTTGATTCTGCCTCGGCCACGATTGCACGCTCACGATAATGTTGGCACAAGCGATTCGATTGAGATAAAGCTTCAGCGTTCGCGGATGCGCTGGCTTCTAAGGCATCCTCGCGATTCTGTTAACATATGAACCACCGCGGATCACCAAACAGATATAGGAAAGAATGTACAAGTATCAGAGAGGATGTGAGGGACTAGATGCATGGTTTGTTACGCGCAAAACACGAGACCAATTATTCATTATCGAAAAGAACTCGAAGAAAATGTCTGTCACGCCAACTACCTCATCTCCTTATTCAGTGAGTTCGGTGGGATGTGAAGCAAGGAAGAAAAGAGAGGTAAGTGTGAAATGTAAGGGTGAACACCAATAGAATGCGAAAGAGCGAAAATGACGACATCGCACCGGACATAATCTAGTACTAAGGACACACCTGCGTTTAGCTTCAGATTGACGTAAGAACGAGAAAAGTGGAGCGGGTCATGGCAAATTAGACCAAATAGGACAGTCAAGAATGCTGCAGCAACATTGAGTCTCATCATCATGCGGTGATGGTGAGCGTATTCTGGTGAAAATCTTCACAACCGTTTTGTAGGGTAGTTGCAAAAATAGTGAACACGCAGCCGACAACCGGAATACTTTCGGATAAGACCATAAACAAACAGCAGATGAACGGAAGCAAATACTATCAAGTGATTACCGTGAACCGTGACAGCGTTGGCTACGCACTAAGAGCAGCTTGGTAAACAAGCAGCATTCGAGATCAATGGTGGCTAAACGCCTATGAGTCGATGGAGCACGGGCAGCAACGAGATTCCGACAATAGGTCCGGACGCTCCGTGAGGAAAGACTTGAGAAATGAGTGGGGATCTTAACAGCTTTTCGCACATTACAGAACTACATGCGCAGTGTCAACTCAATAAGGATCATGCAGGAGAGTAGATATTCGGCTGTAAATACGCGGACCGGCGCGATCAGTCGCGCGCGAGGAATAAAAAATACAACAGTGCGAAAACGTGGCTACAAAGTTGCATGCCATGTGCCTGATTTCGAACGTGATGGTCCAGAGTTACTGGAAACGGCCCAAACTAACTATAGCTAATAGCTTAGAGGTTCAAAATATCACTCAGACTTGATGGATGTGAATGGAAATCTGAAAGTAATCTCACGATAGCAGTAGCAGATATAGGATAGGAAAATACGACTAGAAAAGAGGTAGGTCACTTGGCTGACAGTATGACTATTTACAGATCTATTTCTCTCAGCATACTTTCGAGAATGGACGAATTTTCGCAGAACATTTGTTGTGCAGTTGTGCGAAATAGGTAGAAGAAACGTAATCAACGAAAGTGTGCCATCTAATTCGTCTCTAAATGCCAGTGTGCTGGAGCATTTTTCGGATGGGTCTACTTGTACCGTTCAGCGTAATGCGCATCTCTCAGAATAAATCACGATTATGTAATGCGACTCAAACATGATGCCAACCTGGTGAATGCATAACAGAAAACAAAATAAACAACTTTCTACTTCTGATGCAATCATAGTGATCGGAAGGATCGAGGCAAGTTGTGTCTAAAGTTATGCTTGTGTGATGCAATACAAACACACAGAATGGGTGCTTGTGTCAATCCATGGCTTACACGTAGAACCAAATGAGACGTGTGAAGTGGGGCACCATCCTATTGTTGCGAACGGATATCTGATGTCGGTTCTGATGGACCGACATCCCGAAAGTGTGAATGACAGGAAGAACACATGAGCAGGCTAACCTGAAGCAGCTTGATTTTGAACTCAAAAACTGAGATAACATCCGAGGGATCCGCAGTTCGCTAAAAACAAAGATTGATAGAATGTAGGTAAATGTCAGGGAATAGTTAGGAGAACGGTAGCAACTTGAGAGAGCGATCACTACTTATTGAGCACTATAATTATTGGACCTATGCAGATTCGGAACTGAGCTACATTCTAACCACAGAGAGAACATTTAGGCATAGGTGTACCTTACAGTTAAATCAGGGTTACCAAGTACTTCTCACTACGGTATGCTTCGGCACGTAATTCTTGGCAGTGCAGTTGTAGGGACGTTATGAAGTTGGTTTACTGACTACAAGTTGACAGTGCATCGCTTCTGTGTATCCAAGATCACTGCACGAGTCAGAGGCACGCTTAGAAACCGGTTTAACGAAAAGACCGCCTACCGTGGACCACTGGTGCATGTGTAGCGCTTTTCACATAGTAGGTGATCAACAAGTGACAAGTGGCATACGGATCAATGCACAGGAAGCAGTTGGAAACAAAAGTTGGCAAACAAGTTTGATTTCAGTAGTTCCCCCAAACATGAGAGAAAGAAATTATAACAAACAAGAATGGTTGAGCACTATTTACTTAACAAAACTATGTGATTGCACGGATTAAGTTCAGGTTATAAAGCACGATCGCCATCGTTAGACGACGCGGCCAGGAAATTCGGAGGACATGGAAAATTTTTGCGCACATGGATACTGATGTTGAAGCCGAATTGCGCTTGGCTCTTGTTACGCTTGGAACCGAATAAGGAGTCACAAGTTCAAAGAAGTCTGGAAACAATCAATTGATTGTTTTCGAACTTTTCTGAACCACTCATATAAGATGTGAGATCGGTTACACGTCAGACAAACTCAATCCCAAGGTTACTAAGGCTGGAATTACACTGGGACCCATTCCCAAAAAATGTGTCCGTCTTGTGGACCACTTCCAAGAACATGCTGCCTGCAGTTGAGTTTTGATGAGGATCATAGATTTCATTGCGCGCATTAATCTTTACAAACTAGCGAAGCTTCATTGCGAAGTAGTGATTGCTGTTAGCTAATAACTATGGCAATGATAACAGTAATGTCTGAAAGTGAGATGTAGCTGAGGCGCTGAAAGAGTGAGCAAAAAGTTATACCTCTTTATCCATTTGTGCTTCTCTTTCACTCAAGAACTTGTCAACCTTTCGTTCTAAGCGTCCAAATTCCCCCTGAACGAGAGACGTACGTTGAGGTGAGTCAAATGCACCAGCGGGAGTGCACCGACTCGATTGGACACAGTGCAGTCCGCCACCAGCGGACAAACGAAGCCACTGAGAAAGAAAGGAGAAGCTCAATCGAGAGTCCTCTGTCGAATCACTATAAAATGAATCCAGCAAATGGTTCCGGTTCTTGTTCGCTGCCTGCAAACGTGTGAGTTGGGAAGCGAATCTGAAAAGAAAGCACGGATCGACTACTACTGCACATACGGTATGTGGTAATAGAGGATGAAGTAAACGTGCACTCACTTTGTGTTATCGAACCCGTCCAAGTGGAGTGCAGCGGACAATAATCGAACAACAGCTGTTCGTGTTGCCTGACCCATACCAAGCGCGTGGGGGTCTAAAGCAGCCGCATCCGCATCCGACGAAGTAAGTAAACCTAACGCGAGCAAACCAGGCGTTTCTGGACACTCAAGGAGCTCTTGTAAAGACTGACCACATTTTCTGACCGATTCTTGTGACGGCCTAGGAGTTGCTTCGCCAGCTCCAGAAACTCGTGGCTGAGTGAGGGACACTTCATCATCGTCTTGAGAGGCACCAGGAGCAAACGCAGTTAATACCTCAACGCATGTGTACGCGAGGCCCATTGCTTCGATGGCCACATCCGCCGAAAGTAGGCTGCAAAAGAATATTACGGTGGTGAAATCATTTGCTCAGTAAAACGTTAACATTATGTTGTAAGCTTAAGTGCATATTGGTTCGGACAGTAATGGGGATCGACTGGAGAAACCTGATACCCACCATGAATCTAGGTCAGCTTTGTAGGATCTTGGTTCAGGAGAGTCCACTTTCGATTGTGCTCCTGAGGTCAGGGCTACAATAAGTGGATTGCCTTCGAAATGACCCAATATCATTTTAAAAAGAAGTTCCATCATGCAGCAGCAGTGGTCCAGGATGTTTTGTTCTGAACCACTCAGAACGCTGTCACCTCTTTGGTTTTCTTGAATGCACATGAGGACGGAATCCAGTAATCGAATAAACAGAGTCAAGCGTAATAATTTTGAGGAAAGGAGAGAGTGATCATTGTTGGTGGCATCTTGCAGCTGCCTGAAGGAAGCACAACCAGCGCCGCAAATCTTTCGGAGGCCAGTGAGCGCTAAATCCAAAAGCCATTCAAGGATTGTGGATGAGGTAGGTGTGTTTTTCTTCTGAAAGATCTCGCCTCCCTATGAAAGGCAAAAACGCAATGAATGTGGAAGATCGATACACGTTTCTTCAAGGTGATAGCAGCAAACGGCTCGATGAAGTTAGGGGACAGTCATGCGTATGGCAATGGGGGAAGAGGCATGCTAAGTTATAGCTTGCAAGTGAGTTATGTCGACTGAAGCCGTCGGTTAGCAGGACCCATTGGTCTGAACCACAACCACAAAGAGGGTGGGTTGCATGTTCGAACGCCATGAAGCTCGAACGGATATAGCGATGAATTTTAGGTCGCGCGTCCTTCGGTTGTGGGAGGTTGGCTATGCTAACTTTTCTTACCATTTCAGATTAGTTACAGGCCTCATCCAGCCGACGGCACATGGAACATGTCAACCCACACAACAAATATGAAAATAGCTGAAAGAGGGCCATAAGTTAGCTTAGTCTATCGCACCTTATAAGACCAACAAAACTGAACGTTGATATACTAATGGATCGAACAATACAACAGTAACAAGACAAGTTGAGTTCACAGAGCAGGCGTCCACCACGTGACCAAAAGAATTGTGCCTGGTCCCCGTCCTTCGCAATAGAACCCCTTGCTCGGGCGAAGCTGTCGAAGGCGTTCAACACACCGCTGCACTCAACAGAGTAATCATCCAGCAATCTGAGGAAGAAGAGTACCTTGAATGCCGTACTATGCAGGTCACCAGACAAATCAACAGTGACTTTGAAGGCACTAAAATGAAAATAATAGCGATTACTACGATAACTTCACAACGATGACCTCTACTTCCTCTGTGACCAACGCGACAAAATAATCTGTAGGGCCGTAAAAGGGCGAATAACTTGGGCAAATGTGCCCCGCATTGATAGACGTTAGATGGTCGTAGAAATTCGGCACCTTAGTCTAACAAGACGGTTAAAGGTGATTATGTGGCGTCAGGCGCTGTGTTTAATGGGAAAGCTACGCGCACTAAGCTTCCGACTGACAAGGAACAGAATCAAAGGTGATGTTGAGAGCCGAAAAAACACGGCAGGTGACGCACTCACAAGTGAAAAAAGACATTAAAATCGGACAGATAGAACAAGCGTGAGAAGATACGGAGGGTGTGCGGCCGCAGAACTATCGCAATGTGGAATGTATGGTCACACAATGAGTAACCAAGGTATTTAGTTATCGCAACCAGTGTTGGAAAAATATCATTTCTATCCTATAGGCGACTGCCTTAGTATGGAAAAGGGAAGGCGATATTGCAAGCGATGCGCAGCGTGCGCCGAGATCATCCGAACCCTGCAGTGAACGCGATTGTTTGGTCAAGATCCACGGTACAGAGTATCAACGCTACAGTAGTACGCGTCAGCTAGGTTGTTAGGCAAGAGGCAAGGAGCTTATCCTCGCCCGTACAATATATGGGTTGGAAAGAAAAGCACAGAGGTAAATGCACTGAAATATAGCGGCGCCTACTCGGTGCAACAGATCGCCAAGTGGAGGACAACCGTGATGTAAACGCAGAACTAACGTGTTATTCTCATTAAATAAATTAAGCCCACTGGTGGTCAACAAACCTTTCCTGTATCTATCAATCGTAGAATAAAGTCCAGAGCAGCGGACGCAACCAGATCGTCAGATGCGGAGGCCAAAGCGAATAAAGTGTTGAGCGGCCGCAGCGAATCATCACCACTAACATCTTCTTTGCCTTTACTGGCTCCCGATGTGCCCCAAGACTCGAAGAACATGGTCCGAAGGAGGTGAACAACGTCGTGATCCGTTTTGTTCATCAACAAACAACGAAGCAAGTGCAAAAGCTAACGGAGAGACACGTAAGTCAAAGGGTGAACATGGGTCATTTAATGTGCTGTGTAGAGAAGAGAAAGGTGCAAGTGATCGTAAGGAAAGTTGCCGTGATTACGTAACACATGGGGTTGACTGTTCAAAAGCAACTGAAACAAAAAGCTAGCCAAATGATTTAAACAGAGCTCACCAGAGATGCCATAAAAGAAACAGTCTTGAGGATGGATAGAGTTTAGTAATTCGCATCATCATCAGTACACGTTAGCTGAAGGTGAGAAACACACCTCAGCTAATGTGCGGAAAACAAAAAGATAAGAGACTAAAAAATTACACCACAAAAAATATGATGTTAAAGCTTACACTTTGCGTTTCGTATGAGATCGGGATTGGAGGAGGAACCCA
Source organism: Dicrocoelium dendriticum (assembly GCA_944474145.2). Lineage (NCBI taxonomy): Eukaryota > Metazoa > Platyhelminthes > Trematoda > Plagiorchiida > Dicrocoeliidae > Dicrocoelium > Dicrocoelium dendriticum. The sequence continues at coordinate 54,856,025 of OX104068.1, read as the reverse complement.
AAGGGAGAGTGATGGACAAAAAAACTCACAAACACAATTGGGGCCGGCTCTTCGACATATCAGCAAGTGTGTTCAACCAAACGTGTTCATCGTTCTTAGGACCTTACTCAGTGAATCACACTGGTTGCTTTACATCCAGTTGTAAAACAAGCTGTCTGCAAATAAACCTTGCTCTTCTGGTCCGTCGCAAGGAGACCAGACTTTAACGTGGTGTGACAGTTCGCGTAGTTCGTCGAACCATTGAGCCATATTGGGTGGGGCCCTCAAGTCCCTTGGACAGCTACTACTACCAAGTTGGTCAATAGTTACAGGTCAGGCGAACTCAGGCTCATGATCCTCGAGGTCGGGAGTCAGCGATGGGATGGCGTCCATTTCTGTAATACTGAATGACTGACACCTCCCCGTTGCCCTGCGGACAGGCTTTTGAGCCAAAGGGTTTGAAGACTCTGTTCATTCTCCTGTCTAGATCCGGGCGTCTTAACAGTATCTCAGCCCACATACAACCATGACTTTTACTTCAAACATAAACCTCATCCTGCATCGACCGTCGCGCAGATTATCAAGGGTCACCTTATCTGCTGCATACAGCAGGGTGGATAAGCGCAAACATGCTATTGCCAGCGCCTCCTTTCTTTTCCAACTGTTTTCCCTTCCTGACCCCTATTACTAACCTCCCTTCTATAATTCCCAGCGTAACTGACAGTAGACGCAATGCTACTGCAGTTCTACTATCTGCAGCTATCTTTCGCATAATTGTTAACTAGAGGTGGGAAAGACTTCAGCTATTTGTAGCATTACATGAGAAAGAACACAAGACGTAACACAGACACGCCAGCTGAGCCACCAATAATGGATGGATTGGGTTCCACAGAGCAAGCAGCCGGCTAATCTTTCGCAATAAATAGTATGCGTCAGAAATGAGATCGTGGTTGAGAGGGATAAGCTAAGCGGGAGGGATAACGAAACTCACAACACAAAGGCAAATGAGGTCAGTTCCTAGGCATATCAACAAGTGTGTTCGACCAAACGTGTTCTTCCTCGTACTGGCCCCAACCATGGAGCCGAGAGGCCTCAACCGAGGCCACTATCTTCCTGCACCACCCAGTGGATGCTTATCGACAAAAACCCCATATAAAACCACACTCTCCCGTGTCCCTGGTGGTGTTTAACTTGCACAACAGGCTGCACTCGCACGCACGTTGGACACCTTGTGTATCAACGTGTTTCGGGTCCAAAATTAGGATCAATGATCCTTAGGGGGTTTTAAACTGACTTGTCACCTCACTGTTGGTTACACGCATCCGGAGACGTTGATGCGGCAATCACTTGTCAAGCTGAAGTGGGCATCGTTTCTCAACTAAAATGCTGAGATATCGTTCGTTGATTGGATTACCGTGAGCAGCCGTTTGTGTGCAACCTGTTTGACGTCACCAATTAGGGTTGTTTCACAAAGCGGTGCTAGAAGCTGCTCATTGGCGGCGTCCGCGATCGTGACATACGCTCTGCTTGATTTCGCTGAGGTAGCGGCAGACTTCACTGCTGCTTGGGTCAACCGGGATAGCTCGCCAACGGTCAAACAATTCCAGAGAGCGAGCAGAAATCCGGCTTTTCAACAGGCGCCCAGTGATTCCATAGAATGACTGACCGGAAGAAAGCAGCTCCTCACGCAAGAAACTTAGGTGATGTCCAACATATTAAGGTGGAGGACTTGCGAAGGCCTCTGATTGACAATCCAGTTGAATGGAGTGGTCAGATAGTCTGTCGGTATCCAGTGTACGGTGCTTTGGTTTTGAGGAGCTTCCAAAGCTCATGTAGAGGTCAGCACAAAGCGGAGCGTGAGAAGTCTATCTGCGTTTTTAGAGTGACCCCCACCAAGGACATAACGGCCACCAGGATGACGTTCGCATGACAGCAGACCCGTGCACTGAAGTCTCTGACAAGGACAACGACATCGGATCTTTTAGGTTTACTTTCAGGTGGCTGATATTTGCCATCCGCGCATAGCATATATGGCGTTCTAATATTGCAAATGCAAAACGCTACTTGGTTTCCTCTTTGAAACAATGCGAGCATATAATTTGTGTCACATATGTACGTGCAAATGTGAAAAACAAGACGAAAAGTGGTGCGTGCGGACAGGTATGGATCGGAGGGAACTTGTAGAGCACAATTCCGCGGACTGAGTTTGAGTTGGTCTATGCACCTCACAATGTCGCGTGTGTGTAGGATGTCAATAATCGATTAAGAATTGGCGGGAGAAAACCAAACCGGTTGCAGAGAAAGCCCGACAAAGTTGTGACAATTCAACGCCCTGAACGATTCGAACCGGTGACTCGAAACTATTGATGCGCACTATTCTTCGCAAACAAATTGAGACTATCAGAAGAATAAGAGGGATTTACCTTTAGGACCAGTTCAGAGTCCTTGGCTCGTAACTGAACGACGGCTTCGCGTAAACAGCTCTTCAAGCCTGGAAAGCTGGCAAGGAAAGTGCAAATGAGTACATGAGGATGCATCAAGATAAAAGGTAGATATTACATACGTGAATGACATAACTGGGAAGGATAAGTGCCAGACCCAGAGGCAGATAATTTTTGAATGAAACTCTGACAAAAGAGCATGTGGAGGATTCGGAACAATCTATGGTCATGTTTCAAAGGGAAACATGAGACCAGCAACTTGTATGATTCACTCAATGAAGCCTACAGTGTTACGATTCGATAAACCTGGTTCTCGCAGCAAAGAGGTTTACGTCCCGTCATGAAATGGCACACCTGGTAATCCATTTCCGGCGTCACTGAGGAAACAAGCAGCAGATCGGTAGATCAGCTAGAGGTCAAGCAAACTCGGTCACGTGGCCGGTGAACATCTTCTTCAGAAAATCAACCATACATTAAGTAAACCAGTTGAGACAAGAAGGCCTGGACACCATGAGCACAGTGCATCGCTTATCAACCCACAATCGATCTACACAAGTTCCGCGGTTTTAAAGTGTGCGAAGTAAACAGGAAAAAAAGGCCAAGAATCAGCACGGCCGTTTGAGATATTGTATCCGGTGTGCACGCTCCACCATTGAAGTTCGATGAGTAGCGCAGTTAAAGTTACCGCTTTAATGACACTAAAAGCTAAAGGAAGTGAGATAATTTGTATGGCGAAATCGAATGAAGAGACAACACAAGCATTGGACTGAAAGATAAGCCGCTCAGGGTGGAGAAATATATGCAATAGGGGCGACGATTAGTTGTTAACAGCACACGGGACAAATTTGTTGAAATGATTGCAACGATATGAAGGGTCTATGGATATAGACTCTACATATGCAGCTTAGAAACAGTTTATGAGCATTGCACAGTTGCAACAGATCCTCTACATTACCAGTTCGCTCGGAATTATTCAAGAAAATCGTAACTAAGTTAACTACTGGGAAACTCAGGTGGCTTACAGACAGTTATATCCATTGTAATCACAAATATCACCCAGTCGGTCTAGACGAGTAATAGTACACTTACCAGGTGGTTAAATGTATCTTCATATCAACAAGTTGTGATTGGAGTGTCCAATCGTAATAAGCCGATGAACCCAAAGGGATGGACCATTTAGCCAAAAGGAAGCGAAACTAATAGGTTCCATCGTTAGACTCAGCATGCGTAGTTGATTGCCTATGCGGCTCCGCTGAATGGCCGACGTTCTTCGTCGTTCATTTAACCGAGTCCATGGGGGAAACTTACTGGCGCAAAATTATCGTTTTTTAGGGAAGTCGACAATAAGTATAACATCAAGACGCTCTGTTGGTCAAACCTGTGCTTGCTTTTGCTAATTTGACTTTACTGAATTAACCGGTTATCCCTGAAGGATCTGAAAGGGTTTATATGTCCTCCCATTTTTGCAATGGATAAGACGACTCATTCGAAACTGCGTAATGGCCATGCGGACGTCATCTTGGTGGCAGTCAAGCGCTTGATGAGAGCCGTTCTGACAACGATACGTTATGCGAAGATCACCGTCTCTCTCTCAAGTACGAACTCCAAGCGTATCAGATGACGTTCAGTCACCTGGCGTCCTCCTTCACGAACGCTAGCGTGTTCACAAATAGATCACATTGCAATCAGTTTTAGATGGCGAGGAAGCTTCCAGAGTTTTAGATCGATTTGGTCTACGTACCTCGATTCAGATCATGCTTTGGTCTGCGCGGACATTTCCATGCGCATCGGCGCTTGCACAAAATGAACTCACCATACACTCGATACCAACAGGTTAACTGACTTCTCTACTCGATCACCTTATCAAGCTTTCTTATCGCATGCACTCATTAGTGCTCCATCTGCGTGATGCTAGCTTCCAGTCCTTCAATCTGCGGAATCACAAGGGCTGGATTTCCGCACATTCACTGGAATTGGTTAATCGTCGCAGACCTATCCCGACCGATTCAAATAGCAGTGCATTGCGTCGCATTCTCAGCCAACAACTTTAGCAAAGCATGCTTGCTGATCGTGAAACTTGCTGGTCCCAACGCGCCTGAGATGGAAACGGCAGCCCGCTCTGGAAACTTTCGCAAGCTCTTTCAGGTCATTCGGGCCACTGGTCACAAAAGACCTGGTGTTAGTGAGGTCATTTGCGAGGTTGACGGAACGCAGATAAGCAACTTATACAGGCGCATGGACCGCTGGGTTGAACATATCCGCACTCAATTCAGCTGGCCTCCGCCGCCGAGCCTAATGAGTATACCTAGTTGCGCGCCTTGGAACGTCTCATTCGAACCACTCCCTGAAGCTGTCTGCCTTAGGCTCTGACAATTGAAGTAATTCAAGTCTGCTGGCCCAGACGGACTTCCTCCAGAGCTATTCAAGTTCGGGTGCGAACTAACTGCCAAGCAGCTAACAGCTCTGTTATCTAAGATCTGGTGTGAAGAAACAGTTCCATCCGCTTGGGGCTAGTCAATTATCGTCCTAATCTTCAAGAAAGGTGTTCGTACCCTATGCGATAACCACGGAGGAATCAGTCTAATGTCCATTGCCTCCAAGCTGTTAACATCTATTCTACTCCGCAGACCAACTCCGATTCGAGAATTGCGCTCCCGTGCAGAACAGGCTGGTTTCCGCCCCGGTCGAGGGTGTATAGACCATTTGTTTACGCTCCGCCAACTCTTTGAAACGCATCACCTTTACCGCCAGTCCACTATCGTTGTCTTTCTGGATATCCGAGCCGCTTGCGACTCCGTCGATCGTCCAGCTTTATGCCGTTGTTTACAAAGGAATGGAGTACCCAAAAAGTATATGGCCATCCTTCGAGCATTATATTGCAATGTAAGCTCCCCACACCTTTTGCCGTCACTAGCGGTATAAGATAGGGTTGCCCCATGACCCCGTTTCTTTTCAATTTTGCAATCAAGGATGTCAAAGTTGAATTTGGGGAAACCGCTGCGTCGTTGGGTTGCGACAGGCAACCTCTACTGAGACCTCGATTCACTTTGAGGTAAACCTCGGTCATTTCGCTCGCGAGGACCGTATCCGAAATGGAAATATTTCGGTGTTGCTTCCCCCAACACTGACACATCACGAACGCGGTTTCGTTCTGGTTTGGACTCATCAGGTGGCCATATCCTGAGCTGGGCTGAAATTCAGAGCCTAATGGTTCAAGGGGTAAGGTCCTGAACACTACGCTACTGAGATCCGCGAGCAACTCTTGGTACAGCGAAAAGGAATTCAAAGTTGAATTTGAGGAAACCGCTGCTCTGAGTTCCATCCTAGCTTAGGCTATCGCCACCTGATGAGTCCAAACCAGGACGAAACTGCGGTCGTGGTGTGCCAGTGTTGGGAGGAGCAACACCGAAATATTTCCAATCGAGGATGTCGTTTTAAACGCTCTCAAGAGCTTTCGGGGTTCTGATGTAAAGCTTCTTCCTGGTAACCGCGTGACCGATTGAGAGTATGCTGATGATATTGCCTTGGTGATGACGCACAGAGCACACAAGCCGTTCCAACCGCTTGGCGATAGAAACATTAAAATATGGAATGATCTTTGCTCCTACGAAATGTCAAGTCCTGGTCCTGGATTGGCATCCACCTGCTCCAGTGCTCACTCTTCAAAGTACGCAGCTGGAACAATTGGGCAACTTTGTTTACCTGGGAAGCTGTGTCTCTGCTGATGGTAGCAGTGAAGAAGATATTGCCCTCCCCATTGCCAAAGCCCGTTCGACATTCGCGAACTTGAGGCAGTTGTGGCGACACCGTGACGATTCACTATTGATAAGGGGCAGGGTCTACAATGCCTGTGTTCGCGCGGTGTTGCTGTATGGGAGTGAGTCTTGGCCGATTCGTATGAATGACTTGCGACGGAGTTCCGCCTTTGGCAATGGGTGTCTGCGGAGAATAGCTCGAGTGTAGTGGATGGAACCATGCTTGCAACGATGATGCTAGACGTCGCGTCTTGGGTAACACGAGACTTCCACTTGACAGACTGGCACTGATGGGCCAAATGAGATGGCTGTGCCACGTTTTACGCATGTCATGCGAACGGCTGCCCTGACGCGCTCTCTTCGATCGCACAAAAGCAAGCTGGAAGAAATCGCGCGGTGTTAGGCCTATCACCTCGTGACAAACGATTAAAGCGCCGACTTTCAGTTTATGTCGAAGGTCCTGTGCGTCTTCCGGGCTGGGGGATCAAAGAGGGAGAACACCGCTGACAGGAAACTCCTTCGGAGATGGCGCGGAACCGGGCCCATTGGAAAATGTGTACAAATGTTCGCACTGATTTTCTTGATTTACATCGCAGACGTTAAACAGACAAAAAAAATAAACCGGCGTGTGAAAAAAGACAGGATTCAATAACAAAAAACTTTTCACTCATCCTTTTATTTATAGTCTCTGTATTTATCACTTCCGCTTTATGGTTTTCGCTGTCCCTATGTCAATCTTATAGACTGCTGATTATATATATATATATATATATATATATATATATATATATATATATATATATATAATGGCCGGGGAAAGATGACAATAGTTGGCCACGCTCATGTATGGACTGGGATATTAGAGTGGAGCTTAAACTTACGCCGAGGAATGACAACGGTCTTCATCCAAAGCATTTGTTCCACAAACCTAACCAAGAAACAGCGAGAAGTTGGCACCAGTACGTAAAATAAGTCATGCTCACGTAAAAAGTGACACACCAGTCTTATCCCTAAAGTGGGAGACCAGTGCATTGGAACTGTCTGACGTCTAACAGCCGATCAACCTGTAGCTCTCACAACACTCGGTCACCGGCCCGTAGCCTAGAGGTAACGTCAGCCCATAGTCTAAAGGTAACGAGCTTGTCTCGTACTCTTGCGGCGCGGGTTCGAATCCGCGTAGAGGTGGGTGCCCTCGTGGTGTACCCAGCCCACGTGCGACTGTTGGTGTTTTTACGGCAGCGAAGCGCTGTTACGGCGTACACCTGACATATATTTTTACGCAGTCATCGCCTTGTGTGGTTTAATGGATGGCATAGGCACGCGAACTCTCGAATCACGTAAAGATCCACTCTCTTTGGGATTCGAGAAAGACAGTCACCACTGTCTGTGTGGAAATCAACAAAGCAGCAGAGGCTTCTAGGTGATAATGCCCCAACACGAATAAAAGAGGGATTGACCTAAAGGCCTAAAGGGAAATGAGTAAAAGTTTGCATTTTGTATATTAATGGTAATTGTCTATAAAAACAGCTAGGCAAACTGGCTACTGTAATCAGCATGACCCAAAGCGTGAAGGTCATTGACACATTGGATTAGTCATGAGCACGCTGGAAGGTTATGATACAACAACAGTAACGACTTGAAGAGAGCAAGACAATAAGTGTGAGTAAAACGGACCCAATAAAAAATCGAGAACATGAAATCGGGCGAACTTCGTGTGGTGGTATAGATGCGTGAGCATGGGTAATACCATTGATTAGCAAATAGCCAGTTGATTCAAAATGAAGGCAGCATTGCTCACCTGCTCAGCTGCGCCATTACTTGTGGTTCAGAGCATAAGTCGGCAAGCAATTCACCAGCGCAAATACCGGATAGACTAATTTCCCCATTGAGCAGCAGATTGAAGAGGATCTGAATAGTCTTGTGTGCGTGCACTCCTTCGAAAAACTGTAAAGGAACGAGAGAAGGGGTAATAGGTGTTCTCAAAAATCAAGGGTTAGAAGATAACCGAATTGCATGGGAGGAGATCTTCATCATCAACACACGTTAGCCGAGGGTGGGAAACACACACATCGGCTAAGGTGCCGCAGTAGAAAAAAATGGGATACGATACATTACGAACTACTAAACTAAAAAAGTAACATAGTGCTAAGTAGCATATTACGTAACGGCGTTTCTCTGCCGCGCAACCACCACCAGTCGCGCGCGGGCTGAGTATACCGCGAAGACGCCCACCCCTACGCGGATTTGAACCGGTGACCTTATGGTTGCAAAGCAAACGTGCAGACCACTCGGCCACCGGCCGACAAAGAGACTCACAACACAAACACCACTGAAGTCGGCTCTTCGCCATGTCAACAAATGTATCCAACCAACCGTGTTCATCGTCTTTTAGACCCCAGCCCAGGAGTCGGGAGACCCCAACCGACGCTAAATTCGAAATGAAGGCCTTCATTCCTCTTGACCAAGCCATCCCTTGGCCTCCCTTCTCTTCTTCTAATCAGATCCCGGTCGCGCAAACAGTGCATGACGTGGGAGTCGGTGTGCTGGCATACGCATCACGTGACCCAGCCATCGGAGCTTGGTGCGTGATATAGCGGTGCTGAGCGGGTCACTTCCTCTTCTTGTGCCATAAACAAGGCCCAGAACACGCTCATTGCTCACGCGGTGTTCTCATCAGATGTGGGCCAAACTGCGAAGGCATTGGTGGTCGAACGTAACTATTTTCTTTATGTCTGCCGATCTAATGGGCCAGGTTTCGCAACCGTACGACTGCATTGTAAACTCTGCCCTTCAGGGCGAAAGTGGAGTCGCGTCGACGCCACAGGTGACGAAGACTGGCAAAAGGGCATCGAGCTTTTGCTATACGATTTGTGATTTCATCTTTGATCCCAATGACGCTAATATAGCTGCCAGATACTTGAATTTCTGGACGATTTGCAGTTGATCACGAAATGAGTCAGACGATACGGGCTGGGGAGGAAGAAGTTGCCGATACCTCCAGTGAAGGTTCCTTAACCGATCTCCGAAGAAACACCCCAATGTATTTACCAAATGGTTTGTAATTGCGGAAGTAGTTACATTGGCAGAATAGATCGAGCCTTGGGTAAGCGCATTGGAGAGCATATCCCGGAACGGATTGCTAAGCTATCGACACAGCAACCAGCCGAAAAAGAAAAGTTATCTAAGTTGCCGGTATCATCTATCGCCAGACATCTAATCGAAACAGGCAATCAGGTTGACCCGGGGTCAATATTTACAATCATCTATCGAAATGAAAACCCCGAAGTTTTGAGGTTTGCCGAAGCTGTGGCACTTAACAGGAATCGCCCTATCCTTTGTGTACAGAAACAATTAAGTCTCCCTGAAGCTTCATTGGGGCTTATGACCTTAAGTGGAAGCTCGTTGATCTGTTGTACTTGCGTCTAGGTACTTTCCCTTTGTGACTAATTTCAAACCTTCGATTTTTTCTGTCATTTGGTTCATATTTAAGTTGTTAGTTGGCGGGTGATCAGATAACACGAAATGGTTCCAACTCGCAATACCAGTCTTCTTCTTGTCTTATTTAGATTGATACAGGGAGCTCAGTGCTAGAAACGCAATGTTGTTTGTTGCACTCCAACATATGTTCCGTCTTTGATTAGATAGTTCAAAAAAAATGTACAGCACTGAGAATCAAACTTTGGACGCCGCAATTATTCATACACGTCTTTATCATCAAATAAGCAAGATACGCTAGTAAAGCGGTCACGGTGGCTGAGAAGCTGTTTTTTAGTTATCGAGTATACACTGTGTGACCTGAAGCCAAAGGGCAATCGTAGATGTAAAATGCATCAGAAGTACGCTATCAAGTCGAGCCAATAATGCGCTTTATGTACATTTAACGAACACGGCATTACTAGCGACAAAGGAGCGGATGTACTCACTTTGTCCGCTGCTTTCCAGAGATAGAAACGAACTGCCATGCAGCACACGAGGCATGACTGACTAACACTATCTGAGGTCATGATGTGCAGTAAAGTCTTTCGCAGCACCTCGAAGTCGTCCTAAACGCAAGAAAAAATCAGAAAGAAACGTGACATACGAAAATACCTTTTTTGCCAAGCATTGCTGAATGAGTGAGGAGAACCGGGACAAACTTGCAAGAATGCAAAGTGCAGGTTCGAGTGATTCATCGGACTTTGACTGGCGAATCACTCGGATGACAAACTTGAGTAGGGAAGAAAATAACTCTGGTTCGAGGGAAACACACAAGTGGTGTAAATCGATGGTATACAATTGTACAAGTTCCAGCAACTGAAAGCGCAATGAGTACGGGACCAAATGTACGAACTAACTCTCGCTTGATCCGTACCAACGGGTGAGGTGGAGATTAGTCCGAAAGCTAAGCTTTTCAGAATGGAGAACGATGTGATCAATCGGTATCGCATAGATGTGTTTGAGCCTACAAAATGGAGATGGAGTCTGCATCGGCGAGACAATCGGAGAACATACCAAAATGCTGAATCAGATCCAATATGCATCGCTGAACAGGCTGAGGGTAGTTATCGGAAAACGCAGCGCAAAGAATCGAATTGAGAGTTTTTACATTTGATGTCCCCGAGATTTCATCTTTGCGGTTTCCAGCGCTCACGTAAGCCTAAATAATTGGATCCAAACAGAATTGAGAGATTAGACTGCAGAACAAGTGAAACCATTTCATGTACGTAGTATACTTCTGCCTTAACTGAACTGGTAGGCGAAAAATTCCCACCGAATGTGCCCACTTAGAAGAAAGTAGAATCAGATCAAACAATACCGGCTAGCCGGGAAAAAAGTGCCACAGAAATTGCTCATAACAGTCGTTGTGCCATTATGGTAATCATGATGGTGTTGATAACGTAGGTGTATGGAAGATAATGGAAATTACTGTGCTAATGATGAAAGCGAATTGAAGATACTTCTGAAGATTTAAAAAAATGAACAATAAATACAATAAGATCGAGTCATTTCCTCGGTGAATATAAAGATGTCTAAAACTAACAACAATACATAACCGTATCCTTAATACTCTGTCAATAAAGTTCAGTAACAAAAAGGTCCCTCTTGATTGAAGCCTTCATTCTAGCCGATAAATATGAACAAACTAAGTATGCAGTCACTTGGCGCTTATTCTGGACATTGGAATCGAAGCAATTACATTCCCGAATCAAATAATAAACCTACGAGAGCCATCCAAAAAGTTCATAAACTGACTCTGAAAGAGAATCAGTTTAAAAGCGTCAATTACTTTTTCTAACGTAAATTGCTCTGACTTCAATACGCTGTCCATCGGTGCGCCAATGATACCCTCGCTGATCTTATGACTAGATATTTACGTCTGGAACGACGTCAGAATCGCACAGATTTTCTGGCACGAATGTGATCCCTGAGATGATAAAACATAAAAGTCAGTGGTATCAAGGTTTGGAGAATAGGGTAGATGTTCCCGCAATTTGAATTCTGATTCAAGAGTTGCCTCCATGTCAGTCCGCTACATGAGACTATGAACGTTGTCTTGAAGAAGCAGAATGACGTTTCTTAATTATCCCCGCTTCTTCACTTCATAGTTACCCAATTTGCTGAAGTGAGCCAGTTATCGTGACACTTTGACCCAGACAACCATACAAAGTATCTCTTCGAAATCCCAGAAAGTACAGGTCCTGACCTTGTGGGTCGAGTGCAGAACGGAATACCTTGGCTGCTGGTGAGTTAGGGTGCTTTCACACCATGCTTTGCTTTATGGTTTCAGGATCCATTTAACCAAGTTCCACCAATAATCACCGTACGAGACCAGACGTTTATCAGATCCACTCGAAGAAGACTCAGATTATCTTAGCACATTTAAACACGAAATGCCGTCTGCTGAAATTTCAACAGTCGTCTGCACCATGACTACACTCTTCGCGCCTCTGGCGATACCGAGTTAATGATCTAAAGTATTTACGTTGTGGGTATCGCCCTCAGCAAACATGCTGAAGGCAATCTGCTCGACTGGATACCGGTGAACAGCCGCATGTGTGAAATTCGACTTCGAACCCTTTTTGGAGTTAATAAAAACCGTCCGAAGACATGGTGTCCTTTCATCACCTCAGTTTATGCCCCCACTGAATGCAGTTCAGAGGGTACCAAAGACGATTTCCATCATAAACTCTTGTATCTTCTTCGCATTGCGAGGAACACACATTGTGATTGTTGCTGGTGACATGAGTGCCCAAGGTGGAACTTTTTCAGACTCTGAACAACACAATGGAGGCCGCCTCGTGCTCGATGCACGGCGAACTGACAATGGCGATCGATTCCTGTAATTGTGCGCGGACTACAACCTCTACCTTAGCAGCACGGCTTTTCAGCATTATCGTTCGCACCGCATCACCCAGTGCCCACCGGATCCATCAGTGACTTGAACCCAAATTGACCATATTGTCATTGACTACAGAAGGCGCACATTAGTCCAAAACTGTCGGTAAATTTTTAGCACGTGCATGGATTTTGGCCATGCTCTAGTGCCCGCACGCTGATCGCTCACTCTTCCCGCTTCAAAGAAGCGTCTATCTTCTAACCTTCTTATCTGCAACTTGAACTCGTAATCTGTAGTTCAAGAATATCACGACCAACTGGCCCTCCAATTGTCAGTGATAAATGAGGTTGGTGAACCGAACGCTGACTAGAATCGTCTCAAACGTGCCATGAAGAATGCCTTTGGCGCATGCTGTGCACCCAACTTGAAACGTCGTAACTGCGAATGGATCTTTGAGACATTGATCTGCCTGATCGAAGCACGGAAGCAAGTTCCAATGGGCACCGGATTTCAGCATGTCCTTAACTCTCTGAAACGACGCATCGCAAGGAGTCTTCTAACTGACCGAGAACGTTGGTGAGTCGCAAGAGCTCCTGAGATGAAAGTAATATTGGGAACAACCGAGTTCCGTTCCAGCTCATCCGAAACACAGGTCCGAGAAAGCCATCTGTTAGCGAGACAATAGCTGAAAAAATCGGCATACGATCCATTTGCAGTGTCATCGACTAGCCCGTTGGGCGGAACATTTCGAGGAACAGTTCAGGAGGCCTTCCGCGACACTGCCGCTGGCCGAATCGCCTGAGCCGTTGTGGGAAGCAGATGTGACAACTCCCACTTTGGAAAAGATTCGATATGAGCTTTCCGTGTTGAAACAAGGCTCCTGGACCCGACGACCTTCCACCATCTTTGCTGAAAGATGGTGGTGACCATTTGTTGACTGGACTCGACTCTCTATTTAACACGATTTGAAACAGTGAATAGGTTCCTCCAGACTGGTGACTGTCGTGCTTATCTCCAAGAAGACTCAGAGTATTTTGTGCGAAAATCATCGAGGCATCAACCTTGTTTCACTGCATCAAAACTTCACTAGCACTATTCCCCGACGACTTACTGGTACCCGTGAGAACCGAATCACTAAAATCCAGGCTGGCTTCCGCCCTGGTTGTGGTAGTATTGACCATATATTTACTCTTCGCCGTGGTAGTACAGAGGCACACATACAGACGACCGAGGATGGTGGTTTTGCTTCACTTGAAAGTCGCATTCGACTCAGTTGACCGCACCAGCTTGTGGCACTGCCTATCCATGAAGGGCGTGCCAGCTAAATTCCTATCCATTCTTAAGTCTCTATCGTGACTCCCGAAGCCGTGTAAGGATCGATGAGAAACTGTCTCATGAGTTCCCACGGCAACAAGTGGGCTGTCCCATATCTCCTTTCCTGTTCAACTTTGTTATCGAAATGATCATGAATGACTTCGTTTTTCAGACTCTATCGGAGTGGAAGATTTAGCAGGTGACCGACTGACAAACCTAGAGTATGCGGACGACATAGCTCTCCTTGGGTCCGACGCATTGGCTATGCAAACACAGGTGGATAGGCTGACGCGTAGCGCCGCACGCTACGGCTTGTGCTTTGTGTCTCCAAAGCGCAAAGTACTGTTGCAAAACTGGACCAACACACCTCCGGTTTCAGCTATCACCGAACGGCCACTGGAAGTGGTGGATCAGTTCACTTACCTTGATAGCTGTATCACCCCTGGGAATCATATCACTGATGAAGTTACTTCGCGTATCAGCAAGGCCTGTGCGGCTTTCCAGAGACTCAATCATCTATGGAGACGGCGTGATATAAGCCTCTGAGTGGAATTTAGGGTGTATACTGTTGCGATAAGGCCGGTATTACAGTAAGGATCAGAGACCGGGTTAGTTCGCGGCGAAGACATTAGACGCTTGGCCATGTCTGACCACAGATGCTTGCGGAGTATTGCTCACGTCCGGTAGGAACACCGGATGAGCATTGCTGAGGTCCGCCAGCCGGTTTTTGACAAGCCTACTGGTGCCTCACTGAAGTGTTTGCTGTATTTTAATCGTCTACGTTGGCTAATGCATGTCTTACGTATGCCAGTCGACCGGTTTCCTAGGCGTGCATTATACGCCGTGGCTGCACCAATTTGGGTGAAACCGCGAGGTGGCCAGTCCATGACGACGCATAGTAGGATGAAGAAATTGACTAAAAGACGTGATCAGACTGAAGGCCTCGGGATGGTCCACACCAATGGTTAGAGAAAGCATCTGCCATGGCGTAATCACTCAGTCAATGGCGTCCATGCATCTGGTTGTTAATTTTCGTTCAATTCCGATTAGTTTAGCACACTTCCGTCTTGCACCCACTTTCCTTACCTTCTATTTCCCAGTAACCAACCTACCCTGCCGTAGTTATTTATTGTTATTTTTTCGACGTCGGTCGTGGCAATTGGATCCATCGTATTTCGGTGCTCGGATCAACTGGATTGGAGCAAGCCGGGTTTCGTCGGGGTCGTGGCTGCATCGATCACATCTTCACCTTGCGTCAGTTGTTGGAGCACCGTCACACATATTGGCGGCCCACCGTAGTCGTGTTTCTCGACATCAAAGGTGCCTTCGATTCGATTGATCGATGTGCCCTTTGAAATTGTCTACTCAGGAAAGGTGTGCCCGAGAAATATGTAAATATTATCCAAGCATTACACGCGCATAGCACGGCAAGCTTTCGCCACCCTTCAATAGCTCCAGCGGTGTGAGACAAGGATGCACGCTGTCACCTTTCCTCTTCAACTTCGCTATTGAGGAAGTCATGGAGATTACATTTACAGGACATGACTTGGAAGGTGTGGAGCTACACCCAGTAGAACGACTTCTTGACTTGGAGTATGCAGACGACATTGCCCTCATCTGTGACAGCTCCCAGATGTGCCAAGCCTAGCTGGACCGATTAGCACTGACTGTCAGCCGCTTCGGGCTTTGCTTTGCACCATCGAAATGCAAAGCGTTCCTCCAAGATTGGTAGGGATCGCCTCCTGCGCTGACCCCTGGTGGGGATCAGCTACAAGTCGTTCGGAAATTCAACTACCTGGGAAGTTGTATCAGCGCCCTTGGGATCGAAGACGAGATCACGAACAATATAGTAAAAGCTCGAAGTGTTTTGCTAACCTTCGCCACCTATGGCGGCGGCACCACATTACTCTTGCCCTGAAGGGTACAGTGTACAACGCAGCAGTACGTTCGACCCTACTGTACGGTTGCGAAACCTGCCCTCTAAGATCGGCGGACATGAAGAGGCTAGTTACCTTCGACCATCGGTGCCTTCGCAGTTTGGCTCACATCTGGTGGGAACACCGCGTGAGTAACGAGCATGTACGACGCCTTGTTTACGGCACAGGAAAAGGAAATGAACTGCTCAGCACCGTCATTTTACGCACCAGGCTCCGATGGCTGGGCCACGTGTTCCGCATGCCAGCCCACCGACTTCCACGACATGCGTTGTTTGCTCACCGGGGATGTGGATGGAAGAAGAGGAAGGGTAGCCAAGCGATGAATTGGTCGAGAGGAATGAAGGCCCTCAGTTCGGACCTGGCCTCGGCTGGAGCGTCACGACTCCCTGGTTCGGGTCTAAAAGACGGTGAACAAGTTTGGCTGGATACACTTGCTGACATGGCAAGGAGCCGACCACAGTAGCGTTCCTGCTGTGAGTTTCTTTAGCCCTCCCCATCCTGTTAGGCTACCCGTCCTACTACGGCCTCATTTCGTAGCATAAAACATAATAACTTTTCTTTTTGCCTAGTAGCCGGCTAGTAGCTTACCGGAACGATGCCTATCCGTTGCTGGTAGCTCAGCTGGCATGCAACTGTTGTACTTATTTTTCTTTTTCTTTATGTATTGCGGCACGGTAGCTGAGGTGTTTCCCACCTCTAGCTGACGTGTATAATGATGATGATGATGAACTCTATCGCAAACTAACCAGCCTCAAAGCCCAAACCCTAGAAACAAAACCGTAATCGAGGGACGTCAAAAAACCTCTAATGTAGAGACAAGAAGAGGAACTTAGGAGACGATTTCATTGGTTTATAAAACCCTCCTACATAGTGACCCTGAAAGTTTAAATGCTAAACACTGTCAGTGGTTGAACCAAGGACAAGCGAAGCATTTTCGAGCCAAATAGAGGGAAGCTGCATCCGACCGATCTCATTAGGGTCTGTGCCCTTTTTTGCATTAATCGCATAAGATTTCAGCTTGGGGTACATCTGCATCCTTATCACTGGCTTCCGGCGTCTATCCGTCCATCTTCTTGGTGCTATCTCTGGTAAAGATGTGGGAAGTGAAGTCTCCTGTTCGTGTTTGGAGTCTTCTGGGCTGATAAGGAAAGTGTCGAGGAGCAAATCTAATGGCAAGGTGCTGTGCATTGGCGGAGCATCCGAAAAGGAACGAGATTGTAACTGATTGGCGTGTCGGACCAAAACCTCGGAATTAACAGCAAGATCACACGTGACATTTCCAGTTCGACGAATGATACGTCTTGGAGTCCACGTAACCTGGTTGTTGTGGTAGTCCTTTGCCAGCACACATTGCCGTTTGAAGAAAACTTGGCCATGAGCACCGTGTCTACTGTTGAACTGCTGTTCCATTCTGCAGTTTCGGTTCAGGCTGTTCCTGTCAGATGGTTTAAGCAAATCGAGGCTGGATCGTAATTTCCGTTGCATAAATGCTTCCGTCGGAGATTTACATTGCGGTACCTGGGGATTTGGAGTTATCCTGTAGTCAAAAAGAAAAGTCTCAAGGATCCCGGGTGTCGGACCCTCCCCTTCGCCATCAGTAATGGTCTCTTGAAGGTGTCCACAAATCGCTCTGCTAGGCTGTTCGACTGTGGATGATATGGTGGTGACCTCATGTGGATCATGCCGTTTTTGTTGCAGAAGTTCACAAAAATTGCTGAAGTGAACTGAGTTCCGTTGTCACTCATTAATGGGTCCGGATATCCGAAGCGACTGAAAACCTGGCGAAATGCAGTAATGGTCACTGAAGCAGTAGTCGATGGCATGTGCAGTACCTCTGGCCACTTACTGTAGATGTCAATCAGGGAAAGGAAAATATTTCTCTTAACAGATCCAGTATAGTTGCCATGGAGCTTCGACCATAGATTTCCAGGAGCCGGCCAACATTAGAGATCTGCTTTCCTTGGCGACTTCGAAACAAGTGCGCATTTGCAGCAAACGTGGGCAAGCTCTTCGACTTGAGCATGCAGATGAGGCCAGGAAACGTAGCTACTGGCCAATGCCTTCATACGGTTTATTCCCGGATGTCCGGTGTGGAACTGCCTCAGAACCCTCGGCTGAAGTCCATTGGGAACCACTACTCGTTCCGCAGTGAGTAGAGAGCCGCCGACAATTGACAGGGAACTGCGACGTTGATGAAACCATTTCAGTTCACCATCTTCAACTTCTGTGGCGATTTTGAGCTGAGGAAACGGATCACTTGCTGGAGCATGGGATCATGTGAGATTGCGACACATATCTGAGTAGCTGTTATTGGGATGGCTTTAATTGCATCTGGGAAAACGCAACGAACTTCAGGCTCGGATCAACTGGATTGGAGCAATCCGGGTTTCGTCGGGGTCGTGGCTGCATCGATCACATCTTCACCTTGCGTCAGTTGTTGGAACACCGTCACACATATTGGCGGCCCACCGTAGTCGTGTTTCTCGACATCAAAGGTGCCTTCGATTCGATTGATCGATGTGCCCTTTGAAATTGTCTACTCAGGAAAGGTGTGCCCGAGAAATATGTAAATATTATCCAAGCATTACACGCGCATAGCACGGGCAGAGTGAGGGCATACGGCAAGCTTTCGCCACCCTTCAATAGCTCCAGCGGTGTGAGACAAGGATGCACACTGTCACCTTTCCTCTTCAATTTCGCTATTGAGGAAGTCATGGAGATTACATTTACAGGACATGACTTGAAAGGTGTGGATCTACACACAGTAGAACGACTTCTTGACTTGGAGTGTGCAGACGACATTGCCCTCATCTGTGACAGCTCCCAGATGTGCCAAGCCTAGCTGGACAGATTAGCACTGACTGTCAGCCGATTCGGGCTTTGCTTTGCACCATCGAAATGTAAAGCGTTCATCCAAGAGGCTCGATCGGGATGCTTGCCACTAGTACGTCCTCTGACTCCTGTCGGTCTTTGTCCATGAGGCGTGAGAACGCATCGGCCTGACCAATGTTGGCAGGCAATTGGTACTTAATTTCGAAATCATGTCCCAAAAGCATTGTGGCCCACCTTTGAAGGCAATTCGCTGAGTACACGGAAATACCGTTCGTGGAACCGAAGATAGCAAGCAGGGGCTTGTGATCCGTGACCAGAGTAAAATGACGACCATAAAGCAATTTATGACATATTTAATGGCCTAGATGATCGCCAATGCCTCTGTATCAATTTGGCTGTAGTCGCGTTCTGCGGCAGGCAACGAGCGGGTAGCATGAGCAATTGCCTTCTCAGTTTCGTCAGGAAAGCGCTGAGATACCACCGCGCCGACTCCGTAAATAGACGCACCTGTAACAACAATGATATCTAAGTTCGGATCGCAATGCGTCAATAGCAGGTCTGATGATAGAATGGCTTTGATCCTGTCAAAATCTTGACTGTATTCCGTGCTCCAACACCACTTGGAATCTTTGAGAAGTAATGCGTTCAGTGGACCCAGTATATCATGCATTGCTGGCAAAAACCCACTGTAGTGACTCACCAATCCCACGAAGGACAGTAGCGTCGTCACACCATGTGGTGGAGACGTTTTCTGGATGGCCTCAATATTAACGGGGTCTGGTCTTCGAATGTGTCGATCATTGACGAATCCCAAGTATTTTACCGAATCCATGAAGGAAACACATCTTTCTTCTCTCAGGCGAAAGCCATAATCTTGGATTCGATCAAGCGGGTTTTCAATCCGGTTCTGTAGAACCGCCCAGATCAGTACCCGTGATAATGATATGGTCAAGATATGCTGCAACAGATGGAACGTCCTGTAATATGATGTCGATGATCTGTTGAAAATCGCAGGTACCGTTTTTACACAAAATAGCAAGCGAGTGTATCGAAACAGACCGTGGTGAGTATTGAAGAACAGCAGCTCTTGTGAATCCTCAGAAACCTCCAATTGAAGATATGCGTCCAGTGAGTCCAGTTTGGCAAAAGAGTTACCACCATTTGGCCTTGCGAACAAATTATTCGGCAGAGACTACTGGTATTGGTGACTTTCAAGAGCAGCATTCAAACCAGTGGAGAAGTCTGCACAAAATCGGACAACCCCATTCGGTTTCTTGACCACCACAATTGGAGCAGCCGATTATGAGTAATACACAGGTTGAAGGATGCCAGCCTGTTGCACTCTCGCCAATTATTGATCAACGCTTGGTAACGCCGCATACGGTACTGGATGTTTGGGTCAGAAGACAGGTTTTGCGTGGGGTTGGAGGGACAATACTGCCTTAGTTTTCGTGCAACAACCAAGCTCATCCCGGAATACTTGAGCGAATTTATGGCGCAAACGCTCTGACAGAACATTCCTAGGAGGAGTGATCACAGACTGAACACACAACTGATTCACACAGAATTAAGTAGGATGTCCAAAAGCCTGATATTCGCGATCCAACCAAGGTCCGAAAGGCTTAGATTTGGTCGGTTAGAAAGATAACACACGGCACAGAATTGCGCATTATTGAAAAACACAGAACACTTAAGTTTACATGTAACTTTTAGGAGTCCACCGCAAACATTCAGCACTGTGTAATTTGTCGGCTTTAGATTAGATTGACCGCTCATCTTCCATGTGCTTTGTAAAAATAAAGTAATAGCAGATGCTGTATCAAGCTGGAGACACACAGGAGTGTTGTTCATATGCACAATCACATATATACGCCGGTGTTTTGCGTCCGGGTCGAACGTAGCCATAACAGTATTTTGTACATCGATCTTTGTCCGGCTTTTCTGAACAGGCTAGACTGGGACTTCGGAGGTGTTTGCGCGGCAGTGATCCTCCTTCTGTCCTCGTTTGTGACATTTGTGACAGTGGTGGTTTTTGAATAGGCACATTCGGACATAATGCGAACCATCACATTGCCAACAGGCTGTTGGGGCTTGTTGAAGGTGCCGCTTCTAGGGGAATTCATGGGCTTTGCTGGGGTGCTTTTTATCACAGCATGCATGTTACTGTAGTCAGGGATTGCTTCTCGTCCAATCATGGCAGTAACGTGTTTCAGGTTCAAAAACGGTTGCACTCTGAAATGACTGATCTCAGATTCATGGTAGAGTCTTGCTCCATCTTACTGTGCAAGCGGGTACTAGTCTCTGAGTCACGAGGCGATTGAAGACCAAAAAATTATACCAGGCACTTGAATTGGTCTTCCGTCATTTCCTTAAGCTTGAGACGCTCATAATGACGGATAACTGAGGTCGCACAAGACACGAAATCAGAACGGTCACTTTTGACAAATTACAAACAGGAATACCGCAAGTTAAAAATCGAGGACGCTTTCCCAAAGATTTCTTTCAACAGTTCGACGATTTCGTCGGATTTAAAATGCTTCAAAAGAAAGAAATGCTTCGGAAGAAGAACATTCACAAACCTCTCATGTTCCTCGATGCCAAGATTTTGCATGAGCAACTGTGGTTTCCAATCGTCATCCTTATCCGCCAGCTTCGTCTGGAAAGCATTTTCATATCTCCTGAACCAAGATTCGAAAATGCATCCGGCGTCTAGAGCATAGCTGAATTCCGTGATGATTCCTGAAAGTGCATCAACGGATGACTGCTTCCTGTCAGTTAAGGGTGAATGAACATACAGTTGCTGCGACAGTGTTTCGAGCAGCCGGGCCTATTATTCCTTAATATAACTTTTCTTGCTACTGTAGGATCAAGGTGGGCTCTTCTAATGAAAGTGACATCTTTAGGAGTTTTACACAAATTTATTCCGTCACTAGAAAAAGCTGTTGTGGCATTCTACCGTACCGACCTCAAAGCCCAAATGCTCGAAACAAAACAAAAGTCGAAAGACGTCAACAAGGAACAATTGCGAGAAGACGAAACGAGATACATAGGAGATGATTTCATTGGTTTATAAAGTATGTCTACACAATGACCTTGGAATTGTAAATGCGCTACACTGTCATTGATTGAACCAAGGTCACGAATATGAGACAAGCGAACCATCCTCAAGCCAAATAGCTGGAAGTTGCCTCCGACCGCTCTCGTTAGGGTCTGCGTCCCCAAACACATTAACACAAGCATTGAAACACTTCACCATTTACATTACCCAAAAGCAACGCTTCCTCGCTTTGGTGCAAAACTTCCAATCTGGTGGGCACGACAAAGTTGGACTAAACATCTCAAGATAAATAGCTCCGGAACATCCCAGCAAGTAACTGACCTGCCATTAACACTATGATGTTCATATTTCGTGTTCTGTGTCACATGTTTATCGTTGGAGTGAGTATAGCTAGTTGGCTGTACCTACGGACGCCACGGATTTTTGAATCACCGTGTGCTGGATTCCACTGTTGCTTCCTATTACTGTGTTATAAGTGTTTCTGTTTCTTCTGGTGTATTTCGCAATCTGTACAAATTTGGTGGATATTCTCTGGTTAATTCCGGAGATCTCATTGACTAGCCTAACTGCCTTCTGTGTCCGCCATCTTGAATTTATTCTACCTTGTGATGCCGTCTCAAGCTACTTGCGGTTCGTGTTCGAGAGTTGTTGGATATAAGGCTCATGCATTTCGGTGCTTCGACTGCGATGTTTTGTTCTGTATTTCGTGCATCGGCTTATTCGTTGACGGCTTTCGAAAACCTCTCGCTATCTGACATCGGTTGTTCCACACTATATGTGATAAATGTCGCGGTTCAAGACATCAGAATAAACAGCGACCGCCAAGGAATACAGAAAAATCTCACTTACAAGTGGAAACAAACCGTTCACCCAGTGGGGTCAAACGCCATAGTGAAAGTACCTCTGTCAACTCGCCTTCCCCTGTCCAAGCTTACGCTGACCAGCTTATCAAATCCACAGACGTCAAACATTTCTCGAGACACCAGCGACGCGATCGAACTCATTCAAAAGAAGAATAACACATTTGCAAACACAAGCAACACACCTACCTACATACCTACATTTATGGTCGGCCG
The DNA here is from genome assembly GCA_944474145.2 of Dicrocoelium dendriticum. Taxonomy (NCBI): domain Eukaryota; kingdom Metazoa; phylum Platyhelminthes; class Trematoda; order Plagiorchiida; family Dicrocoeliidae; genus Dicrocoelium; species Dicrocoelium dendriticum. The sequence goes on along the minus strand of OX104068.1, from coordinate 54,833,317 downwards.
GTGCCCGAGTGATCTGCGCGTTTGCTTTGCAACCATAAGGTCACCGGTTCGAATCCGCGTAGGGGTGGGCGTCCTCGCGTTATACTCAGCCTGCCCGCGACTGGTGGTGGTTGCGCGGCAGCGAAGCGCCGTTACGGCGTACAGCTGACACATAATTTTCTTATTATTTATTATTACCTACGTTTATGGATTCACATGGATGAAAATCCTTTTATACTGTTGCACATTTCTTGAACAAATGTACTATTACTATGATCATGCCTTTACTGGCGTGCCAGCGTTTTCGATCCCGACCGATCCTCAGGTTCAATGTTCCCCACGGATTGAACACTCATACTTAGAACCTACGAAATGCCGCTTCACGGATTGGTCCGTGATTCTATCAAAGCCTGTCTGTGAACCTCTGAACACCGATGATCCATGGAACACTCAAAAGCGCAAAGAGCCACGTAACCGAGTTAAGGTGTCCCCTGCTGGTAAACGAATACACAAACCGGTAAGCGCCTCTAGTCCTGCTCCCACAGGTTCATCACCGATTTCCCTGAGGCGTCATAATCTCATGGTCTACCACGCACCAGAATCAAAAGATGAAAACCCAGATACTTTCTGATCACGATGTTGAGTTGCTCCAGGGGCTCATCGACAGACTGTTGGATGTGAGTGAGGACAGTGTGATGAGTAAACAAGCAGTCCGACTTAGCCAGCAAACTAATTAGTCAGGTCGACCTCTGAGAATCACCTTTGCATATCCGAATATGCCGCAGCTCATACTTCTCGTCTGTCAAGACCGAAAGGCCTAAAGCTTCACATCCGCCGAGCTTTGGAACCCAAAGACAGGGATCGTTTGAAGACTGCGGTCATTGAGCTAAAACGCCATACAGAAGGTGAGGTGGATTTACACACTGTAAATTTTCGGATGATCAAGAAGAGTGTACGAACCCGGTTGCGACTTCTCATCCTTCAAGCACGTCTTGCGGTATCTCCCAGGACCTCCGTGTGGCATTCGCTAACGTGTGCAGCCTAATGAACAAACGTGACGAACTGTGCCGCTTCAATGTCTCAGAGTGGCCGGACGTTTTAGGACTTGTAGAGACTTGGTTGCACTCCGACATCATACCCCAAGAAGTCGCCTTGTTAGAATACTCTTGTTTCCGATGCGAGCGAAAATCAAAGGCTCACGGTGGTGTTCTGTTGTACATCAAATCGTCACTATCTGACAAACCTATCAGCCCCTATCGGAGCGAAGATAACTTATAGGAGCAATTGTGGTGCTCAATCCGCCTCAGACACGCAGAACTAATAGTGAGTGTTATCGAAGATATTCTGACCAGGCGTTCAACTTCTTCCCGGTCATGGCGACGATGAGGCTTAATTCGCCAAAATAACTATTGAAATCAGGGACAACAACATGTCGTCCAACCGACGCGCATAACTTCGCACTCGGCATCTTGTCTGGATCTAATGTCTACGAGCTGTGAGCAGAAGCTGAAAGAGGTCAAAGTCCCCGAACCTCTACCAAACAGTGACCACTGCTGCATTGTGGCAAGTACAGAACTACCGTTAACGTATTACAAAAAAAGAAGCTAACATTCAACTATTGGAAAACGGCGCTCATCAGACCAATCCTTAAATACGGCCACGAACTACCCCTCGTGGTGCCAGCTAGGTGGTTCGAGATTATCCCGTTCCAGCGAAAGGTTCAGTGGCAGTGTTCCAGGACGTGGAGGGTTTTCGCCTGGCAAGCTTTCTCTATATAAAAAGCCACATATGTCCGTTTAACAACACTGCGACGTGGCCGATGAAACCCACCACTAAATACAGTCACTGCCCCTTGCTTCACCTCACTGGAGCACTGTAATCCTTCAGCTTGACGATTGACAGCCAGCCACATGAAAGGTGTATGAACCGAGCTACCGATCACCGACTCCCAATGGGCGTGATTCATTGAATTCGCCCCGCTGCCCTGCGGGTCAGGTCCCTATGAGCCAAGGCTCCTGGTAGGGCCCCCTAAGACAGCCCCTTTCCTCGGCCTGGACAATCGGGAAGCTATATGCCCTCAAAACACATGAAATGATGGATTTACGACTCTGCTCACGTTTCGCGCACTCTGAACTCTCTCGCTTTGACCGGGTTGCTGGCAGCCGGGCATGCAAAACCACACCCTACCGCACCGCATGCTTGGTTTCACGTTGGTTCTACCCTACCCGTTTTGGCAACTCCCCTCCAATTTCGAGTCACCAAAAGTGCATTGCAAGTAAAAACAATACCTTTGGCCTCATCAATGAACCGATCGCACACACTCCAATATCAACAGCAAGGATTTTATTGCACCCCGCTCGCTCTTCAAGTTAGCTAGCTTCAATGTTCGAACGTTCATGCAGAGTAGTTCACAAGCTGCTCTTGCGCACACCTTGGAAACTCTCTCAATCGACGTTTGTTGCCTAACCGAAACCCGTTTATAGGACTCCAGCACAACGGTGCGATTGCATTCGCCATCCCCTAGTTCAAACTGAACATTTACCTTGCATTTATCTGGAGATGCGACAGCGGCAGCCTCTGATTGCGCCGGTGTAGGAGTTGCGTAAAACGCGCGTGCTGAGGCAGCGCTCATTGATTGGTTACTTGTCAACAGCCGTCTCTGTGCAGTCCGCCTGGAAAGCTCAGTGCGATCTTCCAGTCACGGGACCAGTAGGCGCTGCTTATTCATTGTGGCGACGTACGCTCCAACGGACTGCAGCCCAGACGAAGCTAAAGACAAGTTCTACCGCCAAGTTACCGACCTCCTTCGCAGTAAACGCCGCCCGGACATCGTGATGCGCGCTGGAGGTCTAAATGCATAGCTCAGTAGACTTGAGATTCACGAACGCAAACTTGGGGTTCAACACAGCCACGGTACTTGCAGGACGGACAACGGCGATCGACTCCTTCAACTGTGCGCCGACCACGGCTTGTTCCTTTCCAGCACCAATTTCCGACGTTCCTGGCGCCAACGAGCCCCCTGGCGATCTGTGGCACCTGGTCAAGCTTGAACGCAAATTGACAACATCACCGTTTGTTACAGTTGGCGAGGCTGCATAACGGACTGCAAGTCAATTTGGAACACTTACCTGACTTCGGATTATGCGCTCCTGTGTGCTAAGTTTGTGCTGCACTTTGAAGGCACCCAAGAGCGTCGCCGGGAACGGCTTAACACTGACAAGCTCGCCGTCCCGAATGTTCTCAGCGCATTCCAGAACACATTAGCCTTTAATCTGCGTTCTCTATCCTCCGATGTTGAGACACAATGGGTACAGATCCACAGCGCCTTACGAAAAACCGCTATCCTGGATTGTGGCTTCACTAGACGAGCTGCCAGTCACTTGATTTCTGCACAGTCTCTCCAATTAATGAAAAGTCGTCGAACGATTCCCGCTGAAGGTCAGTACGACGCACTACGCAGAACCATAGGTGCTGAGCTCAGACAGCTCTTCAGAAAGGATCACGAGGCTTGGTGGACACAGTGCGTCAATGAGATGAAGCGCGCAGCCTCATCAGGAAACTCCTGCAAACGGTTTCAACTTATTCGCTCCATGGGAGGCGAAGACCAAAAGTGAGGTTTTGCGTGAAAATGACGGTGAACTAATTCATAGTCGTCACCGTCGTTTGGTACGATGAGCAGAGCATTTTGAAGATCAGTTCAACCGGCCGGGGTGCACAGTGTTTCTCCACCGACTGTGGCTGAGGTTTCCTACGAGCTTCGCCCACTGAAGCGCCACAAGTCACCTGACCAAAATGGACTTCCTCCTGTCCACTTCAAATACAGAGGTCCTGCTTTAACTCGCGAACTGACGTTTCCATTCCATCAGATTCAAACTACTAAAAACATTCCATCCGACTGGAATCTAGCGGACGTTGTACCTGCTGACAAAAAAGGAGGCCGGACCATTTGCTCCAAGCATCGTGGCATCAGTCTCATTTGTGTCGCATCCAAACTGCTCGCTGCCCTATTCTTGCGGAGGCTCAGTTGCATACGGGAACAGCGACTGCGTGAACAACAAGCTGGATTTCGCATGAGTCGCAGTTGCGTCGAACACATATTTACGATACGCCAGATAGTTGAACATCGCCATACGTCCAGTAGACCAACTATAGTCATATTCCTGGACATTCGAGTCGCGGATGAGTCAGTTGACAAAGTGGCTCTTTGGGACTGCTTACTGAAGAGAGGGCTACCTGAGAAGTACATCAGCATTCTCCGTGCTATTTACCATCAAACTTCGAGCCGCGTGCGAGTATCCGAAGACATTTCGTCCCCTTTCAGTATAACTACCGGTGTTAGACAGGGTTGCCCAACCTCTCCATTCTTCATCAACTTCGCCATGGACGAGATCCACGATACTGCCCGGAAAAACGCTGAGTCCTGCGGCGTTAAGCTGCTCTCAGGTGACCGCCTTCAGAACTTGGAGTACGCTAATGACACGTTGTGATTTTGAGTCCTCCCAGGCCGCCCAGCATGTGCTGTTTAGATAGGAGATGTCCGCCTCCCAATTTATGTTGACCTTTGCCCCTTCCAAGGTATGGTCCTGTTACAGGAATGGCTAAAAGCACACCCGGTTGCAAACGCTAGAGGATTTGGCAAAGAACAGTATACAATGGCGCACTACCTGTGAGACTTTTCTACCTTAACAGTTGTTTTCCCTTTCAATCTATCTTTTTCCTCTTATGTGTTGTGGCACTCAGGCAATTGTATTGCAATTGGTATTGTTGAATATATATATATATATATATATATATATATATATATATATATATAATTGTTGGCGACATTCGGTTTCGGATTTGCCTGTCACCGTGGCCAGCCACAGGACGCCTGCGCCTACACAGGTACCATGGGTGGCTTGCGCTGCACCACCCACAGGTCCGACCACACACCCCATATCCAGTGTAAACCCGAAGGAATAAAACCGGGAGGCATGTGGATGGGAGCCACGTTTCATCAACGGAGCCGGCCCACACTCCTTCACAGGCAAACACAAGCACACTGTATTTGAGAATCAAGCGCACACACAAGGCGGTGGCTGGACCGTAGTCCGCTCCACACTAAGTGCACGGAACCACTCTTCTAGTCTAGCACGAACACAAGGACCGTGCACTCCGTCCCCTCCAGCAACGACCAACTGTCTACTAGAGCCAGTATAGACGACGCAGTGGGTAACAGACAAGTAGGCACTTTGTCAACATGCAGACCAAGCGCAGCCAAACCGGGGAAATCAGACAACAGGCAATCACTTGGGAGTAAGATAACAAAGAAAATGAATCGAGTAATGCATAAGGAAACGGTGACATAAAGCTTAAATTAATGAGCATATGAAATAAGTTGCTTACAAAAGAATCGGAGAGAAATTCACAAGATCAGAAAGTATATTTTACGGAAACGCCACAAATTGGCTTAAGCGACGTGTGCGAGTTTATAGGAGAGAGTATAGGTAGGTATTTATGTGAAAATGTAAGGCATTAGGACAAAACTGAAAACCCACCACCTGAAATAAAGACTTAGCATGCAAGCACGCGGTTAGTAAATCGAATGCAGCGTACCTACAAACGCTGCGCCGGTTCTGCCTACGTTCTCTGCAAGACCCGTCGTCGCTTCGGTATTAGTCCCGAGTGGCCTCGCTCATGGCTCATTAGATCTGCCTGACTCAGGCACTCGCGACCGCATGTGTTACAGCACCATGCGCTCCATTTCGATGGACTACAATCCATCGGTGCTTGCCGCTTCTTCTCTGCATGTATGAGGTCTTTCTCCCGCACTTCGGCAACTGCCTTAGTGATTAGATCGCGCCATGCACGCCGATCAAACCCCTTCGAGCCCCATGACCTGCAATTAAGCTTAGAACGTGAGAGGCTCACTTTGGCTTCCCCACATGCTACTTCCCAATACTCAGTTGATCATATAATCGTTGTTCCAGTACCCGAGTCGAATCTAAACGTCTCACATTACCGATCCACCTCAGGTGTCTCAGCAAAAGTATGCAGTCCACTGCATACCTACCACTTTGTCGCAACACTTCCGTGTTAGCAACTCTGTCGCCCCAACTGATGCGCAAAATTCGTCGCAAACACTACTGATGGGACCGCTCGAGATATCGCACATCCCGACGGTACATCGTCCACGTTTCAGGGCCGTATAGGAGAACGGATAGCGCTATAGATTTGCACACCATCAGCTTCGTGCCAATGGTAAGCTGATGGTTGTTCCACATTCGGACCTCTGGCTTCCAGAATGCCGCCGTTGCCTTCGACACGAGGATACGCAGCTCACTGTGTAGCTGCTGATCTGTCGACATCAAACTCCTAAGGTAGCAGAAGCGGGTGGTTTCCAGTACTTCAGCACCAATGCTGATTTGCGGCAATATTGAAGATTGCACCTTCGGTGAAGGCTGAAAGAGACAGACCGTTTTGCTTGTGTTGATGGTGAGCCCGAATTTGGCCGCTGTCGAAGCCAGAGCACTAGTCATGTGCTGCAAACCAAGCACAGTAGTCAGCAAACAGCAACACACGGATAGTTGTCTCACAGACTAGAGTTCCCTCACCGAAACGACGGATGTACAGCAACCTACCATCAATACAGCGCTCCACACGAACACCGTAAGCACAAGTGGCATCAAAAGCACAAGACATCATTGCATGAAGACATATTATTAAACAGGGCATGAGCTAAGACACGGCGTTGCTTCACACCAGAGACAAATGCAAAGTCATCCGAGGTCTCTCCACTCAGCTGCACCCTCGCTCGCATGACACTGTGCAGACATTCAATTGAACTTACAAACTTACGCGGGCAACCAAACTTACCCAACACCAGCTACAATGCATCGCGGTTCACCGTATCAAATGCCTTGGTGAAATCAACAAAAAGCGAGTACAAAGGCTCGTGTCATTCTCTGCACTTCTCCTGCAAATGACGAGCCGCAAACACCATAACTATAGTGCTGCCACCCGAGCGGAATCCACATCGCTCTTCCGCCACGTTAGGTTCCACAACCTGACTGACGAGGCGGTTGAGCAGGATTCGGGCAATCACCTTGCCCTCACAACTCAGCAAGTTGATGCCACGATAATTCGTGCAACATTGCTTGCTAGCTTTGCCCTTGTACAGTGGTAGCACAAGGGCATCCGTCAGCTGAGCAGACACCTCCTCCTCAATCCATATGCGTTGCACCAAGTGGTGCAGCGCAGTCAACAACGCGGATCCACTACAGGCGGGATCCCGTCGGCCCCAGCACACTTGTCGTTTCGCCGCTGGACAAGTGCTCTTTGCGTTTCATCCAGTGTCGGCGTGTCCGCCATAGTCGTCTTCACATCGTGCTGCTCAAAGTCGTTCAAAGGTTCGATAGGCAGTCGAAGTGTTTCCGCCAGATCTGCGTTATGTCTGCAGTCTGTGTGCAGGTAGCGCCTGAACTATCATCGATCAGTGTCCTCAGCGGAAAAAATCTCGGTTCTTCAAAGAGTCAAATAATTCGTTGTGTTGGCGGCGTTTGGCGTAGCATTCCATCTGCTTCGCCTTCTCCGTCCACCATGCATTTTTATGCGACGGAGCTCTCGGGTCAGTCGCCGTCGAAGTTTGCGAAACTGACTCTTCTTCCCCAAGTCACTGGGGTCTGCCACATGTGCAGCAAATGCTGCATTCTTCTCCGACACCAATGCGCCGATCGTCGCATTGTTGTCATCAAACCAATCAGGCCACTTACAGTTTGCGCGCCCGATGGTCTCCTCGACAGCAGCTGTCACGTGGTCGCGAATGTGGTGCCACAAGTCGCCCACTGTGGCTATGCAGTCCACATCACACAGGCGTGCAGCCATCGCCTTCTCCAGCTCAGTACGTTTCGCCACAGTACCGAGGGAGAGAATGTTAAATTTACGCCGATTCACGGCGGGAGTGCAATACATCGATTTACGAAAATATATGTACAGTTTGGTGCGCAACAACTTGTGATCAGTGCCACACTCAGGCCCACGCAGTACATGTGTCATGCGCACTTCACGCATATCACGCTGACGTACGATGACATAGTCGAGTAGGTGAGCGTGACCACTAAGTGGGTGTGTCCAAGTTGCTATATCACGTACGCAGTGCAAACCGAGTGTTCGTGATCGTCAGGCCGTGAGTGGCACACAGTGAGAGCAGCCTGTCACCGTTCGCATTCGCTGAACCAATGCCATACGGACCGATGACATCTGTCCGCATCGATGCATCACGCCCAACGCGCGCGTTGAAATCTTCCAGTAGAAATAGTCGGTCGCTCCTCGGCACAGACCGTATCACGGAGGATAGCTGAGTGTAGAATTGATCACGCGTGTCATCAGGATAACATATGGTCGGACCGTACGTGCTTATAAAAGTGGTAAACTTACCTCTTCCGAGTCGTAGGCAGACGGTCATCAATCGCGCGCTGATGCCAGTTGGTTCACCCTCCAGCTGCCCATTAAGGTGATGGGATATTCCAAATCCGACCCCATGATCACGTGGTGCTGAGGCGGCGTTCCCCACCCAGTAGAATGTGTAGCCAGCACTTGCTTCATTTAACTTACCTTGCTCAGCGAGCCGAGTTTCACTGAGCGCCGCAATATCGAGGTGGTAGCGCGCCAGCTCCATTGCGACCAGTGCAGTGCGTCGCTCCGGACGCTCGCTGGAGTTCCGGTCCAGTAGTGTGCGCACGTTCCAGCACCCGATGCTGAGTGCTTTGCGCGCAGGCATAAGATTGCATGGTGGGCAATCGCACGCGAGGTGGTCGTTGTGCTTCGGAGGTTTGCTTGAGGGACTCCACCCGGATCCTTTGGCTCAATAGCCTGACCCACAAGGCAGTGGGTGGTTTAGAGGTTTGCTTGAGGGACTCCACCCGGAGCCTTTGGCTCAATAGCCTGACCCACAAGGCAGTGGAGAGCAGATCCAGCTCGGGAATGTGATTGCAGAGACAGATGGGGATCTGCTTGACGGCCGTCACACGCAGCCTTTGAGGTTCTGGAACAGTTATCATATGTTTTGCGACCTGCGACCACGGCCAGACGCAGGTGGGTTTTTGGCGGGTTTGCACCAATTTGACTAGGGGCTGCCTGGCTTGAGGCGGGCAGTAGCAAACCATTGAACACCCGGAGGTGTCCTCCCACCGTCAGAGACAATGCGTGGCACTCGTGCTCTACGCCAATCGAGCATTGAGAATATCACCCGTAACCTGTTCTCTCCCATGGCTAGTTTTACGGGAAGAGGGCCATCGACCATTTCCTAACCTCCGAAGAGGATGGACTAGGATACTGCCAGGGCGCCCACACCTGACAGAAGAACGACTCGGGTCCTCAGCCAAAGCCTTCGATTAAATGAACACCCGAAAGGCAGCGGGTTTAGCACATGGCCAGTTCACTGACTCATGCCGATTGGTGTCCTGGATCTTAGCAGGGAGAAGGGCGAAACCGAACTCCCACCCAGCGGTCGCCACGAGGAGGCGCTCAGGACATGAGCAAATGGCAGAACAGCAGCAGAAGCGGGCAGACCATCTGTCAGGATCTGGCTACCGCCAGCTTCAGCACAACATAGGCTCTCCCATATATATATATATATATATATATATATATATATATATATATATACTCTACGCAAATGGGCATTTAGCCAACAAAAATACAATTCGGCAGTCGGTCAAATGTGAACCATATACCATGATTCGACTTCGTGATAACAAGGAGGTACAAGAATAAAGGGGAATGAAAAGGGATATGGAAAATGGAAATAAAAAGCACAATAAAATACAATAAGTGCGCATATGTGTTAGGAGTAGAAGTTATTTATAGACTCAGTTACTTTCGAGGGGGAGGTAAAAAGGATTTACAGGAGTTGCGGTCTAAAGTGCATGCAGACGTGAAACAGTGTTGAGCGACGAAAGAAAAAAATGAACTGGTGTGGTAACGAGGGTCTTCAGAGAAAATGAACACCGCCGAAACAACAATAAAACAGTGGTACACGCTGATAACCCTTAAGTTTAAGTATACTGAGTACGTAATAATTAAATTACTATCGTATAAGTCAGTAGATGCCTCTGCAAGCTGACTGACTGATAGTACCATCAGCCTAAGGACAAAAGGAAAAGGTTGCGAGTGGAGTGGAAACGACGAACAAAAAAACTGCCTTGATGGTTACCCATTGAAAAAATTCGAACAGTCCAAAAACTCAGTTATTTCAAAACTAAAAAACGCATAGCTGTTTAATCGAAGACTTTAAAGAGATCGTATCCAGTAAAAATTACAGAATAGGAACATCGAACTAACCTTAACTGCGTCCAAAAAACAGGAAAAATCATCTACATCGCAGGACGTGTTCCAAGCCTGTAGTACGGCCGAGATAGACATCCGTGTAATGATCAATGGAGCCTGATATCAGAGCGAGAAGTGAAAAGCTAAAAGGTGAAGAAAAGACTCCTAAGATGGTCACAATAAAGGTCTTCGAATCAACATAAAGCATTTATCAAAAGTGGAGTGTATGCGTACAGGGCACCGAAGCAAATAGAATGGCACAACGAAATGGTGAACAGCAGCGACCGAATATACCGATGCCAAGTTAGTTTCATAGTTGAACATGAGCGTCCTTTTTAAGTCGGTAGTGCAGAACCTAATGAGATGCCTCGGCGCACATGAATAGCGCGCTGTGGAGCCAGTTAATACTGATGTGCTGCATTGGCGGTGCCCGCTATGCAGCCCGCGTGAAATAATCAAAAGTAAAGAATGAAAACAAGGAAGGAAGGTGGCAGAATTCACCAGACTGAACGCCAAGAGAAAAACAGTGAAGTGAAGGAAAAACCGAGGGTTGGAACTAAAGTCGGTTAGAGAAACATCTGCCACCTGAACGAATCAAGCCGAGGCTCAGACCCCTTAACAACCGATGACATGACGAAACCATATGGCAGTATATACAGAATGTCCCATATGTTTGGATTGAAGATCGCAAAACAGCCATGGTAGCACAAGCATAGGCACATTGCGAGCCCTGAGAAAAGAGCGAGCAATACCAACAGTTATTCGGAGATCCAATCGACGAACTCAGTTTCAAATCCAGCGTGCACACGACTGCACCTATGCACATAATTGCGTGGGAGCAATGGGCACCGTTGAAATCTTTATTCTGTTCGCATGACATGTGGGACTGCCATGCAATTGCTACTCCAAGTTCGACGGAGTGCCGCTTGTTGAAATGACAGACAAACCGCAGTACGGTCGATCGACAGATTCTGATCTGTGCTTTGACATCGGAATTTTTAGATTGGCCAAACTAAGCGAGTGAATACTTGGTAGGCAATGCCGCATGTGGTACTCATAACAAAATGCTGTTGACTAGCCAGTGGAGCGATCGACAGCTATCCTTGGGTCGTGCTAGGTAGCTGGGAAGCAGCCGTGCACCCAAAAGTGGCAGCGAATATGAGTATACTCTGCAAGGGTATGTAGGAAACTGGCAGACTGTCGCCAGTAAAGATTGGATGTCGCGTTGTCGGACGAACGTAAACCTGATCCGCAACTGCCGCCGTTCCCATTGATGTAGAAGGACCAACGTAGCCCTGAGCAATAAATGTTCGATGTGTCCTTATTTTTAACAAAGGAAATGATGAAACGCAGTTATGGCTGACAACTAGCTTCCAACAAACCGCTTTAGGAAAAATGGTGCACTACCTTCAACTAGGCCACGCAAATTAAAAATAATAGCAGCTTGGTAGGGGGTGATTTTCTCAATTTTAATATTTGGCTTTCCTTTTGACTGAGCCAAGTTCGTTGCAAGAGTGATTCTAACTATCCGGAATCTATCTTTCTTTAAAAATGTATGATACCTAAAAACTACCCGCTTGAGTTACTGATGGTACATCCTCATCACTTCCTCTATTACGGTGAGTTGTGCTGTTACGTTGATCTGCTCTTGATTACACGCTCTATATTCATGGTAGAAAACGTTCAATGCAGGTTTGTTCCATCCGTATTCCCGTACTGCACACGACCCTAACGTGTCATCGTCGCGAATTGCATTAGAGTGACACCCCACAAAAGTTTTCCTTAACTAAACAAACTGAGGACCCTCCAGGTTGCATAGGCTAGGCGTACTGACATGAATCGGTAAGTTGCACGGTACCTCAACGGAGGCCTCTGACACAACTTCGACTGCGGTCTTCTCGGTTTAATACGCATTATCATGATAGCCAGCGCACTAAACGCTCTTCATCGAATTGTTGCTACCTTGTAAACTTCCCAGGACAAAATACCTCTCTAGAAGTATGTTTGTGGCATTCGAACAGTTGAACATAGTATTCCCCACTTATCACAGCGTTTGGAATGCTCCAGAGCGCTGCAGAAGCAGCCAATGCTCATAAAACTACGCTTGCCCCGACCCAATATTAGCACCGTTCGCCCGTGGACCGATTTAGTCTGTAATTCATGTATAATCGAGAATGCGTTTATTAACAGAAGCAGAGTTAAACTGACATATATCATCACATGAGATGTTGAAAGTGTCCGCCATCATTGTGCTTACGGTACGGAAATCAATGCACACAGTTGGCAAACACTGTCTCCAACCTCTCGCTGGTAATGGCGTGACATTCATTCACAATATTCTATTTCAGTTGGTCGAGGGAATTCAGCCTGTTTTTGTACACCCTCTGTTTCTAATAGCCTCATATAAAAAATCCAGGGGGGTAAAACACAGGTGACTGCGTAGGCCACTCAACTGGTCCTCCGCAACCGATTGAGCATAAGCAGCGGGTGCACCATCATGTTACCACCAAATGGTATGGGGAACTCCGTCCGCCTCTAAGCGTGGAAGCATACGGGTCTGGAGCATTTCCTTGTACGATAACGCTATGAAAAGTAAGGGTTATGTGATGTAAAACAAGTTGTTGGTTATGTTACTGGAAAAGAAAAATTGTCCCACTATTTTCTGACCAATTTTTAAGGTATTAATCCCAGTAGTTCGAGAGCTACATAACACAGCCTAGTCTAGGAAAATAGGATAAAATGAATAGCCTCACCTAGTTTCAAATGTTATGGATATAGCGTTTAGCGGGAGGACGTCATCACGTTGCAAGCTAGCCACTGTCGGTGAAGTGGAAGATAGGTGTGCTATATCCCGGTTAGCTTGCAAATTATGTAGCCCAGCCAACGACCCTCAGGGCTCAGTGACTTAAGCTGCTGGCTAGTTGGCATCTGTTTCTAGTGGTCAGGGGTTCGATCCCCAGTAGGGGATCGAGGGAATGCGTACCAATGACAAGCTCCAATTGGGCGAAATGCGCCTAGTGCATTTCCGTGCTAGGCTGTGCTATGTAGCTTGTAAACTAATGTGATGAATACCTTAAAAATTATAAATGAATCCTGCTACTTACGAGTAATATTTTCTGACCAATTAATCCAACCCAAGACTTGAGCCTCGCGCCAAGCTAAACACGTGACGCTGTGTATAGGCCTGGATGAGATCCAGCCCTAAAAACTCTGTTTGTCTGTTCCATGCAACTGGAAAACTGACATGAAGCGAATACGCCAGTGATCCGAAAACCAACGGCGAAATGCATTCGTTTAGCTGGATCGTTAGCGCTGAACACCTAAACCCGAAGTGCCCCAAACCCCCGAAAATTTTGTTTCTTTAAAATCCTCTGAAAAGCACATCGCGTTGTGTCGCACTGCTTGACGATTCTAAGTGTGCTGAGATCGTGTCTTTAGATATTTTTCGTACAACAGTGCAAGCTGCAAAATCATCCGTACTAGTGCAACGCAGCACCGATCTTCTGGCGTTGCACACACTCCCAGCTTCGAGAAAGATAATCAATAATTTCAGCACGGTAAAGCCGTTGACGGGCCGAATTCGTAGGTTACAAGTATTCTATATACGCGCAGTCTGCAGTGTTTAAAATACACTCGCCATAAAGAAGAATAAGAACAAGTTGATTACCAACCGAGTAACGTGATTCCGTTTGGAGGAACGTCACCAATGGTAGTGTAAGCTCGTGTTCCATTTCTGAGACCACAACCAAGCATGGCACTACTTCTGTTGGCTCACGCACTGTGGTGCCTGTCGTATTTGGCGAAGCGTCCTCAATTTGTAACTTTCTTCTTTAACTTTCTTTTTTAACTTTCGTCCGAAACATTTCCTTCTTTTGAAGCATTTTAAATCCGACGAAATCGTCGAACTATTGAGAGAAATCTTTCGGAAAGCGTCCTCGATTTTTAACTTGCGGTATTCCTGTTTGTAATTTGTCAAAAGTGACCGTTCTGATTTCGTGTCTTATGCGACCTCAGTTATCCGTCATTATGAGCGTCTCAAGCTTAAGGAAATGACGGAAGACCAATTCAAGTGCCGGGTATAATTTTGTGGTCTTCAATCGCCTCGTGACTCAGAGACTCGTACCCGCTTGCACAGTAAGATGGAGCAAGACTCTACCATGAATCTGAGATCAGTCATTTCAGAGTGCAACCGTTTTTGAACCTGAAACACGTTACTGCCATGATTGGACGAGAAGCAGTCCCTGACTCCAGTAACATGCATGCTATGATAAAAAGCATCCCAGCAAAACCCATGAATTCCTCTAGGAGCGGCACTTCAACAACTCGCAAAGAGCTCCGGGCAAAACTCCGTGCTAGCCTGAAAAGAGACCGCGAATTCTGGTGGTCTCATCGTGCAACAGAGATGGAAATGACCGCTGCCCTTGGTAACCATCGTGAGTTATTTGGTCATACGGGAAACGGGCAGCAGGAGACCTGGTGTTAGTGAAACTATACGTGACGAGAGTGGACAGTCTATCCACAACTTATCAAAACGCCTGAAACGTTGGGCTGAGCACTTTGAAAGGCAATTTAATCGGTCGGAATTGTTAGATTTCTCGCCGACCAGTGATCGTCCTGCTCCGTGGGCTGTTCCTTTGGATCCACTCTCTCGCTCAGAAATCGAACATGAGATCAAACTGTTGAAGTTAAATAAAGCCGCGGGACCTGATGACCTTCCTCCAGCCCTCTTCAAATTCGGGGGACCTGCCCTTATGGATGATTTACACGAGTTATTAGTGAGACTGTGGGAGCAGGAAACTGTCCCAACTGATTGGAGCCGCTCAATCATAGTCCCAATCTTCAAAGGAGGCTCACGATCGGAATGCGGCAGCCATAGAGGAATCTGTCTGATCTCCATCGCCTCCAAATTGCTTGCCTCTGTCATCCTTCACAGACTGACTGGCACTCGTGAAAGCCAGATTCGTGAAGAGCAAGCTGGATTTCGTCGAGGTCGTAGCTGCATTGACCACATCTTCACCTTGCGTCAGTTGTTGGAGCACCGTCACATATATTGGCGGCCCACCGTTGTCATGTTCCTCGATATCAAAGATGCATTCGATTCGGTGGATAGACATGCACTTTGGGACTGTCTACTCAGGAAAGGTGTACCTGAGAAATATGTGAATATTATCCGAGCATTATATGCGCGTAGCTCGGGCAGAGTGAGGGCTTACGGCAAGTTGTCGTCGCCCTTTAATATCTCCAGCGGCGTGAGACAAGGATGCCCACTGTCACCTTTCCTCTTCAACTTCGCTGTTGACGAAGTCATGGAAATCGCGTTCACAGGACACGACTTAGGTGTGGAGCTACTCCCAGGAGAACGACTTCTTGAGTTAGAGTATGCTGATGAAATTGCCCTCATCTGTGACAGCTCACAAACGTGCCATGCGGCACTGGACAGATTAGCAATAGCTGTCCGTCATTTCGGGCTTTGCTTCGCACCGTCGAGGTGCAAAGCGTTTCTCCAAAATTGGTCTGGACCGCCTCCTACGCTGACCCTTGGTGGGGATCAGCTAGAAGTCGTTCAAAAATTCAACTACCTGGGAAGTTGTATCAGCGCCCGTGGGATTGAAAAAGAGATCACGAATTGTGTAGCAAAAGCTCGGGGCGCTTTTGCTAACCTTCGCCACTTATGGCGTCGGCGCGACATCACTGTCGCCCTGAAGGGTAGAGTGTACAATGCAGCAGTACGTTCGACCCTATTGTACGGTTGTGAAACCTGGCCGCTTAAAGCAGCGGACCTGAAGAGGCTAGTTACGTTCGACCACCGGTGCCTTCGTAATTTAGCTCACATTTGGTGGGAACACCGCGTGAGTAACGAGCGTGTTCGATGCCTTGTTTATGGCACAGGAAAAGGAAATGAACCGCTCAGCACCGTTATTTCACGCACCAGGCTCCGATGGCTCAGCCACGTGTTACGCATGCCAGCCCACTGTCCCACGCGACGTGCGTTGTTTGCGCGCCGGGGGTGTGGATGGAAGAAGAGGAGGGGTGGCCAAGCAATGACTTGGTCCAGAGGAATGAAGACCCTCACTTCTGAGCTGGCCTCGGTTGGAGCGTCTCGGCTCCCTGGTTGAGGTCCGAAAGACGATGAACACGTTTGGTTGGACACACTTGCTGATATGGCTAGGAGCCGACCTCAGTGGCGTTCGTGCTGTGAGTTTCTTTGTCCCACCCCATCCCTCTTAGCCTCCCCCTCCAACCACGATCTCAGAACTTAGCCTTATATAATTTTGCATAATAATTTTTATTTGGGTGCACAGCAGCCGGCTGATAGCTTACCGGGTCGATGCCCATCCGTTCCCAGTAGCTCAGCCAGCTTTCACCAGTTGTTTTTTTCTCTCTCCTTTTTTCTTTGTATTGCGGCACAGTAGCTGAGGTGTTTACCACCTCTAGCTAACGTGTATGATAAGGGGACCTTCAACAAACCCCAACAGCCTGTTGGCAATGTGATGGTTCGCATTATGGCCGAATGTGCCTCTTCAAGAACCACCGCTGTCACAAATGTCACAAACGAGGACACAAGGAGGATCACTGCCGCGCAAACACCTCCGAAGTCCCAGTCTAGCCTGTTCAGAAAAGCCGGACAAAGATCGATGTACAAAATACTGTTATGGCTACGTTCGACCCGGACGCAAAACACCGGCGTATATATGTGATCGTGCATATGAACAACACCCCTGTGCGTCTCCAACTTGATACAGCATCTGCTATTACTTTATTTTTACAAAGCATATGGAAGAGGAGCGGTCAATCTAATCTAAAGCCGACAAATCACACAGTGCTGAATGTTTCCGGTGGACTCCTAAAAGTTACATGTAAACTTAAGTGTTCTTTGTTTTTCAGTAATGCGCAATGCTGTGCCGTGTGTTATCTTTCTAACCGACCAAATCTAAGCCTTTCGGACCTTGGTTGGATCGCGAATATCAGGCTTTTGGACATCCTACTTAATTCTGTGTGTAATCAATTGTGTGTTCAGTCTGTGATCACTGCTCCTAGGAATGTTCTGTCAGAGCGTTTGCGCCATAAATTCGCTCAAGTATTCCGGGATGAGCTTGGTTGTTGCACGACAAGTAAGGCAGTATTGTCCCTCCAACCCCACGCAAAACCTGTCTTCTGACCCAAACATCCAGTACCGTATGCAGCGTTACCAAGCGTTGATCAATAATTGGCGAGAGTGCAACAGGCTGGCATCCTTCAACCTGTGTATTACTCATAATCGGCTGCTCCAATTGTGGTGGTCAAGAAACCAAATGGGAAAGTCCGATTTTGTGCAGACTACTCCACTGGTCTGAATGCTGCTCTTGAAAGTCACCAATACCAGTAGTCTCTGCCGAATAATTTGTTCGCAAGGCCAAATGGTGGTAACTCTTTTGCCAAACTGGACTCACTGGACGCATATCTTCAGTTGGAAGTTTCTGAGGATTCACAAGAGCTGCTGTTCTTCAATACTCACCACGGTCTGTTTCGATACACTCGCTTGCTTTTTGGTGTAAAAACGGTGCCTGCGATTTTCAACAGATCATCGACATCATATTACAGGACGTTCCATCTGTTGCAGCATATCTTGACGATATCATTATCACGGGTACTGATCCGGCGGTTCTAGAGAACCGGATTGAAAACCCGCTTGATTGAATCCAAGATTATGGCTTTCGCCTGAAAGAAGAAAGATGTGTTTCCTTCATGGATTCGGTAAAATACTTGGGATTCATCAATGATCAACACGGTCGAAGACCAGACCCCGTTAATAT
Source organism: Dicrocoelium dendriticum (assembly GCA_944474145.2). Taxonomy (NCBI): domain Eukaryota; kingdom Metazoa; phylum Platyhelminthes; class Trematoda; order Plagiorchiida; family Dicrocoeliidae; genus Dicrocoelium; species Dicrocoelium dendriticum. Next base: position 54,815,240 of record OX104068.1, on the reverse strand, counting down.
TGAGGCCATCCAGAAAACGTCTCCACCACATGGTGTGACGACGCTACTGTCCTTCATGGGATTGGTGAGTCAGTAGAGTGGGTTTTTGCCAGCAATGCATGATATACTGGGTCCACAGAACGCATTACTTCTCAAAGATTCCAAGTGGTGTTGGAGCACGGAATACAGTCAAGATTCTGACAGGATCAAAGCCATTCTATCATCAGACCTGCTATTGACTCATTGCGATCCGAATTGTTGTTACAGGTGCGTCTATTTACGGAGTCGGCGCGGTTGTATCTCACCGCTTTCCTGACGAAACTGAGAAGGCAATTGCTCATGCCGCCCGCTCGTTGTCTGCCGCAGAACGCGACCACAGCCAAATTGATACAGAGGCATTGGCGATCATCTAGGCCAGTAAATATGTCATAAATTGCTTTATGGCCGTCATTTTACTCTGGTCACGGATCACAAGCCCCTGCTTGCTATCTTCGGTTCCACGAACCGTATTCTCGTGTACTCAGCGAAATGCCTTCAAAGGTGGGCCACAATGCTTTTGGGACATGATTTCGAAATTAAGTACCAATTGCCTGCCAACATTGGCCAGGCCGATGCGTTCTCACGCTTCATGGACAAAGATCGACAGGAGTCAGAGGACGTTGTAGTGGCAAGCATCCCGATCGAGCCTGAAGTTCGTTGCGTTGTCGCAGATGCAATTAAAGCCATCCCAATAACAGCTACTCAGATATGTGTCGCAATCTCACATGATCCCATGCTCCAGCAAGTGATCCGCTTCCTCAGCTCAAAATCGCCACAGAATTTGAAGATGGTGAACTGAAATGGTTTCATCAACGTCGCAGTTCCCTGTCAATTGTCGGCGGCTCTCTACTCACTGCAGAACGAGTAGTGGTTCCCAATGGACTTCAGCCGAGGGTTCTGAGGCAGTTCCACACCGGACATCCGGGAATAAACCGTATGAAGGCATTGGCCAGTAGCTACGTTTACTGGCCTCATCTGCATGCTTAAGTCGAAGAGCTTGCCCACTTTTGCTGCAAATGCGCACTTGTTTCGAAGTCGCCAAGGAAAGCAGATCTCTAATGTTGGCCGGCTCCTGGAAATCCATGGTCGAAGCTCCATGTTAACTATACTGGATCTGTTAGGAGAAATATTTTCCTTTCCCTGATTGACGTCTACAGTAAGTGGCCAGAGGTACTGCACATGCCATCGACTACTGCTTCAGTGACCATTACTGCATTTCGTCAGGTTTTCAGTCGCTTCGGATATCCGGACACATTAATGACTGACAACGGAACTCAGTTCACTTCAGCAATTTTTGTGAACTTCTGCAACAAAAACGTCATGATCCACATGAGGTCACCACCATATCATTCACAGTCGAACGGCCTAGCAGAGCGATTCGTGGACACCTTCAAGAGACCATTACTGATGGCGAAGAGGAGGGTCCGACACCCGGGATCCTTGAGACTTTTCTTTTTGACTACAGGATAACTCCAAATCCCCAGGTACCGCAATGTAAATCTCCGACGGAAGCATTTATGCAACGGAAATTACGATCCAGCCTCGATTTGCTTAAACCATCTCACAGGAACAGCCTGAACCGAAACTGCAGAATGGAACAGCAGTTCAACAGGAGACACGGTGCTCATGGCCAAGTTTTCTTCAAACGGCAATGTGTGCTGGCAAAGGACTACCACAACAACCAGGTTACGTGGACTCCAAGACGTATCATTCGTCGAACTGGAAATGTCACGTGTGACCTTGCTGTTAATTCCGAGGTTTTGGTCCGACACGCCAATCAGTTACAATCTCGTTCCTTTTCGGATGCTCCGCCAATGCACAGCACGTTGCCATTAGATTTGCTCCTCGACACCTTCCTTATCAGCCCAGAAGACTCCAAACACGAACAGGAGACTTCACTTCCCACATCTTTACCGGAGATAGCATCAAGAAGATGGACGGATCGACGCCGGAAGTCAGTGATAAGGATGCAGATGAACCCCAAGCTGAAAACCTATGCGATTAATGCAAAAGGAGGACGCAGACCCTAATGAGATCGGTCGGATGCAGATTCCATCTATTTGGCGTAATGCTGATGCCTTTTCTATTTATTACTTGTTAACAGTTAATGATGCAAGATAAAAAGGGTTCTGATCTAATTCGTAAAAATGCGGTTTATACAGCTTCCTGAAAAGCGCCAAAGCACTTATATCCTCGCGTGGTTAAATGGATAAGTATGGATAGCAAGAAACAGGTTCTGTTTTGATTGAAAGATTACCCCAAAAGTTTGGTCTAAAAGGTTGCGCAGAGAACTTCCAGCCCGCGAGAGGTAACACAGTGTCCCAGGGGTCTGGAGCTATGGGTGATTTAGGAAGACCATCGCATATTTTTGGCCGCAGCAGTATATACCTCTGCAGTCACGGTTAATCGCAGAAGGGAGTCGGTGGGCTTGTCATTTTGACCAGTAAATTCTTGGCTTGGGACGGAAGCTGTAATATCCATGAGCCCCAGTTGTAGCCTTCTGTTATGCTCGTGTGCTGCACTAAGGTTGCCCTCCATGGCTAGGTTTGAAAGAATAAACCTATCGACTTAACACAAACATGAAGGGGGTTTTCTGACCGTAACGGCTGACCATCTGGTGGGAATGTAGGCACTCAGTAAGTGGCATCGTTAGGAGGGCTGCTTTCAAACGAATTCACTCCCTTGGTTGACACTTATGTTCGTTAACTACATTTTCCTCCATTTCAGCTCGTCATTGATCCTATCCAGGGATGACGCTCTTTCCTTTCCACTATACTACATTCAGGCTCTCCGGAGCTTCCCACCCGGAGACACATCTTGCATCAGCGCTTGATTGTCTTCTTACCTTCTGTGTGTTGACATTGTGGTTAATTGAACGACACCAAGAACATAACACTGGCGACGGACTTCTGAAACGGATCCAGTTATGTCATTTTCAACTAAGGGTTTGAAAGCAATCCTCCAGCAACAACAAACACCGTTCGAACAATCGCACCTGCGACTCGTTCGAACTTTTGTTCAGTCACTCGCACTTCAACTAACAGTTCCATCAACAAGTAACAGCACGGTATCCTCAGTTGACGCCTCGCAGCTTCTATCTCAGAGTTTCACTACGAGCCTACATCCGGTCTCACTTACGATTCGTTTCGAGAATGAGTTTGCGGATAAAATGACACATGGAAATCCCGACTCAATCCGGAAACTTAGAACCATCGAGTACGACCATTCCATTAACTTCGTTCTACCCAAGTAACCCAAAGATTTTGATTTTGCGCACACAGTGGAGCAAGTACGCGAGATTTTTAGCGAAGAGCTTCCGATTTTCAACATCCGGTACAACTGTCTTAAGTTGGTGAAGCGTGATGCAGATGATTACGTCACTTATGCTGGCATCGTAAACCCTGAGTGCGAAACATTTCAAGTAGAGATACTCACGAACATAAGGTTAAATGTTTGACTTTTGTTTCTGGTCTTTTTTCCAATCAAGAGTCGGACATCCGCACACGATTGCTCTCCAAACTTGAACACCAACCGGATATCACTGTAAAATATCTCACCACTAAATGCCAACATCCGCTCACTCTTAAGCACGATACCGCCATGGCACAAACATCAGGAGCACCAGCTTCAAGCAGCGTCTATGCACTGGCACGAATAACTGTGCAACCCAACAAAAAACCACCAACTTCCTGTTTGTCTTGTTGCGAATGGTACTACGCTCGCGTTTGCGCTTTCAAGAAACATCAGGACCAGCAATGTCAACGATGGAGCCACAAAGACTTCTGCCGTTACGTAAATAGCAAGAAACCAACCATGCATAAGAGCATCCACAGTTCAGCCAGAGAAATGTCCAAAAGGCAACCATGAAGAAAATATCCTGTCTAATTCTGTGTTTGCAATCTTCAAAGTCGATTTCGAATCCAGATGTAAGTACCTACCAGTTTCCGTCAATGATAGCCCCGTCCACCTTCAGCTTGACACATTACATTACATTACGTTGATCTCACATTCCACCTGGGAGCCAGTTGGCAAACCTACACTGTCAATCACTAAGCATCATGCACAGAATGCATCTGGTAGTACTTTACTGTTAACTGTGGTGTGTTTATCAACAATGTGTAGATCTCAGGAACATGCTATATCACAAAGTGTTCCAATCTAAACTTGCTTGGACTTGATTAGATCGAAAAGCTTAGACTTCTCGATGTCCCGCTTTCATCTCTATTCAAAAGTATACAGTTGATCACAACTTCACAGATCACAGAGAAAATTACAAATGAACTCAAGGAAACATTTGCACAAGTTTTGCAGGATGGTCTCGGTTGCTGCACTAAGCTCAAGGCCAGTCTCCAACTATAATCAGATACTAGACCGGTTTTTAGACCGAAACCTCCAGTGCCATATACCGCACTAACAACGGTATATAGAAAGCTAGATCGTCTTCAACAGTCTGGTTATTCAGCCCGTCAGTTATTCATTGTGGGTAGTTCCTATTAATATCGTTAAAAAGGCAGATGACAAATATGCATATGTGCCGATTACTCGACTGGACTTAACTATGTGTTAGAATCACATCAGTATCCACTACCAGTTACAGAGGATTTGATCACCAACATACTCAATGGTGGCAACTGCTTCGCGAAACTGGATCTTGCCGACGCATACCTTTAAGATCTTAGGGTAGTCAGATCAGTCGGTGGGGACATTTGTTGGATGGCCGAATGTTTTGTCGAAACTATGGAGTTTGAAAAGAAACACCTTTTTCTGCGCGAAGACGAAGACCATATTGTTGAATTCGACGGAGTACACTATGTAGGCAATGTGACAATTCTTCCTGCAATCATTTAAATGATTGCACCGACTGATCTGACTACCCTAGGATCATTTCTCATATTGGTAAGGCGTCATAGTACTTTGTTACCGGATATGCATCATGTCTGAGACCCAGTCAAGCATGTTTTCAAGAAGGATGTGCTGTGGAATTGGTCAAGAGTATGCCAGTCCGCGTTTTACAGTTAAACCACTGCTGAGTTCTGATTTGCTTCTCACACACTACAACCCCACTTTGGATATAGCTATCGTTTCAGACGCTTCCAAGTAAGGATTCGGAGCTGTCACCACATTTTCACAGATGGTTCAGAACGAGAAATTGCGCATGCAGCCAGATCATTAACTGTCACGGAACGCAATGATGGCCAGGATGAAAAAGAATCTCTAGCCATTGTCTTCGCTATCAAGGAGGTTTATAAAATGCTTTATGGACGTCATTTTACTCTCATAACGGATCACGAGCCTCTTCGCGGTATATTCGGACCCAAGAAACGTTTCCTAGTTTACACGGCTTCAACGACGGGCTACTATAATAATAATAATATTAATAATAATGTGTCAGTTGTGCGCCGTAACGACGCTTCGCTGCCGTGCGACCACCATCAGTCGCACGCAGGCTGAGTATACCGCGTAGTCGCGCCCACCTCTACGCGGATTCGAACTCCCGCCGCAAGATTACGAGATAAACTCGTTACCTCTAGGCTACGGCCTACTGTGCTACTGGGGTATGATTTTTACATTATATACCAGTCGACTGAAGATAATAACCATGCAAATGCTTTGTAACGACTCAGGGAATCTCACCGCCAACAGCCTGAAGATGCATTTGTCGCGTCAGTATCCGTAGGGCCAGAAATAAGCACCGTGCTCGCTAGTTCAGTCCGCGCATTACCAGTTACTTCTACTATGATCCGTGAGTCCACTGCTCATAATCAGCTGCTACAGGAAGTTATTCGTTTGCATCGCACTCACGGGCCATCATCGTGCCCTTCTCAACGACTTCAACCATTTGGCCGAGATCGATGGGTGTATTCTCTCTGCCGAACGTGTTGTAGTACCTAAAATTTGCAGGAATGTGTTCTGAAGCAGTTTCACTTTGGGTATCCTGGTATAAATCGCATCAAAGCCCCAGCCTTAGCATGTATTGGCCAAACATGGATAAGCAGCTGAAAGAACTTGTTCGAACCTGTACGAAATGTCAACTATTTGTAAAATCCCCTCGCAAAACGGAATTGTGCTCATGGCCAGTACCAGATACCGCTTGGTCACGACTTCATGTTGACTTTGCAGGATCAATCAATGGCCAACACTATCTGCTCCTGGTTGATGCCTACAGTAAATAGTCGGAACTTTTCACCATGAATCGTATTACAACTCGTGGTACCATCTTAAAGCTACAGCATGTGTCTAGCCATTTTGGGGTTCCACATGAGCTCGTCTCTTACAACAGTACAGCGTTCACTTCAGCAGAATCCTCCGTTTTTATGAACAAAACAATATTCAGCGTATCTGATCGCCGCCATTTCACACACAATCCAACGGCAAAGTGGGACGTTTCGTTGACACTTTAAAGCGATCGTTGTTAAAGCTCAAAGAGGAAGAAACTACTCCGGAAATCATCAAAACCTTGCTGAGTTACAAGGCAACATTAAATGTTAATGCACTAAATGGAAACTCACCGCCAGAAGTTTTGATGAACCGGAAGCTACGCTTACCCTTGATGTCATTCGTCGAGTCTCACGTCTGCTGACTGGTCGGAACATGCGCATAGAGAACCATTCCAACCGTCATCACGGTGCCGTGAATCGCATGTTTCACGCTGGCCAATCTGTGTTAGATAAGGATTATCGTGATGATGATGAAAAGTGGATGCAAGGTCTGATTGTACGCCGCACGGGCCAGGTAACCTACGAAGTGGATGTACACTCCTCAAGATGGGTCCGCCATGCCAACCAGTTGCGTCCGTCCCCCTGCCAAACAACGCCTCACGACTCTAACATTCTCATCGACATTCTCCTGGATGCTTATGAGCTCCCACATAGGTCCGAAATCCAGAAACATATCATACAACTAGTCACTTAAATCAATTATACACCTAGATGGACTGATCGCATCAAACGGCAGCGGGTGTACATACAGTTGGATCGACGACAGCAATCATACGAACATTCGGTCCTAAAGAGTGTTAGGAGGGCTGCCTCTAAACGAATTTATGCCCTTTGTTGACACTTATGTTCGTTAACTACGACTACATTTTCCCCATTTCAGCTCGTCACTGACCTTATCCTGGACTGTGACGATCTTTCCTTTCAGTTGTACTACGTTCAAGCTCTCCGGACTTTTCTACCCGGAGATACGTCTTCAATCGATGCTTGTTCGTCTTCTTCCGTGTGCTGAGATGGTGGTTGATTGAAACACACCACAAACATAACAGCCATTTAGTAAGAATTAAGTATCAACAATATGCAGGCACATCGTAACGACGCTTCGCTGACATGCGGTCAGTACCAATCGCGGGTGAGCAGAATGCACCGCGAGATCGCCCACACGTACTCTGATTTGATTCGGTGACCCCAAGGCGATGGAAGACGGCAGCGATCCGGTTTCAGAGGAGTAAGTGCCACCCTAGTTTCAACTTACAACCTGGAATATCATCAGACTGAATTCATCCGAAAAAATGAGAACGGACGAATCTGGCAGGTGTAGCCCACAAGGGGTCTGAGAGCACCACCACTCAACGCATCAAAATAGCTGTAGTGAACTCTCAGTATACTGCAACCTTTTGGTCCTTTTACCGTTCAACCCACTATTTTTGGTGACACTATATCCCATTGCAGGTGCGTTGCGTGCAACGATGCTCCCTGCCGTCAGTCATCTACCTCCGATGCCGTGTAGCTATGCGCCAAGTACAGACCGTCCAGCTGTCTTAATGCTTACCGTCATCGCGCATATGCCATTTCCCTTACGTGTCATTAGCGGTGGTCGAAAGGATTACAGCGTTGCATTGCAGTCCAGAGGTCAGCCAGCCCACGCGTCACCGGTGGTATTGGTGTGGCAACGAAGTATCGGTACGATATACCGTCGCACTCCTAACGTCTTTCTTTTTTACGTATCATAGCTGACAACTGGGCACAATTCATGCCATATAGCGTAGGCACAGTCACGCCACGTTAAGGCCCCGTCACGTAGCCATGATAAAGATATTCAAATACTTCCTAGTCCTTTCAAAGCAGGCAGCGCAACTAAAATAGTGCAGTTGATGTTTCACACAAAATATGCCTTTCTATCTTCATAGTAATGAATTCAACGGCGGTCTTGCACGGCCGTAAAAGTCACCAGCATGATTTAATCCGCAATCTCTGTGATAGACACAAGAGTGATGCAACTGGACCCGACTGATAATGCGAAAACTATCAAAATCGTAAATCCGCATGAGTGTCGATTCTCGAAGATCGTCATCAGCATCAGTACATTATCACCATCACTACACATTATATGTCTATATATATATATATATATATATATATATATATATATATATATATATATATATATATATATATATATATATATATATATATGGTTGGCGGCATCCGGTTTCGGATTTGCCTGTCACTGTGGCCAGCCACAGGACGCCTGCGCCTACAGAGGGACCATGGATGGCTTGCGCTGCACCACTCACAGCTCCATCCACACACCCCATATCCAGTGTAAACCCGAAGGAATAAAACCGGGAGGCATGCGGAAGGGAACCACGTTTCATCAACGGAGCCGGCCCACACTCCTTCACAGGCAAACACAAGCACACTGTATTTGGGGAATCAAGCGCACACAAGGCGGTGGCTGGACCGTAGTCCGCTCCATACTGACTGCATGGAACCACTCTTTGATCCTAACACGGCCATAAGGACCGTGCACCCTGTCCCCTCCAGCAACGACCAACTGTCTCCTGGAGCCAGTATGGACGAGGTAGTGGGTAATAGACAGGTAGGCACCTTGTCAACATGCACATCAAGCGCAGCCACACCGGGGATATGAAACAACAGCCAAACACTTGAGAGAGAAAAAAAAGAGAAAAACTCGATTAATGCATAAGGAAACAGTGATATAAACCTTAAGTAAATAGCATATATAATAAGTTGTTTACAAACAAATCCTAGCTAAGTGCACGAGGTCAGGAAGTATAGTTCACGGAATGCCACGAACGCAAAAATGTTATGGAAATCGAACACAATTGGCTTGGGCGATGTGTGCAAGTTAATGAAATAGAGTACAGGGAGTTATTTATATGAGAAAGAAAAGCATTAAGGTAAAAACTGTAAACCCATCACCTGAAATAAAGAGACTTAGCATGCAAGCACGCGGTTAGTAAATCGAATTCCGCCTGCCTACAAACGCTGCGCCGACTCGCCGTAATTCTCTGTAGGACCCGTCGTCGCTTCTGTAGTGGCCCCTAATGGCATAGCTCATGGCCCACTAGACTTCTATATGAGAAAAAAAGACATTAGGAGAGAACCGAAAACCCACCACCTGAAATAAAGAGACTTAGCATGCAAGCATGCGGTTAGTAAATCGAATTCAGCGTGCCTACAAACGCTGCGCCGGTGCTGCCTACGTTCACTGCGGGACCCGTCGGCGCTTCGGCAGTGGTCCCGAGTGACCTCTCTCATGGCTCACTAGGCCTGCCTGACTAAGGCACTCGCGACCGCATGTTCTACAGCACCATGCGCTCGATGTCGATGGAGTACAATTCATCGGTGCTTGCCGCTTCCGCAACTGCCGCTTCTTCTCTGCATGCATGAGGGCTTTCTCCCGCACTTCAGCAACTGCCTTCGTGAATAGATCGCGCCATGCACGCCGATCAACCGCCTTCGATTCCCATGATCTGCAATCAAGATTAGAACGTGTGAGGCTCACTTTAATCATATCCTGGTAACGTAACTTTGGTTTCCCCACGTGCCGCTTCCCAATACTCAGCTGACCGTATAAAAGTTGTTTCGGTATCCGCGTCGAATCCATACGGCTCACATGACCGAGCCATCTCAGGTGTCTCAGTAAAAGTATGCAGTCCACTGCATACATCCCAATTCGGCGCAACACTTCCGTGTCTGCGACTCTGGCGCCCCAACCGATCCGCAAAATTCGTCGCAGACACTGCTGATGGAACCGCTCGAGATATCGCACATCCCGAAGGTACATCGTCCACGTTTCACTGCCGTATAGAAGAACGGACAGTACCATGGATTTGTACACCATCAGCTTCGTGCCAATGCTAAGCTGATGGTTGTTCCACACTCGGTACTCTAGCTTCCCGAATGCCGCTGCCGCCTTCGACACGTGAATACGCAACTCAACGTGTAGCTGCTGATCAGTCGATATCACACTCCCAAGGTAGCAAAAGCGGGAGGTGGTTTCCAATACTTCAGCACCAATGCTGATTTGCGGCAATATTGAAGATTGCACCTCTGGTGAAGGCTGAAAGAGACAGACAGTTTTGCTTGTGTTGATGGTGAGCCCGAATTTGGCCGCTGTCGAAGCCAGAGCACTAGTCATGTGCTGCAACTCATCCGCGCTGTGTGAAAACAACGCACAGTCGTCAGCAAACAGCAACATACGGATAGTTGTCTCACAGCCTAGAGTTCTCGCACCGAAACGATGGATGTTCAGCAACACACCATCAATACGGTGCTCCACACGAACACCGTAAGCACAAGTCGCATCAAAAGCACAAGACAACATTGCATGAAGATAGATATTAAACAGGGCAGGAGCTAAGACACAGCCTTGCTTCACACTAGAGACAACTGCAAAGTCATCCGAGGTCTCTCCACTCAGCTGCACCCTCGCTCGCATACCACTGTGCAGACATCCAATTAAACTTACAAACTTACGCGGGCAACCAAACTTACCCAACACCAGCCACAATGCATCGCGGTTCACCGTATCAAATGCCTTGGTGAAATCAATAAAAAGCGAGTACAATGGCTGGTGTCGTTCTCTGCACTTCTCTTGCAACTGACGAGCCGCGAACACCATATCTATAGTGCTGCGACCCGAACGGAATCCACACTGTGGTACAGATATTGTGCCATCGGAATCATGGCTGAATAGGAAAACAGTGTGTATAATAAGAAAGAGCAACAACAACATAAGCTTTTTTGTCTAGTTTACCACTCACAGTTTTTGTTGTTTTCAGTTATTTTGGGGCGAGAAAGAAAGGACACCGTAACACACCGATGCACACGTCCGCCATTGACATCGATCTTGAGCCATGGCTTCCAAGGTCTTCAACCAGCAAGTATCCGCATCTCTCAGACCCCAACCAGGTAGTCGACGACAATCGACCGAGGCCAACTGTTTCGTCAGGTTTTTCATGAGGCTTCTCCATGTTGTAGGCTGTCCACTAGATCGTCTCTTCCAGCGCCGTTCAGCAACCGCAAGCAACGCACGACGCGGGTAACGCCGGAGGGGCATGTGCAACACGTGTCCCAACCACCGCAATTGATGCCGTGAGACGAGCTCCTCGAGCGAGTGGCTTCCACGTCCCAAGACACGCTGGCTAACTTCCACATTGCTTACGTGGTGTTGCCACTACACACGGGCAATGGATCGCAGACAGCGGTGCTCGAAGACGGATAGCCTGCGCAAGTCATCTTTACGAATGGGCCAGGTCTCGCATCCGTATAGTACACCATGAACAGTTGCACAACAGACCCGCCCTTTGATGGAGAGACGAATGTCGAGGCTGAAGGTGAGAAAGATGTCAACTATCGCACCGCAGGGTATAAAGACAAGGCATATGAAAAATCAATACTGAAAATTGTAGAATGTAAGGAATAGGCAACACTACCTAGTAACATATTATGCGTCAAGGGAGAGATCGTCGCAGGAGGGAAGATAAGCAGGATGGGGAGGGACAAAGAAACTCACAACAGACGCCACTGAGGTCGGCTCTGCCATGTCAACTAGAGTATCCAACCATACGTCTTCATCCTCTTGCGGAACTTCAGCTAGGAAGTCATGACACACCAACCGACGCCAAGTTCGAAGTGAGGGACTTCATTCCTCTTGACAAAGCCATCGCTGGGTCTACCCTCGTCTTCGTCCATTCACACCACCCGGCGCGCAAACAACGCACGTCGCGGGAGTCGGTGGGCTGGTATGCGTAACACGTGGCAAGGCAGTTGGAGCAAGGTTTCGCAACCGTACAGGAAGGTTGTATGAAAGGATGCATCGTAAACTTTGCCCTTCAGAGCGAGAGTGATGTCGCACCGGCACTACAGGTGGCGAAGATTGGCGAAAGCGCCTTGAGCTTTTACTATGCGGTGTGTGATCTCATTTTCCATTTCAATGGCACTGATATAGCTGCCTAGGTAGTTGAATTTCTAGACCATTTCTAGCTGATCATCAAGTGTCAGCGCAGAGGTGGGTCCCTGTCAATCTTGGGATTGCATTTCGCCAGTGTAAAGCATGGGGCGAGACGACTGACACCCAATGCTAATTTGTCCAATGTCACTTGACACGTTTGGGAGCTGTCACAGATAAGGGCAATGTCGCTGACGTATTCCAAGTCAAGAAGTCGACCACCTGGAAGCAACGCCATGCTTTATCAGTTGTGTCAAGTGAACGCAGTCTCCATGACATCCTCGATGGAGAAGCTCAAAAAGAAAAATAACAGTTGGCATCCATGAAGGGAGGCGACAGATTTACGCAAGCCCACACTTTGTCCGAACTATGTGCGTAAAGAGCTCACAAGATCTAACATTATTAGTTGGCATACGTGGATGTACATCGTCCTATTAAGGCGTGTTTTTGGTCACTGGAGGGAACATGAACGAGTACCAGGAATAAATGGCGTAACTTATCGAAATGACATTAAGTATTATGATGCATCGACACCGTCACCGGTCTTAACATCCAAACCACTTATTTCTTTAATCGAAAACCCAGTCATCGCCAGTGACCGATGGGCTGCCACCCAGTTAACTATTTCTATACCCTTAGCCGCCTCTATGAGACAGTTCGTAAGTACATTCAAAACAGAAAATTTCAGCCTTCAGTCATAGCATCATCATCAATAGCAGAGCATCAGTCACTTGAACTGATGCTTCCCTGCCATACAACCAGAACAACCTTGCAATGTTTAAAATCCTTCACATCTTTCATTGTAACATCCTATTCTATTTCCCGTCATGTGCCGCACATTTGTTTTAACTCACACATCCATATAGACGTTTCATCGAATTTCGTGCGTCTTCTGGTTTTGGTGACGCTGTGTCTCTGTGGATTGTTGTGTGTGTGCTTCGCATCGGTCGTCTGATCTCCGTCTGAGGACCAGTGTTCCATTTCGGCGTTCGTACCTACAGACAGGTTTGCTGATTTTTCGCAATTGTTACCTGACGGTGAGTAGTCGCACTAGGGTCCTATAAGCCGTAAACTGTTAGCGGTTAATACCTCTCTGTTAGACACTATAATCTAAGGAACGAAGAGTAATAAGAGGGAGAGAAAGAGGAGTTACCGGGAAACTTTATGTCTTAAGCAAACATTCAGGGTCAAGGCGCCTACAGCTTGTGTCAGCAACATAACATGGCAAACAACATGCTATCGTGCAAAGATAAGGCAGCATAAGCGAGATAGCTTCCTTGTAGCGTTCGCTGCTCCGCATTACCCCGCAGATAACCCAGCGCCAAACACACTTTAAACAGGCAGTCCGAATGGGAGACGACAGCAGAGATGCCACTGGTGTCGACTGCGAGCCATGTCCTGTAGTTCTGAGCCAAACACATGGCGAGCCATGTGGACTCCAGCCTGGAAAGCGAGACAAACCGACGGCACCCAGTTTGGTCGTCAGTGACTTTATTTCTCGTTGCAAAGTTAATTTTTGCCCACATCGGACCTTGCGCCACCCTATATCTGGCAAACAAAATAACACGCTACTCAGTGAACGGTGACTAGGCATACGCAGTACGTGCCTAAGCCAACGCAACTTATTCTGTGCTACCTGCTGTTCTAAGGAACTAGCCTGGTTATCACTGCCTAATACTCGCTTACACACATCGTTTCGGACACGCTGGTGCCATCCGACACTAGCAATGCTTCGCAGACAACGAAGATCAAAGACTTGAAGGCGCCGCATGTCAGATCGGAGTGGCCGTCTCGTTTCCATAAAGTAGGACGGCCTGAGCCTTCGGTAATGAGCAATACCGACATGGGAGTCCATCCCCAATGAGCATCGACGGCATTTGCAACTGGGGAAAAAAGGTTCACGACATAGGTTAAGGCTACGTTGAAAATGCTTTCCTGGTTAATTGAGATTCGTCCAAAGTGTGCAATTATCGAGACGGCTAGGGACACAAATGTCACCCAGTACGTTCCAATGGTCACTCTGGTGCACACCGTTCGATCACTTGTGTTCATCATTATCATCAGTACACGTTAACCGAGGGTGAGAAACACACCTCAGCTAATGTGCAGCAATACAAAAATGTAAGAGATGAGGCAATGTAGACATGAAAGCTAAAAAAAGCAACAAAATATTAATATCACATTTCTGATGGTTGTTAATATGAATGTAAGTAATGGCAACAGTCTAGCAACTACACATAGAGCCAACAAGGCCACGGAGATTAACAGATAAGGAGAAGTCACTGCGTCATAATCATCGTGGCATGGTAGTTGAAGGTGAGCAACACACGTCAGCTCCTATGCCGCAGGAAGAAAGGAATATTTTGATAAAAATTAGAAGCAAACATTTTCATTTTGGTTTTCACAAGCCGATTTTTCTCTATTTTGTCATTTTCAACGTTTGTAGTATTAAACATGTGAATCAACACAATTCTGTACACGATTCTTCCACTGATTTCGGTTGCTGGCCAAGAGTGTTAAGACATTGGCACTCCTCATCTTTAGGTCCCCATCCTGGAAGTCGTACGGGTTAAACAGCGGATAGACACGACGTCAGCGATTTCATGTGTTCTCGCCAATTGGAAGGCTGACCACCACGCGGTCGCCACCAACCAGGTCCTTGACGACCGAATGCAGCGCGACGCGGTAGACGCTCAGGTGCCATGCGTAGGACGTGACCGAGCCACCTCAACTGGTACAGCAAAACAAGTTTGTTGAAGAGAATACTCGCATTCCCCAAGATGCGACGTCGAACGTCATGAATGTTAAGTTGATGTTGCCACCAAATACGGGCAATCCTTCTTAAGCAACCGTTATCGAAGGCAGAAAGACGACGCATGTCTTCCACGCGAATCGGCTAGGACTCACTTCCATACAACACTGAACGAACAAATGCGCTGTAAACGCAGCCCTTTAGTGAGAATGAGACGTCGCGACGACGCCACAAGTGACTCAGATTGGCAAATGTTGATCGGGCTTTAGCGATGCGAAGAGAAACTTCTTTGCTGATAGTGCTGTCAGCAGAAACACAGCTCCCAAGTTAGATGAAACTATCTACCTGTCCAAGTTGTGCACCTTTGAGAATGAGCACGGGAGCAAGTGTAAGCCAATCTTGGAGCAGTACTTTACACTTCGGTTGGGCGAACCTCATGCCATACTTAGATGTTTCAACCGCCAAACGATCCAGAATGAATTGCATACCCTGAGGATCGTCACCACGTAAGGCGACATCATCAGCATAATCTAAGTCGCCCGCGCGCTCACTCGGTAGAAGCTCTGGGTCAAAATGTTGGAAACCTGGAGCACTCGACAGAACGTCTTCGATTGCGAAGTTGAAGAGGGCAACCCTGCAGCACACCGCTATTGACAGCGAATGGCGAGGAAAGCTTGCCATAGACCCCTCTCTGGCGGAGCTGTACGCTACCGGGCGCGTCCCAAGGTTGCGGATCGGGGAATGTCCTACTTGTGGAGGTAACTGCGAATAAGTCTCGTTTGTTTTGCAGACGAGATGAATAAGCAGTCGTGGACAATTATCGGCAGCGTCTCAGAGCGTGGGGAGTACTGGGCTGGTCACCTGGTTCTCCATTAAATACCACAAGTGCTCGTATGGCGCTGTGTCAAAGCCAATGTGACCGGCTATAGGGTCAACGACCACTCACCCCTGTAACTATATATGCATTTATTCGCAGTGTGTTAACAGACATTGTGCCATCAGAACCATGGCAGAAGGAAAAAAAGTGAAGAAGATGGGAACACTAATGGGATGAAAAAATATGGGAAACGATTTTTTTGGTTTTACACACGCCATTTTGTATTTTTGTTTTGTTTTGTGAGTTTGTATGTGCATTAAAGGGATGATGAAATTGCAGAACATCATTGACGCCATGACGTCTAATGTCTCCAACCACTGCGATTCAGCACCTCGTGGTCCCCAACATGGAAGGCGGACTGGTCCGACTGTCGCCAAACTTGAGGTTGCCCTCTTCATACTCCTTCTCCATGTCATCGGCTGTCCACCGCGGAACTTTTTCCAATCGCTCACTGGGAGTGCAAATAGCGCTTGATGTGGAAGGCGATGGGCTGGCAGGCGCAGAAGGTGCCCGAGCCAACCCATGCGATGTCGGAGAACAACATCCTGAAGACTGGGACTAGCACGTGGTCTCGCACCTCTGCGTTGCTTACGTGGTGTTGCAACCACACCCTAGCAATCCTTCGTAGACAGCGATTGTCGAAGACTGACAGCCGCTTCATGTCTTCCGAGCGAATAGGCCAAGTCTCATAGCCGTACAAGAGTACTGCACGGACGGAAGCATTGTACACCCTGCCCTTGAGCTTGAGACTGACATCAGGACGACGCCATAGGTGTCTCAGTTTGATGAATGCAAGGCGGGCCTTTGCAATCCGTTGTGAGACTTCATCTCAAACACCGCCACTTGCCGTGATGCAACTCACTAGATAAGTAAAGCAAGGGACTTGCTCCAGAACATGTCCAGCAATGGTGAGCGCGGGTTCAGGCACCCGCCAATCCTGGAGCAGCGTTTTACATTTTCCCGGGGTGAAGCATAAGCCGTACTTAGACGCCTCCATCGCCAAGCGGTCCAAAGCGCGCTGGATGGATTGTGGGTCGTCCCCAAGCAAGGCGATATCATCGGCGTAGTCCAAGTCCGTGACTGTCTCCAGGGAGGAGCTCAACACCGCAGTCCTGGACACCACCTTCCAGTGCTCTTTGGAGAACATCTTCGATGGCGAAATTGAAGAGGAAAGGTGAAATAAGGCAACCTTGGAGAACACCGCTGGTCACAGCAAATGAAGAGGAGTGCGTGCCGTAAGCCCTAACTTTGCCTGACGTGTGACTGTAAAGTATTTTCAGGATAGTTACAAACTTGTCGGGCACACCTTTCTTCAGTAAACAGTTCCACAACGCAGATCTATCTACGGAATCAAATGCCGATCGGATGTCCAAAAACACTACGATTGTTGGCCGCCGGTGGATGTGACGAAGTTCGAGAACTTGCCGAAGCGTGAAGATTTGGTTGATGCAGCCGCAGCCTGGACGAAATCCGGCTTGTTCTTCTCGAGAAAACTCCTCTCTAGTCGTTGAAAGCCTGCCAAGTAGGACGGACACGAAGATTTTGGATGCGAAAGAGATTAGGGAGATTCCGCGGTAGTTGCAGCAATCGGCGCGGGAGCCCTTCTTGTGAACCGGAACAATGACCGATTTTCCCCATGAGCTCGGAATCTTCTCCTCAGTCCAAACTTTCGTGAACAGCGATAGGATTTCGTTGACAAGTACACTCCCACCATCTTTGAATAGAGCCGGTGGTAAGTTATCGGGACCCGAAGCCTTTTGGCGTTTCAAAGATTGGATTGCATTTCGAATCTCTGTTTCATTTGGGGGGGGGGCTGTAGAGACAGGCCAAGCATTATCCATTGGGGCTGGAGGTGCCGCAGGGGGCTGTGCTGGGTGATTGAATTGAAGAGCGAAGTGCTCTGCCCAGCGACCCAATCGCCTGTAAAGGCTGGTGATCTTCGTGCCGTCTGGTTCGCAAATCGTCTGGCTGATAGCGTGAAAATGGCAACCACTGGCCCGGGTGATGTAAAATAGACGGCGGAAGTTGCCAGCTGATGCAGCGGCTTCCATCTCACCAGCTTGTTTTGACCACCAAGATTCACGATCAGAGCGAAGACTTGCTTTCAGCTGTTGCGTAATAGACCGGCGGTGTTCGTCGTACACTGCGCCAGCAAGCACCACCCGTCGACGATCCAGCAATTCTGAGGATCTTCCCGAGATCCAGCTTTTGGGAGTGGAGCGAGTGAGGCCACAGCTGGACAAACCGGCCGACAGCAAGGCTTGTTTTAGACTTGACCAGTGTTGATCAACATCCAGAGTGAGAGAGAGAGAGCTTTTCGCGAAGCTTTTGTTGATACTCTTTCTTCACCATTGGGTTCTCCAACTTGTAGGTGTTCAGTCGGGTGTGTTTTGACCTAGGCGAACCACCGAAGCGCATGCAAACGGTCGCACACACCAGTACATGATCAGTATCGACGCATGGTGACCAAAATGATCGGCAGTCGCGTACGCTGCCGCGCCACCTGCGACTTATAGGTATGTGGTCAATCTGTGACCAGCGTTGGGTTGATGATGGGGGGCGCCAAGTGGCATACTGACGTCCAGAATGACGAAAGCTGGTGCTAGAGAGGAATAGTTGATGATCAGCACACAGACTGAGCAGTCTCTCTCCATTGTCTGAGCGAACACCATCATATCCATGCGGTCCTCCGAGGTGGCGCTCACATGGCAGCAGACGACCGACATGCGCGTTGAAGTCACCTGCCAAAATAATGATGTGTTTTAGGAGCCCTTAGGAGCAGCTCATGAAGGTTCTGGTAGAACTGGTCTTTGGCAGTGTCTGAGCTACAGCCAGTGGGCGCGTAGGCAGAGATCGCGAAGAGAGCACGCTTTTCGACTCGACGTCTGCTGACTTTACAAGAGCCATGGAGCCTCATCGCACAAAGGCGGCTATTGATCGGAATCCAATCAATCAAAGCAGTCTCGGCTCTAGCACTGAGGGCGATTCCAACACCAGCTTGCCCAGATGCGGCAGACTCGGAGTCACCAGAGAGGCGTAGATGGAACCGAGTGCGTGGGTGGAGCGGTGACACCAGCCGGTAGACCGAGTTAGAGTCCTGGAGCCGTGTTCGAGTCAGGCAGCAGATATCAATTCCAAGGGTCTCTAGCATGCGTGCAACTCCAACTTGCTGACCGATCTGCAGTAATGTGCGTACGTTGAAAGCTGCGAGTTTGAACTGCATTCCGGGTTGCAGGAGCGAAGATGGGCGAGTTTGGGACCGGCAACTCTCTGTTGAGTACTGTGTGGTTGAGTTGACAGATGTCACGGGAACAGGTTCATCAGTGTAGTTGGGATTCATCGCTATAGAGGAATCAGGTAAAAATGGGTGTGAATGGTACAAGGTAATGGTAGGTAAAATGGTGGCGTGTGCTTGTGCAGTTGGCATAGTAACATGAGTGAATAGCATGGCAGCAGCAAGACAGCGGGTGAATGGTTGTGGTTGTAAGTTCATGGTTCGTCAGTGTGCGAGATACTACCCGGTTGCCCAGGCCGAAGTAGAGGTTGTCTTAGGAGGCCCCACCCCGAGCCTTTGATCAAGGATCTAACCTACAAGGCAGCATGGCGATATGAGGGAATCGCAATCCGTTGGGAGCCGGCGACCAAACGAGTGGTTCATACGCCTTTAAGACCGCATAGGACCAGGGGCCCAACGCACACTTGAATTACAATGCCACTCAGAGAGAAGCAAGGGGCAGTGACTTTATTTAGTGGCGAGTCACATCCAACACTTCACAGTGTTAAACGGATATATGTGGCTTTTTACAGCGAGAACGCTTGCCAGGCGAAAACCCACCACGTCCTGGAACACTGCCGCCGAATCATTCGCTGGAACGGGATAATCCCGAACCACCCAGCTGGTACCACGAGGAGGTTGTTCGGCAAGCCAGATTTTTGCGAACAGCGAGGACAGCTGGTTAATGAGCGCCACGCCGCCGTATCTGAACAGCTGCGGAGGAAGTCCGTCCGAACTGGCAGCCTTGAACTGCTTTAAGCGTCGAATCTCGAGGCAGACTTCCGCTTCGCTGGGTGGATTCAGTGGGATGAGCCAGGGTGAACAACAAGGTGTACTGCATGTACTGATGGACGGCGGAGGCCAGTTGAATTGCGAGGTGAAAGTGCTCGGCTCAGCGGTCCATGCGCTTCTGTTAATTGGTGATCGGAGACTCATCCACCTCACTGACACCAGGCTTCCTGAGGCCAGTGGACCGAATGAGTTGGAAAAGCCTACGAGTGTTGCCAGAGAGGGCAGCTGTCTCCATCTCTAAAGCACGATCAGACCACCATGTCTCGCGATCCTTGCGTAGGCTTTGCTGGCCTCGATTCTCGTTCGTCACCTCACTGCGTAACGGGAATCTCGAATTAAGGAAGAGCAGGCCGGTTCCCGCCCAGGATGCAGTTGTATAGACAATATATTCACTTTGCGGCAGGTGCTAGAGCAGCGCCACGCATATCGCAGACCGACAATAGCTGTGTTCCTCGATTTCAAGAGTGCGTTCGATTCAGTCGATCGATCGATTCTGTTTGAAATACTTAGCGGAAAGGTTTTCCCACGAAATATGTGAACATCTTTCGTGCTCTATATTAGAACACTACAGGCCGCGTCAGGGTCTACAGTGTCCTATCGGATAGCTTTCCAACCACAAGTGGCATTCGTCAGGGTTGTCCGATTTCCCCATTTTTGTTCAATTTCGTCGTGGATTCTATCATGGAGTGTTCCCTTGCGGAATCTCACCATGATGGCGTTGAAGTGCCGCCTGGTGAAAAGTTATTTCATCTAGATTATGCGGACGATATCGTCTTGCTTTTCGACAATGTTGGGGCGGCACAATCAACCCTGAATAGCCTGCCCAGAAGGCTCCCATTATTTGGTATGCACTTCGTACCTTCAAATTGCAGTGTTGCTGCAGGGCCACCAACCACTTGATGACCCCTTGACGCTTGCTAACGAGGAACTCGAGGTGGTTGATCATTTCACCTATCTTGGCAGCTGCATCAGCAATGATGGACGCATAGAAACTGACGTCAGCTCACACATTGCAAAAGCCAGAGCTACCTTCTTGAACCTGCGGCATCTTTGGCGACAGAGGGGAGTTTCCCTCCGTCTGAAAAACCGGGTATACAAAGCCACAGTGAGGGCCATTCCGCTCTATGGGAGTGAGACTTCACCCTTTTCGGTCTGAAAATCTGAGGCGCCTTCAAGTCTTTGATCATCGTTGTCTGCGAAGCATTGCTGGAGTCACATGGCACCAGCGTGTCCGCAACGACTATGTGCGTAGGCGAGTACGAGGTGGTGATAATCATGCTAGTTCCTTAGAACAACAGATAGCACTGAATAAGTTACGTTGGCTCGGGCACGTGCTACGTATGCCTGGTCACCGCTTACCTAGAAAGACCTTGTTTAGTCTGCCAGGTGTAGGGTGGCGCAAGGCTCGCGGTGAACAGTTGACTTGGCAGCGGGAAATGAAGTCACTGACGACCAAACTGGGTACCGTTGGTCCGTCTCGCCTTCCGGGTTGGAGTCCAGGTGACTCGCCTTTTGCTTCGCTCGAGACTTTACAGGACATGGCTCACAACCGACCCCAGTGGCCCGTCAACTGCCGTCTCCTAATCGGATTGCCTGTTTAAAGTGTGTTTGGTGCTGAGTCATCTGCGGGGTAATGGCTAATTATGACGCGTGGCAGTGAAAGCCGCAAGGAAGCTGTCTCGCCGATGCCGCCTTATCTTTGCACGATAGCCAGCTGTTTGTGACGGTATGTTGTCTACACAAGGTGTAGGCGCCTTGACCCTGAATGTTTGCTTAGGGCATTAAGGTTTTCAGGTAAGTCCCTCTTCTTATTCTTTATTTCATAGGTCCTCATGGTTGTATGGCAGCGAAGCATCAGTTCAAATGCCTGATGTACTGCTGTTGATGATGATGATGATGAGTGATGAGCAGTTCGCTCGCGTTCGCTGCGATACAAACACGGAACATGATCACCGTTTACTCGGTACTCCCAACGGATGTGAGCTGAGATGCGGAAGCACCTTTCAGCTTGTCGATCTGATGGGCAGATTTCACAACCGTACAGTAGGGTTAAACTGACAAATGTATTCTGGACTTTACTCTTCAGGGCAAGAGTGATGTTCCATGGAGACCCAGTGGTAAAGATTTGAAAAAAGTACTCGAGATTTTAGGATACCGCTGGTGATATCTTCTATTTAAAAGGGATAGATACAACCACACATGTAGTAGAATTTCTGAAAGACTTCTAGTTGACCCTTACCAAGGATCAGCGCAAAAGGTTGTCTTTATCTATGTTTAAGGAAGGACCTGCATTCTCAAGGTGCAAAGAAATGTCCAAAACCGCTGACAGTCCATGAAATTCTGTCCGGTGTTGTTTGACACGTCTGTGAGCTGTCACAGATTGCGGCAAAATCCCTGGCATATTCGGTAAGTCTATCAGCTAGAAGCAATTGTGTTTAGTAAATGTAGTTTCCATGATTTCTTCAACGGTGAAGTTAAAAAGGAAAGGTGACAGCGTGCAACTGTCTTACACTGCCGGAGATATTGAATGGCGGTGATAGTTCATCACAGATCATCAGACTGTCCGAAAAACGCGTGTAAAGCTCTCTCATCAGTTGCGGCTAAGCTGACTGCTGTTAACGTGAATTCAAAAGCCCGTGGGGTAAATACATGTCCTCGAGGTGATCGTTTCAAGGATAGCAGCGTTATATTCCGTAACGCGGTGGATTTTACTGCCGTCCTGCTGAACGCATGTTGCACGACCGTCAGTGATTTAAGATATGAGTAACAGAACTTCTTCCGCCTTGGTTTCCCGGTGTTACTGTTAGGAAGCTGAGTAGACTTGCCACGGTCCAAGTCGACGCACCAAACGCTCGACCGCACCTACATCGTGTGGTCCCCACTATCCCGGAAGTGATCCTGTGTTTTGCATTTAAACTTAAGGGTATTGATGTTAGAGTTCAGCTGAATCTTCCACTAGCGGATGGGCTGAAGCTAAAGGAGGTGAGCAAGAACCTCGAAATCAAGCGAGCCGCCGATGAACAGGGTCTCCAGTTGGTGGGTTTTCAGGTGATCAGTCGGCTGTCCATTTACGCCCTGCTTGTGCCTGTTTTGATAGTGCACAATCCAGGTCTGGTCATTACGAACAACAATGGTGACCAGCAGTGTGCGTAACCTACGGAATGAGCTGTACTAGCTAGGTCTGCTTGTAGATGGATCTCATCCCGATATACTCATAATCACTGAAACGTGGCTGTCTCAGGACATCCCGGATGGTGAAGTACATCTATCTGGCTACGCACGGTTTTGATGCGACCGCTCCATTTATCGACAAGACGGGTGCGTCGCGCTTTATGTTAACCGTAAATTTGACGTTTTAAGGACCCACATGTTTCCGTCAGGAGACAAAACGGTTGTAGCCTGTCGGCTGTGACTAGCGCTTCCTCGGCCCAAGTTACAGTTGTAGTTGTTTATAGGAGCCATGGAAGTGATGCTTGATTTCATTCGCTCACAATCCGCAAACAAGTTTCTGATACTGGGTGACTTCAACCTAGCGGAAGTTTGGTGGGCAGATCTTTCTTACAACTCAACGTCAGATACTTTTAGAGCTAACGCGACAAGCACCGTTGCATCAGTTTGTGGACCTTCCCATTAGGTACATGAATACCTAAGTACCGTCTATTTTCGACCTTGATTTGACTTGACTCGACCTGACTTCGTGACATTGCTTACGACTCGCTTCTTGACGCCAGCAACCACGCTTGCCTGTTCTTTCAGTGTGCGTTTACTGGGCTATTAGCGTTTGGCATCCTAACATATGCGCCGCGAATTTTCAAGCGGTGTGAGAGCTTCATTATGGCATTGTGCAATCTCTGAGATCGCCATTGTTCAGGTAGCTTAGGAAAATTTAAGGCTTATATCGTCAAGAATTACAAGCGTGTCTTGTACTCCGAGGCCGCGGGTCACAGCCTGCTTAGGGAACCGGGAGACTCGCAGTATCCCTAGCCCACGTGCGACTAGTGGTAGTTGCGCGTCAGCGAAGCGTCGGTGCTACGTACTGGTCAGACTGGTGAAAAAGGACAGTCTAGAGTGCAGCCTCTGCGGATAGATTACGTGAGGAAGAGAATGTTAAATAACAGTTAACATTCCGGCGAAATATCGAGCAGCTCCGCCGACCAGCACGTTGGACTAGTATCAGGTGGTTCGGAATATGTGTAAGCTACATCGTAGGTTGGTCGGGCCTCAGTATGAGAGGGGCTTAGACAACACTGCCTCGACCAAACCGAAGTAGTTATTCACCTACGTTGGACGACGTTGCGGTGCAAACTCCCCATTCCAACGCTGCTTCGAGCAGATGGGATCCATGACTATAGCGACTATGACAAGGCGTGTGTGCTTTGTGAGCAGTGCTCAAGAGTATTTGTTCGCAAAACAAAGACGCCATACAGAGAACTAGCTTCAATGGTTCCTTAGGGCTCTTGTCTGGACGAAATTAGTGCGACGAAGTTTGAAGATCTCCGGTTGCTGAAGAAGATGAACCTAACTAAGTCTTCCGGCGCAGATTCTGTTCATCGTAATCTGCTGCATGAGTTGATAGTTGAAATCAGTGGACCTCTGACTTGTGTATTTCAGAAGTCACTCAACACCTGCGTCCTGT
Source organism: Dicrocoelium dendriticum (assembly GCA_944474145.2). Lineage (NCBI taxonomy): Eukaryota > Metazoa > Platyhelminthes > Trematoda > Plagiorchiida > Dicrocoeliidae > Dicrocoelium > Dicrocoelium dendriticum. The sequence goes on along the minus strand of OX104068.1, from coordinate 54,790,696 downwards.
CTCACGATTGAAAGGAGGCTGTTGTTTCCCCGGTTTTCAGGTGCGGTGATAAAGACCAACCGGCCAATTATAGGCCAGTCAGTTTGACTCATCGTTATCATCATCATAACACGTTAGATGAAGGAAAGAAACACCAGTTAATGTGTCGCAGTATATAAAAGAGGTAGGAGATTAAACAATAAAAACTTAAAAAGCTAATAAAAAGTAACATAATGCGAAAGTTTACATTAAGCATGGAGTTTGAGATCATTTCTGGTAGAGAAAACTTAAGGAGAGGGGAGGGACAAAGTGACTCACAACACAAACGCCATCGAGGTCGGAGCTTCGCCATGTCAACTAGTGTATCCAATCGAACGTGTTCATCGTCCTTGGGTCCCCAGCCCGGCAGTCGGGAAACACCAACCGACGTCAAGGTTGAAGTGAGACTTCATTCCTCTTGATCAGGTCATCACTTGGTCTCCCGTTCTCTTCGTCCATCCACACCCCTGGCGCACAAACAACGCATTTCGCGGGAGTTGGTGTGCTGGCATGCGCATCAGCCTGACTAGTGCGGTGGTTAAATTACTTGAATAATTAGCAAGAGATGTAGTGGAGTGTTACGCAACATGGATATTGCAAGGGATTGCCGTGTCATCTCGTGAGTGCTGGGCTGAAATCGTACACACTGGATACGCAGTGGCGTGCAGTCCAATGACCTCACTAAGGCTTTTGACACTGTCTTCCATTTGCGGCTCTGAGTAGAAGTGAGGTCGTATATCTGGCAGTGCCATTCAGTGCGTATCAACTTTTCTGTATGAGCGGGTACAGTGTACGCGTGGGAAGCAGACTTACATTGCGACAAGCTGTCCTTAGCGGAGGCCCGCATGGCTCTGTCCTGGGGCCGCAGCTGTTCAATCTACGTAAGTAACTTCACCGGGGAGCCTGAAGTGTCATCGCTATGTGCTGATGACCCAAAGCACTGGAATTCAGTGGATGTCTCTGGGGGTCCTGAGGCTCTTTATCGGTCCATGAGGGGACTAGAAATGGTCAGTCTTGTGTTGGTTGCCTATAAACATGGCAGAGTGCTCAGTGCTGTGTGTCGAAATGTCTGATTTCTCTACAAGTAATGTGATCGACGAGCGTGAAATTCCTCGCGCGACTCATCAGGTTGATCTAAGTGTCGTATACTGTTCCGCTTTTCACTTTGAAGACAAATGGGAGAAGTCGGCTAGCAAAGGGTCCCGGATGTTGTGGTTTATCCGACGTGCTATAGCCAGCCCGTAGTCTTAAGGATCACAAGCCGGCCTTGTAATCCCAGGGTGCGGGTTCGAGGCTGCTAAGGGACCGGGCGACCCGCGCATTATCCTTATCCCGCACACGATGTCGTGGTTGCGAGGCAGTGAAACGTCCAGAAGTTGACCAGGGACTTAGAAATATTTATGGACCAAAAACAAAGATTGCATCACACAAAGAACAACCAATTACTGCCCACGTACTCTGCATTAGCAGTCACTGTCGGGCCGGCTACGGAGAGGAAACAGTACAATCGGAAAGTAAGAAGAGGAAGAGAGCTAAACAAGTAGAATATTAAGATATGTGATGAAATAAAAAAGGAAAGCTGTGGATAAATCAGTCAGAAGGCTTTGGTGTTTCCAACCAAAAGTATCGAGCTGACGCGTAAAACCCTTGACCATAGGTTCCCTAACCACGTGATTTGGAAGCGAGTTCCAGAGCTCTATAACTCGGCGCAACGAATGCTTTTTCGCCCTAATTCGATCAGACCGCGGTTCGTGCACTTTTATTCGGTGACCGCGGAGACTACGTTACTTGACAGGACTAAATAACCAACATAAGTTTGGCCCGATCTTACTCGTCAAAATACGGTAAGCGAGAATCAAGTTCCCTCTAACCCTCCGGTGATGCATTGAGTACGTCCCCAAACTAAGCAAGCGTTCAGGATACGTCTGTCCCTGTAGACCCTGTACTAGTCTAGTACCCACTCGTAAGACCCTCTCACCCCATGTCCATCTTGTCTCGGATAGGACATGTTGGACAAAATTGAATACAATATTCCAAGTGGGGTCGCACGAATGTCGAGAATAACCGCAAAGACATATGTGCCGTTAAGACAATGAAGGGGCGGCGGATAAACCACATCATACGGAACCCCTACAAGAAGCTTCCTTCCAATTGTCGCCATAAGGAAGAGCTGATGAGTGGACGACACCTGAGTCCACCTGCTGAGTGTCGACAGGTATTGTACCAACGCCGATAACATATCAAGTGGGAGGACTAGCAGCTCCTATTCAGAAAGCAGAACAGTGGACCCGTTTTGTGAGTATCAACCATATGAAGACCATTCCCAGAGCTTATCCAAAGCATTCTGAATTGCCTCAGAACGTACCAGGATATCCAAGACACTCCAGAGCTTAAGGTCGTCAGCAAACGTTAGCGATGACACTTCTAGCTCCCAGGGGAAGTCATATACATAGATCGCAAACAACAAGGATCCTAATATCGAGCCCAAACGAAGGTCACTTAGGACAAACTGATTAGGCGAAAGACTACACCCCAAGTGTACAAACTATCCCTTTTTCTCCGGGAAAGCAGATACTGATTTAAGGGCGCAACCAGATATCCCATGACACCAACTTTAGTGACAGCCTAAGATGAGAGACAGCTTTCGAAAAGTCGAGGAATAACGTCTACAGCGTGCCAACTGTCTACTGCTACGGTCCAATTTTGATTAGCTACAATAAATTTGAGACATGAAAACCTTACGGAATCCGTGTTGTGCAGCACTGAGAAGGTAAATTTTATTCAGGTGGTTCTCCATCGAATCCAGCACCAGTTTTTCAAATAACTTGACTACCGAGTACATTACTGTCATCGTTTTTGAAAATCGGACGGATGATTGTCTCCATCTATTACAAGAGTACGACGCAGCTGGTAAGCGATATTGAAAACACGCATGTGAGAGGAGCAGTTAGTTAAGTTGCCAATTCATGCAACAGCTTTGGATGAATTGGATTAGGGCCGGAAACTTTTGAGGGGTTTATAGCGTACAATAACGTGAAGACCAGATTCTCCGTTATGCTAAACTCAGCTAAACAAGAATCCTCTACAACCCGTGAAAATAATTCAACCCGTGGTAAAGAGGTCGCACTACCAAAGACACCATCATACGGTTTGCAAAGTATACAAGCCTTATCATAATCGATTTGCGCACGGGTCCTGTCTGCTCGGAGTTACGCTGATGTAGACAGATTTTCACCGCTGCGCCTCTTTATTCATTGGGATATTGAAAGCAGGAGCGACAGCCCATGTCAGCTCCATCGGTTACAAATCACTACAAGTGGGCGCATGCTGTCGAGAGATGTCACTCTTTCGCAAATCGTCACCTTTATAGTAAGAGCAGCAGGATCTTGTCATGTTCATTTGATGAGTCTAGCAATGGCTTGAAACTTTCCTTTCTCTGCGAATCAAGGATGTGTTCCGGCCGACTGTTCCAGTCATTTACTACCCCAGAAGATACAGCAGCTTGCGGAAGGGCGCTAAGTGTCCTCGGCTTAAATAGTTTCCACTTGTGGCCACGTGTCGAGCTGCCCACAATGAGATGGAAGAACTGCTGCAGCTCACTTCCAAGCTCTTCCCTTAGGCGTTTGGTGTAGAGATCTCCGCGACGGCGGCAGTATTCCATGGAAATCAGGTTCAACATCTTACGTCAGAACGGGTAAGGGTTTCGAAGCTCCAATATAGATTTTGAACCGCACCTCAGCATCTTCTCTACCACAACATGTTCAGATTTTGTTAGGGGTAGGCGGCCGAGAGACTATATGCTGGAATCAGACGAACATGCGAAGCGAATAAGGTTCTAAAAATCTGGTGAAAATTTGCAGAACGACCAACGCAAACCCAAAAACATTCTGTTGGCTGCCGTGATCTCTTTGCGTGTCAAGGGATGTCTTGAGATAGTGCGAGATGATGACCCACAGGTTCTTCTTAAGTGCGACAGCTTAGAAGAGGTATCTTCCGATATGATAAGCACCGAACGGATTCGGGACACCAATCGGGAGGACGGCACATTTGTCATGGTTTACTTGGAGTCACCACTCAACGGATCAATTATGCAGCTGAGTAAGCGAAGCTTAGAGTCTGTCGGCATCCTCCGGGCAAGGTATTTCTGACCACAGTTTAAGGTCATCATTTTTCTGACCACAGTTTGAGGTCAGCCGCAAAAAGCTTGGGGTTAGCGGCGGCCGAGTCAGCTATATGATATGTTTGTGAAACTCTTATCAGCTTTCGCGCGAATTCACCTCGAATATTGCGTACAGGCCTGTCCGCCATGCTTCGTCCGGGACAAAAGTGGCACTGCAAAAGATGTTACGAGTCGGTACTAGGTTGGCTGAGGGTTTACGAGGACAAAGGTACTTCGAACAACTATTAAACTATCAAGACATTCGAGGGGACCTAAATCTATGCTACCGCATTCTAACTGGGAAAGATGGTCTGGAATCATATTGGTCATTTTGTAGTGTTAGATTATCTGGTTTGCGCGAGCATTCTATGAAGCCGGTCAAATCGCAGTCCGAACGGATTAGAGCGGATGCTTGACTATCGCGCCGAGTCATGGAACGCTGAAAATCGCTTCCAGAAAGTGTTGCTAGGGAGTCTAAGGTTATGCTGTTTGAACATCAACAAGACGCAATTGAGTGGCAAAATGAAACCAGTTCGAGTTAGTCAGGAGATAGGATCCTACCTTCATGGTTCGATGTTCTTTTTCGTACCTTCTCTAGCGCCTTGGTATTATCCTTTTTTAATAATCTCCCCTATTCTTCACCTCCGATTTCTCTTCATATATCTTTCTCACTTCATGCAACCGGCCCAGTAGTGACTGCTAGTGCATGATACATGAGCAGTAATTGGTTGTTCTGTGTGTGAGGCAGTTTCTGTTTTAGGTCCATCCAGGTTTCAAAGCGTCTGGTTTAAAGACCTGCTGAAGAAGAAACATTCACGGGATTTATCCTATCTTCCCAGTCCAAGTTGAACTTGTATCCTTTTGTTTCAGTCCGACTTTACCTAGTGTAGGAAACGTAGGCAGTAACTGGTTGACTATGGCGTGACTCGGGCGTTGCGCTATAGGTTCATCAAGACCACGGAACACATTAACAACTCCTGGCTCAATGATCCTCTCAAAAAATGAACACTCACGGGATTAGACTGAGGTACCACTCCCATCTGAACTTGAACTTGCCGGAAGAGTCCATAGGTGATCAGGAATTACCACAAGACAGGACAGGATACAGGGACGAAATAAGCTTTCGCTTAAACAACGTCCGGTTTCGTGTACCAGTAAGCGAAAACAGCTCCCATCACTTCGACATGATAGTAGACTCTTGCGTTTATACTAGAAAAAAGAAATCAGAGAAAAATAGCCACGACATTATGTATTTGCATAGGCTACTTACATGGGCTTAGAGGCTGATATGAGTGCCCATAAGAATTCGGGGAACAGGACCAACTACATTTCGTCCATGCCTCGCTTGAAGTCCTTTACTGTTTTACATTCCAATAATACAGAAGTAAGTTTATTCCAACCAGACACTACACGATTTGTGAAGAACTTAGCTCTTATATTGAGCCTAGATCACTGCTGGTTCGAAGAGATCGGTTGGCCTGAGGTCGCTGAGACCCTTCATGATCTTGAATGTTTCTATGAAGTTCCCCCTCAATCTGCGTCTTCTCAATGAGTACAATCCCAAGTTAGCTAACAGAAGCCATATGGTTCTCCGCCGTTTATAACAGTGCATACCCGCATAGCGATGTCTCTAGATGAGTAAACTTGTGAGATTGAGTAGGCTACACCATATAGCTTGAGGTACGTCGATTAAGAAGACGTAGGCTTGAGAGTAAAGCTTTAACCATGGTTAAGCTTCGGTATGCAGGTTACAATGGAACAAACGATAGGTTACAACCCCAAATAGAATAGTGACAGTTTACAATAGCATAGCAGTAGCAACGTAACAATGTAAATGCACTTCAATACGACAAATCCCGCTGACCATCCATCATTGGAGTGGCCAGTCTTTGCACATTTTCAGTAGAAGTTACAATCTTCTGCAGGAAGGGAGCCAAAGCCTGAACACAGTATTCCAGACGCGGAAAAAAGACCTCGGGCCTTGTAAAACTCAGAGCACCCCGGAGTCGAAATAACTTCTTTCGTGCTTTTTCAGCAGCATGCTTGTGAATATTGTCCGAGCATTATATGCGCGTAGCTCGGGCAGAGTGAGGGCTTATGGCAAGTTGTCATCGCCCTTTAACATCTCCAGCGGCGTGAGACAAGGATGCCCGCTGTCACCTTTCCTCTTCAACTTCGCTGTTGACGAAGTCATGGAAATCGCGTTCATAGGACACGACTTAGAAGGTGTGGAGCTACTCCCAGGAGAACGACTTCTTGAGTTAGAGTATGCTGATGAAATTGCCCTCATCTGTGACAGCTCACAAACGTGCCAAGCGGCACTGGACAGATTAGCAATAGCTGTCCGTCACTTCGGGCTTTGCTTCGCACCCTCGAAGTGCAAAGCGTTCATCCAAGATTGGTCTGGACCGCCTCCTACGCTGACCCTTGGTGGGGATCAGCTAGAAGTCGTTCAAAAATTCAACTACCTGGAAAGTTGTATCAGCGCCCGTGGGATCGAAGATGAGATCACGAACCGTGTAGCAAAAGCTCGGGGCGCTTTTGCTAACCCTCGCCACTTATGGCGCCGGCGCGACATCACTCTTGCTCTGAAGGGTAGAGAACACAATGCAGCAGTACGTTCGACCCTACTGTACGGTTGCGAAATCTGGCCGCTTAAAGCAGCGGACCTGAAGAAGCTAGTTACGTTCGACCACCGGTGCCTACGCAATTTAGCTCACATCTGGTGGGAACACCGCGTGAGCAACCAGCGTGTTCGACGCCTTGTTTATGGCACAGGAAAAGGAACTGAACCGCTCAGCACCGTTATTTCACGCACCAGGCTCCGATGGCTTGGCCACGTGTTACGCATGCCAGCCCACCGACTCCCGCGACGTGCGTTGTTTGAGCGCCGGGGGTGTGGATGGAAGAAGAGGAGGGGTGGCCAAGCGATGACTTGGTCCAGAGGAATGAAGACCCTCACTTCTGAGCTGGCCTCGGTTGGAACGTCTCGGCTCCCTGGTTGGGGTCCGAAAGACGATGAACACGTTTGGTTGGACACACTTGCTGATATGGCGAGGAGCCAACCTCAGTGGCGTTCGTGCTGTGAGTTTCTTTGTCCCACCCCATCCCTCTTAGCCTCCCCCTCCAATCACGATCTCATTATTTAGCCTTATATAATTTTGCATGGTAATTTTTTTTCGATGCACAGTAGCCGGCTGGCAGCTTACCGGAACGATGCCCATCCGTTACCGGTAGCTTAGCCAGCTTGCACCAGTTTCATTATTTTCTCCTTTTTTCTATGTATTGCGGCACAGTAGCTGAGGTGTTCCCCACCTCTAGCTAACGTGTATGATGATGATGATTGAGATTGTCTAAAGCGGTCCATAATTTGAGCCTTCTATTCATAGTCGACTCAATTTTCGATCTATCCAAGGTGGACCTCTAGTGAAGGGCTTTCGATGGGAGGAGGGAATGACCTGCCCAATTAGCGACGTCATTTTTGAGAGCACAAGATTCCACACGTCGTCAAGGTGAATGTATTCAAGGAGACCCCAATCCGTAGCGCTTGCGGCCGTTTTGATACGGAGTGGATCGGCACGCCAAAAATTTCATCGGTGACCACTGTGGCTATGGATCGTGAGACGGCCAGCCCAGCTGAATGAAACAACACAATGATCGCTCTTGCCTATGGGTTGAAGAACGGTTAGGTTCGTGAGATCCGAATTTGCGGGGGAGAACACGAGATCTAGGATGTACGGAGTTTGGTCTGAGAAAATATGAGTACGCGTCAAGACGTATTGTATGAGGCTGCAATCAAGAGAATTTCCTCCAGCTCATTCTTTAGACTACACACATTGGCAGATAGCATGCGTGGTCCGTTTTCATGCTTCACTGTCTGGAGATGAGGAGAATCCGCCTCCAGCGGGCTCTTGTTGTTTTCCAAACTTCGTAAAAATTGATATGCAGGCCGGCTGCAACACTCGCCCGGCGCGTTCGTAGATCCTCTACAGCGTTCTTCATTTGAATTCGATTCTCGGGAGAAAGGTCTCATAACACGTAGAACGGTGCACCCTTGAGACGCGGAGTCCGTCGCAGGATCCGTCCGCACTCTTCTTCGTTTCCGCATACAATCTTGAGGGGGCGAACCTTGGAGAAATCCTCCTGCTTCTTACTGAGACGGAAGGCAGACAATGTTTATTCCCTGCTCATCTGCAACAAACAGTAGAGAAATCATCCGCTTAAGCTGTATTTGATCATCCAACCTTCTCTCCGCTGAGGTGGTCTTGTCCGATTCGGCCGCCTTCACGATGATGAGACAACGGTCAAGAGATGGTTGAATGCGCTCTGGGATTGGCGGCCTACGGGATGATGGAATTTCCTTGATCACTTTCCCAAGCTCGGAAAATCTGTTGACAACTATCTTCATTTGTGACGGAGATGGAAGCACAGGTTTATTCAAAGGCTTAGTCTTAGTCTTGGTGACACATGTGGCTGAACTTTAGCAACACGAGGCCAAGGTCGTGTTCTCCTGCAGTGACTATCATGTGACTATCATAAACTCACTAGGCCGGATGTGTGTCAATTGGTCCGAATAAGAAGTAGACGGGGCTGGGATAGCCGCGACTTTTGCAGGGTCGCTGGGAGACGCGTTTCTGGGCTCTCTGGCACGCCTAGCGGAAGCAGCGGAAGAAGGTCTTTCAGGATGTTGTAGCGGACGCATTGCCAACGCAGCAGCATCGATGCAACATCGAAAAAGCCATAGCAAACCTTTGTGCTCAGCATAGGTCTTGAAGAGCGGTTCAGTAAGTTGCGAGTAACACTTTGGACCACATGCCGAGTTTGCAGGCAATGCATTTGATACCCTTAGTCACCATTTTCGCACAACGTAAACACTGTAAGTTATACATAACCAAGTGCTCTTAGATAAAATGTGACAATGGTCAAATCTTGTCACGAGTGTTCCGTCAAACTGTTTCACGATAGGTTACGTGAAAAGCTCCATCAGTGTGACACGCCAAAAAGCTAGTCACTGCAGAACATTCGATGTTAAAGGAGAAAAACGGCTGGCTATCTATATTCGATTACTTGGACGGCATTTAGTTTTGGAGTATATAAAGCATAACGCAAACCTTATTAACTCAAACTGCCACCAACTTATTTCGACAGGACAGGATGCAATATGGCATAGTTCAATAAAACGGAAAACACAATCATTAGTGAGTTAAGTAAAAATGGTGCAATGTGAGGAATTGAAGCGGGTTGGTGCACTTTCCGGTAATCACCATAGCCAGCGAAGCCGGTTAAGATACGGCGGTTTTACTCTGTATTTTGACCGGCTCGCGAAATTTGGGCGGATGCAGTGGATAACGGCCACGCGCTGGACGTGCTTTTCGTCGACTTTTCGAAGGCGTTTGACAAGGTACTACATTTGAGGCTCGCGCAAAAGCTGTCCTCCTACGGTGTATCTGGCCGCGCCCTTCATTGGGTGACTGCCTTCTTGCAGGGTAGAGAACAGTGTGTACGGGTAGGCCGGGGCCTATCGTTTAGGCAGTCCGTCCTCAGTCGCGCGCCGCAGGGCTCGGTCCATGGACTGATGCTGTTCTCTTTCTATGTGAATGACCTACCCGCGGAGCTTGAGTTATCATCGCTGCTATTTGCTGATGACCTGAAGCTGTGGAACATTGTCGATGTTCCTGGGGGTTCCGAAGCTATTCAGCGAGCATTGGATAAGCTTTGGGACTGGTCTACTTTATGGTTACTGCTCCGTTCTTCGAATTGGAGGATGTTGTCCTACGAAGTACGTGGTCGGTGGGGTCGAACTCCCTCGCGTATCTAGCCAGATTGACCTAGGCGTCGTACACTCTTCGGTTTTACACTTCGGCGACAACTGGAAGAAGGCCGCAAGCAGAGGTTTCCGCATGTTGTGGTTAATTCGACGTTCTTTCGGAGTCTTGACGGGCGGCATCTTTACGAGGCTGTTCTCAGCTTTCGTTCGGCCGCATCTGGAATACTACGTTCAGGCTTGTCCACCCTGCCTCGTCCGGGACAAAATGGAGCTAGAGAGGGTTTTACGAGTGGGTACTAGGTTAGTCAAGAAATTACGTGGACGGACGTACCCCGAGCGTCTACTTAGTTTGGGAATGCATTCAATGCACTACCGAAGGCTTAGAGGACACCTAATCCTAACCTACCGTATCTTAACTGGGAAGGTTGGTCCAGATTTATCCTGGCTATTTAGTCCCGCTAGATTGTCTGTTCTACGCGGTCATTCCTTGAAGCTGGACAAACCGCCGTCCGAGCGGATTAGGGCGGAAATCCGGCTGTCACGCCGAGTCATCGACCGCTGGAACATGCTACCGGAAAGTGTTATCAGGGAAACTACGGCTAAGAGGTTTGAGCGGCAACTTGACGCTCTTGGGTAGCAACACCAAACCTTTCCATTTCCCTGAGTAACTCGCATCTTCGTACTTCGATTTTCTTTTCTCTACTTCTCTTCGCGCATTGGTATTATTTTCTTATTTAAGTGCAGTTCCTTATTCTGTACCTTCGATTTCTCTTCCTATCCTTTGCTTACTTCACGTGACTGCCACAGCAAGGACTGCTAGGGCAGGAAACATGGGCATTAACTGGTTGGCCAGGGTGCGATACGGGTGTTTCGTTGTAGATCCATCGATAACTGAGCACTTCATCAATTCCTGGCTCAACGATCCACTCAAGATGGAACACTCACGGGATTCTCCTATCCTTCCAGTCCCATCTGATCTGAACTGAACCGGCATCGCTGGCAAGGTGATTACCGGAAAATGCACCAACCCGCTACAAGTCCTCACATCGCACCATATTTACTTAACCCACTAGTGATTGTGACTTCAGTTTTATTGAACTATGCCATATTGCATCCTGTCCTGTCGAAATAAGTTGGGGAGTGGCTAATTTTTGTCATGAAAAATTGGCCTAGAGCGACTTTGTGTTCCGGTAGATTCAGATTCAGATGGACTGGAACGATAGGAAAATCCCTTGAGTGTTCCTTCTTGAGCAAATCGTTGAGCCAGGAAATGATAAGGTGTTAGTTCTTGATAGATCTAAAACGAAACATCCGAAACACACCCTGATCAACCAACTACTGCCCACGTTCCCTGCACTAGCAGTCCGCGCTGTGTAGGTTACGTGAAGTAAGAAAGAAGTAGAAAGTAAATGAAAAGATAAAGGGGAATGAAAGTCATTAAAATGAAGGATAACACCAAAGAGTGAAGATAATGACAGAATAAGAACTGAAAGTTTGAAGATGGATATGGTCAGGAGAAGGGAAAGGTTTCGTGTTGCCACCCAAGAGCGTCTAACTGACGCTCGAAACCCTTAACCGTAGGTTCACTGACTACATTTTCTGGAAGCGAGTTCCAGCGCTCGATAACTCTACGCGATAACCGAGTTTCCGCCCTGATCCCGTCAGAACGCGGCTTGTGTAGCTTCATGGGATGACCGCGAAGACAAGGCAACCTAGCCGGGCTAAACAGCCAGCGCAAGTCCGGCCCAACCTTCCCTGTTAAAATGCGGTAAGTAAGGATTAGGTCTCCTCGAAGCCGTCGGTAGTGCATTGAATACATACCCAAGCTAAGTAGACGCTCGGGGTACGATTGCCCCCGTAACCCCTCGACCAATTTGGTACCTACTCTCAAAACCCTCTCAAGCTCCATTTTGTCCCGAACAAGGCAGGGCGCGCAAGCCTGGACGCAGTATTCCAGATGGGGCCGAACGAAAGCTGAGAATAGCTTCACAAATATGTCGGCAGTTAAGACCCCGAAAGAACGGCGTATTAACCATAACATTCTGAAACCCCTACTAGCGGCCTTCTTCCAGTTGTCACCAGAATGCAAAGACGAGGAATGAACGACACCTAGATCTATCTGGTTGGAGACAAGGGGGAGTTCGACCCCACCGAGTACGTAGCTCGAAGGCGGGAAAGTTGCTCCTATACGAAGGACGGAACACTTAGCCTGATTTATGGGCAGTAGCCACAAAGTAGACCAGTCCCAGAGTCTGTCCAGTGCACGCTGTATGGCCTCAGAACCCCCAGGAACATTTACAACATTCCATAGCTTAAGGTCATCAGCAAACAATAAGGATGATACCCCAAGCTCTCCAGGGAGATCGTTTACGTAGATAGAGAACAGCATCGGTCCAAGGACCGAGCCCTGTGGGACACCGCTAAGGACCGCTTGCTTAAAGGATAAGCTGCGACCCACACGTACACACTGCTCTCTTCCCTGCAAAAACGCAGATACCCAGTGAAGGGCGCGGCCAGATACGCCGTAGGACCTCAGCTTATGTGATAGCCTCAAGTGGGGTACCTTATCAAATGCTTTCGAGAAGTCTACGAAAAGCACATCCACCACGTGGCCATTGTCCACTGCCTCGGCCCAAGCTTCACGAGCAACCAACAAATTCGTCAAACACGAAAATCCCTTCCGGAATCCATGTTGTGCACTGCTGAGCAGATTAAATCTATTCAGGTGACATTCCAACGAATCTCTCACCAGCTTTTCAAGCAGTTTGACCACGACGCTAGTCAGACTAACTGGCCTATAATTGGCTGACAGACTCCTGTCGCCATTTTTGAAGATAGGACAGATGACAGCCTCCTTCCATTCGGAAGGTAATGTACAGGTGTCAAGTGATTTCTGAAACACCATCGTCAGCGGTCCACTTAGTTCCCCCGCCAACTCATGCAGAAGCTTCGGGTGAATTGAATCAGGTCCAGCTGATTTGGAAGGGTTCAGTTCCTGCAGCAGTTTAAGGACTTGCGTTTCCCCCACAGTAAACTCAGCTAAATAAGAACCATCAGGTACTCTGGGGACAAATTCAACGCTAGTCAACGCGGCCTCACGTACAAAAGCCCCTGCGTACTGTTCCCCAAGTACACGAGCCTTATCTGAGTCCGCATACGCACGAGTTCCATCGGCCCTCATCAAAGTTGGGATTACCGAAGTTGAACCACAGCGTCTCTTAACATAAGCGAAGAACTTCTTCGGATTTTCCGAAGCTCCGTCAGCCAATTCCTTTTCGTACACCAGCCGAGCTTTCCTTAAGTGTTGTTTACACCTATTTCTAGCCTCGCGGTACCTAGCATAGGTGCTAGTTGATGGAGCCGCACGGTAGGTCCTCCAGCACCTAGAACGCTTCTGGAGCAGGTGCTTGCCAGTGGTATCTATCCACGGCGGCCGCGCCCGTGTCTCCTTTTTCCTCGCAAGCGGGATGTAGGGAGTAGACACTTCCGTGAGATAAGATTTAAATTTATCCCAGGCCGCCTGAACCGTATCAACCACCGAGATTTCACAACGCATCCCAGCAGCCTTGGTACGCATTGCCTGATAGTTAGCACGCCATATGTTTGGAAATGGCTTAGCAATGCTCTGGTGACGCCTGGTCAGACTACACCTGAACGATAAACAAACATGATCACTAGCACCTAAGGGAGAGCCGTAATTGACGTCCCTTACGAAGTCTAGTGACTTGGCAAACACTAGATCCAAAATAGACGGGAGTTGGGCGTCCATGTACCTAGTGGGGAGGTCCACGAACTGATACAATGGTACTTGTAGCGTAAGCTCAAGTAGATCTGCCCCGAAAGTACCTTCTGCCGAGTTGCAAGAAAGATCCGCCCAGCAAACTTCTGGTAGGTTGAAATCCCCCAGTATCAAACACCTGTTTGCGGATTGGGAGCGAATAAAGTCAAGCACCTCTTTAGACGCACTTCCAGGCTAAATGGTGATGCTTCCATAACTGGATTTGTAAGAGCTGTGTATAGGTCACTTTGTGCTTAAGTATGTAGAAAAAATGGTAGTTGGTAAGATTTATTAGTTGTAACTTTCGCTTTCATTCATCACGATTACAAAAAATACAATAATCGGACAAGATATATGTATCCCGTTATCCAAGCAAGTAAGTTACTGCAAGCATAACCTTAACATACATGAAACGATGGCATTAGCACTTATTTGCCCCACAAAACAGCAGTGAACACTTCACTTGTATTTACCAATTGCCTGCTTTCTATTATGCCGTGAACATCAACTACTCTTGCAGTCATCACTAATTTATCATAACCGTTTTCATGAAGCAAATACATATAGCATTATCTTTTATTTCCCACACCTTAATAACACGAAAATTGCAAATATATTCTGCAGTCACTCAAACTATTTTGGATGTTACCGAGGACAATGGAAGCAAAACCCTTTCCCGCCAATGCAGAAATTAGCTCTTCCCAGCCGCCGTCTTAAGAATACTTAACCAATCCGCCATGACCCCGGTTTAAAGACCAGGATGCATTATAACACTGAGTAAAGTAAGGGTACTAGCTGTTAGCTGATATCCTCAGCGAAAATTAGCTTTCTCTTATGCATATTTTGGGCTTCACCTGCTAGTTGCTAGCGTGTTCATAACGGTTGTGCAAAATAACTGCTTTTAACTTTATTATGGTAATCTCAAACAAACACAAGCGATGGTCTCTCAACAAACTTTAAAATAATAAGTCGCATTTAAATCTAATGTATGTTCTTCTTGACAATCAAATGTAAAGAGCCATCAGTGTAGCTACAGTGACACTAAAGTGCAAGTGTATGTCATTAAGCATAATCAGGTTGCTGAAGAATAGGGAAGCGAGAAGGATACCAGATTTACAAAAATCAAATAAAGTAATCCATTCCATTGGGATAGCTGCGCACGCGCGCTATGTCGAAGCTCGTATGTTTCTGATTCAGATTACGATGGGACTAATAGGATTGGAAAATCCCTTGCATGTTCCATTTTTAGCGGATGGTTGAGAAAGGAAATATTAAGGTGCTATGAGATCGTGCTGAATCTAGAACGAAACACCCGTAACACATCCTGGTCAACTAATTACTGCCGACGTTCCACGTAGTAGCCGTCCTTGCAGTGTAGGTCACGTGAAGTAAGGTGTCCGTAGAAGATGGAAGATAAACAGGAAATAAAGTCATAGCAATAATGGATAACACTAAATCGTAAGGTAAATGACAGAATTTAAACTCAAATTTGCTAAATGGATATGATCAGGAGAAGCGAAATGTTTCGTTTTGCCACCCAAGTGCGTCTAACTGAGACTAGAGACCCTGAATAGTAGGTTCATTGACTACGCTTTCTTTAAGCGAGTTCCAGGGCTCGATATCTCTGCGCGAGAGACAAGTTTTCGCCCTAATCCGGAATCACTTGCTAGCGAACTTCACCAAATTGTCTTTAGAGTGAAAATTGGCGCGGGAGACTACCGGTTGACCAACCGGATGAGTCGAGCGAGAAATTTCATTTCCATAGATCACCTTACCAATTGAGAAGACAGAGCTAAGATACGCAGAGCGGGATCCAACGCAGCATGATTATTCCCTACAAGAGACGTCCAAACTGCGTTCGTATGAACCCCGGAAGTAACACACAAAGCCAGCTGAGCCGGTCAGCCAACGTTGAGTTAACGATCGCAGACAAAATTCTAAGTGATGGCGATGCACTATGTGCTAGCAAACAATGCAACGACCATTCGGACTTTCCGGCCACAAATTCAATAACCCGAAACGAAAATCTTGTGTTAACCAACCATGCGGTAATGTAGCATAAGTGGGCATGAAACGCACAAATTGCATGAGCTATTACTATTCAACTTACCAACTCCCGAGCCAAAATAAGAAAAGCCATCTGCAGGTATACGTTGGTTCTGTCCTAAGTGAACGGCTGTTCCACTCGAATATTGCGAACTATCATTAACAGACCGAAATATCGGTACACTCGCCGAAACCGCACACCGTTTAACGGAAAAGTTCTCCGTTCGAATCCAACAGTCTATAGCGCGAAACATCCTATTTAAATAATCGCAGAAGAAAGATTATTAAGTTTATGTAAATTTTTAGCATTCCCTTCCTCGTAATGGACATATATGTTTCGTTATTTTTGGAAAATTCCTGTTTTTTAACTGATTCAATGTACACATAAATAAGTGAAGCCATTTCGGCGCGTTACTGTAAGTAATTGCCTTATCGCGATGGATAATAATGGTAAAAGTGGCTGTTTTTGATCGATGCACGGTTGTCAGGCTGATATATGTGGCGCATATGGCTGCAGGACACTTAATATTTAACTATTCTGCACCATCACAGCCAGCAATTGGAAAGTACGGGTGAAAACAGAAACCTATCCCTTATGTACCAAATTTTAGAACTTGTTCATTAAAACAAACGCATATTGTTTTCGTGGTTTGAAGAAAACTTGGCACAAAATGCTGTTGTCCATCTCCTAAATGTTATCCATTATTAATATCGCCCGAAGTATTTCATAAACAGTAATTTATTTTACATGTTTGCGATACAGGCGCGTGGAACTTGGCCAATTGCTATCTCTAACCGAGAAAAAGAGTCAGGCGTTCGTACGGTCAGGAATTACTAGAAACCTTGGTAACCACGAACCCGGTTTTCGTCGTAAAAGCAGGACGCATGCTTAGCTCCACCGCTCTATTCCTCTTACTCAATTCGTAGACTGATGCAACCACGGTAACACCCACCATTTCGATTGACAAATGAAACCTAAGGCGCATTAAAGACCAATCCACTAATATAATCGTTTCCGCCCGGTATAAATAAAGAGAGACTTCCGTGGTGTCACGCAAATCAGCCGCCACACAATGAAGGACAGGGTGCAACTTGCGGAATTGTTACCAATGCCCTTTGATAACAATGACTCTCATATTCTCAAAAGACCAGGAAAGGACTATGTTGCCTTCACACTTATATGTATCAGCGTTCTTGAGTCCGAGACCAAATACTTAAAGAGCGAACAACAGGATGAGTTAGCACAATGAAATCTGCTTTGTAATATGACGGGTGTCCAAGCCAATGAACTAATTTAATGCGCATCAAATACGATCTTCTCTCGATTCATTAGGAAGAGTTTCGGCTAAAACGAGTAACATTGAGATTCATAGACATTGTCGAGACGGTTCTTCTGTCGGTATACCGCCTACTTGCTAAAGACCGCAAAATATAAAATTACCGGATCGTCCATGGAGTGATCGTCAGAGGCGCAAAAATGATTCATGTGTACGCCACCTAGAGAGAAGCGAGATATTTTGGGGCATGACGTCCATATCCACTGCTTCTGACCCACTGAACTTGTCTTCCCACCTTATATGCACGACTCAACCTCAATGCGCCGATTAATCCAGTCTCACCTGATCGGTCTCCTGTTTTCTGACTCCGCTCGGAATCCTGTGACGTTACAGGCCAATGATCAGAAGACTGAACGATCGGTCCACATTACCCCGAGAGCCTCGTTGGATTTTTCAATACAAATCTATAAAGCTTTTTCCATGGACCCTTTCCTTTCCTCACCGAGCACTCCGTTTTCTTACTCCTTCCATCGGACAGCCAATTCTCAGAGCCATGCCCTGACCAAGCCTAATCGGGCCAGTCTACATCCCTCTGTCTGCCATCAGATTACCGGGGCTCGCATAATCAAAGCATTAGTTCCCTCGCCTCTAGAGCCTGCACGTCCTGCTCACAGTTTTTAACTTATCCTTCCATCGCTACCCGGTTCTTTTCTGCTGACGCACTCCATTTGTGTTCCCAGCACAATTGTAAGCTCTAAGCTCAGTCAACCGACTAACATGACCTTGTCTGAACTGTCTTCCGTTGCAACTTCTTCCGAACGTCAGTACCAGTACTGTTCTTGGACTTATCTACCCTTTATCCAGATAGGCTTCTTCCAGAACCTGTCCTTTCCTGTTATGGCTCAAAGTTTATATTCCCACCTATACTGTACGACTTACTCTCCTTGCGCAGCACTAAGTTAGCTTTGTGCGCTTGGTCACCTACTCTCTGCCTTCGCTCCTGCTGTCTGGCGACACCTGGACCTTTGCTGTCTAAGAGGTTCCCGGCTAACACTTCCATTACCGTGCTCACCTTACCACCGTGCGTAAGCATCTGAGCTTTACCTGAAGTTGGCGTTCGTATTGCAGCCTGGCTGTGTCTGTATGAGATTACATGTTCATATCAATCTCACCTTACCCGGGATAACGACGCCAATTCACGGCAGACTTGTAGTGCATTCTGACATGTTTCTCTTGATTCTGACGGTTAGAAGACTACGGATTTATGAGTGCTAAGGCGTCAATATTCCTTACTCTACGTATCGCACTTTTCCGCTTATGCATCCGTTCGTCAATTATGCTTTGCACTTCCATTTCTTCTTGCAACGCTACTGTAACAACTGGCTGCTACATGGTACCCATCTTGATCCTGGCGGCATTAGTTTCCTCTATGCTGCCATTCGCATTCTGCTAACCGTCATCCTCAGTAATTTATCTTGGCTTCTAGCCACAAGCCGTAGTTTTCGCTTAGTTTTGTGAACACACTCCATATTAGCGGTCCTTTACCATGCGCTTTGCAGAACCTCCTCCCTACGCAATAGTTGCAATCTTAGTCACACCTGAGGTGCAGTAAATATAGCAACTATAAATCATGTGTATTAAGCAAAATTGCATAGACTGAAGAGTATTATGTAACTAGGCGCCGCCGTAGGCCATCAGTCTATCTAAGGTGCTTTTTGATACTTTTCGCCTGTCTGTTTCGTTGCCACTTGTCCGTTGCCTGCTTTTCCCGAGATTTCTACAGGTACATCGGCCTCCGCAAGATGACTCATCCTCAAGGACTGGCTGACCTATTTTAATAGGCAGCTGGCTTGAACATATGTTACTTACTTCGAAATATGAAGAACGATTAATAGAAACATTATAGTGTTGCTCGTCCCAACACTGGCACCCGAAGACCGCGGTTTCGTCCTGGTTGGGACTCATCAGTTCGAGATAGCCTGAGTTGGGCTGGAACTCAGAGCCTAGTGGCTCATGGTGGTAGCAACCCAACCACCAGCGGATTCTCCAAGCCCAACTATGCATTCGTTTCCGCTGGACCAATCGTTGCCGCGGATCTTAGTGGCATAGTGCTCATGGTGTCAACCATGAGCCACTAGGCTCTGAGTTCCAGCCCAACTCAGGCTATCTCGAACTGATGAGTCCCAACCAGGACGAAACCGCGGTCTTCGGGTGCCAGTGTTGGGATGAGCCACACTATAATGTTTCTATTTTACTTACGGTCTTTTAGATCGGAATGACCGAGGTCCACCTCAAGTGAACCGAGGCCTCAATAGAGGTTGGTTGTAGCAACCCAACCACCAGCGGATTCTCCAAGCCCAACTATGAAGAACGATTAATCTTTCCGAAGCATTCATTTAACGTTGCAACTGGAATTCCTTATCGCCATCCACGTGGGATACCCATTTTACGGGTATAACCAGTTGGGTTTAGCTCAACAGCCAAACACAATACCATAATTCACTCATCTGGAATTACATATTTACATACACCACATAGGATGCCAGATTCGTCCATCGCGATTAACTTTCATTGCTACCGCTAACTTTACTAATGATTACTGGCAATCAACTAACTAGGTTTCATGGCTTCCATTCTGCATGAACCTTCTGTAATTGCATGTAACTGGAGCGTTCCAGATGGCCTTTCATAGACAGTTTTGCTGCTCCACAATTGCGCTCAAACAAATTGATCAAACACTTCCCTTTCTTCAGTAACTACGATATTTCATTTATCTGCAGCTTTTCCGAGGACTCTTCATGTGGTTTTCACTTTACTATGAAGACAAATACACATCAGGATAACGTACCATTGAAGGAACTATGATCCTATATCGTAGACAAATACTTTTACTGTGTACTTGGTAGGTAACCCGCTTTGGAATGCGTAAGAGACTTTTGATTGATGTGGACGTATACAGCCACAAAGACTAGGTGCACGCACCACCCACTCAACCAGTATAGCGTGGATAGCTGGACAATACGCCTGCACAATTTGAACGATTTACAAAAGAAGAAGAAGCCAGCCACTATTAGCTTATAATTGTTACTTACGTGCACCATCAGACACTCGACTCCACGACTCTTGTTCCTCTTTTACCGACTACAACAACTAATAGCTCATCCTGACTAGGCCATTCGGTACGCCACCGCAGATGTTTGTCCGGCAATCGACTGCGATTAACCGGTAGAAAACTCGGCGTGTATGCTGCGATGATAGCTTACGCGGCTGTACAAAAACATGCGGCAATGTTCCAGGATGTAGTAAGATTTTGCCTGGCAAACCTTATCCATTTTAAATCTACGAATGTCCGTTTAACGACAGTGCGTCGTGGCGGAGGTCACACGACTCCGAACAAATGCACAGCCCACTATATACCCTGACCCAGTTATAGATAAATAAATAATTAATTAGTATATTCTTGAATTTGTCGAGACACACCAAACCAGGCATGATCAACATTTACATGCAATTAGGTTTCGCAACAAACACGTTGTTATGTATGCAATCGGCAGTAAGCCGAAAGTTGTATAGGCTATGGAAATTTTAACTTCAATCATGAGGAATATAGTCGTCAATGAGTGACGACACGTTGGGTTCTAGCGTGCGGAATGTTAACAGTCTGGGCATTACTTCTGTAGTGAACACGATACATGTAGGCAGTGAGTATCTTACTCTTAAACGTGTCAGGAAAATATTAAATTACTATTCTACTCGACTTGCCAGTATGTAGTTGTGGGCAGTGACTTTATTCAGTGGAGAGTCACATCCGCCACGTCGCAGTGTTTTGAAGCGGACATTTGTGGCTTTTCATAGGGAGAACGCTTGCCAGGCGAAACCCCACCACGTCCTGGAACACTGTCAGAAATCCGTTTAAACACTAATGTAAAACTGGCAGAGTAGCTTGCCGACTGATTTCACCTTCGGTTTTCCACAGTCAATTGATTTCAAGTTCCTCTGTTAGCTGATCAGGTATCTTTGGTCGGAGACGCCATAACGGCTGAGGCCCATGGAGGGTGAGACGTTCACGAAGAGTCATCTTTGTGAGTGTCCAGGTGAGCAAAACGTCATTTTCTTGCGTCTGGATTTTTCAGGTTTATGTATACTTTTTCTGGAGTGTGAAGGCCTCGTGTCCAGCTATGATTACTGGACAACGGTCATGGTAGTGAGCGCATTCATATCCAGTTGTTGTACAGTCATATTCTTTGTAAGTCCTTGTGGCTTAGGTCCTGTTCCGAGCAAAAACTCTTTCTCGGTTTAATGCCAGATCCCCAAGAAGTTCCGGCCCTCTGAGAAAAGGGAAGTTGAGGGACAAAATGGCCGCAAAGAACAGACGTGGAAACAAACATTGTTTAAGTCCTATGGTATAACATTTAGTGGAAACAAATGATGTACAATGTGCAACAGTGATTTTGCTGAAAGTGTCTTTTGAATGTTCTACGAATGCAACTGCCGTATAGCTTGGTTGCTACCATCTACATGGGATACAGTGCGTTGCGCAATTGAGTGAAAAACGCCGTATCGGTTTGCCATGATGCAACTATTGCGCGGGAAGACAGAAAGCATAATTCAAAGACCAGCAGGTAACGAAGCTATTTCGATAGGGAGCGCAGAATAAGTAAGTGAAGGTATAAATGGCTTGCGATGAAATATATTCAAAGGTCAAATGGTGGTAAGTCAGTGGATAGATAACATTCAAGCGCGGAGTATAAACTTCTAGGGATCAAGCCAGAAAGACGACACGAGGGTAATAAGAATATATTGCAATGGCCGACTGATATAGGAGAAGCATGTGGGAGAGCTTACCTCCTACATAAGTAAGTGTCGAAACCGTTGCTGCAAGAATGGACATAGAACACTAGGTGAGAAAAGCTGATCGATAGAAGTAAAGTAATAAAGAACAGTTAAATGAAAGCGAACGTGCGGAACAAATGTATACACAGCGTCGCGCAGAGAAACGAGTTATCCTAGGGTGCTAAGGAAATAGTATTATGGTATGCTGACCCAGCAAACGCCAGTGAGTCCGTTGGACTCATACATGGGTAAGTGTCGCAAACATAGCAGCGAGTAAGTGAGCAATGAACACCTATAAATGAGAAGCTAACGGGCGTCCGTGTACTGACCAGATGGAGGAGTGATGAACTAAAAAGCTAAGAAGGGTTAATTGACGGAGGGAGAGCGAATAGCCAGAATGCAAGCGTATATTAAGGTTGCTGAGGATATCAAAACCTGAGGCCTAACCGCAGCAGCTAGGATGCTAAGATAATAGTACCAAGCTGGATAGAGCCAGGGAATGCTAGCCCGAGACTTAGAGGATTGCAGGTAACAAAGGCCTAAGACAATACATCAAGTAAGGGATAAAGGAAGATGAAGAAATGTAGAGCAGAACAACGGCTTGCGCTGAATACATGGATACGCTTGCACGACAGAAGAAAGCTAAGAGAGGTTTCGTGATATAAGGACAGCGGACGAGAGAAGCGCAAGCATACAATGAGGCTGTTAAATAGTTCAGTGCGAAATAGACCAAGGCACATCGACGCGCAGCTAATCAAATCATGCTGGGGTGCTAATGGAATATAACTAAGGACGCCTGAGCCGGGAGAAGCCAGTGAGGGAGCTGAACTACAATCCATTAGGTGTCGCAGATGAGTAGGTGACAGCTGTGCCTCAAGCAAGGAAGCTCGTGCCGGGAAAAGCCGGTGAGAGAGCTGGACTTCAGTATAAGTAGGGGTCATAGACGTAGCAAGTAAGAGCTAAATGAATGTCTAGAAAGGAGCGCTGTGCGCTGACTTCTTGAGTTATGTTAGCTCCAGAGAAGGGAGCTAAGAAAGGTTTCATAAAGAAAGGACAGTGAACGGATGATGCGCAGGCATACAATACGGCTTTTGGATAGTTAAGAGTGCAGTGGCTAAGACACAGCGACGCGCAGATACTCAAATAATGCTTTGGTGTTAATGAGATAAATAGGTTGCCGAGAGAGATCTGAAGTTCAATTGGCGGTAAGGCGGCGGTAAGTTTGGATGCAGATAATCTAAAGGAATAAAGGTTATTGTGGTACAGGGTGGCTCCTAACAAGCTCAGAATAATCACAGATGCATGGCGCCTATGACCAATAGCTGCTTACTAAACAGAGATGCCGAATTTAAGAGGAACGGCAGATGGTGGAGCCTGGTAAGATTACCAGTAGCCAGATGTAATCATTACAATAAGACGCTTGATCCCTAGTGTATGCCTACAGGGTCACAGAATGCATCAACAAACCAGCGAAGGTAAGTAATAGACATTCCAGGGGAATGTATGATGGAGAGACAAAGGCTGTATCCTAGCAAGCTCAACATCTGTGCAGAAGTGACATGGAGCCTAAGAAGAATCTCTGCAAAATGGTTAGGCAGATAAGAAGAGCGATAGATAGTGGAGCTAGGAGAGAAAGAGCATCATTGGCCACCGAGCGCATTTGGATTATGCCTACTAATTACTAGTGGATACCTACAGTGAAAGACTAAGTAAACAAACCAGCGAAGTTATGTCATGCAAACAATTCGAGAGAGTAAGTAATGGGGAGATAATGAGTGGCTCCTACCGCAATAATGTATGCTACCTACAATGACTCGCTGCAGCTGAAAAGTTGTGAGGTAGGTAGTACATAAAACTGATAATGATACTTGGTGAGGGAGATTACCGAAGGCTAGCAATGGCATTTGGTTGGAGCCTTATAGTTGCTAGTGGATACCTGATTAAGTCATCAGACAGCAAGTGTATGTGGCCCACGCAGTCCCAGAGATTAAAGCTTGGAGGGATAAAAGTATAGCACTTAGCAGGCTTAGGATATGCGCAGAGATGGTTGGAGCCTACCAAGAATGACTACTGCTAACCACAGGTGTCAGAGGTAAGACGAAAAACAGATAGTGTCGCTATAAGTGAGAGTATCGGTTATCAGCAATGGCATTTGCATGAAGCCTTCTAGATGCTAGTGTATACCCACCATGTCCCAGAATAAATCAACAAAGACCGATGTATGTGGCGCAGACAATCACAAAGAATGAAGGTTAGAGATAAAAGAGGGTGGCTCTTAGCAATCTCCAAATATGCTCAGAGATGCGTTGAGCCTACGGCCACTAGATGCTATCAGATAGAGGTGCTAAGATCAAGAGGATAGACAGATAATGGCGCAATGAAAATATTAAGGTGGCCAGATGTAACCATTCCATTAGGCAGGTTGGTCACTAGTGGGTTCCTACAGTGTCACCGAAGACATCAACAAGCCAGCGAAGGTAACTGATACAGACATCCTTAAAGATTACAGGATGGAGAAACAAGGACTGTCTCCTAGTAGCTCCGGATATGCGCAAAGATGTATGCAGCCTACAATGAATCGCTGCAGTAAACGTGATGAAAATGAGAGGAACGAATGATAATTGTGCTAAAAGAGAGAACCAGTGAACAGCAACTGGATTCGATTAAGCCTTCTAGTTTTTAATTGGATGCTTACAGTGACAGAAGAAGTCACCAAACCAACGAAGGTATGTGATGCAAAAATTCAAGAGAGTGAGAGTTAGAGAGCTAAGGAGTGGCTCCTAGCGCAAAGATGTATGCTACCTACAATGACTCGCTGCATCTGAAAAGTGGTGACGTAGGTAATACGAAGCATCGATAAGGATACTATACGGGATATAGAGTATGGACGACTAGCAATGACATTGGGGTGAAGCCTTCTAGTGTCTAGTGGATACCTAAAGTGTCCCAAAATAAGTCAACAGACAGCAAATGAATGTGACGCAGACAGTTACAAAGATGAAGGTTGGAGATAAAAGAAGTGGCTCTTAGCAGTCTCCGAATATGCTCAGAGATGCGTTGCGCATGCGACCACTAGTTGCTATTAAACAGAGGATCGACAGATAATGGCGCAATGAAAATCTTTAGGCGGCCAGATGTAACTATTCCATTAAGCAGGTTGGTCACCAGTGGGTTCCTACAGTGTCAAAGAATACATCAACAAGAAAGCGAAGGTAACTGATACAGACATCCTAAAAGATTACAAGAGGGAGAAACAAGGAATGTCTCCTAGTAGCCTTTCGGGGAAAGGGAATTGGTGCATTGGATATGTAGTGCCTAGATCATTTAGGTCTCGGTGGTATGGATTCAGTCCGGAAGCAAGATACTGGTCAGATAAGATTAGATTAATGCAAGGTACAGAGTTGACTGTCTAGTTAAAGAAATGCAACCCCATAGAAAGGGGAATGAAGACAGCGAAGTAAGGAAAGAACAGGGTCAGAGTGGAGAAAGGTTTACAGATTAGGAGTAACGAAGCCAACAAGGCTCACTAAGGTAATGTGGACAGGGTACTCGGTCTTCTTAATATTGGCCGGTAAAGGCACAATAGTCAGAGGTCAGAAAACAGGAGCCCAAATACAAGAGGTTGTATTATTCGGCGCATTGAGATTTAGTAGTACATCCAAGCTGGGAAGACAACTAGAGAGTGTCAGCAGAAATGGACATGTTAGGTATAGGAGAGTTTAAATTAGTTAGTTAGGTATAAGCACTCGGGGTGAGGGAAATAGTGTTTTTTTGAGCCGAGCCTAAACCGTTTACAGTTCCTTACTCGGTAGGCAGTTGTAACCGTTTCCAGAAATGTCCAATCTACTGTCTTTTGTTGGTGTATGTCCTGATGGAGCATCGAACATTCCGGTAGTGAACAATTCTTCCAACTCCGGTAGCGATAAACTTATGCAAAAACTGGCGATATAAATGTTAGCATCTTGTTATGCAGCTTCCTTGACTTATAAATATTTAAAAAGTGTTACAATATTTGCTTTTAGCAACCTTAGCTTCTAGCTTGGTTTGACAGACGGCTTTCAGGCTAACAAATAAGCGGCAGTCTTACCCTGACTCTAGCCTGGTGGTAGTCTACCGGATTGTCAGCCTTGCAGCGGCGGTACGAATCCTGGGTTCGCCGCCTTTTGTAGGTGCTTTTGTGGTACAGCTACTAAAACTGGAACTCTAAAAAGAAGGTTGCGATGGGCAGTGCACAAGGATGACTTACAAAGTTATACCTTTTAAAATGGTTAGCCGCGCTTACATCTACAGGAAGCCTCTGCATTCCAACGACATTCTTGACTAGTTTTCTGGGTTGGACTGGAACAGCAAGACACATGTCTGCGCAACGTTGCTTACAAGATTAACTTGCGTGCCATTTTTCCATCATTTCCTTCTCCTAAGGTCTTAGCAAGCTGCTACATTGCTTACGTGGCTTCATTTAACTTTGAACGGTCACACGGAATAACCACGTAGTATCCTGCATCTGCTGGTTTTGTGGCCTAAAGCGGGGGTTGGTGGTCACTTATTTCACAATATTGCTCATATACTTGACCCTTAGGCGGAAATCCGTGGTAGCAAAAGTTTAAGCTTGAATGCCCGCCGTAATCTGCTCTACCAAGCGCAGTCCAAGTTTCGCAGAGTAGAAGACTTCCCGTTCCGTAATCTTCCTATCTTTTACTGTATAACAATTGCACCGAAATATTACATTGCCTCCAGGACTCATGGATTACAGCATGGCAAAACTGCGACGTACATTGCTAATCACACAACAATTATAATTGCTTTTACCGCGCCCCAGCGCCAGCATATTCCTGGATCCCGCTATTACCTGACCATATCCTCACTCCTCTAAACAACCAAAACCTCCGTTGTACCTCTAAACGAAACGAAATGATTTACTATTCCAGAACAGCTATGATTTTATGCATACCTGTATGCATACCGGTATGCCTCATATCTCGAGCGGTTCTACCTGCAGTGTCTGCGACGGATTTTGCGCATCGGCTGGGGCGACAGAGTTGCAGAGACGGAAGTGCTGCGCCGAATTGGGATGTGTGCAGTGGACTGCATAATTTTATTAGACACCTGAAGTGGCTCGGTCATGTGAGCCGTATGATTCGACGCGGATACAGAAACAGCTATTATATGGTCAGCTGAGTATTGGGAGTTGGCATGTGAGAAAACCAAAGTTACGTTACCAGGACATGAGTAAAGTGAGTCTCACACGTACTAATCTTGAGTGCAGTTCATGGGAATCGAAGGAGGTTGATCGGCGTGCATGGCACAACCTGATCACGAAGGCAGTTGCCGAGGTGCAGGAGAAAGCCCTAATGCATGCAGAGAAGAAGCGGCAAGCGCGGAAGCGGTAAGCACCGATGCGTTGTTCTCCATCTACAGCAAGCGCATGGTGCTGTGCAACATGCGGTCGCGAGTGCCTTAGTCAGGCAGGCCTAGTGAGCCATGAGTGAGGCCATCCGGGACCACTACCGAAGCGACGACGGGTCCTGCAGAGAGCGTATGCAGAACCAGCGCAGCGTCTGTAGGTACGCTGCATTCGATTGCAATCATGCATGCATGCATGCTTGCAAGCTAAGTCTCTTTATTTCAGGTGGTGGGTTTTCAGTTTTGTCCTAATGCCTTTCTCATATAAATGTCTAGTGAGCCATGGGCGAGGCCACTTGGGACCACTACAGAAGCAACGACGAATCCTGAAGGAAAGTAGGCAGAACCGGCGCAGCGATTGTAGGTACGTTGCATTTGAGTTACCAAACGCGTGCTTGCATGCTAAATCTCTTTATTTCAGGTGCTGTGTTTTCAATTTTGCCTTAATGCTTTTCTTTCTCAAATAAATATCTACATGTACTATAATTTAATAACTTGCACACCTCGCTTAAGCCAACTGTATTCGATTTCCATAACATTTTTGTGCTCGTGGCATTTCCGTAAAATATACTTTCTGACCTCATGAACTTATCTAGGATTCGGTTGTAAACAACTTATTTCATATGCTCATTAACTTAAGGTTTATGTCACCGTTTCCTTATGCATTAATCGAGTTGTTTTCTTTGTATCTCTCTCTCAGGAGATGGACTGTTGTTTGATATCCTTGGTGTTGCTGCGCTTGATGGGCATGTTGACAAGGTGCCTACCTTTCACTTACCCACTACCCTGTCCATCCAGGCTCCAGGAGACAGTTTGTAGTTGCTGGAGGTGCCGGGGTGCACGGTTCTTGTGGCCGTGTTAGGATCAAAGAGTGGTTCTTCGCACTCAGTGTGGAGCGGTTTACGGTCCAGCCAACGCCTTGTGTGCGCTTGATTCCAAAATAGAGCGTGCATGTGTTTGCTGTGAAGCAGTGTAAGCCGGCTCCGTTGCTGAAACGTGGCTACCATCCACATGCCTTCCGGTCTTATTCCCTCGGGTTTACACATGATATGGGATATGTGGTTGGAGCTGTGGCTGGTGCAGCGCAAGCCACCCATTATCCCTCTGTAGGGTCGGGGGTCCAACGGCTTTCCACAGTGACAGGCAAATCCGAAACCGGATGCCACCAACCATGCCTCATTTTATGGAGAATAAACCATTTATTTATTTATGCTAATTTAACTGTAGAAATCTAGTGACGGACAAGCCCATGCTCATGACCAGAAATCATGCTGTTATATACGCGAAGCTCTCTATGCAAACGACGTCTCACTTAAACACGCTACGCTGTTACAAGTGCTCATATGTCGGCGCAATATAACGACAGTAGTCCCAGAATACTGAACCTACGCCATATGCACCATGTCCCTTCTGCTCAGGTCTTCAGCTTGCTTGGATACACTCCTTGTCACTCCAGCATACATGCCGCTGGAATGTCTATCACTTACCTTCACTGGCCTGTTGGTACACTCAGCGACCCTATACGCATACACTAGTGACCAAGCGTCTGATTGGAATGGCTACATTTGGCCACTGAGTCTCTCCTAGCGCCACCATCCGTCGGTCGTCGTAAATTCAGCATCTCTTTTCAGAAGTAGCTGGTGGCCACAGGCCCCATGCATATGCGATGATCCAGTGCTTGTTAGGAGCCACTCCGTATCTTAATAACCTTTATTCTCTTAGAATATCTGCATCCAAACTTTCCGCTGCCCTGCCACTAACTGATCGTTAGGTCTCTCTCGCGGCAACCTATGTTTTTTCACTTATTCTGCGCTCCCTCTCGGATTACGCTACCTACGTGCTGTTAATGCACCTGACAATCACTACCAATATTCTAACTCTCTTTGCTCTCTCCCCACGTAATTATTGGCTCATACTAAACCGATACTTCGTACTTTACCTACTGGTACAACGCTCTTGTCTCTACGCAGGCGATAGCAATCCACCCATACGGCTAATGATTCTATAGGATATTCAAAAGACATTTTCAGCATAATTATTGTTGCGCAGTGTACATGCTTTTGTCTCAAGCCCAAATGTTGTAACACAAGACATTAACAACATTCAACTCCATGCGTGTTCTTGCGGTCTTCTCATGGTTGTCCCTCACTTTCCCTTTTCTCCGAGGTCCGGAACTGCTTGGAGATCTGGGATTGGACTGAGGAACAGTTTTGGCCCAAGACGGACGTAACGACCCACAAGGACATACCTGGAGCATGGTAGAACTCCGAAAGGACGGAACTTCAATAACAACCCTTGTTTAGTATGGAGAACTGGACATATCCTCATACTCCCATACATCATACTTCTGGAAAATCTGGACAGCGGAAAAGTTGAACTTTTGCTCACCTGGACATACCAAAGATGAATAATCGCGATGTCCCTCTCCTCCACCGACCTCAAAAATCATGGCGACCCCGGTCAAATTACCTGTCCAACTAACAGAGGAAATTAGAAGCCATTACTCTGCAAAAACCGAAGGTAAAATCAGTCGTCAAGCCGCTTTGCCAGTTCAACATTAATGTTCAAAATGCTTTACGGCAGTGTTGCAGGACGTGGTGGGTTTTCGCCTGGCAAGCGTTCTCCCTATAAAAAGCCACAAATGTCTTTTTAACAACACTGCAACGCGGCGGATGTGACTCGCCACTGAATAAAGCCACTGCCCATAACTACATACAGGCAAGTCGACTAGAATTACATATCAACGCTTCCCGACACCGTTTCAACTACACACGATTGAACCCGATGTATCGTCGTGATACACATCTGTTTTTAAACTTTTGATCATGCCTGATTTGGTGTGTCTCTATGAAACTGAAAATAAACTATTTATTTATTTATTTATATACTTACATACACTGTTATGCCAAACATGTCCTTTTGTACAATTGGATCACACTATGTTAGCTAAATATGATCATGCCTGTAAAGGTGTGCCTCGCATCGTCGAGAATAAAAATTTATTTATTTATTTATTGGCAGTGGACAGAACAGGACAGGAGAGGATCCAAAACCTAAAAAGTCTTTCGCTTAACATACGTCCTATTTCGTATGCCAGCAAGTGAGACGAGCTCCGAGAACTACAAACTGATAATAGATTATTTCGTTTACACTAGCAAAAGTAAGAAATCGAATGATGTAGTATGAAACAGGTCACTGCATTTTCCTATATTTGCGTAGGCTACTGACATGTGTTTAGGGGATGGAATGAATGTTCACAAGAATTCAGAAAACAGAACCAACCACATTTTTTCCAGGCCTTGCTTGAAGTCCTCTGCTGTCTTACATACCAATAATGCAGGACAAAGTTTGTTCCAACTAGGCACTACACGGTTTGAGAAGCGTTCATCTATAATATTAGACATTGATCTTCGCTGTTTCAACTTTAGACTTTGGTTCCGCAAGTGGTAAATGTAGCTGGCTTAAAAAGATCAATTGGCTTGAGGTCGCGGAGACCCTAGTAAAATGTCTCTATTAAATCCCCTTTTAGCTGCGTCTCCTGATAAAGAAAACCTTGTTGGCTAACCGTAACTTATAAGACAAAACTTGCTGGTCTTCTACCAATTGAGCGACCAGTCATTGCACATTCACAATACAAGTTGCTACTGAAAATATGACGCACGGGCCTGAACAAAATATACAAAAGGTGGTCTGGGCACTGCTATATACAAGGAGAGAAAGGCTTCCGGCCTAACGGCCTTGAATGTAACCTGCAGTCGGCTGATATTACCTAGCCACTTCCTTCGGATCCGTGCCCGAGGACAGCAGTTAGAGAACCATAGCCACTTGCCGTCCACTCAGAAACGAAAACACCCACGATTAAACATAAACTCAACGGCGGTTCGGCAAACTATTTCCACCGACCCAAAATAATCGATAAAGTTACCGATGCTCTACAAATTGAGGGTGCTGAGCAGCCCTCCATCAGCTTGCTTTCTTATGGCGATTTCCTAAGTCACCAACATATTAAGTGCCTGTCTCGCATCGATCGGCACAAAGTCTTTTATTCATAAGCTACTATTCATGAGCTTTTGACATACAACTAGCGTTCCTCGCTTTACATTAACGCAAGCGCCATACTGCGTAAGCTCGTCGAACTACGGCTACGGCAAGGATCAAAAGCCAGTGTCTTCATCGGAATAACGGTGACATGTTTATGCCCCGACCGAAGTGCCATCGAGTACGCAATGCCAGACTTGACCGCTGTTCGGAATGGGCAATGAAACAAAGGTGGAGGGTTGGCTCTGCACTGCCGCACAGACCCCAATATTAGCTCACAGAGTATCCGAACAGCAGGTTAGGGTATTCCCTTTACGGTGGCCTACGTTAAAATGTCGACGATACTTTCTCGTTGGTACTCGCTTACCGTACATCCTTCTCCTCGACCCAGATAAATAAATAAACAGAATTTTAAAGTTGGAGTTGCGAAATAGCTGTGTGGCTTTTGCTACGAGCAATCCCTATTGAGACCTCGGTTCCCTTTGGCGAATCTCGTTCATTCCGACCACTAGGACCGTAAGTAAAATGAAAATATTGTGATATGGCACTGCAAGTTCAACTTTGGTGTCGTTTCCGCTGTACCAAGCGTTGCTCGCGGATTTCATTGGCTTAGTGTTTGTGGCGTTAGCTGTGACACAAAAGGCTATGAGTTCCGCTACAGCGCTGGCTCTCCCCACATGGTGAGTCCAAACCAAGACGAAACCACGATCATGGGGCGCTAGTGTTAGGATGAGCAGTAACAAAATATTTAAACAACCAAAATGAATTTTTCGTGGTGCCATGCGAGACTGCGTAGTTATTGTCATTATAATGCCAAGGCAAAAGGCCGCTAATTACACAAATATATTTCATGGTTACAAGTAGCATACTAAATAACCAAATAAATTTTTATTACCGTCTATGCAAGGCAACCCATGGAATCATGATAAGGTGGGTGCAACTGTACAGGCATTTCATGCCAACTGTGACAGCCACAATAGCAAATTGTTCACACGGCTGCTAACACTTATTACGTTGAAAACAAGTTCGTTTATTCTTCGTTGTCGTTCACAGGGGGTGGAATAGCGCAGGCACAGTCTAGAAAGCTATCCGACGCCATAAACCGTACCTACCACGCGGCAAGCTTATGGTTAAGCTCTAATTCAACACCAAGCGCAAGGCTTCAACGCAAGAACAGACTTCCCTGGTGAAGTACTGCTTTCTCTTTATACTCCTTTACTTGTTCATGTAGAGCAAGTTATATCGGAACAACAACCATGATACCGCCTGAGAGAATCGGTGAGCATTGCAGAACTTGGCTGTATTCAGGTGGAACAAAAACGGTGACGGGCGCCCTGTTAGCGCATCTAGTTGATTGTACCCAGCAAAATCGATAGGCACCAATGTTTTCAGCCAATTTACCGCGTATCTGGATGTTACGCACGAGTGGTAATATGTCACTTATTAGCAACAGCCGAAGCCATCGCCATCCGCCTCCAGAACTCAGACCTATGTGCACAAACATAATTCGTTCAGATTCTCTCGCTTCCCCGGTCCAATATTACTGTAACCTTTGCTGCTAACATGCAAAACTGGCAGGTCAGTGACCGTTTGGGAACCAAGCATGAGGCCACGTCATTAAGATGACCTAGACCTTTTAAATTTGTCCATTTAACTTTACTTCCGTCTGATGTTTAAACTCATTCTGTTCGTATCATTTGTGATGTACCAGTCTGACGAGATGCACCGAAAACCAGCTTGTTCGCTACCTCCGGTTCAGCCAGTTAATTATACAAATATGTCGCAAGATAACCCGTTGCATACTGGGATTATTTTCCGATGCGTATATGTATGTAAGCGTGAATGAACATAGAAATGTAACCCTGAAAGCATGTTTGATCGGGTCGCCAACGCAAGAAGGCAACACAAGAACGCTTCGAAGTGGATGAGTGAACTCCGTGGAGAGGGTAAGATCAACTTGGTGAGCAAGAGGCGGTGAATTTATTTAGTAGGGAGTAATGTCCGCAGCTAGACTTTTTATCTGGCATCCGCACTAAGACAGACGATAAGAGTTAGTCACATTCTTATTGCGGACGATTTCAGCATCTACGTTTTTGAATCATCAACGGCTGTTGGGGCACGGTTTAAGGTGGATCAACAAGTGTTTGTTCTCAATTTCCCGCTTCATGGCCACATCAACACTAACACACAATTCCGGGAAATAGATAAGCCATCAATAGTGGATTGGAAATTTGCCAAAGAATAACTGATGGTCGGTAGGGTAATCGTTGATGTCCCCTTATGACATAATAATCATGTAGTCCTACCCATCGAGTATATCTGTTATGCAAACTATCCCGCAGAAATTTCAGAAGCAACGCGAACGTACATACTTCATGACATATTAGATCAACTGGGTGAGACAAAGAAATGGACGCTCATTGCAGACAAATCACCGACCATGGCATGGGAACATTCCGTCAGCCAGTTTAACACTGGTTGCCGAAACAGTGGGGACTATGGCGTCGTACATTAAATACGTTGTATCGATTATAACAAGCTGAAGGCCTGTGTATATACCCTTGAGACTCTCTGGCTAGCATGCCTACAAATTTTAGCTGTGCAGCGAGGATTTTATGGTATACGTGACCCACGCAACCACGGTACTCCGCCTGTTAGTGAGGATAGCAAACTATTCTGCAGACGTAGACAATACGTATGGCGTCAAACCATAAGCTTCCGTAACAACAAGTAACCAGTCTAGGTAATTTAAAAGTGTTCAACATTTCAATGCAACCAGTGGCCACCTAACCCCGTGATTTGTATTGTCGCCCTCTAAACTCATATATGCCTCACGGCAGCTGTATTAAAAAATCTGCTGTGTATGTGCAAACAGAGCTCTCATGGACTTGATCATATGCACACGAGGTGGAAAGCAGCGATAGGAGAGAGCTTACTTGAGCCTTTGTCTCCTTTCCTCAAACTGATTTGATGAAATATATGCCCGACATGTGGAAACACCAGGGAGGTATTGATTCCGATCCAAGCAAACTACAGTACCGTAATCTTAGTACCGATACTTTCAGTGTTCAGTAAAGCTATCACAACTGGTGCCCCAACGGCTTACTTGGAATAAATTAACTACTGCATTTAATGTGGTAATTTTGCTTCTATCGTGTGAAGCGATTAGGCAAGGTTCCGCCTGGTGCACTTAGTTCTTATTTCCAGCCATACTTCTGCTTCCAAACAGGATTTTACTTTTTGCTGCGACAAAAGCCATTTGCGTTTGGCGCTGGTCATCCGTTACCCAAATATATTTGTTGTTATATGCTTATTATCTCCAGCTAAATACGCCAAATTGCTTTCCGTTTCTGATGATGTTTAGTTTTAGATTTTGATCCTTTATTTTTACTACAGTTCATAACAAATCAGCTTTATTTTCAACATTTTTGATGTAATTGCTATTCTTCTCTTTCCGTGAGCCTACCATTTACCTGGACCAGTAAGGTAGCGAAAATGGCTAATGGGACTGTAATGAATATGGTTGAGAGACGGCTCTTACAGCTTTGACGTACGGCGATAAGAAGGTGCACAAACGGACGTTGTGTAATGGAACCCAGTCCGTAAAGTTGAGAAGCATGTTAATCGACAGTGGATTCCATCTACTACACGACGAAACGCGTTGAAGCCTGTTCACAAATTGCAGGCAGCCGTGGCGATCGCTTATTGAACTATAACGTGCCACAAATCCATTTCCGCCAAACTGATGCAATATTCCTCATCAAGCACATAAATTTAAGTCCATTGTTATTCCTTTAAAATGATGTGTATAATGTACAAGATTATCTGGTACCCGATGGCAAAACTTCTAGCCAAGTCGGGAACTATACATTTATTAGTTATTTATTTAATTTGCAGCATAACCGGTTGGTTTCCAGTGAAATCAATCGTGCACTTGTAATCCGCTACAAGCACTATCCAACTCAGACCGAGACAATGGACGCCGACGCAGGTTTTATGCTGAATTTTCTAAGCTTCTCAAAGGCCATGACATCCTACACTTCATACCTTTGTTATTGGTGATCCTTTCCTAGGGTGTACCAGGAAATTTCTCCTAGACTGGCGTTTGGAAATACGAGTACGGGTATCCCTATGATATCCGACTTCTCTCAGACTGCTGCGACATTACTGGCAATCATTCAGATGACTGAGCGCCGTCTGTATTCAATCGTTCTTCAATCTGACTGCCAACTCCCAGTACCCTGCCCTACGTTAGCCTCAATCTGCTCGGTCAAATTCTCTGGGTCTAATACCAGGCTACCAGGATGTTAGCGGTCTAGGCTCGGTCGATTCAAAACAGAGTCTTTCTCACTTCGACAGCCTGCTGGACTTGCCAGCCCTAGGTTAATATAGCCACTTCTATCTCTGACCTGTCCAAGCCTATTGACTCACTTCACTTATCTTCCCAAATGAACTATACGACTCGAGCACAATGCGCCGAGTAACCTTGTCTCGCCTGATCTGTCTCATTCCCTCCGACTATTGTGGCGCGATTGGCCTTTGTTCGGTAAACCTAACGCCCTCTCCCTATTACCTGTAGAGCCACGCTGACTTTCCCATCTCTTCTTTATAAACATTTTCTATATTGATTCTGTCCTTCCCTTAGCGCGCCTTGGCTTTATTTCTTCCTCTGCCGATGAGCCAGCTCATAATGCCCTGTCCTAGTCTAATCTGACCAGTCTGCTTCTCCTTGACTTCTTTGAGGCTACCGAGATATAAGCGGTCTTGGATCTGTAGACTCAACGCCGTGTCCTAACTTTGGCAGCCTACTGGACTGGTTCACCGTATATTAATATAGCCACTTCCCTCTCTAACTTGTCCCTTTCCGGACCCATACCATCTGTTTTCCAACATTAACTGTACAAACCAATCTCAGTGTGCCGACTAATCCCGTTTTGTTTGATTAATCTCCCGCACTACGACTACTGGGACAGTACCGACCATTTTACTGAAGACCGAACGCTCTGCCTTCAATCCTTCTTCAATCGGACAGCCAACTATTTGTGATATGCTCTAACCTAGTCTTATTTGACGAGTATGATTTTCTTTGTCTTATTCCAAACTACCAGGATATACACGGTCTGCGCTCTGTAGAATCAAAGCTAATGCTCCCTCATGTTGACAGCGTGCTGGACTTGTTCACTCTCTAGTGATATAGACACTTCCATCTCTATCCTGTCAATCTCTTAACCCACTCAATTTGCCCTCAAAAGTTAACTGTATAACTCAGCCTCACTGCGTTGACTAATTCAGTCTTGTCTGATCGGTTGCTGCTCACCAAAGTTTCTCAGAATATTGTGACATTACCGGCCACTGTGGTGAAGAAGGAACGCTCAATAACCCTTCATACAATAGCCTCGTTGGCTTCTACCCACCATAGAAGTAAACCTTTACCATCCCGATCTCGTCGTTTCCTTGCTGCGGTCTCTGTTTTCGATCCCTCTTCAACCTGACAGCCGAATCTCTGTACCCTGCCCATCCTAGTCTTATCCGGCCAGTCTGCTTCTATGACTTCTTCCAGACTACTGGGACGTTAACGATCTAAGCTCTGTAGATTCAACGCAATGTCTCCCTCACCTCGGCAGCCTGCTGAAGTTTCTCACCCTAGGTTAATATAGCCACTTCTATTCTGACCTATCCAATCCTACTGACTCTATTTTCATCCCCCATTAGCTGTACGACTCAATCTAAATCCGCCGACTAATCTAGTCTCGTCTGATAGCTCTCCTGCTCGCCGGCTATTGTGAGGTTGCCTGCCATTGCTCGGAAGGCCGAACGCTCTCTCCCCATTACTCGACGGCCACGTTAACTTTCGCAGTTCTGCTCTGTAATCCTTGTCTATCTCCAATCTGCCCTCTCTTTATCGCGCTCGCTGCCTTTATTTGTTCCTCAACCGGAAAGCGTGCTCTCAGTGCCTGCCTTATTCTCCTTTTGACTGCTTCCATACTAACGAAATATAAATGTTTCGCGATCTCCTGCACACCCAGTTTTCTTAGACTACTAGGAGGTTACCAGCGATTGTTCAGAACTGAACTATTCATACTCCTTCGCACGAGGGCATCTTTGGCTTCTCCACACTTTAGCAGTAAACTTTTTTCATCCTGACTATCAACTCCTTGCTGTGCTCTTTGTTTTCAATTCTTCAATCGGACAGCCAAATCTCAGTGCTCTTCCATTACCTCGCATCATCTGACTAGTCTGCTTCTCTGTGACCTCTTTCAGTCCACCGGGTTGTTAACGCTCTAGAGTCTGCAGACTCTGCCGCTTTTATTACCTCAGGAAACTGCTGAACTTGCCCCTCCAATGTCAAAAGAGCTTCTTCCCTCTCTTTCCTACCATGTACCGCTGATTCTCTCTATTTTCTTTCCATTTTGTCTGTATGACTCAATCTCAATTCACTGACTAATCAAGTGTCGTCTGATCGGTCTCCCTCACTTCGAGAGGCTTGCCGGACTTAATCACCGCTGTATAGTATTGCCTGTTTGATATTTAACCTGTCTATTCCAGTTGACCTTCCACACAGCTGTTTTCACCACAATTGTAAGACCCATCTCAGTGCGCCGACTAACTATTCTTATCTGAACAGTCTTCTGCCTACCTATTACTCTTAATTGTCCGTGCAGTTTTCGACCAGGGTCTGACAGCGACTTCGCTCTCTTCCACTTACATCTAGACACTTGTTGCTTTTATTTTCTTCTTATCCGTGGCGTACTCTGTTATTTTGCACTATTTTTATTCCCACTGCTTACACTCATTGCTCCGAACCTAGTTATCCTCTTGCGTATTGCCTCCTCCGCTCCGTCCAGGCTCCTGATTCCTGGCGGCACTCGGACCATTGCTAAGTGTTTCTTGACTATTACTTGCATTAATATGCTTAAATTACCTTCCTTCATATGCAGCTGCGCTTTACCTTATGTTCGCAGTTGCCCATTAGGGTGACCGTACGTGCGATAACGACTCCCAATGCAGCGCAATGTTGGCCCTCTCTGACCCTTTTCACTAGATTATCACGGCTTTTGGACTATAGATTCATGAGCGCTTTAGCGTAATTACTCTCACGAATTACTCTTCGTACTGCCGTTTTGCATTCATCCGCTCCTCGCCGATTCTTTAAATTTCCCTTTTATTGGAACTTTGCGTTACGTACTGTTGCTCCCGCAATCGGTCTCAACCTAGCCAGCCATAGTTTTACCTAAGATGCCTCTGGCATTCG
Source organism: Dicrocoelium dendriticum (assembly GCA_944474145.2). Lineage (NCBI taxonomy): Eukaryota > Metazoa > Platyhelminthes > Trematoda > Plagiorchiida > Dicrocoeliidae > Dicrocoelium > Dicrocoelium dendriticum. The sequence continues at coordinate 54,752,125 of OX104068.1, read as the reverse complement.
GACTGATGTCATCCTCATTGGTTTATCTGTTTCTCTCCAATAATCGTATTATTTTCGATGATTCTCTTCAGACCAGTACAATCATATTTAAGAGTAAAATAATGAACTGAAATCGACTCACTGGGTCATATTACATAGTTAATTAACAGAGCAGTGAGGGAGGCTAAAAGTTGATCATTGATCTGACTGGTCGATTGCATGTTATCGAGCTTGGTTGGTGGCAATCGACCTCAGTATCGTTCGTTCTAGCTGGCCAGGGAAGCTGTAAGGCATGAAGCAACTTCTTCTGCGAGCATAATGAAGGTTGCAACAACCGAATGCAAATCGATTCAGCTGTTGCGAGCGTACGGAGGCGTAAACCTCTTGATTGATGATAGGGGACCCTGTAAATTATCCTGAAGGCACGCTTTAGATCGACTTGGCGCCCCGTGTCAACAATATGGGCCAAAACGGCGCTGCTAATGGCCCCAGTTCCTCCTTGACGCAACCAGCGCGGGCAGTGCTCCTTCACGCGTTTGGACAAGTGCCTTGCCGTTCGACCAATATAAGTAGCGTCACAAACGCACTTGAACTGATAAATAACCATAGATGAGGTCAGCATTGGCAGTGTATCCTTATTGCGTGAACAAACAAGTGGTTCAGTAGAAAATGTGCACTTTAACCTGGCTGCTGGGGATGTCAACTTGACTACCGCTGAAAGACTTTTGGTTAGGCGCTCGGCAGCGGCATCCCCCTTAAAAGGTATTCTTAAAAATAACTCCTTCTTCGCCGCGGTTAAAACTGGTACCGGCTTGGGTTTTTCTTCAAATTCTTTGAAACAAATCTGTCAGGATAGGCATTCTCGCGCAGCGTATTCTTTATAAAGGCTAGTTCCTCATCCAGGGTGTCCTGTGAGCAAATTCTACGTGCTCTTGTGGTAAGGCAGTGGATTAAGTTTCGCTTATATCTCAGTGGGACGAAACTGTGAAAATTCGTATATTGGCCAATCCACGTATTTTTCCTGTAGACTTTCCGCTGGATGGAGCCGTCTGGCCTCCTAGTTAACAAGACATCCAGATATGGAAGCCGATTGCAAGTTTCTGTCTCGTAGGTAAATTGCAATGCTGCGTGAGCCCGGTTAAAACGATTGAGAACCCCATCCAGATTTATGCCTTTATCCGCCACTATAAATATATCATCCATATAACGATGATAGTGATCAAAAGATGTTATCTCAGCCTGCAATTTTGTTTGCTCCAATTTGGCCATGAATATATCTGCGAACAATGGACCGAGGGGGGATCCCATGGCTACGCCATCCTTTTGCCGGTAAAATTTTCCATTAAATAGAAATTGCACATTCCATGTGCACCGCAGCAATAAGTTTTTCAATTCAAGCACAGGTATACAAATCTTAATTTCCAACTTCGTTATCTGCTCGCAAATGTAATCGATGGTTTCGATCAGCGGGACGTTAGTGAAAAGAGAGACAACATCAAAGGAGAGCATATTAATGAGAAAGTGATGCTCTCCTTTGATGTTGTCTCTCTTTTCACTAACGTCTCGCTGATCGAAACCATCGATTACATTTGCGAGCAGATAACGAAGTTGGAAATTAAGATTTGTATACCTGTGCTTGAATTGAAAAACTTATTGCTGCGGTGCACATGGAATGTGCAATTTCTATTTAATGGAAAATTTTACCGGCAAAAGGATGGCGTAGCCATGGGATCCCCCCTCGGTCCATTGTTCGCAGATATATTCATGGCCAAATTGGAGCAAACAAAATTGCAGGCTGAGATAACATCTTTTGATCACTATCATCGTTATATGGATGATATATTTATAGTGGCGGATAAAGGCATAAATCTGGATGGGGTTCTCAATCGTTTTAACCGTGCTCACGCAGCATTGCAATTTACCTACGAGACAGAAACTTGCAATCGGCTTCCATATCTGGATGTCTTGTTAACTAGGAGGCCAGACGGCTCCATCCAGCGGAAAGTCTACAGGAAAAATACGTGGATTGGCCAATATACGAATTTTCACAGTTTCGTCCCACTGAGATATAAGCGAAACTTAATCCACTGCCTTACCACAAGAGCACGTAGAATTTGCTCACAGGACACCCTGGATGAGGAACTAGCCTTTATAAAGAATACGCTGCGCGAGAATGCCTATCCTGACAGATTTGTTTCAAAGAATTTGAAGAAAAACCCAAGCCGGTACCAGTTTTAACCGCGGCGAAGAAGGAGTTATTTTTAAGAATACCTTTTAAGGGGGATGCCGCTGCCGAGCGCCTAACCAAAAGTCTTTCAGCGGTAGTCAAGTTGACATCCCCAGCAGCCAGGTTAAAGTGCACATTTTCTACTGAACCACTTGTTTGTTCACGCAATAAGGATACACTGCCAATGCTGACCTCATCTATGGTTATTTATCAGTTCAAGTGCGTTTGTGACGCTACTTATATTGGTCGAACGGCAAGGCACTTGTCCAAACGCGTGAAGGAGCACTGCCCGCGCTGGTTGCGTCAAGGAGGAACTGGGGCCATTAGCAGCGCCGTTTTGGCCCATATTGTCGACACGGGGCGCCAAGTCGATCTAAAGCGTGCCTTCAGGATAATTTACAGGGTCCCCTATCATCAATCAAGAGGTTTACGCCTCCGTACGCTCGCAACAGCTGAATCGATTTGCATTCGGTTGTTGCAACCTTCATTATGCTCGCAAAAGAAGTTGCTTCATGCCTTACAGCTTCCCTGGCCAGCTAGAACGAACGATACTGAGGTCGATTGCCACCAACCAAGCTCGATAACATGCAATCGACCAGTCAGATCAATGATCAACTTTTAGCCTCCCTCACTGCTCTGTTAATTAACTATGTAATTTGACCCAGTGAGTCGATTTCAGTTCATTATTTTACTCTTAAATATGATTGTACTGGTCTGAAGAGAATCATCGAAAACAATTGTTCACCTATGGTCTCGTGTTCTTTTGACTCTAAATGGGAATTTTCAAGTTGCTTAAATCGTATTATTCGCTCAATTTCGTAAACACGCTTCGTTATATCGGTCTCTTGACCCTGTGTGTGCAGCACCATCTCCTTACGTAGTAGTTGTAGTTTGAGCTACATCGGCGACCTGATGTAAAGGACGCGCTTGCAAATTAGGTATACTGAACAAAAGTACATAGTTTTTAATGTATGTTAGGCAACGTTGCGCGCCACCAGTCATTCGATAATGCTTCTTGATTCATTGCTGTCTGTCTGTTTGGCTGCCTTTTGTCCTTTGCCCGTTTCTTCCCGAGATTTCCAGGTACATCGGCCAAAAAAGAAGGGTTATCCACCGGGACTGCCCGACCCATTCTCAATAGCCAGCTGGCTTAACCACTTGAACATTGCTTCGGGATATGAAGTACCCATTCATTGTCCCAATTGGAGCTCTATTCGCCCTCACTGTGTCTAAACAAATGGGTTTAGCTAGCCGCCTACTCAGAGTATCACAATTTACTTACCTGGAATAATATATTTACATGGACCCTCTGTTACACAACGGAAGACAAACTTTTCTGGAGTAATCAGCTTCACTGCCTCGAACATTGCGATTCTCCATTCACCTGAAGCTTTTCCTATGTCGCTTCACGGACAGCGTTGCGCTCGTATAAGTGGCTATTCCGATGGCCTTTTATGGAGTTTTCACTTGACCAAGGAGACAATTACACTTATCTACGTTTGAAGGAATTTCGATTTCATTTTGCGGAGTAAGAAACTAGTAACGATCCCGCATTGGACAAAGGAATGGCATTTTCGCCTGTTATGGATGTATTCAGTCACAAGGAACAACTGCACTCACCATCCCCATGACAGGTCCAGCGTGGATAACTGGACACGATTTGCGAGCCGGACAAGGATATAACAGAAATAGCTAGCCTCTATTAACAGTATTTTACTAATCTGCGCCATTTAGCATTCGGCACTGCGACTCTTTTGCATCACTTACCGGTTACAACGACTACTGCCGTATCAGTATTAAGCCAATCGGGCAAAAGGGAAGAATTTTAGCTGTCAACCGGCTGCGAATAATAGAGTGCAAAATCGGTCTGTACGATGCATAGCCGGCTAGCACTACTGTTTAACAGAAGCTACGGCAGTGTTTTAGGATGTGGTGGGTTTTCGCCTGCAAGCGTTCTCCGTATAAAAAGCCACAGATATCCGCTTAACAACACTGCAACGTGTCGGAGGTGACTCGCTACTGAATAAAGTCACAGCTAAACATTTTACAATGACGCATTCCTCAGCGTTCTACATACAACCTGGGCAATTGATATTACTGTGAAGAAGGCTTTGATGGAGCACAGATCATTCCAATTTTGTGATGGTCATTGCCTGCACCAATCCCTTGTTTGGGCTTCTATGCTCATGGATTATACACGGCGAAATCACGCCCAATTACTATTTTGACACACAACGCGCCCCAGCGCCATCCCGTTACTTGGTATGACTATTACTTGACAAAATGCGCACGTATGGACTACACACATTCAGTTATACTTTTAATTAAAACAAAATGCTTTTATATTCCAAAGAAGCTATGCTTATATTCAGTGCTCCGGGACGCGGGGGGTGTTCAGCTGGCAATCTTTTCCTTTCAAAAAGCAACAAATGTATGTTTAACAACACTGGGACGTGGCGAATGTGACTAGCCAATCAATAAAGTCACTGCCCCTAACACGCATTGGCAGGTTGACCGATACCACATTTACAAATTCTGTGCACATACCTGCTCTCGCACGAACACGCCTACTTATTTGATTAGTGACATGCCACTATTCTTAAATATCTTTTCAGCTTTTTCCTCACGCTTCACTCCCCTGATTCGCTCTGGGTACACAACTTCATTGGATGGTTTCTCATCACCCTACGCAAAAATATTGATCTGATACTTAGCTCCACATCCCGCATTCTGTGGACATAGACTTCGTACAACCTTTAAGCCATATGGGCCCACACTACTGTCTCCATCTGCACTACTCCCGCTCCTGGTGCTGCTACTCATGCTATCATGTACAATATTGCAATATGCTGATCATGCCCAAAAGGCGTGCCTCGCTTTGTCGAGAATAAAATGATTATTTATTTATTTATTTATTTGAGCAAGCATTTACACGTGTGTCTCGTTTTACCGGGAATATATCCTTTACTTAATTATTTATTTGTATGCGGCATACCACCGTAATCATTAATTGGACGGCGTGCGTTTTCAACGTATAGCAAAGCTATTGAGAGCCTTACAATCACGAGCTGCCTGCGTTATGCCAAAGACAGCAAACTGTATTGTGCGAACCAATCAACAGAACAAATTACAGTACTAGAAGCCGATCTGTATAAAGTATACGCGAGGTCATTCTAATATGTACTTGGTTCCAGCGTGGACAAAGGTAGTTTGCTGCACATATGGACGCTAGTGATTGGCCATTACAACTTTTCGGCGAAAGCTTCATTGAACTCTAGGTCATCAGGATCTGAGAGTATTGGTACACGCGGACCGTGTACATTCGACCCAGACTGAAACTGCGCCAAGGAGGGTCACTCAGAACGTGGGTCTACTGGGGAGTGCATGTAGGTAAGTTGATCCATCTAGTTTTCTACAGACCCTAGGCACATACGTACCTGAACATGTGGTGAATGCAATGCACGTCTGGAAGCTATGGATGGCGAAAAACCTTACCAATTTAAAGGAAACCCAAAGCTGTGCAACTAGGGATATTTAAAGTTTGTAAAACTTTGCCGTACGCGCGAAGGCTTCGATTACTCAGGGATGTCAGCTGGCGGTGTCGGCGATTACGCGGGTGACCTAATTTTGACTATATAGTTTTTGAGAAATCGTGACCGCACGTACCAGCACTTGCTGGGTCTCATTCGCAACTATACATTGTTTCAGCTTGACCTTAAACCCAGTTGAACCGGTGCATATCGCTGACTACTGAACCCTCTCAAATGATAGAAAAATGTTCTTACAATTTGCAAACATTGGTAAGCAACGGACACTTGTTGTCCCAGCACAAACAAATGCCGCCGCCACCTGCGCTTGTCTAGCGCATTTGTGTGGTGAACCTCCGTTGTCCTCTGTTTCGTATTACCAACTGGGTAGTTAGACCTTTGCAACAGAAACTAGTTAGGTTATGTTGTGTATTAGGTGTGTTCCGCTAACAATGGCAGAGCTACGGGCAGTTCTATTCATCGGTCAGAAGCCCGAAGGGGCTTAAATTCCAATACGCTTGTTAATCCAGGAAGTGCTACCTTCAGGTTTTCTGGGGTCCGTTAATTCTGACTATTAAACAACACCCTTGAAGTGAAATTTAATGGATTTGGTATGGATACATTAACCTTGAAACAAACAACCGACGGTAGGGTGGTGTTACTGTTGATAGTAACGTTAGTTTCCGCAGAGCTGGACGCTGATGACATGTCTGTTGCTGAGGGCGTGTTGGCTGAATTTCAGAGGTTTATTATTTATGTGCAATTATGCGTAATCCGCCTGGAACTCAAGATGCGTGTGTCACGAAACGGGTCATAAGACGAAGGTTATTGCTAATACGTCGGAGCAATCATCGAGCTATTTTTTCTCCTTCCTCCGAACGGCGGAGTATGCATACAGCCAACTGTTAGCGAAAAACAGGAATATTATAGTCCCAGTGGAGGCGTATATAAATTCCTGGCAGATGGCTGCACCTTATGCTGCATGAATGCATCAAACCTCCACTAATTAAGTCTGGACTACCTGTAATGCCAGATTGGTGATATACAGACTTCTTATTCGTATTCGCAATGGACAGAAGAGAGAAAGGAAACGCACTATTATACTCCTCTATGCGCGTACCGCATATATATTTGCATGTTCAGTCGTGTTATGGAATACCGCATATCACGTGAATCTTCCTTTGATAAGCTTGGAAGCATTATCTTCTGTTAGCTACAAGCGAGTAACGAAATGCAGGTTAGATTTGTTAACAAATTGTACGTCATCAAAGGGGTGGGCTTGTTCAACGAAAACAACAAAACAAAGAGCGCTTTTATTGTAATAAGGATGATAATAATGGTCTATTTTTAAACTGCGGCCAGTTGTTGGAGCTGTGATTGGTCAGCTCAAATAGCGCACAAATCACATGCCGTTGCATCGATAGTGAGAACGTTGGGCGTACACCCCTAGGGCACTCTTCCAATACCTGTTAGTAGAGCTGTGCTTTATACAGTTCCAGTTGCTGCACTTTGCAGTTTTATAGCAGTATACTGTTGGGTTTGTGGCGCCCCGTGCGTCGCGCCCAGCGTGAGGTTCACCGGGCCCCTGCTTGGGAGCTTATAGTTCTCTGTTAGATCTGGGGATTAAGTGGAGCGCAGCCTTGTTTGTTCCCATTTTGATTAGGAATTGGAATTTATCGTTCAACTAATTGTGGTAACAACCATTTGGCTTGTTCATCGCATTCAGGGCTCCGGTTAGTGGTTTTCTTATGGAAAAATAAGAGAAAGACGATTTTAGAAAGAACAAGAAATTGGATATAAATAACTACTAGAAATAACATATAAAGCTTAAAACTGTTGTTAATTGTGGAAATAAAATTTTATGTAAGATATAACCAAAACATGACCTCGTTTAATTCACTGGAGTTCCTGTTGTTATATCCTGAACCACTTCGGTTTTATAAGACACGCCTTTGTTCAGATAAGTATTACAGCGCCTCAGCTTTTGGGACACGGTATTGTGCACCGCTTTGCTTTGTTCGAAATTTCGCTGGCCATTTTCAGAGGTCTAGGGTAGGTAGGTACGTTGTACCTTAAGGCTTGTAAGTCACAACAGCTATCATTTCTCCGTTGCGAGCTGCTCCATTGTGCCAGAAAACATAGACGAATAATAGTATTAGCTAAATAAATGAATATTTTATTCTCGACTATGCGGGTCACGCACATGAAGACATGATCAGGTATGTGCAACTGTAAAGCGATTTTATGGCAACTGTATCGGTGACGGTAGAAAATTTTCAAATGTCAATGGTTGGAACTGTACAATGGTAGAACTACGAAACAATTATGTGGCTGTCGTAGACAGGGACTAGTTTGTTTGGACATAATCGGTCTGCAAATTATTGCAGTCATACCTCGGCTAACAACAGATTGAGGATCCTGAGTGGCCCATAGGAAGAGAATTGAACAGCACGTTTGAGAGAGATATGACAATGTGGTGAGTTCGTGCGTAAGTAAGGCAAAAGTCAGCGTTGATATCGTCGAAAGTAAAGAGACGACAGTATATGCGTGAAATCGTAGTAAGAAGAGACAACAAGTTATGCAGCTGTAGAAGTTCCAGTGTAACGAACCTAACTAGAATGGTGAAGCTAGTTGACCTGCCAGCGTGAAGTTAGGTGCTGTGACTTTATTCGGTGGCGAGTCACAGTCGCCACGTTGCAGTGTTGTTAAACGGACATTTTTGGCTTTTTATGGGCAGAATGCTTGCCAAGCGAAAACACACCACGTCCTAAAACACTGCCGCCGATCCATTGAATGGCAAGTTGTGACTGGCTAGGTTTCTTGTTGAACGTTTGTTTGCTTGGTTATTCGCAGTCAAGCTGCGTTCCACTTTTCTGTTGGCTGAGGCGTTAGGCGCTTGCCTACTGTGTTCTTGGGTCCTGTCCTGTTTTGAACGAATGACTATGTCCGACTGGTAGGTCGGGAACTAAGTATTCCTTTTGAATAAGAAGTGTTGATTATCCGCAGAACCACGTGAAGTCTCCGAAGGATATACATTGAAATAGGTTGACACTTGGTTGGTCTTAAAGGTTAGGAAATGGGTCTGGCAAGAGAATCGCAGGTCCCTCGGGGTATGTAGTAATATTGATTAATATAGGAAACCACGGACAATTGAGCGGTCAAAGCGGATTGAAGAGCTCAGAATGAGCAATTGTTCTGGCTTTGTGTCGACAGGAGAATGTGCCTTCCGAAGTCAAAAGGGATGCTCCTGTCATAAGGTATGTGGAAGAGATACTGTTAGGCGGACAGAACCCAATGTCTTAAGCTTCGGAAAATTTGTATTCGTGCAAGGTAACGATTGATTTATCCAGTTAGTAAGTTGTAAAAACGGTAGATAATCTTCAGCTCATGTCCAGATAAGGGAACTGTTGTCGCAACGGCGGACAATTCCTTGGGTGCGTGTTGCCGTTCCTGTGACAAACTAGGGAAAAAAGCAACGAACAGAGACAGCTATACCGACAGAGGAAGGGAATGCATCTGGAACTCAGTCGATCAATTGCAGCGATAACTGGAATATTTTACCCCTATACATGGAGGCGTTATTTAACTATCGCATATACACATGTATCTTAAGTGGTGAACTACGACGAGAAACTGGCCGAACACAGATCAGTAGCGAATAAAAGATTGTTCCAGGAAAGGCAGTTGCACGCTGAGGAAAGGTCTTAAGAAAAGGGGGACAGATTACTGGGACTGCAAAGCCCAAATCTTTTGGAATGTCTGGACGTAGTCAGAAAGCAGGAGGCTAGTAAGACGACACCAGAGTAGTGCCAGGCCCGAAGAATTACCTGTCCAATTGAAAAAGGAATGCAATAAAAATGAGAAAAGGAAATGGCTCTATTAATGAAGTGTAGAAAATCCAACAATATTCCCTAGGTGATGTGAACAGACCGTTGTGTCTGCCGACCCCTCAGCATTAGGGTCGCCGAAGTCGGAAGGTAATAGGATAATAAGTATTCAAAAGCTAGGAGCTGGTTGTCCGCTCACCTCTGCGAATTATATGTGATAATCCTTGGAGCCAGGTAAAAGATATATTTCACACAGATGGTCAAGGCAAGGCCTGGTGATGAGCATAAATTCCCTGATGTCCAAATACCCGAAGTGACGGGTCGCCCTTGCGTAATGGAACATGCGTTAGCAAGATGAGCATTGGTATAGGTTCTGGGTTTTTCATGCCGCATGTTTGCCATTGTTTCTAATGGTGTATAGCATATGTATAACTTAGGTAGAAGCTAAGGGATAGGGGAACAAGGGATTTAGTGGAATTCACAAATGCCTGTTTCTGAAAACTATGGGTTTAACCCAGCGGGAGCACTATTTCTGAAATTAAAACAGCAGGGTTTAGAAAGCCTGTAGGTGCACACAACGAAACCATCAACTAAGTAAACATGTAACCATTGGAAGGGAAAACCATAGAGGTAGGTCCAATGCAAAGTCTTTTGAATGCTATTTCGACCATTTACACGATAACTTCTAGTTGAACGGTGCTTGCTTCCAGTAACCATAGCCGCAACATGATGCCGTATGATAAAAGGCTTAGGTGTTGTGGATTGCCGTTAATAGCCAGATGGCAAACTCTGTACGCCTATTCCATTTTTGCAGACTCTAAGATTGAATAGCATGTATTAGTTACAAGCAGCACCTATCGGCTACGAATGCGCATGTACATAGGTCCAAAGCAGATATTTCGACAAAACGTCTGGGCAGAAATTGTCTTGACATTTTCTTGAACGATTTGTATCAATAGCAACGGTGGCCACTGTCGTTTAAGGCGGGACTTAGAGCTGGTGCAGTGCCTTTACTAGACGTATCTGTAGGGTCGTAGGCTTATTCTATCTCTACCGACAAAACTGTCAAAGCATTTGCAAAATGGCAACGGACAAAAAGGCAGACAAAGGAATGCTGGCTAAAATAGGAGGTAGGGAGTAAAGCTTGCATGCCCGGATGGCTTTGTTATTGCCTTTCGGTATACTTAATAGGCAGTGCAATTGGCTTTGCCAAGCCGCCAGTCTAACTACGAAAGCTGTGCCGTTTGTTGGTCCGGTTGTGCAGCAATATGGTGGCTGAGGATGGAGGCAATTCATAGAATTCTAGGTTCCGATTGATTATTAAATCTTGCCAATGTGGTGGCATCTACTATTCTCAGAGTCTAGTCTTTAGGCCTAGGTGTCTATAGGAGAAGGCATAGCAAATCGAAAAGAAAACATTGAGGCAGAATTCGTCTTATGCCCAAAATTCTTCTAAATAACTAAAATGTGCGTGCTGCGGATACCGTTATGCTTTTAGGTGCTAACACAGTAATGTTAATGCAGGCGGGGGAGTTTTGGGCTCAAGTTGCTTAGGGGTCATGAAATACACCTTAAGCGACCTTAAGCGTCCTTAAGCTACATCGTAGATAGTCTCGAAGAAGTGGCTTGGGGAATCGTAGGTATTAAACTTACCTTGTGTATAGTCAAAATAAGAACTTAGGTATCCCCTTCCGGAATGCCTGGAAGTTATGGATCTCCTTTAGTGTGAAAGGCAACCTATTCCAGAAGTCTAGATGCACAACATATAAACGACATCGCATTCCTTTCTTCGTCCTTAGCGGAGTACTGGAGTGGCGCTTGTAACAGAGCTTAGGTTCAGGTGCGCTGCTTATTTTTAAACAGGCAATGGAACTGTGCTGCTTAATGGGCATAAGCTTAAGTAAGAAGTACACGCTAAGGATAATGCTTCTTTGCCGTAGGGCTAAAGTTTATGGTGTTCAAACCTTTGTCGCGAACCCACAGCTTGTTGTGATGGAGTCACAATCTTCGTAAAACGCGGGTGAGCCCTTTCAAGCCAAGTACGGTCATGCTTCGTAGGTAGCAGTAAAGGAAGGAGGAGCATTCCGGATGCGTGTGGACTTGCGTCCTATAAAATTCTAGCTTTGCACTTGCAACGTTTAAGTAACGGCGTAGGTGGAAGGATAGTCTCCATACGCTCGCCATTAGAAATTGAACTTGCTTTGCAAATTGGGCTCATGTCGAAAATCGGTTACAATTACATATCGCTGGATAAGGGTGACGGTTAATGTTATGTTCCCAGCAGGTATGGAAAGTTGCTAGTGTCGACATAAACTTCTTGAGCAAAGAAAGCCATTTGTCAGTTTCGCAACGCTATTAAAAGTTAACTTCTATGTAATTGGCGCTCTACATCGAGATTGCGCGTCGCAAACAAACCACGACGTCTAGCAGCAAATTGCCCTTTAAGCACCCTTCAAGAACTTTATGGTCTTCATGGATCCCAGTAATGGCGGCTATTTCAAATCATCTGGAGAAGCGCATACAAAGTTTATGCCATCATCAAAGACGAAGGAACAACCGTGCTGCAACCTGCTACATAGGTCATAGAAATGAACCATATGTATGCTCCGGTCAAACAAGCTCCGTTGTAACAAGCTACTGGAGACAGGGGTTGGGGTGGATACCGTTTGTTTTACCTTAACAGATTGCGTGCGACCTATTAGATAGGAACACATCCAGCCTAAAAAGGACTGTCGATACCAGAAACCTTCACCTTACTCATCAGGAGCAGGTGTGGAGTCATGTCAAAAGCATTGTCCATATTTCTACTTAAATAGTTCATTATTGACAAAGCGAGGCAGGCATTTTGAGCATAATCAATGCAATGTAAGCCTGTACCTGATAGCATAAGGAGCAGAAATAAACGCAGGAGTAAAACAGATGCAGTAAGTCGGACAAGCCCAAATGATCACATAAGGAATGAGGTTTATACTCGCAGACAGCGAGAAAAGATAATTAGCAGGGTAAATTTTCATCGCGGAACTCCATGGCCTAGTGATCATGGCGAAAGCAGCTAAGCACTATGTACCGAGTTCCACTCCTAGCTCAGCTATCTCTACCTGATGAGTCTAAACAAAGAAGAAACCGTCGGTCGTGGAGTGCAGATATAGGAGAGAGCCACGGAAAAACTCACCTTAGAGGATGGCCCAGTGACCGTATCGGCAGAAGCTAACTTTCAAGTCAACCGCCGCCAATAGTGAGATTGCGCGTCGCAAGCCAAGATATGACAGGTGCTCCGAAAACCCAAAAACACACATCAAACTGCTTTGTCAAAAACTGCTCGCGGAAATCAATGGTCTAGTGATCATGGCTAAAGAAGCCAAGCATTATGCCCCGCGTTCCAATCCTAGTTCAGCTAACTCTATCTGATGAGTCAAAACAAAGAAGAAACCGTCGGTAGTGGAGTGCAGGGATAAGAGAGATCTAAACGGAAACACTCCAATTCGGTGACGGTCCCAGTGAACGTATTGGCAGAGGCTGACTTCTTATTCAACCGCCGCCACTAGCGTGATTGCGCGTCGCAATCCAAGACAAGACAGGTGCTCCGAAAACCCGAAAATACACACATAACTGCTGTGCCAAAAACGGCAAACGGAACTCAATGAACCGGTGACCACGGAGATAGCTGCCAAGCACATTTATCCAAATTCTACCTATAGCTCAGTTATCTCTACCTGATGACTCTAAACGAAGACGAAACCGTCGGTCGTGGAGTGCAGGTATAGCAGACAGCCACACGGAAACCCTCCAATTCGGTAACGGTCCAGTGATGAAATTGAAAGGGGCTGACTTCCAAGTAAACCGCCGCCACTAGTGAGGATGTGCTTCGCAATCCAAGACACACAGCGGGGGCTATGAAATCCCGAATATTCACATCTAACCGCTGTGTCAAACCCTGCTCGCGGAACGCAATGGCCTAATTATCATGGCGACAGCCGCTAAACACTATGCACTGAGCTCCAATCCTTCTCCGCTATCTCTACCTGATGAGTGTAAACAAAGACAATTATTCGGTTGTGGAGTGCGGCGATAGGAGAGATCCACACCGAAACCCTCCACTTCGGTGACAGTCCTAGTGAAGGTATTGGCGGAGGCTGACTTCCAAATCAACCGCCGCAACTAGTGAGATTGCGCGTTGCAATTCAAGACACAAGGCAGGTGCTCCAATAAACCAGAAAAGTTGCTTCTGACCGCTGTGTCATTCACTGCTGGCGGAATTCAATGGCCTAGTGATCATGAAGATATCCGCCAAGTACTATGCCCGGGGATCCAGTTCCAGCTCAGCTATTTCTACTTGACGTGTGTAAACAAAGACGAAACCGTCGGACGTGGAGTGCAGGGATAGGAGAGAGAGAGATACTGGAACCCTCCACTTCGGGGACTGTCAAAGTGACCGTATTGGCGGAGACTGACTGCCAAGTCAACTGCCGCAACTAGTGAGATTGCGCGTCGCCATTCAAGACACAAGGCAGGTGTTCCAAGAAACCAGAAAATCTACTTCCAACTGTTGTGTCAAATAATGCTCGCGGAACTCCATGGCTTAGTGATCATGGCCGTAGCCTCCAAACACTATGAACTAAGTTCAAATTCCGGCTTAGCTATCTCAACCTGATGAGTGTAATCAGGGAAGAAATTGTCAGTCGTGAAGTGCAGGGATAGGCGAGGGCCTCACTGGAACACTCCACTTCCGTGACAATCCCATTGACAGCGTTGGCAGAGGCCGACTCCTAAGTAAATTGCCGCCACTAGTGAGATTGCGCGTTGCAATCCAAGACACACGGCGGGTGCCTTAAAACACTCGAAAATCTACCTCTAACCGCATTGTCAAACACTGCTCGCGGACATAAATGGCCTAGTGGTCATGGCTATAGAAGCCAAGCATTATGCCCCGAGTTTCACTCCTATCTCAGCTAACCATTCCTGATGCGTGCAAACAACGACGAAACCCCTGGTCGTGGAGTGCAGGGATAAGGGAGAGCCACACCTAAACACTCCACTTCGATGGCGGTCCCAGTGACCGTATTGGCAGAGGCTGACTTTCAAGTCAACCGCCGCCACTAGTGAGGTTGCGCGTCGCAGCCTAGGACCCACGGAAGGAGCTCCAGAATACCCGAAAATATACTTCCAACTGCTTTGTCAAACACTGCTCGCGTAACTCACTGGCCTAGTGATCATGGCGATAACCGCCAAGCACTATGCCTCGCGATCCATCCCCAGCTCAGCCAAATCTAACTGATGGGTCTAAACAAAGACGAAACTGTAGGTCGAGAAGTGCAGGTATAGGAGAGAGCCACAACGAAACCCTCCACTTCGGTGACGGTCCCAGCGACCGTACTGGCACAGGCTGACTTCCAAGTCAACCGCCAAACTGGTACGATTGCGGTTCGCAATTCTAGACACAAGGCAATTGTTCAACTAACCAGGAAATATACTTCTAACCGCTGTGTCAAACACTTCTCGTGGACCTCAGTGGCGTAGTGATCATGGTGTTAGCCGCCAAACACTATGCACTGAGTTCAAATTCCGGCTCAGCTATCTCAAATTGATGTGTTTAATCAAGGAAGAATCCGTGGGTAGTGGAGTGCAGAGATATGAGAGAGCCACACCGAAACCCTCCACTTCGGTGAAGGTCCCAGTGACCGTATCGGCAGAGGCTGCCTTTCAGATCAACCGGCGCTATTAGTGAGATTGCGCGTCGCAAAACTAGACACACTGCGGGTGCTCCAAAAAAGTCGAAAATCTACTTCTATCCGCTGTGTCAAACCCTGCTCGCGGAATTCAATGGCCTAATTATCATGGCGATAGCCACTAATCGATATGACACATTATCTACTATTAGCTCAGCTTTCTTTACCTGCAGAGTGGAAAAAAGACGAAACCGTCGGTCGTGGAGTGCAGGTATAGCAGACAGCCACACGGAAACCCTCCAATTCGGTAACGGTCCAGTGATGAAATTGAAAGGGGCTGACTTCCAAGTAAACCGCCGCCACTAGTGAGGATGTACTTCGCAATCCAAGACACACAGCGGGGGCTATGAAAGCCCGAATATTCACATCTAACCGCTGTGTTAAACCCTGCTCGCGGAACGCAATGGCCTAATTATCATGGCGACAGCCGCTAAACACTATGCACTGAGCTCCAATCCTTCTCCGCTATCTCTACCTGATGAGTGTAAACAAAGACAATTATTCGGTTGTGGAGTGCGGCGATAGGAGAGATCCACACCGAAACCCTCCACTTCGGTGACGGTCCTAGTGAAGGTATTGGCGGAGGCTGACTTCCAAATCAACCGCCGCAACTAGTGAGGTTGCGCGTCGCAGCCTAGGACCCACGGAAGGAGCTCCAGAATACCCGAAAATATACTTCCAACTGCTTTGTCAAACACTGCTCGCGTAACTCACTGGCCTAGTGATCATGGCGATAACCGCCAAGCACTATGCCCCGCGATCCACCCCCGGCTCAGCCAAATCTAACTGATGGGTCTAAACAAAGACGAAACTGTAGGTCGAGAAGTGCAGGTATAGGAGAGAGCCACAACGAAACCCTCCACTTCGGTGACGGTCCCAGCGACCGTACTGGCACAGGCTGACTTCCAAGTCAACCGCCAAACTGGTACGATTGCGGTTCGCAATTCTAGACACAAGGCAATTGTTCAACTAACCAGGAAATATACTTCTAACCGCTGTGTCAAACACTTCTCGTGGACCTCAGTGGCGTAGTGATCATGGTGTTAGCCGCCAAACACTATGCACTGAGTTCAAATTCCGGCTCAGCTATCTCAAATTGATGTGTTTAATCAAGGAAGAATCCGTGGGTAGTGGAGTGCAGAGATATGAGAGAGCCACGCCGAAAACCTCCACTTCAGTGACGGTCATGGTGACCGTATTAGCAGAGGCTGTCTTCAAGTCAACCACCGACACTGGTAGGATTTCGAGTCGCAATGCAAGACAAACGGCGGGTGCTCCGTAATAAATAAAAATCATTTTCTAACCGCTATGTCAAAAATTGCTCGCGGACCTCTATGGCCTAGTGATCATGGCGATATCCGCAAGTACTATGCACTGAATTCCAATCCTAGCTCCGCTAACTCTACTTGCTGTGTGTATACAAAGACGAAACCGTCGGTTGTGGAGTGCAGGTATAGCAGACAGCAACACCGAAACCCTCCACTTCGGTGACGGTCCCAGTGACCGCATCCGCAGAGGCTGCCTTTCAGATCAACCGGCGCTATTAGTGAGATTGCGCGTCGCAAAACTAGACACACTGCGGGTGCTCCAAAAAAGTCGAAAATCTACTTCTATCCGCTGTGTCAAACCCTGCTCGCGGAATTCAATGGCCTAATTATCATGACGATAGCCTCTACTCAATATGACCCATTATCTACTATTAGCTTAGCTATCTTTACCTGCTGAGTGTAAACAAAGACGAAACCGTCGGTCGTGGAGTGCAGGTATAGCAGACAGCCACACCGAAGCCCTCCACTTCGGTGACGGTCCCAGTGACCGTACTGACAAACGCTGACTTCCAAGTCAAACGCCGCCACTAGTGAGATTGCGCGTCGCAAGCCAAGAGACAAGTCGTGTGCTACGGAACGCCCGAAAATATTCCTATAACCGCTGTGTCCAACACTGTTTGCGGAACTTAATGGCCTAGTGATCATGGCGATAGTCGCCAAGCAATATGCCCCGAGTTCCACCTCTAGCTTAGCTATCTTTACCTGCTGAGTGTAAACAAAGAATAATCCGTCGGTCGAGTAGTGCAATTATAGGATAGAGCCGCACCGAAACACTCCAATTCGGTGACGGTCCCAGTGATTGTATTGGCAGAGGCTGACTCCTAAGTCAACCGCCACCACTAGTGAGAATGCGCGTCGCATAACTAGGCACACTGCGGTTGCTGCAAGAACCTCGAAAATCTACTTCTATCCGCTGTGTAAAACACTGCTCGCGAAATTCCAGGGCCTTATTATCATGGAGAGAGCCGCCTATCGCTATGACACGTGTTCTACTCCTAGCTCAGTTATCTCTACCTGATGAGTGTAAACGAATTCGAAACCGTCGGTCGAGGTGTGCAGGGATAAGGGAGAGCCACACCGAAACGTTCCACTTCGGTGACGGTCCCCGTGACCGTATTGGCAGAGCCTGACTTCCAAGTCCACTGCCGTTACTAGTGAGATTGCGCGTCTCAATCCAAGACACACGGCGGGTGCTCCAAATAACCCGAAAATCTACTTCAAACCGCGGTGTCAAACATTGCCCGCGGAACTCATTGGCCTAATAAATATGGCGCTATCCGCCAAGCAATATGCCCCGAGTTCCACTCCTAGCTGAACTATCTCTATCTGATGACTGTAAACAAAGACGAAACCGTCGGTCGTGGAGTGCTGGGATAAGAGAGAGCCAGACCGAAACGCTTTACTTTGGTGACGGTCCCAGTGACCGTATTGGCAGAAGCTGACTTCCAATTCAACCGCCGCCACAAGTGAGCTTGCGCGTCTCAATCCAAGACACACAGTGGGTGCTCCAAATAACCCGAAAATCTACTTCAAACCGCGGTGTCAAACACTGCTCTCGGGTTTCAATGGCCTGGTTTTCATGGCGATAGTTGTCATGCACTATGCCCCGAGTTCTACTTCTAGCTCAGCTACTTGGCATAGTTGTCATGCACTATGCCCCGAGTTCTACTTCTAGCTCAGCTATCTCTACCTGATGTGTCTAAACAAAGACGAAACCTTCGGTCATAAATTGCGGGGATAGGAAAGTGCAACACCGAAACCCTCCGCTAGTACGCTGTCTTTGGTTAATGTATGTTGGTGAGGAATTGGTCTAAGGTGTTGTGTTCTTCGCGCTGTTTAGTTGATTTTAATATAAAAAGCTCTAGAACGTTTTAAGAATGGTTGCGTGTTACCAATCAATCATATAGCTGTGGTCGTACGTGAGCGGATATATGCAGATTTATGCTGAAAAGGTTTCAGTTAAGTTGCCATTGTGTGGTTGGTGTCGTGACTTTATGTAGTGACGCGTTACATCTGTTTGAGGTAAAAGAAAACCACTAACAAGTTAGAGTGAATGGTTTCGGTGGCTGAATTGTAGAAGTTCAGCTGGCAGGTGGCACAAGACTGAGCACCTAGGGAACCGTGGTGCGATTTATTTATGTGGTAGCCTGCCTATATACAAACCTACGTACTCCTTTATTCAACTTCTTCATCCCTCACTAGATAATAGTAGTGTGACTAACTATGCGACAGTAATCAACCTTATGTAGCCATCCACATTTATGCCGTGATATACCGATAGATGGTATCGTAGGAGGCGGATATTTACCTTTATACATTGATATAGCGAAGTTACAAAAGACGAGTATGGATATCTTCCACGCCATACTTATTTATAATAGATGGGTTTCAAAGATGTCTTGATGGCTTACATAGCATTACGGATACTTTTTTATGTCAAACTGTACTCAATGCAGTGAGTGGCTACTGGGCTCTATCCGCGATGATAGGTTGAACTATTCCTGGGCAATGCGATTTCTACAATGGTAAACTGAAGACTTTAAATATAATGCTTGCGTCACTGGAAGTGTCTTCGAGGCTCATCTTTAAAGTATAGCTCCGTCATTCGTTCACAGTTAAGCGTCCGGAAATGCAGCAGCCAGCAGCGTTTCGTAGCCTTGTTCGCACTCTCTACTGCGGCTCCTTCATGGTCGGCTTGCTACTGCTTAAATCTGGCAGGAATCTCATTCACAAGCTCATTCACTTTAATGTGTGCAGAGTTACATGTTACATTTCATGAACGTCTAAGCTGACGCATTCTGTTATGCCTCCTATGTTGGGTTTTAATTTTAGATCAGTGCCTTATAACAAGCGCCATGGGAGCAAGCAAAACGAGACAGTAGGGTACATTTTATAAAATGGTTCAACTGACTGATACACAGGATCCCCTTTACAGAATACCTCATTATTTCTTGATCTGAGGAGTATGGCAAAAGTTGCTCAGTGAACGATGTGTATCGGAAGCAAACTACGACCGAGGCTTTTGTGGTGGGATAGGCAGTAGGTAGTCTTAACTAAAGCGAGCAGTGTACAAATCTAAGCAAGTTAATCTGGAGCTCCGGGTTAACCGACTTTTGGGTTGAAAGAAGGCCGAGGGTAAATAGTAAGTCAATAATATGTTTCGCCTTAGTTCGTGCAGATACTAGTTGCGCCCAGCCGCCCAACTTCCTAACTACTTAAAGACTAGCATACTTCATTGTTGCAGAAGGTGGGTACCAGCTTAACAAAAGCAGATTGAACTATCATTAGACCGGGTTAATTCACAAGAATTATTAAATCCTACTCTAAATTCACCATAAGTGCGCAGTCACTCTTAGTTGCGATAGCTGGTGGTCTGTGAATCCACCCAAATAACACCGTAATCCCCACTACAGCAGCACTGATCCATACTGGGTCTATCTTTTCACGTTGGTATGCGATTGCAGACATTTTTACTGGTTTAGTAAGTTTAAGGTAAATAACGCAACCATCGCATCGTTTATGCACACATGCTTGTATAAATGGTTGATAGTCTGGAAGTGGGCAAGCCACTTCTAAGACGTAAGAGAAAAAGCATTTTCCGTAACAAATGTAGCATCAGGGTCGTCAAGGAGAGATGGTGGAAGCAGGTTATGCAGGTGTTTGTTTAGGGACCAAGCATTATAAGCAAAAGTAAATTATTTATTCTCGAATACTTCGAGGCATGATAAATATGTTACAAGCAATTTTCTTGCAATAGGCACGTTGCTTTTTGTGAAAGGCGCTAGTTGCACAATTTACAGAAAGCACTGAAATGGAGGACATACTGGTCAAGAACGGTGTCGTTAATGATGTGGCGAAACACGGGTTCAAGCAGGTGTATAAGCGTAATATATAGTTGTGAAGGAAGCTAGAAGCAGGGAAGTGTCCTTTTAGCGTGCATATTAACAGAGTAAAATAACGTGGTAGGTCTCTTTGGGTAACTTTTAATGTGAGTTTGTGGGCAGTGACTTTATTCACTGGCTGATCACATACGCCACGCGCAGTGTTGATAAACGGACATTTGTGGCTGTTTAGATGGTGATCAAACGCCTGGTACACCGCGTCGGTCCTTTTGAATGGTTCTGTATCTGCAACTTACAGACCGATTGCACACCCGGATATTACGTCATAGCAGCTCCAAATCTCTGTGTTGGGTAACCGTATTAATTAGTCCAGGTCCGCCATTAGCCCTTGAAACCGGGCAAAAATGTAGTGTGCAGCAGATTAGGGTGAAGGATGGTGAAGTAAGGAGTTGGGAATAATGGATTGCAGTTTTTGCTTTGCAGTATACTAGTCCTGAAGTGAACAGTTTGTGTCCGGGTATCCACGCTGAACATGTCATTTGGTGAGTTTAGTCCATACTTATGGCCTAATTCGTCACAACTGAGGCAAAAATGGGATGTTGCTTTCAAATGCTGGATGCATAGAAGGTTTATGTTAGTACTTTTCAGATCATGGGTAGGATTCTTAGAGTAATTCGGCCGAACCCCTAAGCTTAGGCCAAGTAAAAGCAGAAGCTGTCCACCGAAGCGGCACAAGATTCCTCCATAAGAAAGTTATTGTAAAGAGAAATATCTTCATGTCCATTAATGGCCACAAGAAAGGCCATCCGATTAGCTATAGGTGAGTAGAGTATCAAAATGTTCTTGCAGTAATGTAAGGCGCCAACCCCAGTTGTTCTAAAACCAGGAAGAGACAGCAAACCTGTTCATGTCAAGGTAAATTAATTATGATAGAAGAATATGTCCTCCGGTGTGGAACAATGGATCCATGCATGAGTGAAATACACCAGTTGTGATCTACTAGCTTAACGGATGATACAATGAAGCCAATATTAGTTACTTCGTTATCCGCAGAAATTGTTGGAGGGGTGAGGATACAGTGTGGTGAGTAGTTAGGCGAAGACGGGTTTGGTGCCGGGATTAACCTGTCGCGGCTTATCCCCAACTGGTCTAAAAGTGCTCAGGTTGCGGAATGGGAATTTGTGGATGGTTTTGCTTAGGTATCTGCACCGGCAGCATAAGACTATAGGATGTAACAGGTGCGTAATAGCCTGGGTGCAATTGAAGTTTTACGGAGCTGTGTAGGTGGCCATATATGGTGCTCACCATCGGTGAATTAATTGCATTAGTACTAAATGGAAAGGTTTCGAGCTTAGTTGGAGCAGGAATAGGCAAAATTCGCCATGGTAACTTTCACCACAAATAGCTAACAATCGGATCGTTGCGGAGGTATTCGCCTTCCGACTTGCATGAATCTATTACCTAGTGTCCTCGGTTGGTAGGGACTGGGAATTTATCGATTCATTTGCCGTCCTCTTAACCTGTATCAATTTTTCAGCATTCTTGTTAACTGAAAAGATTGTGCTTTTAAAATCGTCCGTCGATCTGCTACTAGGAACATTAAACACACGTGTGTTGTACCCTAAATTGGGCCAAACATTAGTAGGGAGACGGCTGGGCTAAGGATCTGGTTGACTCTATTGCAATTATGGGCAACATAACTTTCATAGGTAAAGTTTTAGGTGCATTCGCTCCGCCTGCCCGTTTAGTACTAGGCCTCTTCCTAATTTTAGACAGGGTGCTGTCTAGGATGCCACATGACGCTCGTCGCTTTTTGAGTGATGTGCCCTGCCCCTTTGACTGATATTTCTTTAGTAATTAGGATTCGTCGCAGCTCAACTAATGCTTCATTTCAGTGGCTCAAACGCAAGCTGATTCAGCGTCGTTGCTTGGCGAATTTGTTCATGGTTAGCTGTGAGAGTACGCAAAACTGCCTGATCGTATACACACAATTTGACGGAACTGCCAATTTGATTACACGCCGGTGCAGTCGATGAAACTACACTGTGGTCTCTGTAATGCCACTAAAGCCAATGCTTACGCGCCCAACTGCGTCTACCGTTACACCATCAGGATAGTGGAAATATAGGGTACTACACGAACCACACCCGCATACAGTATAAACCGGTGCTATGGTCACCGCTTTTGCTAATTTCAACATAGGTGTCATGGAGCCCAGCGGCTTAGATGAACTCTATTGTATGGTCCAAAAACGACGCATTTTGGCACGAGCCATCTGCGTCTATGGTCTCCGAATGGACGTTATGTTCGAAACTTTCGAGCCTCGTTGAGCTTACATACCATGTCCGTGTTAACAGGGCAACTTAAAGTTGTGATAGAATTTTGTCAACCAGTGTCTCTTCCCGCAAAGCTGGTTGCATTGTATCAGCAGCTGAGTCCGTAGTTTTACATGAGAAATTCTCTGCAGTGTCCTCAAGTTGGCTAATTTGATCCAAGTTTAGTGTAGCTTTATACTTAGTGCTTGTCCCTGTGTTTGCAAGTTCTTACAAGAAAGTAGCACGCAACCCAATTTCCATGCCAGGCAAGATGCGCTCATCAACCGTAAGGGTGTCCCTTAAATTCATAAGTGTCGGATAGTGGTCGCAGCCTGGTTGAACACAATTAGTCGGGACAGAGATATTTCTCAGTCCGTGGTAATGGCGTTGCAAAGTCGTCCTTCTGGTACTATCTTTAGGTAAACCTACTAGGTGTGATTTTGAATTTGCCTTTGTAAAGGTGAAACTTGCGGGCCATCGGCTAGCTCTCGAACTTGTCTATAAGGCCTTGGTTTTTTGTAAGCCATTTTTTCAACCATGTGCAAACCGAAAGTTGTGGTTCAGGCCACAGGATTTCATAAGTATTTTACAAATGGTGTGCAATTTCTGGCGGTATGGAACCCCATACGCCAATAACTTGTGAAACCATGTTAGCCGATTTATCACATACATGCAGCTTGTGCTGTGGTGCCTGCCAGCCCACTCAACCTTGCTCTGCCAGTTTTACTTTAGTGTACAAACGGATATCTGACAGTGTTTCAGGACGTGGCGGGTTTCCGCCTGGCAAGCGTTCTCCCTATAAAAAGCCACAAATTTCCGCTTAACAACACTGCGACGTGGCGGATGTGACTGGCCACTAAATAAAGTCACTGCCCACAACTACATACTGGCAAGCCGACCAGAATCCTAATGTAATATTTTCCTGACAAGTTTTCTCTACAAACGGAATGCCCAGCCTGTTTACACTACGCACACTAGAACCCAACTTGTCGTCATGCCTTTACGAATTTATACCTCAAGATTAATTTTACAATTTCCAAAGCCTGCACAACTTTCGGCTTACTGCCGATTACGTACATAGCAATGTGTTTGTTGCGAAACATAATTGCTTGTAATCGTTGATCATGCCTGGTCTGGTGTCTAGGAGATTCGAGAATATACTATTTATTTATTTATTTATTTCAAGTCCTATGGATGATTCATACCTGCAATGACAGCCAGCCTATCAAGAAGTAGTTCTCATGCGTTGAAGAAATTTTGCTCGTCACTGTTATTTTGATGCTTGGAGAGTTGGCATGCTGTTACTACTCAGTAGAATAGTCTGGCTTGGTTGCAATATAGTGCAAAATATTGCCTCTGGAACGTCAAATCTGAAACCGCGCTATTCCGCCCTGGCTAAGTACAACTGAATGAAAGATGAAGCCGCCCGAACTGACGTCCGGTGCAAACGTAGAAACGCTCTTTCGAATACCGGTTTCCAGTATTGACTGCTTTGCCTTATGTACCGAAAACGCAGTGTAAACAACTGCATAAGTCAACTTGGTTGCAATGCAGCCTTGCAATGTTATGCTTTCAGGTCCACTGAAACATGCAGGTGACACATGCAACTCATGTTCGGCCAAAATAGCTGCCTTTAAACAAGCAAGGGCCATTACCAAAGCAGATCTTGCACAGCTCACGCCAATGACTCAAAACGACGGCGTAAAACTATGGCAAATTCGACACACACAATGGAGCTGGCAATCTTCCTACAAACATTGCCCGTCGGTCGCATAACCTGATCAGCTTCGACGTTCCAGACAGAATGCCAATAAAGGAAGGTACGCGTTTACCGCTACCCAAGTGTAACATCTTTTTTCTACGTGTGTAAGTAAACGCCTGCGAAAATAAAAGCTCCGTCGTAACTGCCCAAATGTTATCACTTTCAAAACTAAAGAACTGGCTACACGCTGCACAGCATGTTGATCTGGCTCTGACTCATGTGTCAAACGTCCATAGTGGCGTTACGTCGTGATCCAAGCCGCACAACCCTGGTTGATACATGGTCGACCAAACTTTCTGATTTGTCACAAACACTTTACAAGAGGCTGAGAGAAGGAACACCTTAATGAACATCGTCTACGATACCAGTAGCACAGATTCCCATCCGACCAGTGTTGACTTCTCACTTCTGAACTTTCTTCCCATCCTGCAAAGCAGAAATCGCTCTCGATACAATACCGACTTCGAAAATTTTCAACACTTAAAACGCAACATGCCTGATACTACGAAACGCTCCAACACGCTGCACCATTGTGACATCAATACCTGTTCGCAAGCGACGTCCACATGGCATATTCAGGCAATTGATAAGCACAGTTATTATTTGCGCAAAGGTTTCACATAAATCATTCCTGTCTCAAACAACGGCTCAGTGCAGATTTAGAACCAACCCACACAAGTACTGTGAAAGCCGTGCCTCAGGATTATGACAATCCCTGCAATGTCCTCAAACTGCAGAGGTTTCGCCATATACCGAACAAAAATGGAGCAGTTAGGACTACCAGTAGCGCCTATCCAATGCTTCCCCAATAGCTTATGTTTTAAGTTATCTACCTGGGACGATATCGCCTAGGCAGGTCTATTTACAAAACTGGGCAAACAGGCAGCATAGCCACCGCAGTTTAACCGAACGCTTATGAAGACCGCCACTTATTCATGGGGCAAAGCAAGACAAGGCTTGCCTCAGCATTACCATATAATGCAACTCTCTATATAGCACAAATTTTATACCTACAAACAGTATACTACAGCAGGTTTCAGCTTCATGACTGCCCCCATCTTCTGAGCACCAGCTGGTGAACCGCCAAAATTCTACCCATTGTCCTCCTGCTTGTTACACCGCCGTAGACCACAAACACCCCTAACTTCTGTATAGAGCAATCTTTTTATCTGACGCTGTGATCCCTGCCGTGGTGTCTACTGTCTAGTAGCTCATTGTCAACCCAAGTACAATAGCTAAAAAGGCACACGCATGCGTCACAAGGTCGCTGGCATGCAAATTCCTTCTACCTTCCTTAAACCCTCTCGTTCATCTCTTAACATAAGCCCCTGCAAGTGAGATTATGGGAGACCCAGACATTTCTACTGGGGGATCAAATCGCGACCGGTCTCGCAGCTGGTGTCGCCATACTGAAAGAGTTCTGCCATTTGGCCTATATGGCAGAATTCCAGGCACTACTGCCTCCATGAATGCATGAAGTGCTTGTCGTGGGCGATCTGCGTTCATCTGCTTTTTATCGCCGAAATCTCTTATATTCACTTCAAACTTTTCCCAACTGCTGGTTTCAGCCATTTCATTAGTCCCTGCAGACACCAATCCTAGCTCCTGCACTTTGATGGCCAACCATCCCCAGTACCATGCCTTACCACTCATTGACCGCACACTCGCGTAGGCCTCAGATGATCAACACAATCTTTCCCTCTAGCTCCACGTGATCCGGTTCTCTCCGACGGAAGCACAATATACAAAATGTAACTTGCCTTTGACTTTCCCATATTGCCAACACTACAGCTGCTTCAGCCACAAATATATTGCCTTCCAAATGCATCCAATGCTCAGAACCTCTGAGCCCTTCAGCACGCTCTTCTCTTCAATTCACGATCCATCAGTTCTAAAACGCATCATATGGCGCACTCATACTTCGCACCTCTCTACAAGTGTCTCTTATTACAGACACCTGGCATAACCCCTTAAGCCTAACTAGCCATTATTCCTTAATTGCATGGAAGCTTTAGCAATGGCCGTTTAAACAAATGCGGCAGACGTGGACTTATGTGCGTTACTGCTAAATTTGATACTTCTTCCTTTGAAATCTTTAGTTTTGCAACCCTTGAGATTTCACCTGGATTCTGTCACACGATAGCTCTCTGGGCCTCTATCTGCTCATGTTCTATGCCTATAACCGCTATATGCAACTAAAACACTTGTAGCTAATCTTGTTAAACTCTGTACCAACGTATTTGAACTCCCCTCAAACATATAATGGTAGGCGGAGATACCAACATGACAAACCTCTATTGGTACAAACAGACATCGACTGTCTATTACTCATCATTTGAGAACAAGGCCATAGCAAATGAATGTGTTCAAACTTAACAGAAGCTATCAGACTATTCCATGTCTTAGACCTCTACTTAACATACGGCCGTCCCTATGAGTTAGCAAGTTTGCAGGATAGCAACCCAAGTAGAGACCACAATGTAGTACAACTGCTGTTCAGTCTATCTAACCTAAAAAGCACTACGGATTGACGAGCTTCCATTTCCAGACGAAAGCAACACATTGATTGGAACAGCTTTTCCACACTCCTAAGGCTGCTGAATAGTGTCCGATTGTTCCTTACCACTAATATCAACGCTGCTGTACATAAATTCAACCGCAACCTAGAACAGTGCATAGAAGTGCACGCACCCAAACCATTCCGACGTTTTGCAATACCATTCATAGTTGTAGCTCTCTTGTATCCTGTGGATGTCAAACTCCAAAAAATGGAAGCCAATTACCAATATCAATGGTTAATCACTTATCGTAAGTAGTAACTGGTTCCAAACAGTGTGGTAGAACAGGCGGTTAGGTGTTAGATTAGCTGAGGAACGCAACCATCTCTCCTATAAACACAATCCTAAATCCCTTGTTCGTCTGATAAGAAATATAAACAGAGGTAGGGAAACTTCATAACTTGGCTAATGCTGTCGAATGGCACAGCGGTCACTGACCTAGACGTCTTGTGCGAATACGTCAACAGGTACTTTCGTGAGTTACTGACTTCTACGCGACACCACACGAGGCATACCTAAGCGAACCGATGACAAGTTATCCACTGCAACGTTGCCCCGCATTCAATTACTAGGGCTGTCAAGTCATACAATTTGCTTTACTACCCTGGACCTGATGACTTGCACTGCGCCGTTCTAAAGCAAAGTGGTTCTGATATCTCAGTCTTATTCCTTAACGAGTTTATGTTATCTATGAGTAACGGCGCCTTCCCAACGGCCTACTGACATGCGATTGTTTTACCAAAACACAAAAACGGCCACGGCTAGACACTAACAAGTGCCGCCCTATTA
Organism: Dicrocoelium dendriticum; assembly: GCA_944474145.2. Classification (NCBI taxonomy): domain Eukaryota; kingdom Metazoa; phylum Platyhelminthes; class Trematoda; order Plagiorchiida; family Dicrocoeliidae; genus Dicrocoelium; species Dicrocoelium dendriticum. The sequence continues at coordinate 54,724,245 of OX104068.1, read as the reverse complement.
GTCACAAGCCGGTTGCATCAAGGGTGCTAGAGAGGCTAGTTAAGAAAATAACGTTGAACTCTTGATTACCGCCGAAACTTACCAAAGGTCGAAACATGTGTCCTTGCCATCCAAGTCATGTCATACTTGCCGTTGATATTTCCTGGATATGGTGACAAATAAGATACACACAGGATCTGCCTTGATTAAAATTTTCCCACTTCAGACATCTTACCATACCCTAAATCTTTGGTATCGCTAAACAACTACTGCCTTTGTTCACAACACCTTTATAATCGCACATAGATGGTGCGACTAGGACATAAGTATTCAGAACCGAAAGCAGTAAACCGTGGAGAAGTTCATGGCAGGGTCTTAAGCCCGTTACTATTTCCTTTATTCTATTCTATTCTATATTCTTCTAATTAACTGACACGTCTGGCTCCTGTCGCGGTAAAGAATTGCTAGTTGCATAGGACAATAAATTAGCATTCACTTTTGGCTTATCGCACTTGCATGACGGAATCTCCAGGGCACAGAGTGAACTCAAAGCGCTTGAACATTAGTGCAACCTGCTGGAAATGCGTTTTTTATCTGCAAAATGCAGTCCTATCCCACTGTTGCATTCTGCCACTTGAGGTGCTGCAACTACATGGCTCCTCACTAGTGGAGTAAACTACAGTCCGGTACCTAGCCATACATTAGTCCAGTACACTTAACTATGCGAACAGCCGAGCTATAGCTCAGCAAAGGTCCGATCAATCATCTGGATGATTTACAAAGAGATGCTACTTGTGGAATCACGGTCAGCCATCTGCAATTACTGTGCCCAATTAACTTTGTAGTACTGCTCAACCGTGCACACAATTTCGCGCAAGCGTGAATGTATAGAAGTTGAGCGGGTGTACGAAAGTTTATCCAACGGCTAGGTTCATCCATACATACTTATCAAAGCCGATGCAATCAGCTTAACTTGGAAGCACTGTGACTGTGCAAACTCAAAAAGTATCTCTGGTTTCTGTTTCAGATGATAAAAATTCCGTGTGTCGATACAGATAGGTTCGTTCCACAAGTAGACAATGCTCGTTATCTCATAATAGCCAGGCCGTTGTTGATACTTCTGCCGAGGGTTTGAGGTTGCATTCACTTCAACTGTTTCTTCTTATATTCGCTTTTACTCGGAATCGGCTACCTTTGGCCACCCGGACAGCCAAGACCATTCTAGAGATTCGTATTGTCACACACCAGTTTCAAACGCAACCGCAATATATAATCCTTATGAGTATGCATTCCTGAAGGCGGGCGGTGTGAACATGGCCCCGATCACGTCCTAAGGGTAATCCACAGGAGACCCAGAATCTTTGATGCAGCCGCAACTCCAGGCATCCATTCTGACATACAGCTTCCCAATGCGCCGTCAGATATGGCTGTAATCTTCAAATTAACCAAAACCTGTGAAACACATTTCGCAAACCAGCGAACTAACACCGGTTGCATCCATGCTGTTTATGCTCTCACTCACGTATTCGCCTTTTGCTTTCCTGTGTGGGGTCGTAGAGATAGTACACAAGCTCTCCTTTACTCGACATGGTTTAGCTCTAAGCTCCCTGCGATCCGGGAGCAATTTTTACCCTGCGCGTCGCAGTGCCACAACTCAGTATCTTCTGATGGTTATATCAGTTTAGCACCACCAATGTCTATTTATTTCACTATCATCGGACGTCGAGTGCCAGCTAAACCTATGGCTGTCTACTTTGTACATACCGTTTAGTGAACCAGGATCACTCATTTATATGGTGCGACGCAGCGCATTTGGCTGGTATATATTCATGCACACGCACTCGGCACTTCATGCTTCGCCTCTATGCTTCTCTATAAACGGCTTTGTAGCTTCACCTCTATCTATCCATCACACAGCATGCACTGGCCCTTTTATCCTGGCCATCTAGGACCAGCCTGTCAACCAGCGCGACTAAGCGCTTAAGCTTCCTACTTTTGGTTTTTTCAATTACTCGATAGTTATTCCGCGTTCTATCATAATACTCATACACTTGCGTATACTAAATTTTGCCACATGGTCCCAGTAGCCTCTGGTTTCCAGCTGTACTTACTCAAGAAGTACATAGTCATCTTCTGGTCTCCGTTAGACATTCTGCACTTTAAGCTAATACAAAAACCGTATTTAAAATAAAGGCAAAATAATTATACCTGTTACGGAACAATTGTCTCGCTCAATACTATCATTTTAGCCATCAGTTACGTACCGCAGTGGCCATAATAACACAGTTAATAAAAATAGTCGGCTTTCTTGGCAGTATTGCTGGGCCTTCCTCTCTCTCTTTCCAAGCATCTAAAGGACGGTATGATAAACAGTGAAGGTACTCTACGGAGGACTTTCCTGCGACCCACCTGGCCCGTGAGACAACGGCCCGGCCATGGACACGTAGGCAGGAAGACCTACCATTAATTTTATGCATCACCCAAACCGCGTAATTCTCCAGCTTCATTCCCATAATTGTAACACACCTTATAGAGAATTACTGGACTGAACAATCTCCGGTGGATCCGGACCAAGCCACTCTGTCAGCCAAGGGAAAGTATTGAGTACAATGTGTTTGCGAATAACTGCGAGATAACCCGGTCGGTATTTAGACTTGCCGGTGGCACTTGGCTCAAATAATTATATTGACAGCAGTGTTCTATGAATTGACAAGATTTTGCCTGGCAAGCCTTCTGCCTATAAATAGCAACAAATTTCTGCTTACAAACAGTGCGACATGTCAGAGGTGACTCGACACCAAATAAAGTCAATACCCTTTGCCTCCCACTGGTAAGCTTCCTTACTTCACATAGCAATAGTTCTGCAGCGTAAGTCCACAACGGCATACATATCTTTGAAGAAAGTTTTCGAGCCCTCATCGTCAACAGAGTACTAACTATGTTTCCCCTCACAGGTACACTTAACGTTTTTACGTTTTTGCAGGCAGTGTCCACCGATCGTTGCAAAACGTGGTTGCTTGTATAATAAAGATCATACCTGATATGGCGTGCCTCGAAAAATTTGAGAATGACTGTTAGGTATTAATTTAAATTATGTCCGTTATGTCAAGGGCGCATGGTATAGTTGTAGGAGGCGAGCTTTTTCTGAAACATTTAGCTTTTCCCGGGATGTGCCCTATGAGACCTGCACCACATTTTTGACGTTCAGACGACGTACAATGACTGTAACAAAAGAAAAGAGGTGATCAAAATGGAATATGGCAGCAAAAAGGTAATTTTAACGATAATGCATAAGTGATATTCGTGATATAAGGCGTTCTAGGGACAACATATTCTTTTAAAGTGAACCTTTTTGAGCAACATACGGAGCTCGTTACCAAGTACACCTCACTATGGTTCACTCTACTGAAATCCTATCCACCTTTAACCTAATCCATTTAAAGCCTACCAGGATGCAAACCTGTTATTTCACCTGCTCAAAGTAACCGCACACTACGGTCTACCTGCCTGCTTACAAAAGTTTCTGCTTCCGGTATGCAAAAAGTGTAAAGCTCTTCCTTCTCACATTTTCTTGACACATACCTTAACGCTTGTAATATGGCTATTTGAGTTGAATTATGTGACCAAATACCTACCCATCCAAAGTCGCTTTAATGCAAACAGTCTGCTCACAAGCCTTACCCCTTAATTAGCGGTGAGCAAACCGGCCTGGTTTGATGCGAACAGTCGTTGTGACACTTAAAATCAAGGTACTTCCTTTTTCTTGTGAAGCTATTCGTTCTATAAGCTTCACTACGATCACTCTAAGAGCTTGATAAGGCAATGCCTTTTTTACAACAATAATACGTTTCTTCTTTATTTATCGTTCATTTACCCAGTTACTTTTAGGATGTATATCGTACTTAATGTTTTAGGTTAACTATGTGCCACTACAGATTGTTTACCGTACGTTTATCAGTCCCGCTGAGGTAGGGTTTTCATAATCAGACGGAAGACTAATGTAAGTGGTTAACTTGCTACTGTAAGTACGTTTACCAACACAGTTTCACCTCAAGGTACCCACCTGGCTTGATGACCAGTTGCACCGCGGTAGCAGGTTACGTATTTGAGGATTATTTGGCTGCAGTTAATGATTCGGCAGCCGCGTTTTAGATTGCCTTATGTTTGTTCTAATGAGCGCTCACTCCATGAAAGCCAGATACATGTTATTAGCACTGCGTCCTGGTGCAGAAAAATTACCATCAAATGATGGCGCTGAACATTGTTTTCCGCATGAGTACATCCGGTTTTGGATTTCCAAAAAGCCAGTCAAACTAAATTTTAACACAACGGTTGCATGGACCCAATACAGTCATAAATCCTTGGATTTAGCATAAGGTGATATTTATGCACTTACGGTCGCTACAGCCAAGTAAAAGCAAAGACGCGCACAGTCCAATAAATGTTATCGGTTATCAATTTGTAAGCAACGTAAACGGCACGGCTGCATCAACCTACCATAAGACAGGCAGGGTGAACAGCTACTATATTTTCACTGCTCCGCTTTAGTTAGTATATACAACACAGTAAGTGGACCAGAAAAGGTGAAAAAAACTTGACGGCGTGCAGGCTAAAAAGCATTGTTAGATCGTCGCGGGTTGCTAGTTGTTGGTGTAACACACTCTACCGCGAAATTGTTTGCCTGTTTCCCTTTATGTTACGAAAGACTTTCATGCAAAAGCTTTGTATTTATCGTTGTTTCTCGGTCAGCTGCATGTCCCTGGCTTTGGTACTAGTTCCATAAGCCTCGGCCATGCGGTTGCGCTGCCCCTACATCAAGCAAAAGATAGACATACACGAATGCATGTTTTCCTAACGTAAGTTTTTCATACTTGTTAGTAGCTGGCTCGGTGTTCGTCCGCCGTCCGCAGTCTGCTTGGTCTTCACCAGCTTTAGAGCAAAAGCTTTATTTACCTGAGTTTGAATTGTTCTCTGTAGCATTAGTTAAGAGGAGGAGTACGCCATGCAATTGATGGTTGTGACTAAACATACCTTATAACTAACACAAACGCATCGCCTCAACATGTGCTTCAGAGGTTATAAAATTACAAAGGTTTTTAAAGTGTGGTCGAAAAGCTAAAGCTGAACAGTAGCTGTAGGCCTGTACTACACTCTTTTTGAGTGTTCGATACTGTTCAGAGTTCAGAACAGCGCAAACTCAATGGCAAACAACTGGTGCTCATTATCAGTGACCAATCCCCATGGTACCTTAAACATTGCGCACGTGCAGCGGAGCCAGTTAATAACGCAGCCATAGCAACGTCCACACTCAACATTGTTTTCGGTGGTTTGCTACGGAAACAGGTAATAGCTAATGCGTTTCGTTCCGGTGGAATTTCAGCAGCCGACAGGCACTTGCTATTAAGGGCAAGTATTGCCACGTTTGCATTGGGTACTTCAAGGGCTGGGTTTGGAATTCCAATGGTCTTGCCCTTTTATCAGGTTGTTGGCAAGCAAACTATTCCCAAACCATAGCCTCGATGTTAGCCTTACAATTTGGTTACCTATATATTTAGCGTATCCAGAATAAGATCCGCATGACGCCCTGGAGGCCTTCATGCGCGCATTCGAGTATTGCTCGGATAAGTGTTATAGATGTAATTAATATTTTTACAACATGACAAAATTGCCTGCGGAAGGCAGCTTGTGAGGAAATGTGTATAATAAGGTGATACAAATTTAAAGTTGGTATAGTTTAGCCTGATGCAGACAAATATTATGGACATTGTTCCAGTGCTGGGTATATTTAGTATTTACTCGTATGCAGCTAAGGGCACCAACTGCGTCTTCCCATTTTCCTCCTTCCCTCTATTGTAAAGCAGAAGACAAGTGTGCTTCTGTAAACGTTTTAGAACAAGCTGCCAGGTATTTATGTTTACAACCACATTAAAAAAGATGCCTACTTCCGGCTTAAACCGCTGGCAGGTAGTCCTTCTTATTACCAGGTAGCACGGTTGTAAGTGTAGTAATATCCACGCGACAGGTACGTGCCATCCTGAAAAAGTAAAGATGTCATTTCTTACATGCCTAGAGGCCAGCATATTCCTCTTTCCTAACAGTGAAATAATTGCTTTTGATGGCCTACAGAGTCATATATGTGTGGGTCCTTCCTCTTCGACCTCGTAGAACTGATACAAAACGGTAACCAACACAAAATACGGAACTTTAAATAAACCAAAAATTGGACCTTCCTACCGAAGCTCGCCACGTTAACACTAGACGCAACCGAGGCCAGTACTGTCATTTAGGCACTTTATTGTTCAGCAGCCTCCGGTACACCACCGTTCGAAGGCTCAGCCTCCACAGCGACGCAAATTGCCGCAAATCTTAAGCGTAATAGAAACATACACCTAACGAAACTTTTCTTTTAGGTATTTGAACGTCTTTGGTCTGCCAGAAATGGTTCATAAGTTCTGTTTTTGGCCTTAGGTAAGAAGTGGAAATGAATTGCACAGGTATCATTAAGCTGTGATAGCGAATTGGTACCTTCTGGTACCTTGGGAAAGATATAGTTCACTGAAGATTCGCATTAAGTTGCTAATGTTCTTTATACGAGCAAACCGTTAGCAAAATATTTCGTCCACCTAAAACTGGTGTCCTTTGAGATCAGGTATACAAAGCGTAGATAACCACTTCACAGCAGCTAATGCACTAACCACGCCATCGGCAATAGGCCTGATCGACATAAGCCATCTTGTATAAGATAAACTGTAGGATGCCGGCAGTCTGGATTAGAGGCATATGAAAACATGCACATCGATTATCATCTTTCGGTAATTGCTTTACCCCTGAAAGCCTGGTTAGTAATTTGTCCATAACGCACAGTGGGAATTTAGCGAGAAGTATACACCTTTTAAGCAGCGGTAGGTGAGCACATAAGTTAAAGACGCTTCCTCCTTTTAGACCGCAAAAGTAAATAACTAAATAAAAAAGCCTTTATTCTCGACAAGGCGAGGCACACCTTTACAGGCATGATCATTTTGACAAAAAAATGCGTGACCAAGAATTTGCAAAATCCGATATGTTTGCCATAACAGTGCTTGTTTGTGCAGGAGGATGTAAGTATTTAATTATGTGTGCGTTTAAGTAGCTGTGCCATTTGCGCCTGTAACTGTTCTACATTCTTGAATTTGTGCTGTCGTCAGCAATGTGTGAGTAGAAGCTTGATGTCCGTGAGTTGTAAAGGATTATCCAGATATCCACGGAGCAGTGGCTTTATTTCGTGGCGAGCCAGGACCGCCAAGTCACAGTGTTGTTAAGCAGACGTTTGTGGCTTTTTATAGGGAGAACGCTTGCCAGGCGAAAACCCACCACCTCCTGGAACCCTGCCGCCAAACTATTAGCTGGAACCAGTTTAACCCGAAACACCCAGCTGGCACCATGAGGAGGTTGTTCGGCTAGCCAAGCTGTGTTGTCTTCGCTGATAGTACGGATAACAGATGCAGCCACGTTCCAAATCAGAAACAAAGGCCTCGGTCGGAACGGGTATGGAGCATTTGGAAGACAGGACGTACAGCCGAATATTAGGCCGAGATAAATAGTTGATGACAGAAAAGACCTAAGTGAAATTTCCTGACTATAGTAACTACTAGATGCGAAAAAACGCGCAGGTTGGCTTAACGAGTAGCGTGCTTACTGGAGGCTTCAAGGTAAGTCATTCCCATTAGTTCACCTTAAGTGAAATTACGCCCTTAGTTTACTCCTATTGGTAGGCCAATCGGCTACAGACGGCATAAAATTAAGCTTCTCCGGGCTGCTTCAGACAGAGAGAGCCAGCTGGATGCGATGGCTGCTATGGACGTGCGCTGGTATAACCACCCTCGCGGAAAAAAATACAGCTTCCTGCTGGGGCTTAGCTGCTTTCTGACTACAGATCTCGGTATTTAACTGGTCCACCTTGGTGGCTGCTAGTTTCGTCTTTCTGTGGTCACCTGTAAAGATCTTTAGGTGGCTCCTGAGTTCCAGTGTGAATGTTAAAATTGTTTTGTAGAATATCGTTGCAGCAATCGTTCACTGGTACCTATCTGAATGCTAGCAGGCCGCTGCTGGTTTGCATATCTGATCCAAAACATAGAACCCACTCGAACTTTCTACAGTACTTGTTTAAGTCTGCAGTCGATAGAAACTGTGTTTCACTGTGGCCATCCAGGATGATGGTCGCTTCTGGCTTGGGTGAAATAGAAGCACGCGTCTTGCGTCGTTGATTAAAGTAAGTTTTAATTACCAATTTCCTCGCTTCCGTGGCGCCAGGATTGGTCAGCACTAAGGAATTCAATGTACAGAGTTTCCTGTCATTAAGCACTTTGGCTAGGGACATAGCATTTGGCAAAAATGGGTTCGGAGTAGATCTGTACAGTGGAAGGAAGACCCCCAATATCTCTTTGGTATATGTTTTCACCTTATCATCAGCACAGTCTTTTTAAAATATCAACCAAGCACTCAGTTTGCCCATTAGACTGCAATTAGAGCGGCAATGAGCTTAGGTGCGTGATACTGTCATGTTTACGGTATTCGTCGAACCGCCAAGATGCGAACTGAGGGCCATTGCTAGTAACCACGGCCTCTGGCACCCCATGTTAAGCGAAAACTCATCTCAGTACGCCAATGGTTGCATCAAATGTTAAACGGGTCAAGCGGAACAATTTCGGCCACTTACTGAAAACCCAGGGCGGTACGATACGGTTGTCAATGCACGAAGCCAAAGAAATCCACACGTACTGCTGCCACAGCTTCTTGAACAACGGCAAACAAGACAGTGCCGCTTTTCTGGGCGCCGTGAGTACAATCACACAGGGCGTACATGATTTCCTTTGCAGTTCCAAATCCAAGTCGATATATGGCCAGTAAACGTAACGTAGCGCAATCATTTTTATACTGTTCACGCCAGTGTGGCCATGCTGAAACTGCCGTAGAAATCTTTGGCGAAGCTTGCTAGGGATACCAACTCTTTTTCCCAAAAGTAAACAAACACTGAAGGTGGATAATTTGGTATTTCTCCGGGACAGATGTTACAATTCCCTAGTTAGCTTGTCTTTCGGGCACTGTATAGTATAAAAGCTGACCACAAGTTGTAGGAGAGTAACATGCATTGATGCATTACGCATTTTTCAAAAGTTATCGAAAGTCCTATGAGCGTTTCCAATAACGCCTGACTCCATGCAGCCACCAGACAGATAGTTGCATTGATAGATTCTTCTTGCTTGCGCTCCTGGCTTACCATTAACCAGTAAAGTGCATCAGCTTAAACAATGTGCTTTGTAGAAAAGTGCATCAACGTTAAGTGATAGCCGCGTAACGTAGTAGCACACCACTGCAACCAGTTTGCGGTTTAGACAGAGATGCACGACTTTGTTCCAAAAACCCTTACTAGCTGCTGATGATCGGTAAGAGCTGTAAACCTCCTTCCATAATGCATTTTTTTAAATTTCGTTACATCGAAGGCTATCTTCAAGCATTCTTTCTCTAACTGTTCATAATATCGCCCCTCAAACTTGTGGGCCATGACAGCGCCACAGCCATAGTTGGAGGCGTCTGTAACCACCGCAGTCTCTAAACTTAAATGGTAATATTTTAGCAGACTTTCGGAATACAGTAGCCTCGTTGCCACGTCAAATGAGCTCTGGTATGCTTTAGCGCAGTTTCCGTGTCTATACTTGGTCAACACTTCATTGTGTGGACCACGCAAGTGATGCTTGTGCGGTAGAAACGAGCTGTAATAGCTTACGAGTCCTAGGAAGGATCTTAGCTTTGCAACATCTTTGGGCGGCGACACCTTCTTAATTGCCACGATGTTCGCTGGTTCTGAACGCCTGCTGTTGTTGTCGATTATCAAACCGAGAAACGTAATCGAGCACACCATAAGGCATATTTCTCAGTTTGGAGACTGAATCCATATGCATCAACACAGCCGAGAAGTTGATCCAAATTTTCGAATAGGTCATCAGAAGCGGATTCTAAATCCAACAGTCCGCCTGCGTCCTTGGTCTTCTCATTTGGTGGTTGGTTGTACTGGTTGGGGGCGGCACAGCAGCTTATGACAGGTTATCCGTAAGGTCAGCAGAAACCCGTGCCTATTAGAAGCACTGTATCGGTAACCTTAAAACTTGCTGAATATATCTTTCAAAATAGTAGCCGGGACATCCTTTTTCTCCTAAGAAACAAGCAAAGGGGCCAAAGCCTGAAAGTCCTGCGGTCAATGCACAATTAAGTGCTTTGCCTTGCAGTTAGAACGCTGTTAGATTCCCCATGTAAAAGTCAAAATTAAATGGTCTGCAGTAGTTTTAGTTTGACTTTGGATAATTTTAATGTAATAACAGAAGAGGATAAAAGCATTAACTCCAAGGCTTTGTGCCCTAACAAAGTACTAATGGCACTTTTATAAATTTTTATCGTATTCGTAACTATTTAAAGTTTGGTGGTAAACTGAAGCCTTAAAATCTTGAGTATATAAACCTCACTGTTAAGTAGCTGGTAAAAGTGATACTGTACATTGCAAGCCTAAATGAGAAACGATGTAAAGACCTACAAATAAATACGTTATTCTGGGATACTTCGAGGCACGCCACATCCCGATTAATGACGCTGCCGGAAGCTCCAACTCTAAACGAATGCTATTGCATTGCACACAAAAGGATACAATGTATTTGGTCCGTGCGCAGGTTAATGAGTGTGTGCTCAAGTACAATTCTCGCAAACCCAGATAGTTCTCCGGCGATAAACAAATGCGGGGCGGTTTGTGCAAACTGCAACCAGGGAAGTATCACGGGGGTGACAACCTCGGGCAACTGCCATGAGTTACTACAGTTCCGACCATATGCGATTTTGTAATGGCAACCCAAACTGCCTGTGCTTACTTCAATAGTGTCACTACGTTACAATTTAATGCCATCAACTCAACGCTTCGGTGAAATGCATAGATCCAGTCAAGCCATCTCAGCAGCTGCTGTGTTATGTATGTACAATGTATCATGTTCAAGGATTTCGACCCACTCAAAGCTATGGCGCTGGAAGTGCCTCAAGGGTGCTTCACAATATGCGCTTTAGTCAGACCATCTACGATCCCAGAATTATAGAGTCTAGAGCTGAATACTTAATCAGCACGCTTTATTTAAATTTGTTCTTTGAAACAGTGATACTCACATTTCAAAGCGGAGAAAACGAATTAAATGTATTTACTGAATGTGATAAAATTGCCCTAGTTAAGTGCAAATAAATGTAGTGACATGTATTCGTGTACGCAAAGGCCTTATTGTTATCCAGCCTCGCTGATGCCCCTTTTAAGTACTTGGCTTCTCTAAAATATTAATAGCACCATATATTCGGCAACTCTCTAATCTCAGGTTAATCGCATCAGGTTTAGATTTGCCTCTGCTTTGAAATATTACAGATTCGGAAGTGGGAGAAGCAAATTTTTGTAGGTAAAACTGCTTCTTCAATATCTTTTACCTTGTGTGGTCAACCCAGTCTTAAGCAAGAATAGTAAGATGTAACGATATGCTAGCCTGCGATGCCTAGTTATTGTGCCAGAAGAGGCAGAGTACATACTTCGTGACTATAAAGTTGTATTGACACAATGGATTCACAAATGATCGGCTTCAAGCCATGCCAGGTTTATGAATCTACAACCTATCAGCCAGTCAGCAGAAACAATATACCTAGTCAAAATATCTTAACTGTAGGCAATTTATGATAATTCAACGGCGTAAATGTCTCAGTATATCTACTAAAACAGCCAGGTGGGTGAGCGTGACATCGTTCAACAGATATCAGTCATCCAAGCCAATGCTTAACTTGCAGCGCTTCTCGGATTTCAGCCTCAAACGGCACAATTGCAACCAAAAGGGTACAACTAAAATTTAACTGCAACCAAATGATTGGGTGCGCTAATTCCGTTGCCGTATTTGTCTGTCATTGCGGCCACTATAGGACAGTTACAATGTGCCGGCGCTTACAGCAAATCATGCTAGACTTGCGATGTAGCACACATATCTCCACCCACATACCCAATATCCTGTGCAAGTTCGAACGAATGAGGCCGGGATGCACGTGAACAGAAGCTAGCCTGCAAGCCTTTTACATGCGCTGAAACAATTCTGTTAAGTCGGGGAATCATGTGTGCTAGACCTAAAGAAGTTAAGGGTCCGACAACAGCCAGATCGACCCTAGACGGATATTATTTAAGCCTAGTCTGGCCATGCGGAAAGTGAAAAAGTCCCACCATTAGTGATTAACATTAACGAGTCAGTATACTCGGGGCAGAGGTATATTGACCAACTTGCACACCTTCGACATTTATCTCAAGCGCAAGTAGACAGTGCAGCTCACACAAGAGATACGGTTAATGGCAAGCACGCCTCCGCCGGTTAGCTATTTGGATTTAGTCTGACTGATAAAAGGCACAACTAACGCGCTGAAAGTTTTGATATATATACCTATATATGGTTGGCGGCATCCGGTTTCGGAATTGCCTGTCACTGTGGCGAGCCACAGGACGCCGGCGCCTACAAAGACCATGGGTGTCTTGCGCTGCATCACCCATAGCTCTAACCACACACCCATATACGGTGTATAACCGAAGGAATAAGACCGGGAGGCATATGGATGGGATCCCCGTTCATCAACGGAGCTGGCCCACACTCTTTCACAGGCAAATCCAAGCAAGCGGTATTTGGGGAATCAAGCGCACACACAAAGTGGTGGCTGGACCGTAGTCTGCTCCACACTGATTGCATGGAACCGCACTTCGAGCCTTGCACGACCACAAGGACCGTGCACCCCGTCCCTCCAGCAACGACCAATTGTCTCCTAAAGCCAGTATGAAAAATGTAGTGGGTTATAGACAGGTAGGTACCTTGACAACATGCACAACCAGCGCAGCCACACCGGGGATATCAAGCAACAGCCAGTCACTCGAAACGACAAGATGAAATAAAATAAATCCGATAATGCGTACAGATACTGTGGCATAACTCTTCGCCAAATTACCGTATGAAGTAAGTTGGTTAGAAACGAATCTGTGATAGGTACGGAAGGCCCACAAGTAGGTTAAAAATGCTACAAAACGCAACAAAGTTACCGAAGATAAGCGCAATTAGCGTAAGCAACATGGCCAGTTAATAGAAGATTTTTCAGGTAGGCAGTACAAACTACATAAATTAAAATGAGATTTATCCAGCTTAAAAAGACTTAGTTAAATTTTAATTTGGTTTAGTCCAACTGTTGTGAAGAAGCGTCAAGAATGCAACATCAACCTCTGCATGGGTCACATACCTTTAAATATACATCCATATATATATATATATATAAAACAGGTTTGCTTCCATCCGAATCGATTAATACTAAACCAGTTGTCTCGCAAGGTGCTGACGAATGCTGACGCCACCCGTACTCTACAAGACAGCAGGACGGGTAATGTGTATGAATGATAGGTTTCCAATTCAACACAAAACATTACAACGAGGGTTTGAGCAGCATTAAAATATCAAAATAATTAAACGATTTAGGCGCGCCAGGGCAGGGCAGAAATGTGTGGTATGATCAGCTGGGTACCATAGGTATAAAGGTACAGGAATGTTACAGGTGAATTAAAAAAACTATGAATAAGGGTCATTTCAGACTTTACAACACTCTAATAAACGTGGCAGCAACATCAGTGATGCACTGGTGAGCGGGAAACACTGAGACAATTGTTTGAGGTAAAGCCAATATCCGGCTAGGAGCAGCTAAGCCAGTAGTTTGGTACAATTATTTCTGGGTAAATAATTGGTCTGCTGGTTGTTATAGGGTAGTGTAAGGGAGTCGAATTTGGACTGAAAGCGTGTGGGGTTACTGGCCTTGGCTTTAGAAGATAATTAGTCTTTTCTAGAAAACCAGGGAAATAGCCATCCATCTAAATATGCAGTTAGTGAAACTGTAGCTAAAGTGAGCTGGGGCCCACGGCGAGCGAATAATGTCCTGGTTAGTAAATAGTTAACCACACGGAAAGTTAAGAGTTAACCATGGTATAATCGTTAACGTATGTCCAAATTGGAGATATTTTGCCAGTTAGAGTAAGATACAGTACGGTTGAGTATGGGCAAATCTGTGCCACTACATATAATATATGTACCTAACTGATGTGTCCGAAAATCACTGCACAAAGGACAGCGGACTGAATGTGAACATACAAACAGCAAGCCAAACACAGACAGGAAAGGCAAAAGCATATTGCTTGCAGCAGGACGGTGAATGGATTGTTGAAAACATTACACTAAATATGACTGTCATAAACACTAGGTACATGAGTTCTTACCAGATGGTTCAGTACAGAATCATCCAAGCAGATGCAGTTGCTGTTAGAAGGGATATCAGCATAAGAATGAAACTTGGAGAACCGAAACATAAATGGGAAATGACAAGAAATAGCGGAATACCGTAATTAATACAAGTGTCAACGGCAGACCACGAATGGTTTTGGTTTAGTGATTCAAAGAATTTATGGTGAACAAGTGGTAATTTGGCATCAGGAGCGGTACATATGAGTGAAAGATTATAGGAGTGGGTTCCTTCAAGTTCCAGTGCAGGAAAAGTTAGACCTTAAACATATAGTGACCAGAACGTATGACCAAAAGAGCATCCAGTAAGTGCTGAGCAGAAGAACGGAATGTTAGTTTTGATGGCCAGAAACGCCTTGGCTTCTCAATACAAATAGAAGTCAGTTACAGTGAACCCATGATGATGCAGAGTTTAGGTATGACATCCAAGTTTATCAATTGCATCAGAGTGCAACTACTGGAGCAAAGTAACAAGCAGACAACAAGATTTAAAGTCCGGAAGGGCTTGGTTGTAAGCCTATATGGCCGAGCAAGACTTTAGTATCTATCAAGTGTATAGTAAAGGTGGCCTGGTTGCCGGTTTGCGCACTACGGAAGCGCACGATAGATGGAAGCTTATGAGGATGGAAGGGTGTAGCGGCCGGTTTGTTGGTATCCCGACGCTCACCTGTAGTACTAGAGTCACATAGATAGACGAGAATCACGATTCGGCCAAGATAGAACCGGCAGCTTGTGTTATAAGTTAAAGAACGAAAGCAAATAAATTAGGTATTGAGGAGATGGGAGTGGAAGTGGATCGAATGGACATCAGCGCTACGACATCACTAGCCTACTGGAGCCAAATAGAATAAAGCAGAAATGAGCCATAGAACAGGCAAGAACTTGAAGCTTAGCAGCCATGTTGAAGTCAGGCAGAATGCGGGACGACTCATGCAGTCAGGTAAGTTAAATGTGGTAGAGGATAGTTAAGAGGATATAAAACAGAAGCTCCTGCAGCCTGTGGTCAGAAGTTGCGAATGATAGTGGGTCGGATAGTCGTGAGCTCTACGGCAGCTTAATCCAAATGGAAGGTCAGCAAAGTGAAATAAATAGGGCTGAAGTAACAGACAGCAATATACAAACGCTGGAAGCAGACGACGATTGGAGTATAAGGCCAAAAGTACATCCAGTAAGCGGTAAATCGATTAGTACTTGGGAAAGTGGTGTGGCTGTGAGCAATAAGACACCACAAGGCTAATGAGAGCCTATTAGCACAGTGAGATGAGACAGGAGCTAGACGGTGCCATGATGCTTAGCAGTAGTAATAGTTTCAGTTATCAGTAAGGAAGATGCCAACAGACAGATATATTATTGCTGGTAGGTGATAACTACAGGAATATAAAGCGAAGCATCATCTACCCAGTGGAGAGGCAGTGTGAACGGTAAGAGTTCGCATAGACAAGAGTGCTATGCAGTACAATCAAATGGAAGCTCCTTGGATTGGAATGGAGATAAGGCAGATAAATAAATAAATAAATATTTTATTCTCGACTACGCGAGGCATGCATATGGAGACATGCTCAAGTAAGTGCAAGTGTACAAAGGATTAATGGCAATTGTAATCGCGACAGCAGAAAATTGTTAAAACATTCATGATTGGTACGGTACAATGGTTAAATGTGAAATAATAATCGTGCCGTCGTGACATCGAGACCCATTTTTGAGGTCATAATCAGTGTGCCCATATTGCCGGCATACTTCAACTAACAATAAATCAATAATCCTGAATGCTCGATGAAAAGTTAATTGGTGAGCAAGCTAGAGAGAAATGTGACAATGTACTGGGTTCGTGCGTACTTAACGCAAAGATCAACGGTGATATCATAGAAAGAAAAAAGAAGACAATATAAGCTTAAAATCGTAGAATGAGGAGACGACAGCGTATGCAGATGTAGAAGTGACAGTGTAACGAACGTAAAAAGTATGGTGACGTTAGTTGACTTGCCAGTGTGAAGTTATGGCCCACCCAGCACAACGAAGCGTTTTTACCATAAATAAACCACCATCCCGCACGCTTGGGACTCAGGATTGGGCGGTGGCGAAAAAGTGGACGTTAAACAAACCGTGCCCCGAGCAAGTAAGACGACTTTCTGGACCAAACAGTGTACGACCTCACCCACGCGCGACATTGAACCAGCTGATAAACGGTAACCAATCAAGTTGTACCGCTACCGGGGACCACAGCACGAGACCCTGTGCACGCTTCCACCCTTTGAAACACGTCATCTAATGCGGTATCCTACTTAGCTGATACGAACCGCACTCCTCACCGTAATTGCCGGTGCACCGAAATTGGGAAGGCACTTCCTGATGACGCGCTCCTAACCCCTTTTTGTCAGCACTGCAAGGACGACCCGGTGCATTTCCTTAGACAAGCAGCAGAGGACACAAGCTGAAGTGAGGTTGTTATATCTATGCAACCGTAAGAAGTGTAAAACTTTAGGTTTTCAAATCCGCGTTTTCATCGAGGGTGTTGGTACCGACCTGCACTGTAATCGTAAAGCGACCTTAAGCTAAAATGTGGTAGTACCTCACGCTATTGCAGTAACTGCCTCCGTAACCTAGGAATTGCAGATTTATAGCGCGCGTTATGTAGCCAATTTTTGATGCATTTCGCCCCCGCACTGGACGCGATGCCGGTGCTGTAAAACTTCATAAATAATATGTCTAATGAATGGTTGCTTTGCTATACATGCACTTGCCACATTTGGCCTGGTAAATTGTAGTTTTTCTGAATGCCAGCAGGTTTCCGGCCCCTGAGTAATTCAACTGCGAGGCGACTGCGTGTGTGAATGCGCGCTCACACATGTTTTTGGTACACTCGGAGAGCGTTTCCCTTTGTATTCCTTGCAACAATTCCAACTGATGGATATGAAGCAAGTGAACGCACGTTTGTGCTCAAGTGAGGCAAAGTACGAATTTGTCATGTATCACTTGTCTGCAAGGGAGGCCAGGAAGACGTACACGCGTTCCACATTGGTGAAAGATTTGCATGCCAGTTAGGGCTTGTGCAATTACCAGCAATACGGCAACCTTAATTGAATAAAGCGCAGTACCCATTGCGTTCAAGACGCGGAGAACGAAATGCAAAAGCTCTTAAAACAACAGAACGGGTGGTCAAACATGTTATAAGTTTGCCGTTCAAATGTTTAACAGCCTTTTGAAGTTCTATTTTGACAGCCGTTTGCTCACGGTGGCATGTGGGGCCGTACTCAGCATCTTTGTGGGAAATGCGAAATACTTACTTTCCGCTTCGCATGTTTTTGGCTCCGCCTGCGGTATGAATTGGGCATCCTTCGCCGTTAAAGCTGCTCGTATGGCGTAAAGCGTAATCACAGCATACCTGTTTTGCGCAGGATAGCAAAACTTGAGACCAGAGAAAGTTAAGGAAAGGTAGCTACGGATTCCTGGGAGGATTAATACGTGCAGTTTACACCCACTTTTGTCCTCCTTTGGCATGGCACTTGATTCCGCTGCGCTTGAGATCGGTTTTGAGGTAGCCGACCAATTAAAAACCTTGACGGGTGCATGCGCGGCGTAAGAAGCAGCTGACGGCGTTCACGTCTTCATCCTCGGATGGCTTCTTTCATCCTCCTAAACTAGTCGTTTTGGACAATGGCTGTACTTTAAAAAGCCACGTAGACGAAACGTACGCGAAACGCTTGGGCAGAGTTCCCATTAAAATGCTTTCATCCGTGTCTTCGGTATCCGTTTGACTTCCGAGTGCTCGTTCCAAAAAGCAAGCGTAATCAAAGTCATCTGCGCATTGCATGTCACAATGAACCATACCGTTAGTCCGGACAGTGCTGACTCTTTGTTTCCTGCCCGTCCAACGGAGCTACCTAAGTATCCGCACAGTGTCGTGGTACTGGTAATGTGACACACTTGGAAGAAGTGAAGTTAGGCCATCCGCTTGCATCATCTGCCAATACATTCAGTGGCACCGCGGGTACAGCGTACAATAAGAATTATCCAAATTTCGTAACCTTACAGTAACGAAATTACTGAACGCCTGTACAACGTCTGGTGAAGTCACATGGCCAGTGCAATTGATTCGTCGCCATTACATCTTGCCATTGTCAGATATTCCGCCGATTAAGGCGGCACTTCTTCTTAGCAGGGGTTGATATCCACGTTAACCTTATCCTACGCATTACGCCGAGGCTCGCTGCGTGCATACAGTCAAGTGAGAATGCGCTTACCAAATCTGTAGGTAAGCATTCAAAAGGTGGTGCCTCGTTGTGGCTAGCACGCCTAAACGTTTCATTTGTACTAAGCCGGCAATTTGTCCTTGGAAATGTGTCCCGTCCGTTTACATACTCACCACGTTGACTGCACTTGTCACAGCTGCTGTATCCGGAATGTCCTTTGATTTCTTCACGAATACTCGTGCGGAAGCATGGCATATTAAACTGGATACGTATACTTTTGTTGCAACTGAGCTACTAGGTAAGTTCACCCCGACCTCACATAATATGATGAGTTGTTTCATTAAGGAAAAAAATTACACACATCCGAGGGTTTAACTGGACCATGGTATAACCCTACGGCAAAGGGAGTTGAAACGAAAGGTGCAATGATTCTACACAGAACTGGCCACACCTGTACTCAAGACGAACTGAAAGGAGAGAATCTGTCTATATGCAGTTGGATTTTAACCTCCTGTGGTGGGCTAACATTTTGGCACTGACATGCTGTCATCAAACCAAGGGGTACATCAAGTTGACTGTATGTCCCGGAGTCCAAGGTGGTGCTTTCCGATTCCCCTGGAGTATTCAGCATGGTTCTATATTCCTTCGGCAAGACGGAGTGATATAGCAGTCGAATCGAAAATAGCTTATTACCAGCTGACACCGAGATACAACAATTTCTAATCAGCTGCCGCAGAGAATTGTGCAGTGTATTGTCATTTAGGTCGGATACTCTGAAGACAAGCAAGTGGTCCAAATGATGTTGCAAATCAAGGGCTGCATACACTACGTCTCATTAAGAAAGCTAGTCGCAACCTCATCTTCTGGAACGATACTGCTGCACTGGTTCCTTTCTGGGTTTTCAGAGATAGGTTCGACATCCTGAGTAACTGCACTACGCTATTCTAAACATTTCCTTTGAAGTTGCACAGATATAAACTGTTTCCTCCGGGAACACCCTTACGCAAATAGTGCCCAGTGCATGGTGTGCACCTCGCCAACATTTTGTATGTAAAAAGGCTACAGCTGTTCCGCATCCCTACGCCATTGATATAACGCTACCAGTCTGGGCATAAAATACGAGCACAGGCGGTAATTTTTCCTCATATCAAACACCTAGTACCCTTGGCGCAACAATACATGTTTTAAAAAAGGTAACTCAATTATGAATTACCAACATGAAAATCCCCGAAGTACAACATCAAGTAGGGAGCAGTCAAAGCAACGGCAATCAACAGCGCGCCCAAAATGGTACTGGCCGACAGATATGCATTGTAACAACTGAAAGTTACTCCTTCACCTACCAGTATTCCCGTTGATAACCATATGCGTAAGTCACTTCAATTTGGAGAAAAGCGCGGCAATGTCCTTTTGTTAATATTTTCTTCCAGACGCTTTTTTAGTGATTTTCAAAACCGTGGTGGAACCACGGATCCTCAATGAATTGACACGATGTTTCGTGGCGCTGTGCTAGTGGGGGCTGTGATTACATTCGGTGGTGATCCACATTCGCCATGTTGCAGTGTTGTTAGACGGATATTTGTGGCTGTTTATAGGGAAAACGCTTGCCAAGCGGAAAACCGCCACATCCGGAAACACTAACGTTGCTCCATTGAATGGCAAGTAGTAAGTGGTTATGCTTCTTGTTTAGCGTTTTTTGCTCGGTTGTTGGCAGTCAAGTTGCGTCCCATATATTTGTTGGCTGATGCATAAGGCGAAAGACCTATTTTCTTGGCCCAGTTTTGTCCTGACCGATTGGGTTAGCACGACTAGTAGTTCGTAAATTGAATATTTTTGGCTGCGCTGTGTTTATCGACGGCAGCGCCACGGAAAGTCTTCGAGGGCTATCCAGTGAACTATGGTGAAGTGTTGGTAAAGCCCTGAAGGAAAGGATACTGTCCCGAATAACAAGTTGGTCCTCCAAGGGTAAGTTATAAACTGGATTGGAAATACGGGCGTCCATGGCCAATTAAACGGTCAAAGCAGGGTAAAGAGTTCCGGATGAGTGGCAACCAAAGGAAAAATCCAGTATCGGAAATTGGCCGAACATAATTGTTCTGGCCTTGCATCGGCAGACGCATGTGCCTTCCGAAGTCATCAGAAAAGCTCCAATTAAAAGTAGGTGAGAGTCTGTTACGTGAATCGAACTCAATTGTTCAGGCTCAGAGAAAATTGTATCCTTGCAAGATAACGGGCTTCTCCCGACTCAGGCCTCCTTAATTATACTCCATTAACACCACCGCATGATTTGAATAGCTGCACGTCGATGCGTCGTAGTCTATTATGCTCTAACTATCTAACAACCTCTTTGTATGCTTGCGCTTTACTTGTCCGCTGCCATTCTACCACGAAACCACTCTTAGTTTTCTTCTGTCGTGCAAACAATCCAGGTATTCCGCAAAAGCCGCTCTTCTGCCACACATTTCTAGACCTTTATCTACCCACTACTTGCTGTATTGTCTTAGGCATTTTTTACCTGCAATACTCCAAGTCTCGGGCTAGCAGTCCATGCCCCTATCCAGCTAGGCACTATTACCCTAGCACTCTGGCTGCTGCGGTTAGGTCTCAGGTTCTGATGTCCACAGCAACCTTAATGTACGCATATATTCTGGCTATTCGCGGTCCTTCCGTCAATTAGCCCTTCCTAGCTTTTTAATTCGGCACTCTCTCTCACCTGGTCAGTACAGAGACGCCCCTTAGCTTCTCATCTACAGGTGTTCATTCCTCAATTCTTCGCTGCTATTTTTGCGAAACTTACCCATGTATGAGTCCAAAAGACTCACTGGCTTTCCCTGGGTCAGCATATTCTACGCTCCCCAGCGAAACTTCCCACGCAACAGTTGCATCATAGCAAACGGATCCTGTGTTTTCTTTGCTTAACGGCGCAACGCTCTGCATCCAAGGTATACGGTAGCAACCAACCTATAGGGCTTTGTTTCCGATGAATATTCAAAAGACAATTTTAGCATAATCATTGTTGCACACTGTACATCATATGTTTCCTCTAAATGTTAGACCATAGTACGTAAATAATGCTTGTTTCCACGTCTGTTCTTTGCGGCCCTGTTTGTCTCTCACCTTCCCTTTCTCCGAGGTCTGGAACTTCTTGGAGATCTGGGATCGGAATGTGAAAGAGCTTGCTCCTGGGACAGGACATAGAAACCCCCAAGGACCTACATAGAACACGGCTGTACAACAAGGGGATAAAAATGCACTCACTACCATGACCGTCGTCCAGTAATGGTAGCTGGACATGACGCCTTTATACTCCTGCGAAGTATGCATAATCCTGTAAATTCTAGAAGCAAGAAACGGAAGTTTTGCTCACCTGGACACGAAGATGACGAAGGTCTAACCCTCCATAGGCCTCAGCCATTATGGCCGCCGCGAGCAAAAATATCCTGTTCAGCTAACAGAGGAAATTAGAAGGCAATTGACGGCGGTTAACCGAGTGTTAAATCAGTCGACGAGCTGCTCTGCCAGTTTTACATTAGTGTACAAACGGATTTCTGACAGTGTTTCAGGACGTGGTGGGTTTTCGCCTGGCAAGCGTTCTCCCTATAAAAAGCCACAAGTGTCCGCTTAACAACACTGCGACGTGGCGGATGTGACTCGCCACTGAATAAAGTCACTGCCCACAACTACATACTGGCAAGCCGACCTGAATCCTAATGTAATATTTTCCTGACAAGTTTTCTCTACAAACGGAATGCCCAGCCTGTTTACACTACGCTTACTATAACCCAACTTGTCGTCATGTATTGACGAATTTATACCTCAAGATTAATTTTACAATTTCCAAAGCTTGGACAACTTTCGGCTTATTGCCGATTACAAACATAGCAACGTGTTTGTTGCGAAACATAAATTGCTTGTAAACGTTGATCATGCCTGGTCAGGTGTGTCTCGGAAATTCGAGAATATACTATTTATTTATTTATTTATTTAATCATTTTCCGAGGCAATAAGTTGTAACAACGGCAAAACGCCACTCATTCTTTACTAAATAAGGAAAGTTTGTGCCTCATATTGTAGTACCGCTGCAGTTATGGGGGATTCCCTGGAGGCTTGACGCTGTATCTGCGCCAAACTCGGGAAAAAGACAAGGAACAAAGAGGGCCACACCGACAGGCGAAAAAATGCATCCGGAACGCAGCCGATTAATTTCAATAATGACTAAACTATTGAACGCTTATACTATGTAAATAAATAAATATATAGTATTTTCAAATTCCTTGAGCCAGACAACATCAGATATGATCAAATTTTACAAGCAGTTATGTGGCGCAACAGATACGTTACAACACATGTAATTGTTGTGGCCAAGTTGTACAATTTGCAGAAACAGTCGAAGCACTCATAAGGAGCAAAGTGGAGTGCCAGTAAAATGGCTTCAAGTGTGCGTAGAGTAAATAAAAAAGCACGGTAGCTGGAGTGGGGTCAGTAGCTGAAGACTGAGAGTAACTCTGTTGTACGTGACAGTAAAATATTGGAAAGTGATTAGTCAGTATTCCAATGTGTAACGGTGTGCAGTGACGTTATTCAATGGCGAGTCCCGTCCGCCACGTCACATTGTTGATAAACGGACATTTGTGGCTTTTATTGGGCGAACGCTTACCAGACGAAAACCCACGACGTCCTGGAACGCGGTTGTCGATCGCTATGAACAGTCATGTACAACTAGCAAAGCGGTTGTTCATGCAGTTATTCGCAGTCGAGTGACTCCTCTGTTGGCTAGAAAATGGCACAGCCAGAGTTCAACTTGGACGTTGTGGGCAGTAGAGGAAGAAGTATGGTATTGAAGGTAAGTAGGATGCCAAGTGTATGGGGCCTCACTTTCTCTGCTTGTGTATATTTTCTGTGGTGTGAAGATTTCGTGTCCAGCTACCCTCCATGCAAGCTGGTGGTTGAGGTGTTGTATGCAGATGGTTGGATTTGAAGTGAAGCCTTGGTCCAGGTATATCCTTGTTGGTTATTTCGTTCCATCTCAGACGGAGGAAGTTTCTCAGTTTAATGCTGGATCTCGAAGATATTCACGAACTCAGAGAAAAGGGAGCGAGAGGAACAGGCCGAGAGAAGACCAAAAAGGACAGTCGTGGTACCAAGCATTGGGGAAATCCTACTTTAAGACATTTACTTGAGACAACTGGTGTACAATGTGTAACGGATATTACGCTGAAAATGTTTTTGATTACGCAGCTGAAAGCATGGTCCAATGGATAAATTACCTTCTTGCTGATGAAGAGCAGGGTTCCATGAAGACATTTACATGGACTTAGCTTCCGGCATTAGAATCCAACCGGAGACCAGACGGTGGGTAGGTAATCACGATTGGTTGCCATCGGAAATCAGAAGATTCAGTGACCATGTGGCGATATTTAAATATACTACACGGGATGAGGATTATCTTAGACTACATAGTAACAATTAATTACATAGGTATATGAGGATGGGGAGCTGAGCATAATGAAAGCCGGCTAGGATTAAACGGATATGTAAGGAGGACTAAGCGTCAAAGGTAAGACGATTGAGAGATGATGCTAATGGACTTAATTTAGTGCTATAAAGTGAGAGTTGGGTTAAGTGTTCTAGTTAATAACGGATAACCACAGTGTCAAAGAATAGGTCAAAAAACCAGCAAAAGGTAGGTGCTGCAAACCTTCTACAAGAACGCAGCTGGGGAGCAAAGGTGTGGCACCTAGCAAGCCTTAAATATGCGCAGAGATGCGAGGAGGGTACGCCAAATCGCGGTAGCTAGAGGTGTTGAATGTAACACAGCCGAGATCAAAGCGTTATTGAACAGGTCCTCAGCGGCCAACTGTAGCCACTTGATTAAGAAATTCATGCAAAATTGGATACCTAAAATGTCACAGAATAAGTCACCGCGCCAGTCAGTTGCAATGAAAAATAACAACCGTTATAGAAACGGATTGAATTAGACGGAGCTTTGTATATCCACAGCGTTGTATAGAGCCGAGCAGAGAAAATGGCGCTAGAATAGCGAGTATCAGTGGGCGGGTAGAGCTATTCGATTAAAATTTGGTCACTAGTGGATACCTACCGTGTCGCCTAATATGTCACCGACCCAACTGAGTTGTGATGCAAACGGTCCAAGTTGGGGAATAAGTGGTGGCACCCAGCAGGCTACAGAGTAGCTTAGAGATGCATGGAGCCAACAAAGGCTACCTGCTGCCAGGAATAGTTGACAACAGTAAGGCAAACAACGGATAACGGTGGTCGAACAGAAAGAGCTGTGGCCTGCAATGGCATTCGGATTGGGCCTTTAGTTACTAGTGGAGCCTACGGTGGCACAGAATAGTTCAACTAACCAGATGAACTGTGATGCGATCAGTTCAAGAGAAAAAAAGTAATAAAAGCAGTGACTCCAAGCGATCTCCGGATATTCGCAGAGGTTAATGGAGCCCATGGCGAAGATGTGCTGCTGAACAGAGAAAATAACGTTAGGGTAGAGCGTATCAGTGGACGCGTAGGGCTATACGATTAACACTTGGTCAATAGCGGGTACCTACAGTGTCACCGAACAACCTCCTCGTGGTGCCAGCTGGGTGGTTAGGGTTTATCCCGTTACAGCAAATAGTTCGGCGGCAGTGTTCCAGGACGTGGTGGGTTTTCGCCTGGCAAGCGTTCTCCCTATAAAAAGCCACAAATATCTGTTTAACAACACCGCGACGTGGCTTATGTGACTCGCCACAAAATAAACTCACTGGCCCGTGGATATCCGGAAACTGCTATCCAACCCACAGACATTAATCGCCTATGCTCACATTCCTGAGGATAACAAACAGTCAAAAATGATCCGGCATATTCAAAGACACTAGCTACATTCATACAAAATTACATACGTATATACACTCATACACCTACATACACTGTTATGCCAAATATGTACTTTTTGTACGCTTTTGATCACACTATGTTAGCTAAGCATGATCATGCCTGTAACGGTGTGCCTCGCCTTGTCGAGAATAAAAGTTTATTTATTTATTTATTTATAGTTGCGTTGTAATGCAAAGATTGAAGATAATAATGTTTGGAAATAAGTGGTGATTTCAAGCGGGCTGCAGATTTGCTTAGAGATGCATGGAGCTAACAACGACTAAGTGCTGCCAAGAAGGGTTGGCGACAGTAAGGCAAACAGCACATAACGGTGCTAGAAGAGAGGGGGCTGTGGCCAGCAATGGCATACGGATTAAGCCTTCAGTTACTAGTGGAACCTACGGTGGCACAGAATAGGTAATCGAACCAGCTGAGCTGTGATGCAACCAGTCCAAGAGAATGTTCCGAGCTAGGTAACTTGTTTGCAAACTTTTCACCATCTTTCTTGGTGGCATCATCAATGCGGGATTGATAACAGTTAAGCAGATGTAGCTGGTGGAAAGCGAACCGAATAGTGGATCCATCAATGTGCTTTCTTCCTACCAGCTACTGCTGCTTAACTGCTATCAATCCCATACGGATGAGGTTAACTCGAAGGATGGTGAAACGTTTGCAGTCAGGTTGCCTAGCTCGGAGAACCCCACAACAACTAAGCAAGCCTCCCGAGCTACCAGTATTCCAAACCATCTCAAAGTCCAAGAGAATAAACTTTTAGAGAAAGAGTGGTGAACACCGAGCTCCAGCTATCCGTAGAGTTGAATGGAGCTTATGGCGACTATCAGCTGCTGAACAGAGATAATGGCTCCTGGAAAGGTAATAGCAGTGGCTGGTGAAGCCATTTGATTAAGATGTTTGGTCCCTAGGGGATAGCTACAGTGTCAATGAATAAATCAACAAGCGAGCGAAGGTTAGTGAGACAGACATTCGAGGAAAAAATAGGGCGGTGAGTAAAGGGGTAGCTCCTTCAAAAGCTACTAATACGAACAGAGATGCATGGAGCCAACAACGACTAACCGCTGCCACGAAGCGTTGCCGAGATTAAGGCGCATGGCAGATAAGGGCGCTAGGTGAGGTCAGTGGCCAGTAATGGCATTCGGATTAAGCCTTCGGCTACTAGTGGAACCTACGTTGGTACTGAATAAGTCACCAAACCAGTTGAGTTGTGCTGCGAACGGTGCAAGTTTGGAAATATGTGGTGGCACCCAGCAGGCTACAGAGTGGCTTGGAGGTGCATGGATCATGTAACCAAAACTGCTAACAAGAAGTGTCGACGACAGTAAGGCAAACAACAGATAACGGTGGTCGAAGAGAGGGAGCTGTGGCCAGCAATGGCATTCGGATTGGGCCTTTAGTTACTAGTGGAACCTACGGTCGCACAGAATAGGTCATCGAACCAGCTGAGCTGGGATGCAAACAGTCCAAGAGAATAATCTTTGTGGAGAAGGAGTAGTGAACACCAAACTGCAGCTATCCGTAGAGTTGCATGGAGCCCGGGGCGACTAGCTGCTGCTGAACAGAGATAATGGCTCCCGGAAGGGTAATAGCAGTGGCTGGTGAAGCCATTTGATGAATACGTTTGGTCACTAGTGGATAGCTACAGTGTCAATGAATAAATCAACAAGCGAGCGAAGGCTAGTGAGACAGACATTCGGTGAAAGGAAAGGTCTGAGAGTAATGGGGTGGCTCCTTCAAAAGCTACAAATACGCACAGAGATGCATGGAGCCAACAACGACTAACTGCTGCCACGAAGAGTTGACGAAATTAAGGCGCACGGCAGATTAGGGTGCTAGGTGAGGTCAGTGGCCAGTAATGACATTGGGATTAAGCCTTCATTTACTTGTGGAAAATACGGTGACACAATACAGGTCAACACTCCAGCTGAGTTGCGATGCAAACAAACCAAGTGGTTAAACGTTATTTTGAAGGAGTGTATTCTAGCTATCTCCGGATATCTGCAGAGCTGAACGGAGCCTAGGGCGCCTATCTGCCGCTAAACAGATAATGATTCTAGGAATATTTTTGTAAACGAGAATGGATGTTAGCGACGCAATTGAGCTGCCTCAACCAATGGGATTCAAAATCTTTTATCATTAGAAGATAACAATTAAGTCCGTCGGTGTTATGGGAAGCTGTAGGTAAGACTGGATATCCAGTTATTTGGTGGAGACAAGCGTTTAGGCTGTCTTGTGTGGATATGCTTTAGTTGCGATCGGGTTCATGCTCCCACAGCTCATCTTCAGGAATGCATATATCTTGGAATACAGATATTGCGGTAGAGTTTAGCAACCTGTGTAAGGAACTTCAAAACTGTAATTATTATTTAAATATCACATTTCCACGTGCATCATTAGTGACGAAATATAACGAGAAGCGAGCAGGTCACGTCTCAGTAGAGCATGAAATGTTGTTCTAAATTATGAGTAAAGAAGGGGCAAAGTTTTGTTGGGTCCAAAAGCGCAGATGCCCAATCTGTAGGACAACAGAAAGGCTGACGGGTTGTGCTGAATATGGAAAAATGTATCGGTCAAACAGGGTGACATGGACACTTTGCTTTAGTTATTTATTGGTACGAACGTTTGAAGTTAGAGCGGACAAACACCTGTAAGGTAAGATCCAATGAAGAAGGAATGCGGAGAGCACAAGAAGAAATGAAAATGGTTGATAAAAGTGGCTCTAATTGGAGAAGTGGAAAAGCCAGCGACGTTTTCCAGGTGACGATTCATCCTTGTTGATACTAAGAAAGATGAGGTATGCCCAACAGTGCATATGAGATGAAGGTTACAAAGAGTTGCGTCGGCATAGATAGTTAGCACGTTCACCAACGCGTTTTAGGATGAGGGGCACAGATTGTTGGGACTGCATAGCCTAGATCGTTAACGTGTCGGAGGTATGGATGCCATCAGAAAGCAGGGCACTGGTTAGAAGAAGGTTGATTAGAGCCAGATCCGAAGAGTTAACCGCCCAATTGAAAAAGGAATGCAAACAGCGAGCGTAAAATGAAACCATAGGGTCGGGAAGGAAAAGTCGCATTTGCGAAGAAGTGGAAAAGCCTGCAGAGCTCTCGAGTTGCCAACTGTTCTTTTGAATCTGTCGATGATTCAGCGGTAAAGTCAGTTGTCCGAAAGCAGGGGACAAAGTAGACAAACTGGAATGTTAAGTGGTGCCTCGCGACTCAGCGGTCGTCCCAGAGGCAGTCAGGTTGCGTGAAGTAGCATGCAGATGGTAATATTTATAATCCGAAAGGAGAAAATTATAAGAATAGAATGGGTAGATGACCCAGTGCTCTCGTTCGTTTTCATACTCTCGTTTTCTGGCCAGTTAACGTTCTGCAGCTGGGAAACTTTTGAGAAGAACAAGTCGTTGCTTAGTGATAAGCGGAACTGGTTAACATTCAAGGGTGCCCTTGCAGTTAGAGGTAGCCGATTTCATAACTAGGCTTATCTGTAGAGGAGGTGGTTAGTATAAACACCACTGCATTCACGGTAGGATAAGGAATTGTAGTCTAACGCAGAAGAGGTAAGAAATGTTATGTGAATGTGAGACAAGCATTGGTAGAAGCATGTTGGGGTTGTTGCTAAGCTAAAAATTTACGAGATTTCTTTTCATTCTTTGCATCCATATAGCTACAGCTTAAGTATGTTGCATCTACTTTGGTAGCTGAGAGTTGTATGGCCCAGAAGGAGTTATGTGAACGTACTCTGAACATTTTCAATGGCTATCCTGCCGCATATTCATAAACTGGTTTATGCTATAGGGCAATACTCTAACAAATGCAGAGCGCATGTTTTACAGAGTGCAGTCCTAGATACTTGCATTTTCCTGGTTTCGTTAATTTATCCGATGATAGACCGCTTTTGAGAAGCTGTGGTCCAGATATCCTGCAAGGTTTAATGAAAATTAGTGGTGAACGCCAAAGTCCATCACTGTATGAAAATTCCTTAGTGGCGTGCCTTGTAGCGCTGCGGTTCGGGTGACAGTGCAGCCGTATGAAAGGACATCGCAATTCGCAGGCGTGCATCCCAAAGTCCATCCGCTAAATTAAGCGTCTAACTCCCCTTAGCCGTGCTGTATATGGGAGTTTGTTGTGTGCAATTTCTATGGTTGAAACGAGGAGCCAATTTTGACGCCATTAGCACAGCGGTAGGGTTTGTCAAATATAAAACCCGGTACGCGTCATTGCTAGAGTGCACGATTAGTAGCAGGATTAAAACGCTTGCTCGGATTACGCCAAGTTTGGCTTATTTTGGAGATGACCCTTTATTCCCCATTATTACTGACTGTAAGCGAGATGTATAATATGATGACAATCATGTGAGCGGTCCGTCAGCGGTTCCGTATACGTCTAGGTTTGTTAAGTGTTTGACCTGTGGTACACTGTGGAAGGCTTGCCTCATGTCTAGGAACATGATGACTAATGCTGGCTTGCTGTCAAGTGGTTGCGCTGCATGACATAGGAACTAGAATTGGCACGTTTGACGGGAGTTAAATGGCAGGAGTTCTTGTTGTTGTCGATAGATAGGATTGTAAGTAAACAGGAAGGCGGAGTAGTTTTCATTGTCTATGCGTCCCCTCACTCTTGAAGCAATAGCCAAGCGGCTGATGACGCTAAAGTTATCCAGGTTTTGAGGAAGGTCTTGTTGTGTCTGGAAATGACGATTTCTTGTTTGCTTGTAGTTGTATACATCTTGCGTTTCATGAAGAGCGTGTGTAGCTGGAGAAGTGGACTGGCTTCTACTGGCCTCCGTGCACCAGCAGTACGGCTGGGAGACTATCGGGACCTGGGTGTGATGACCGCTTAGCTTACTTTATTACGCGTACTAGAAGGTAAGTCAAAGTACTCGTTTAAAGGGAGGCAACTGCGCGCTTATGCGGCACAGCTTACGGGGCCCTATTGGCATCGGTGAAAGAAGCACAGACGTACCTGTTGAGAGTCATATACATTTGTACAGGTTCGCTTATAACGGATGTGTCAGACAGTCTCAGTGATACAACAGGCGTATTTTTGACTTTGGCCCAAGCAGTTAAATCAGCGACTTGGTTTTGTTGTTAGAGTTAGAAGTGACCCCATCTTCAGTTATCTTAGTTGGTTCCTGGGTAGTTCGCCGATTACGACATTAGGCAAACGAGGATGTGAAACTCTTTAGTTCTGGCGCGTCGAGGCGCAGTTTCAGGATCTTCTTTCGTACACTAGTTACCTTGGCTACTTTTCCTGTTGGCTTTGGTCAAATTCTGTTAGCGATCGATGCATCTAAACCTGGGTAGCCATAGCGATTCCGATACATGACGCACGTGGCCGTGTTTACATCAGCAGACAAAAAGAAGTTGTCCAAGTACGCTGTACGGACTAGGAATAGAAACCCGCTTTAAGTAATGCGGCTGAACATTCAGGAACGTTTCTTACGTCACATAGAAATGCAGCGTTTAGTAAAAATTTTAAATGAGACTGACGACTTTGTGGTCAAGGCCACTGTGTCGCTCCAGTGCAACAGTAACTGCATCTGCAAATTTACGGATCAGTAACCCTAGTGTGATCGTGGATGTGCCTGGTCTAGTTGTTTGCGTGGATGATGTCAACGAACACCTTTAGTTGATGGGTGCAACCTGGTCGCTCCAGGGGCCAAACAGCATAGTAAAATCTTCACCCATATCATGTGGTGTAGAAGCATGTAAGAGACTTCAACAAAAAGCCCAGTAAGTTCGTTAATCCTTTTACTAGAGAAGAGTGCAAGGTTGCTTCTGCACACGTTAAGGTGGTCTCGTTGACCACCATTCGCCTGGATCAGGCTAGAGTTCTCATGGTCACCTAGAGGTAGCACTTCAAATGCAGGCGCACGAAAGTCGTCCAGGACGTAGAAAAAGCAGCCGATGTCAAGATGGTTGTCACGTCCGTTGCAGAATGTGGTGCAGCCGGGGATCAGCAGCGGGTTGTCAGGGGCAATTGAAGGGTGTCACGTTTCTAAGCTAAGGATAATTTGAGGATGAGAGAATGGGATAAATGAGTTGATATAGAGCAGCTTATGTGTAAGAGATTTTGCGTTGATAAACAGAGTGTTGTATGATTCATTGCAAGTTGGATTAGAAGAGTTAGTTTTGTAAGGCACTGTACAATTTTGTCCAACTGGCGCAGGGTGAATGGAGGTGGTTAGCATAGGCAGCGTAGGTGTTAAATTGTTGACTATAGGGAGTACCTGAGTATGAGCCTAATGCCAACAAGTCGCCAACGAGCCATTGGTCGTATCGTACTTCGAAACATTTATCCGCGGGCCGATGCAAAATGATTAATGCTAGCTGCGGGGAGCATATGAGTAGCTGGATGTAATAGAGAGCTGCTGAGTGTACATGAAATAATGGGTATGGTGGGCTGTGATCTGTCGCATCCCCTGAAAACGGACAGTAAGTGGTGTAGCCTTATTGAAGCGCATGGCATCCTGCTGAATGCTTTGTTCTAGAGATTGAGGATTTGAGAAAGCAGGGTGGTGTTCGTGTTGATAAGCCAGTAGCAATTAGCAGGACAGCGTTGTCCTTGGATAGGTGCTGTAGCTCTCGGTGTGTTTTGAGGAATTTCTGAGATTTGGCTGCGGCTTTGTGCGTCTAGAGTTTCGCGGAGACAACGCTTTCAATATGGCTGACTAGAATAGTTGGCTGTAACTGTCCCAAGCAAAGACCAAGGTGCCGGGGCTGGATGTGCACTAAGCGCTGGCGGTGACTCTCAAACTATGCGCAGGAAGCCAGCGGTTTAGGGCTCAGTCTGCATGTTGTCAGTGCGCATAGAGAACCAGAGGTTGTTAGTCCGGAGCAATTGCCGGGTTCCCGGGTGATACAGATGTAAAATAACGGCTTTTTAAGTTGCCTGCAAGTTGTGGTGTGTCAAAAGTGACACTGCGGAAACACGTTTGCTTGTGACGTTAGAGTGTGCTGATGATAGAATGGTTAAGGGTACTATTACTGTATAGGTGTGGAGATGGTAGAGATGCATGGCGGAAACTCGGTAACGCGCTCACTGCCTGTGGTGCCATTAAGCGACATGGTCATTACAGCATCGTTTGCGGCGTGCTTAGGTTTCGAAACCAGTGTTCGCGATCTGTTTCGTGCTGGACACCTTAGGTTGTTGGTTAGACATGTCCAGGCCTACAATGCGTGTCAACAAGCGCTAACCGGCAGGCACCGCTTATCGAGTCTGCTCAGGGTCGTCTTGCGAGGCGAACGTAAAGCAGGTTTCGAGGTTGCTATTTGTAGGGGCGCCCGGTCAGATGTAAAGAGGATGGAAATGAGATATTAGTGGCAATAGAATTAAAGACTGGTAGCTAAGGTTGTTCCGCTGGCAGGTGAACTGTTCGCTTAGCTTGGCAAGTTAGTTGCAAACGTTTGTCACCAATCCAGTTGACATCATCTGTGCGTAGTTGAGTGGCGGGCGGTAGTGTAGGATAAAGTAAAAGAGCGTCGGTGTGCGTGCGCCGATCGTGGTTTGCAGGCGCTTTTGTACTGCCGTCATTGACCGTGGAAGTAAACAATTTTATCAGTTGCGATTTAGATCCGCCTTCAGCCCGGCTGTTGGGCGAATGACATTTGACCTTGACTACTTGGGTTTTGTAGACCATGTCCGCCTGCGCTGTTGAGCGAGTCTGTCGTCGGTTCCGGTTGCCTAGTCACATGTTCCACCGGGTGCACTCGATTTAGTTGGCGGTCGTACGCCAGTGGCTGTTCTTGTGATTCATGGTGTGGTTGCTGTGGTAGTTTAATACTTGGGCCGTATGCGTTTTCTTATGATACAAGCAAGATTGTGGTGATCCGCCGGTATTCACAGTGAGCAGTATATCCAGAAATGACAACTTGTTATCCTCCTCTAATTCTTTTGTAAATTACATATCTTCGATTGTGCTGTTGAGTAAACTTGCGTGGCCTGTGCTCTGTTTCGTTTTAGGATGACAGAAGTGTAATCCAGGCAGCGTATTCAGGGTTTTGGCTGATAGGTGGCAGTGCATTGCGCACCAATGAGTGGTACTGCCGAGGTTCAGGAGATCCCAAAAACTTTCCATGGTATTGTTGTCGTCGGACTGGTTGATTATCAGGTGCTTCCGTCATGGTTTCTTTGGCCGCGTCGTGACTGATTGAAGTGAAGCGCGGGTTAACGTCGAATGTAAACATTATTTCGTGCTCTTATATCCTGACACTTGGCAGTTTATTGGGGAATCGTTCAGCATCGTTGCCGCTATATTCGAATCTAGCAAGCGAATGCTTTAACCTCCACAAATCCCTCGCTAGGTTAGATGATGGGGTTCCGAGGAGCAAGGCTGTTATTCGTAGTGGGCACTACTCTTGTGAACTTCTGTTAGTCCATAAAACAGTGCAACCTCCGTATCATCAGCTTTTATTCTCTATCTTTCCGTAGCGGTGACCTCGTACTATTTATGTGGTTTCCTCAGCGTTGCGTTGATCTAGTTGACCAGCTATGAACTAGGATCTTGACAAATTTGGCGATATGTAGTTGTGTCTGATAGCAATTCTTTGGTATTGGTATGATCCCCTGATTTGTCCGCAGCATCAACAATGCTGAACCATTCCTCAACAAACTGGGGAGTGTCAGAATAGAAGAGGAGGAACTGATGTTTTCATTTGATGGCACCGTGCTCTTTACTGCAAACGGTCAAGAAATGCTTAAGAAACCATGATGGAACTACCTGATAATCAAACAAGCCTGACGACAACCGTACAACCAGAACGCTTTTGGGATTTCCTGAACCTCTGCATAACCACTAATTTCTGCTTTGATGGACAAGTATACCAGCACCTGAAAGGAACACCCATGGAATCCCCAAATTTGGGGCTCCTTGCAGAAGCCGTAATGAAAAGAATGGTGCGCCTCGCACTGCCATCTACAAGCCCAAAACCCTTGATACGATAAGCGGAGGACATATTTGTCATCGTAAAACGGCACAGAGTACAGGTCACGCAAGTGTTGCTCAACAGCGCATTCGAGGATTTCAAAATAATCATAGAATTAGTGGTGGATAACAAGTTGCCATTTTTGAATGTACTGGTCACTCTGAATACCGGCGTGTCACTGCAAACTTGTGTATGTCAGAAGAAAACGCATACGGACCAGATACGAAACTACCACAGTAATCACCCGATGGATCACAAGAACAGCTGCATTCAACGCTTAGGTAGAAGGACGGAAACGCACCGCAGCACAGCCGAAATGCGGAAACAGAAAGAAGAGCACCTATATCAAGAGTTTAGCAACAACGGTTACCCGAGCAATTTCTTCTGATAAAACCTAAAGAAACGAACGTCTCAGCCCCAGCAGCAGCAACAGTCACCTCAGCAAGCAAACAAACGAATAGCGCTCCTTACATCAAGAACGTCTCCGAAATAACAGGAGGATTGCTGCAGTCACATGGGATCACTGTGGCTAACAAACCAAGCGCCACCCTAAGGAAATTGATCTCAAGACCCAAAGAGAAGGTCAATGAAGTCAACTAATGCAATGTCATCTATCAGCTAAAATGCAGCGACTGCGACAAAAACTACGTGGGATAAGACTGGAAGAAACCTTTGTACACTAATCACCGAACAAAAGTCGGCCGTCGGTAGACCTGATCCGCACTCATTGGGTTCTGCGCAAGAACAGCCAGAAGGCCACTATTTCGATCTGGAGAATGTGAAGATCCTAGCACGTGAAAGCACAAAACACGCGAGGGAGTTTTTGGAAACCTAGTACTATGCAATAAGTTTAATCAATCGACACATCGAACTGGACAAGTATACGCAACGCTACTGGCAAAGTACCGCCAACTAACTCGATTGAATCCGGTGGAAAGTGTGACTAGCCAACCGGAACCGACGACAGACTCGCTCAACAGCGCAAGCAGACAAGGGCTACAAAACACAAGTAGTCAAGGTCAAATGTCATTCGCCCAACAGCCAGGCTGAAAGCGGATCTAAATCGCAACTGATAAAATTGTTTACCTCCACGGTCAACGACGGCAGTATAAAAGCGCACGCAAACCGCGATCAGCCCACTTACACCGAGGCTCTTTTACTCTATCCTGCACTACTGCCCGCAACTAAACTACGCACAGATGATGTCAACTGGATTGGTGACAAACGTTTGCAACTAACTTGCCGATCTCTGCGAACATTACAACTGCCACAAAATTCTGCGCTTTTTTGAAGGGGAAGCTAACCAGTGCAAAACGTGTAACCAGTTGAAGGCATTTAAAATTGTATAAACAGAGCATGTGTCCGCTGCTCTTTCGTACGCGACTAGATATACTGCATTCCAACCATAACTTGCTCACTCCTAGCTGGTTTAGAGGCGTTTTGTAGTGTTGAGCGATCTGGGATATTGAATATTTTTGTATTGTTTGCACAATGTATGCGAACGTTGACTACACACACTACTGCTCTCAGCACGTTGCAAGCCACTATAATCGAATTCTTCGTAGGCTTTTAACTGCAAAATAGGTGCGCCAAGGACAGTTGTTTAGTCATCTTTTTGACAGTAGTCAGTTTATTTTTTCAAACGAGCACCTGATTTTCTATTGCACTGACTTATATTGGTGTGACATTGTGTAATGCAACGAAAGCGGCTTTACATTCCCGCGTCAGAAGCGGATTGGATAAAACACAGTCTGGTTTAGGCTTTGTTTTCACTTCAGCGTTTATCGCTGATGCTGTGCTTTTGACCGCCTTGCTGGTGCTAAGTGTATGAGGTGTGCGTTGTAGTCATGAGTCAGGCCTGGGACCTTCACAGATTTGTGTTGCCTTGATTGCCTACTCCTTGCTTTCGAGCGTCTTAAGGAAGTGCGACCATTAGTCAACACGGCAGAACCAACTGAAGTGCAAATTGGAGGTAAGGGGAAAAGGCAAAACGCAAAGCAATTTGCAGGTAACCTCGAGCTAAGCAACAAGTCTAGCAGTACGGATGATATTATGGTGCTTATTTGTTACCTTGAAGTACCAAAATGGAGAAGTAACGCTCCTAAGTGAGACATTGAAAAGCCATAAAACTATAGGTTCAGGGTCCTGAGTGCGCCACGTCCCACCGAACACGCCTAACTCTGTTTTTCTTCGAGCTGACAAAAGTAAGCACCTTTCATAAAAATTATTCCGCAATTTTAGTCAAAGCGGCCTTAATACAACAGCCACAAAACGCTAAGTCAACATAGATAGCGTTAGTGACTTGCGCTGCACCACCCACTTATTACTCCGTGCACTCCAACTCTATTGTAAAACCAAGGGGATTAGACAGGCAAGCATGTAGACGGGAGGTACGCTCCGTTAACAGAACCGGCCTATGTTTCCTTAAAATGTGCAGCAACCTTCCCCGTTGCCTAATTTGGAAGTCATGCGCTGCTAACTATCTAATATGCAGCAGAGCCGTAGCCCGTTTCACCACTTATGCATGGGACAAACCTATGGGCATATCACCGTCAAGAAGACTTAGCGCACTATCTCTTTGAACAATAAATATTTGCCTACTAGATCCAGTAAATCAAAGTAGCAAAGCTTAGGCAGATGACTAACCCATCAAATTTTACGTCAGGCAGTTGCATCGGGGTGTCAAAGCACCAACCAAAAACCACCAAAACTGCGAAATAGTCAGCTAACGCGAGCCGAATATAGAGGGAACAACATACGGCAAGGAGTCACTGTTTTTAGTGTCGTTTTGGACGTGCGTAAGTGTACGTCAAGCATATAAACAAACGAGGATAGAAAACGTGAGAATAAGACGCATAACGAACCCAAAAATTGTGGAGAATGTACAGAGTTAAGCTGATAATAATTATTGAGTGGCGACAGATATGGCGCATAGCGGAATACTCGTAGTTTTAAGTCACCCTAACGAAGTTGCGCTAAAACCGCATACAGTGAGAAACGTCAAACAACTTAACTTCAAAACAACGTCAGCCTTTAAGTACTAATATTTAACTTCTTAGATTGTCGTGCATTCATTCGCTGTTCGTTAGCGATATTTCCGCCGGGTGATTGCTTAGAGCCGCTGGCCAGCCCAGTTCGATTGCAATTGGCACAAATTAGTTACGCAAAAATACTGGTATAGCTTACGCCCTTAAGATTTTATGGGTAACATTGCGCTTCAATTCCTGATAACTTTTGACGTTATTCTTAATTATACTAGGGTAGTAACCTTACAGTTAAAGGCTACATTGCAGAGCACGTGATTGTGCTAAGGGCAAACTTTCTCGTGGACCCCAAGGACTGGCTAGTTGAACAACCTCAGCTTGGTGCCAGCTGGGTGGTTAGAGTTTTAATGGTTCCTGTACGTCTTTCAACGGCAGTGTCTCAGGACGTGTTATGTGTTCGCCTGGCAAAACGTCTGCCTATTAGCAGCCACAAAGGTCGGTTCAACAAATACTGCAAATTCATGCTTGTGACTCGCCACCAAATATGGTCACTGCCCTTGCTTACGTGGACAAATTTATCAACTTTACAGATATCCGTTATCTCTTTAGACCAAGCGTGTACAAATTCCGATCAGTGAGCCAAATGCGGCCGCGTTAACGTTACCATTGGCCCGCGGACAAATCATACAATAATGGATCCTGGATTGGATCTTTTCCTACATCTGTAAATTTGTTATTAACTTAATGTCGGACTAAAAATAACCAAACTTATTTTTACCTAACAAAACGTGGCTCACCTTGCAAAAAGGTTGGACGAGTGCGACGCTGTCCAACGCAGTCTAAAAGCAGTAACTTACTCACGAACATGGCTGGTTAGCCGAACAACCTGGGTGGTTCGGGTTAATACCGTCTCAGCGAATAGTTCGGCGGCAGTGATTCTGGACGTACTGCGTTTTGCCTGGCAAGTGTTCTCCCCATAAAACCCACAAAGGTCCGTTTAACAACACCGCAACGTTGTTGTTATGATTTGCCACTAAGTAAAGTCACTGCCTCTTTATCTTCCGGAGGATCCACACTTCACAAACTTCATTCACTTCGAAGAGTTCCATTGATCCCTTCATGCGGTGGTAAACACGTCAAACAAACGCACGAAGTCCGTCACACATCACAGGTTCACTCACAATGCCAACTAACAGATACGTGTACATATATACAGACACAAATCCAGTTAGTTACTGGTCAACAGACCATATTTTATACAAGTACCGATCATACTAAATACACAGCCTTAAAGTTTCCAGACTACGCTGCATCCACATGGACAAAAACAATTGTTAACTCACCTTTCATGATCTTCTCATATGTGGTTTCCCAATAATGCATGTACCACAATACGCATACTGAGAAACATCGGCTGTAAAGCTTTGATTATGCCCGATAAGGCGCGGCTCAATGCTAAGGAGAATAATCCCTTTATTTATTTATTTATTTACATACCTACCTGCAGACCTTTGCCATTTTCTAGCTTTAGCAACGTTTTTCCTTTTATTCCATGCGATAAAGTACTTTATTGCGTACAGCAGGTTGGTGGTACAGACGAAGCTTTTGGAATGTAAGCAAATATAAAGCAACCCTCAACGACCACAATGTAAGCCCATATACGACCATGCCCGAGGGGCTGCATAACAAAACGAACGAACGGTGCAAAAACAAGTGCATTCTTCAACATGAAAGTAGCAAAGGTGTTAGCTGGTACAAGCACAACCACCAAAGTGGCTACGATAATAGACGTACTGATGGTTTTATGGTCTAGATCGTCGTGAGTACGTTATACAGCAAAAAGTAATAAAACAAGCAATAAAATAACGTATAGTTGAAACGAACCAGTGCGGTCTCACTTGCGTTATACTGCCATCTCCACACCTAGGCACTGTCATACTTGCCTCAAAAGCAAGTGCAATCGCTGTCAACCTAAACTTCCCTCCACAACACATGTGGTCAGAATTCCCATGGGATGGTCAAGGACCGTGAGGAATGAAAAGCGAGCGTACTCTATGCCACGTCCGGTGCAGAAACGCAAGGAACGGGCCAGCCGTTTTAAAAAGGGGTTAAATTGGGTGACCATGGCGGAAGCAAAACTCGTTGTAGCCAATGTATCGTGACAAAAATCGATAACATCCGCGGCAACTAATCCCAAGCAATCTGACAGGGGTTTAAGCTTACAAAGAAAAGGAAACAAACGGATACGCAGTGGTCGGAGAGAAATATCGACTTTACTGTACGGTGTTAAAGGGGAACCGTTTAGCCGTCTTCTCTACCGCTTTGACAGAAGGTTTCTGCTGTCCGCGCACGAAACAGCTGAACTAGCGGATTTGTGTTGCAATGGTCTCTGTTGCTGCGCGGTATAGACCGCGACAAAAGGCACAACAAGTGTTAATTGCTCGGTTCAATTAAGCACGGCAGTACAACGTGCCACGTCCTCTAGAACGGGAGAGGAGGGTAGCCAATTGTCCAAACAACTAAATCCTCCAGCTGGAAGTGGTAACGAGACCGTTCCGTGCCATTGTGCTGCAATCCCTTGCAAGGAACCAGATCATCTTGCATTGGCAGTGCGATCTAACTTTCCGAAACAGCAATGTGAACGTTAACGGACATGATGTTCAGCTGGATAATTTCATGCAGCACTGCTTGTGTAGTAACAGTATGTGAGACCCCATTCAAGGTGCAAGACTTCGCAGAGGAGTGAAGCTGGCGGCACTACGCCGAATCATCAATTAACGATGTGCAGTGCAGCTGTGGTGAAATAGTGATTCAATTGGAATAAGCATTTTAAGTAACTTTGCGTAACTCCTCCAGACCCGGGAAGCTGGTAGTACAAGGGCCAAGGAATTCCTCTGGCAATCCGGAATAATAAACCACCTCGAAGTACCACCTTGCCTGTGTCTCATTCCCAATTCATATTTAAAGGCTTCCATTTGAAAAGCGATGTAGCATCGTTCACAACCATCTGACTTGAAGACTAATCCATTCCGTCCTCTTGGCTTGAGACCACTTTGGCAGTACCATTTTATTATTACCTTATTCTAGTTTTCGAATACTGATGCCTGTCGCACATTAGCTCCATCTCTTGACTTCTAGCCTGACTGCTAGTCCTCGAAGAACCATCAACATGTGGCCCACTTCCATTTTATTTTAATGGAATTCCTTTAGGACTATGATGATGAATCACTCTCAAACCAACAACTTGCGAATATTCCCATCCTTCCCTACATGCCCAATAATTTCTCCTCCTTAACTGCTTAGAAATATCTTCTTCCTAATTCCGAATATCGTTCCGTGATGCTTCCAACCTTCACCCGTTAAAAGTTAGTACTTAGGTTAAGATTTTGATAGCTCTTAACCGATTCCCATTTCAAACCTACATACTTCCATTTGGATTGTGAGGACGCATTACTCACAATTATTCGCCATGTCATAATATTCATTTCTCCGCCTCATGCTTGACTTCCCTTCGGCCGTACCTTCTAAGTATTGTCTACCTATGAATTCTGAACGTTGATGCCTGCTGCTCTCTAGCCACGTCGACCTCACTGTAGTATGTAGGTTCAGCTCTGGTGAGCCAACCAGCCAGCGGCCCATTCCCGTTCCCTCTTAACAGACTTAATCAAGCTTTTGATGCCGCGTTGCTCACAAACATCCAACTTTCCGACATTGTGAACCCTCCACCTCACGCTTCAGGTCATTTTGGCTTTACATTCTTATTATCATTTACTTCGTATTCTAAATAACTCTGTCTGCTGCTTCTAAGCTACCTCTGTTTGCTAAGCTTCGAAACACCGTCGAGTGTGCGACCCATTCCCATTAAGCTTTACTGGCCTCGGTTTGGATGTGATGCTGCTTCACACACAACCTCTGGAATGCTCAACCGCTTCTTTACTTCATCTTAAGCTTGAGGACTTTATGAACATACTATCCTTTGTTACTATTCCTAGCTTAAATAAATGGTATATTCTCGGTAAAACGAGACACATCTGTATAGGCGTGATCAAATATGCATACAAGCATAGCTTCTATGGAATGTTAAAACATTTCTTTTTAATGAAAGGTATAGAAGAAAAGTTGTTGTCCGTATGAGTGAGCATATCGTCAGGTAATAGTCAGACCAAGGGACATTATGGCGCTGTGGCGCGCAAAATTCCGTCAAAACAAAAGTTGGGGTAATTTCGCCAGGTAGTGATCCGTGAGCACAGGAGCCTGAACAAGGTTTTGGAGCAACCAACAACCATTACGAGATAGGGATGATCTGTGCTCCAACAAAGCATTCTTCATAGCAGAATTAGTTGCACAGGTTCGATGTAGAAGGCTGAGGACTGCGTCAGTGTGAGATACTTAGCT
The DNA here is from genome assembly GCA_944474145.2 of Dicrocoelium dendriticum. NCBI lineage: Eukaryota > Metazoa > Platyhelminthes > Trematoda > Plagiorchiida > Dicrocoeliidae > Dicrocoelium > Dicrocoelium dendriticum. The sequence goes on along the minus strand of OX104068.1, from coordinate 54,682,526 downwards.
GTGACTTTATTTTGTGGCGAGTCACATCCGCCACGTTGCAGTGTTGTTAAGCGGACATTTGTGGCTTTTTATAGGGAGAACGCTTGCCAGGCGAAAACCCACCACGTCCTGGAACACTGCCGTAGCTTCCGTTGAACAGTAGTGCAAGTCGGCTATGCATTGTATAGACCGATTTTGCACTCTATTATTGGCAGTCGGTTGACAGCCAAAATTCTTCGTTGGTTGGCCGAATGGCTTAGTACTGATACGGCAGCAATCGTTGAAGCCGGTCAATGATGCAAGATTCGAAGAGTCGAATGATAATGATGCAGGTGAGTAAACACATTGTTAATAGAGGCCGGCTTTTCTATTGTATTCTTGTTCGGCTCGCAAACCGTGTCCAGCTATCCACGCGGAACTTGTCATGAGGTCGGTGAGTGAAGTTGTTTCTTGTGGCTGAATATGTCCTTAATAGGTAAAAACGCCATTCTCCGCAAAGTGGATTCGGGATTCTTTCAAACGTAAGTAAGAGTAACTGTTTCCATAGCCAAGTGAAAATTCCATGGAAGGCCATCGGAAAAGCCACGTATACGTGCGCAACGCTGTCCGTGAAATGACCTCAGAATAGCTTTAGGTGACTGACGAATAGGAATATGAAGGTAATCACGCCAGAGTTGTTTGTCTTCGGTTGTGGAATGGGGATCCATGTACATATATTATTCCGGGTGAGTAAATGGTTCTGTCTGAGTACGAGGCGAGCTAAACCCATTTGATTAGATTCCGTGAAGGTAGCGCCTCCAGGATGGCGGAATGAGCTCCATTTGGACCGGTGTGTGAGTTTTTCATTTCCCGGAGAAAGGACCAAGCGTTTGAGGATGGGTCGTCCAGTCCCAGTGGATAAACCGTCTTGTTTTGGCGGATGTAACTGTGGGAATCTCGGGAAAAACAGTCAACGGACAAGAGGCAGCCAAACAGAGACAGCAATGAATCAAGAGGCACTAAAGGTTGCTGAATGTTGATATCTGTAACTGCCCAGCTCTTACTGTTTAATTGCGGTACGACTGCTATACCTTGCTAAACCATCTAGCCTGTGGCTCACGCCAATTTCATTTTAACAGACTATCCTTTAACTTGTACTTCCTCACAGCTCACAACCACCGACTTGCCGAAAGCTTCCTCAGCTCACTTCAAGCTTGATAACACCTCAAACTTACATTTCTATTATTATCTACATCAGGATTGTGAAAGTTGTTGACCGTTGCTACTCATTTCTATTTGTTCATTTCTAAAATGTCCGGTTGGCCCCGAAGAGCCACCTAGGTTGTGTCTCATTCTGATTGCATCATTACAGGCTAATATTTCTATTTTAGTACCGCACTGCACACAGCCTTCCGAAATTGCCAACCTTTTCATTCCTTCATTTTATGATTGAGGTCCCTGTGGCCTTAAATTCTCATTGCTGTCTTCAAAGATTGAAGTCAGGCGCCACCTGGCTCCATCTCTTTATTTTAGTAGGACTGAAATGTCTTGATGAACGGCCTGACAAACGGCCCACTTCGTTTTATTTCAACCGGTTTGCTTTAGGACTACGACGGTGTGACGCGCACAATTATCCGAATCGTGAACCTTTTCATCTCTTCACGTCATGTCTGATGACACTCCGGCCATACCTACTTAGCAGTAAGTGCTTCCTGAGTCTGAATGTCGTGGTCCGCTGCTTCTAATCTGTACCTGTTTCTCTTTTGTATGTCTGCCAAACTTTAGATAGCTACTTAGCTCCTACCTAAATTCCATACCAAATTCAGTTCCTTCTATTGAGATGTTGATAATGTCTCTTACAATCAGCCGCCTTGCCATCATTTTGATTTTTTCGCTAATGATTGGGATACCCTCAGCTTTACATTTTAATTATCGTATAAATTTCGAATTCTGCGGGCCGAGGCTTACTGCTCCCTAGCTACTTCTATCTCACTTTATTATGTCGGTTCAGGTCGGATGCGCCAATTAACCAGTGGCTCATTTCATTGCATCTTAACAGACGTCCAGTGGAATATTAATGCCGCATTGCTCACAAACATCCTACCTTCCGACATTTTGACCCCTCCACCTCATGCCTGTTGTCCCTTTGGCCATGCCCTCTTATCATTAATTCCTTCCCGATTTTGAATGTCTTCATTCGCCGCTTTCCAGCTCCATTTATTTATCACTAGTATGACTGCTACGCCCCTAGTAGACACCTAACTTTGGCTGATTCTTATTTAATCTTTACCGGCTACCAGCTCCAACCCAAAGCTGGTTTTATCTCTTTCCCCCTGGTCCACCACGACGGCACCTACAACACGCAATGCAGCGCCGTTGCCATACATAGGCTGCCCTTTTCTTCACTTTTTACACGGCCTATTACCTTGACCGATAATGGCCTACGCAACTTCTACCAGCATGATCCAAAGCTGGGAAACGGCCGAGCAGTTGGCTACTTGCTTCTTGTAACTAAGCTTCACACATCCGTCTCCACTGCCTCTGGTCTCAGCCTTAGCTTGGTGCTCCCCTTGTTACTGGCTCCCCATCGCATCCATGCAAGGCACTAGCCGTGTAGCTACTGACGAGCAAATTACAATTACCCGCATCCACCATCCAGCTGGCTACTGGCCTTCCGTCACCTAACTTGCCCGCGCTAATAATGACAGGCAACGAGATTAGAATTAAAGACCTCGCGCGAAGCAGCACGACAGCAGTAAACAGCTGTAAACGGGCCACCAACCCTACCACGTACATACACGTTACTCCGTCCTGTGTGCATACGTATAACAAGTTTATATGACAAATAACTATGAACCCACAGTATGCATAGCGTTTCAACTCAGAGCGTTTTGTTGCATTCCATTCGTTCCCACGTCTGCCTTTTCATTTCATTTCTCTTTAGCTTGCTGATATCCATTGCGTTTCTTGCTAAGTTATCCACGGATACTTCCACTGAACTGGTTCAATTTTTCCACGACTGGATGGTCCAAGCTTAGTAACTACGTTAAGTACCCTCGCAACCAACACACTGCTTGCATGTACAGGGTTGAAACACAACGTGGCCACAATGGTATGCACCGTACGCTTAAAGATGGAAACTAGATAACAGTTGACTGTGAGAAATAGGGCTGAGATTTGTTTCAAGGCAGAACATAGGGTTGGCACAAATTCCAGTATCATTTGGTGACTATCGACTTTTTTACATTTGCATTAGCAAGCTGTTGTAATTGTGAGGTCGGGCAGGTTGCACGACCTGACATCACTGCTTGCACGATTAAAGCTCAAGACCAACGTTGAACACATTTGATCTTCGCAGATTGGATTTTACATATTTAATCACGCTTTTTTGGCGCGTTACGTTCAACAACGATACCAAAGATATTAATTTATTTTATTTATTCACTGCCAGCCTTACGGGTCATCATCCCATTGATAAACAGGTGGTCTATGAACTAAAAATTAAACGCATGTTCGTCTGTACCTTTTGAGAATCCTGCCCATGACGCCAAATTTAATGTTCCATAGAGCAGGTTAGATGTGTAGACGGTGACGGATTGTAAAAGAATGGCCAATAATGCTCAATGCCCGAATCAGAAGCGCATATAGATCGACGATCTTTCGCTGAGTTGCATGCCTAAATGAAAGCAATGAGCGGAAAAATGTGTATGCTGAAATATGGAAGGAGCAAAAGTGTTAACCGATACAAGTTTAAATAAAAAGCTAGCTCCGTTAGCAATAGCTTCTGTGATGGCTTTACTGTCTGGTTCGTCGTGAGTACCCTTTACATAATGACAAAAAAGTAATAAAAGGAGTCGCAAAGCTAACTCATTGTTCAAAAGAAGCAGTGCAATTCACTTGCGTTAACTTACGCTGTTCTAAATTCTGCGCTTGCAATCACATGTTAGTGCAAAAGATGTTAATAAAATATTATGTGTTTTTGTTTTTAGGTCAAGAAAACCCTTAGTATGTCGATTTTGAACAGAGCACAGTTTATTTTTATGTGCATTTCTTGCGACTACGTTTAGCTTCCGTGATCCTTCTAATTCCGCGGCGCTTTTAGCTTTCCGTATGCCCCATAATATGGGAACACAGTCCAAAGATTTTATAGTGCCGTTCATGCAAAATGCTTCCAAATAGGTGCATAGATACGGCTCTACGTGACTTGCTACTAATAAAAGCAAGGCCCGCTAGTAACTCCTGAACGACCCAGCTGAATTTCACGATGAGAGCGTACAACCTAAACAGCACACGTAAACAATCTAATGCATTCGTTGCGGAGGCCAGAACACTAACTTTACAAAATGTCGTGCTGAAAATGACGTTGTAAAACAGACTGCTGTGTTGCTTGGTATGGTATTTGTGAACAAGGAAATATATTCTTTGCGTTCCCACTGTACATGCTAGAGCAAGGGATTTGTGGAACATTTGACCAGATTCCTAGCGAGCACAGCCCACGGCAAGCCGAGCAATTTACCTTTATTTACCTAATTTCACAGTATACTTTTAGACCTACTTGAGCAATTGTTGGATTATTACTTGGTCCTTACTTTTAAAGACGTGTCTAGGGTAACCGAGAATAAAAGGTTTATTTATTTATTTATTTAAGAGGTAAGTTTACTTTCCAATTAGGATACAAGCATTGACCACACTTGTTTGATTCCCAGCTGGAACGCTTATGCTTTACTTGCAGCGGAAGTACATCCAGGTCAGCAATCACGTCTGCATATATATCCAAACATACTCGAGTAATCATCAGCCTCCAAGCCAGCAACACCATAGTTTCAGCGGTTGCAGTTATCCCGACCGCGCGCCACCGGAATTGTACTTCGCGGGCGTCAAGCAGCCACGGAGTGAAAAGGCAAGTTCATTTTGCCATACACCTCTTTAGATTAAGAACCCGATGCAGCCAACACAATGGCACTAGAATTCTCTAGGTTGCACGCTTTGCAGTCGAAAGGCAATTAGTCCTGGAATACTGCCACTGATGGGTTTGTAGGGTAATACATGGTAGTAAATTTGCCATTGAATGATTAAAACTCCATGCAAGCGAACATGGACTAATATGGTCGATAGTGCAAAGCACCTTTTTAAGAGCACGCTCATTTTAATGAATAATTCTTTTAATTTTTGGGTAAGCGTAGCACGTCTGGCAAGGCACGAGCACGGTAAGAGTACAATGAGTGCTAGAACGATGGGAAAAAGTATAATAACTAAATAAATAAGTGGGCTCTTTCTGTCCGTTAATCCTTAACGGTATATATATGTTTAGATGCATGTGCTGTAGGAGGCGCTGATTGCTGCGGACCGATTATATGACACCGGTTAGCAGATTTTATTCGATCGAGAACGCGTTAGCTCTAGGCTATCAAGCACTTGCTGCTTACAATATCTCACACTCCTTCTGGCATTCATGTAAATAATTTGGTGTATTGCACCACACCTTTCCCTTGAGCCCCAGATTATACAACCCTTCCACGCTTTGGAGTACAGGTTGGAATTCCGCGGTTCATGGCCCAACAATTCTCTTTGCCGGTGTACAAGTGGCATCATGCTCGTAAACTGAACATTCCCGGCAACTAATTTACTAGCGATTATTATGACATTATTATTTATGTCTAATCATACCTAGTATAACCAAATAAAAGCCTTTTATTCGTGATGACACGTGACTCACCAGCACCTGCATTGTCAGGTGGTTGAAACAGCCAAAGAAACATTATAGGCGCACGTACTTCAAACGACATAGATAAGTGTTACCTGACTAAATCGCTTCAGAAAGTACATACTTTTCTCTTAGTTATGTCGCAGTGTTTATGGGTATATCCTTTGGTGGCCGAGTGAGATGTGGCGCCCAAATGAAGCAAAACCATTGTGTTTCCGTTAGGGAATTTCTAAGTGAGGGTTGGTCTTAATGATTTCAGAGCTAGTGCACTATATTTCCGTGGACGTAGGAACCCGAGCTAATATTTGAAAATCCATTGAACGAAAACTTTTATTTCTATTTATATGCCGTTGAGGTCAGGAATTTCGGATATTGAGACAAGTGCTGGCGTTACTTAGTAAACAATGACTTTATTTTGGTCGCCAGTCACAACTGCCACATCGCAGTTTTAATAAAAAGAGGCTTCAGTGACTTACTATAGGAATACCGCTGGCCTAGAGAAAACCCACCAGTTCCACGAACACTGCCGCTTACTACTAGTTGAATAGCAATGAGTCACTAAAAACGTTAACTTAATGCCGATTTTCCGCCCGTTAATTACAGTCCCATGGCACACCCGTTTTTTGATAAGAAATCTTAATGTGGAATAAATAGCAACGGTTGGAACCGGCAAATTATGCTATGAAGGGTGGGGGCAGAGTTATGCAGATGAGTACAGCTGGATTTCTCGTTGTCCATCCATAATACTAATCTTAGGTGCGCTACTGAAAATGCAGTCACTCGCAAATTTAGTGACGGAAGCGCAATGGTGCTTGCTAAGAGTTGAATTATAAATGGCTGAGCATCCAGTTTGACTTAGAAGAAGATGAGTTCATACGCGCTAGTACGGTTGTTCTTTAGCATATTTCAACTAAAAAGTAATCCGCGCAAAGTAAGGATTGCTTTGTAGCGCCGGGTGGCTGCAACCACGAGGTATGCGACAGATAGCTATTAAATAGTTTAGCGCCACAGTAAAGTATACAGTCCTATTCGCCTCCGGTTGAATAATTGGTTGATAGCCAACATACCTCTTGGAGATAGGCTAAAGCAGTTTGAACACATTATCAAAAGTCGAATGTTGGACGGAAAAGCAGTGGGTTTTACAGGATGTATTACTGCTGTGATCACTTCAACAAAGCCACCAGCAAATGTGTGATATTTCCGCAGCTCAAAGCTTAAGATAACGCAAGGTACGTCTATCGAGAATCCACGCAAAACTGGGACAGAAGACAATCGGATTGGTGAGGTCTAACGTGCGCGGAGCCCCGCATAGGCTGCAGCTAACACCCAGTCTCACTCACACGCTGTGCAACCTCCTGCAGGTTTGCAAGCCAAAAACCACATACAGCAGACGGCAACCACAGTACACGTTAAGAATAAGCAATCGCTGTTTTACTGTATCTCTTTTGTATCACTCCACCACGTAACCCAACGGAGGCCATTTACTTTACTATTTTTTTCTCTGTCTCCATCTTTGCTTAACATTAAGGTTGCCATTTGTTGTCACGTCTAAAGGGTAACTAACCACCGGCAGTCGTATTGATTGGTTTTATTAATAAGTGTGTCTCCAAAACTGGAAGAATATATCTCTTAGTATTGCATATAGACTAAACCCATGAAAGTTTGTAGTGTTATTGTCCATGTAAGGCACCGTTTTTCTGTTGCGTTTGTGGTTGTTCATACACAAGCGTGTACAAATGCAGGTAAACGTACGTAGATGGGTTGCGTTTGTACTGCTATTCCGCGCTAGTAACACTGCAGCGCCGAAACACAAACCTATTACTTTTGGTACGTTACTTAATATTTATACGCGTAGCGGGCAATGCACGTTCCACAGTTAGGTGACTAATTGGAAGCCATTTAGAAACACTTGTAAGCGCAACATTTAGCTGTGCAGACCTTGCATTTTTACACTGCAACGACACTACTTGTTGGCCCGTTGACTAACTCAACCTCGCCTAATATACAGATCGCGCTAACCACCGTACCTTTCTCGTTACGTTTTAACATGTTGGATGGATCATAATACGGTTCAATTCAGGTGACACAGCGATTCAGCTTGGCTGCAATGGTGTCGATGTAGCCCGGTCAAACTGCCATCTGTACGCCTCCTTCTACTGCTGTCTTCTTCTGGCACGCACCCAGGGAGGCAGACATATCACGTTTTATTCACGGGTAACAACAACACGATGTGCAATCCAAATTGAAAACTTGGACACAGGTAGCATTTGCGGCGCTGATGAATTTGTCGTGATATGCTTTTTCGCATAACAACCGACCAAGGGGACAATAAATAATAGCCCATGACTTATCGCCTGGTTGTTCCACGTACCTGTAGCTTCTTGATTACCTTGGACAAGTAAGGGTCGGTTCGGCTCTGGCTTATGTTCCTACAGATAACCGGAGACCTCTTCTTCAGACCGCACCAACACTACATTAGCACCCTTCCACTGTGATTTTCCTTTGTTAAATCAAGCACAGGCATAATTCCCGTTCACCACCAGCTGACTTTAACGGATGAGTTTATTAAAACCAGCTAAATTGCGAACGTAATCTTGGAAATGACATCAGAAGCCACCTACGGTTAGGTGAACAAGCTTGCCTTTTATGATTCCCATCTGGCCAGCCAACCACGGAAACTTGTAATATGCATAACACAAATATTTAAATGCGATAAATTAATAAAGCGTAACGACCGGTTAATAAGCTTAAGTGATGGCATTGACTAGTACAAAATTATTGGAAGCGCAAAGCGCGGCATCATTAAATGGGGCGACTAGAAGCCATGGTAGATGAAAAACCTGCGGAAGTTTCTTATGAGCAGGTACTTTAACATCGTATATATGAATAGCGATGGCATCATAACCACCTAACGTGAAAGTTTCTTACTTCAGCTTTGTCACCTTATCGTCATACTTATTATATCCCTAACCAAAGCCGTGCTTGTGCACAGTAGCACACTAAATTGATTATCAACCGACTTGGTTCCATGTAGCCAGTCTTGACAGAGAAGCACCATCTAGCCTACCTTTATTTAGGCTTAATAAAGTTGATTGTGTTTCGCGATTACTTCACCTGTTGCACACAACACTGTTGTACGCATCGTGAACAATGCTGCACTTGCTAGGTCCTCAACTGCATGCTGGTACTGAATATACCAAGGCGGTGAGTTACGGCATCTTTTTCCTATTACTATTTGTCCGTACTTCACATCACTAGATAAACTCCACTGTATAGCTCACCAGCCAAAGGCCGCCACTATCGCCTTTTCTGCCTTCAATCTGATTCTTGAAACCAATTTGTAGGTTACGTGACCCTAGATCGACCGACTGCCTGACACAATTGGCACGACGCTTAGAGCCGATGCATCGCAGCATCAAGGTTTGTCCATCCATGTGCTCGTTATTATTTTGCATGCACGCGGAGTTTCCGAGTAAATTGCGTTGTTGGTAGGGAGCACTGATACAGCGACAAAATATTGAGCAAGTGTTCAGTTGGATGGATGCGCCTGGGTCAAGGTCGTAAGCGCTTAGCCGCTTAGAGTAGCCATAAATTGTAGATCTTGAAATTTGGAACTCCATGTTCAAGGACTTCCACTCGCGTGACCAGTTTGGACAATGCCAACGACGAAACGTTCCCTATAATATCCGTGGCAAGTGCACAATCCGACAAGTAACCGACTAGCAAGTATTGCGGCGTTGACAGTTCATATACTGCCACCCGTCAGTGATAAATGTGAGCATAAGTATATTTCCGTTTTCTTCAACCATACTGAATTTACCTGCACTTATGGAACCTCAGGAGCTACACAAATTGAAGGCTAAAGCGCAGAGGCGAATACCAGACGTAGAACCAGATATGGCATACATTCTAGGTAGATTAAGCATAAGGTAATGCCAACAGTAACGGTACGTCGATGTCATACTTTATCACGGAAAAAGGGAATCGGTGCAGAGCATCGAATTATTAGCTGTGTCTAATGATGCTTTCGAGGCGTACGGTGCAGATCGGTACCACTTTGTATGGTTCACATAATCTACTGAAGCGCCCCCTCTCAATGCAGAACGGCCTATACTTTGTGGTTAATCCGGCTCTTAACCTCGTCGCTCTCTGCGTCCACCTGGCTTCCCTTTGACACTGTAGAACCCCAGCTTTAGGTGGTCTAGTTAATCTACCTAAGTGACGATGAGCCACCATATTTTACAATCGCTTGTGCATAGTATTACTCTTCCTACAACCCAATCCGCTCTTCTGCTGCGGCCTAACTTCTTACACTTTAACCCGCCTCCACTTAACTGACTGCTCGGTAGTCCACGTTTCTTTAACGTCTGAATAAAGAGCGGCTTCTGTGACGTAGGTAAATCGGCTCTTACCCTTACTGTTCCATGCGTGTATCTTGCTGGCTTTTGACACCGTAGCATTTCACCTTCGAATGAATCACGTAATCTATTGATGCGCCGACGCGCTGTCCTCTGCTAAAACTGCCAGTATTGTAGCATTGCTAGTAATTCAATCTAATCCTCTCTCCAACGACGGCCTTTCTTTCCTTACTTTAACCTTGATCAATTTAACTGACTGCTTGGCAGTCCATGTTCCCTTATACACTTATTATAGAGCGGCTTCTGCTACGTAGTTAATCCGGCTCGTACCCTTACTGTTTCCTGTGTCCATCTAGCTTAAGGTTGACACCGAATGATTCCACATTCAAGAGGTTCACTTAATCTACTGAAGCGCCAATGGGCTACACTATTCCACAATGACGGGTTCATGGTATGGCAAGTGCTACAACCAAAATTCCGCATCGGCTCCGTCCCATCTTCTTTTACTATAACTCACTTTTACTTAAGTGACCACTAATCAATCCAGGTTACCTTAATATCACAACTACAAGCGGTTTCTGCCATGTAGTTAATCCGGCTCTTAGCCTCACTGTTCCATACTTTCATTTTGCATGTTTTTGACACCGTAACATTCCACCATCTAATGGATAACCTAAGTTACTGAAACGCCGATAAGTTATCTTGTGCTACAATTACTGGTTCATAGGTTGAAGCTCTGCTGTTTAAACACTATTCGATTGCCACACGTCTTTGAAACGTATTCTTTCTTCCTACACATTAGTCCCAACCCCTTTAACTTATCTCTCGTTGATTGATTACCAGAACCATGCTATAGCTCTACATACGCATCACAGTAATTTACCCATCAAGCTCTGCTTGATGGTGCAGCAGATGATCAGACCGTTTCTGAATTAGGCATCAGTTGGCAGCATGAAGAGCTTGGAGCTACCAGCTTAACGTAATCGCACGTAGTGCAAACTACTACATAAGCTCCGTTACCTCTACTTTATATATAGGTGGCAGCAACCAAGAAATAAACTATTCTAGTGGATCACTTGTTTAAATAAATAAATAAATATTTTATTCTCGACAAAGCGGGGCACGCCATTCGGGCATTAGCAGCATATATGCAACATTGTACATGATAACATGATTAGAAGCACCGAGAGCAGGAGTAGTACACCTGGAGTCAGTAGTGTGGTCCCATATGGCCCAAAGGTTGTACGAAGTCTATGTCCACAGAATGCGAGATGTAGAGATAAGAAAGCAGATCACAACTGTGGAGTATGTTGATGAGGAACTAGTCCGATGGGGTTGTGCACGCGCTGCGGGTCAAGTGAATGAAGCACGAGGAAAGAGCTGCGGGAATGTTTAAGGATAGTGGCATGTAACTGATCAAATATGTAGGCAAATTCGTACGGGAGCAGATTTATGCATAGAATTTGTAAATGTGATATCGGCCAACTTACCAACTTGCCAACTTGCTTCCACCTGGTAATTGTATTGTTGGAAGTTGCTTCCCTATTCCCATATGAGATTTGTTCAAATATTGCTGCCCAACTTTGGGGCTGCCGTTTAGGTTCACAGATAAATGTTAAAAAGTTTCCGACAGTTCGTATTGGGCACTATTGCCTGTGCATACGATTTTCCATTATGTGGCAAACGTGATTGTTATCCTTACCTCAAAACGAAACTTATGCACGGTTGTTGTATATTGTTCCTAATGCTTTATGGTCTCTATCCAGGTTTTGGTATTTTTTAAGTTACTTAGGACAATTGCATGCGCGTGTGTTTCTATTCGAACTGCCACTGGACACGGCTGCTGCTAAGGCGTATACGTGTTTACGAAAGAATTCGACTAAGATTCTCATACAAATTTTGTGCGGCCAACTTGGTATAGAGAAGCGGCAGGAGAATAAATAGAAACTAACCTTACCTGGACAGCAACCAAGTGCGTTTATCTCAAACAAACTGCGTTTGCTTTTTTGGAATCAGGTGCAGCTTCCATCACTGCGCATTACGTGGTCTGCTCAAAAGGACGGTGTCCCAGTTTCAGGGAAATACGAAACTACACCCGTAAATGAAGCGCGACGTCTCTTCTCTCATTCGGGTTAATAATGCAGGCTAATAAGTCCGCTGATGTAGTACTTTTGACGGTGTGTTGACTATTGTTGTACTACAGGGTTAGCTGATGATGTGCTTTCTTGTGTGACTGCGCTTGATGTGCAGGTTGGAAAGGTGCCTACCTGTCTATTACGCACTGTCTCCACTGTAATGACACCAGGAGACATTTGGTCGTTGCTGCTGGGGGCACGGGGCGTTTCCTCGTGGCCGTGCTATGCCCGAAGTGTGCTTCCTTTCAGTTTGGAGTGGACTACGGTCCATATAGACCTTTGGTGCGCAAGGTCTCTTAAATACAGCGTGCTCGTTGTTGCATCTGAAGGACTGTGGGCCGGCTCCGTTGCTGAAAGATCTTCCACATATTAATATAGTGAGGAACGTCTGTAAGGAATTTTGAAATGCGACATAACTTGGACTAATGCGTATTTGTAGAAGTAGCTTGTCCTACAGCTCAGCGTAGCTCATGAAGAAGAAATTCGAACGAGTTTTATGGTTTTCAAGCTTTGTGCGGATCAAGTAGCCGCCAATACGTGTAGGGTAGATTGCAGCATTCCGTATTTTAAGCGCGGTGCTGCCTGCCCAAATTGGTTGGTTTATAATGGTGTAGAAGAGCACGAAATTGCTTTTTTAGGCGTCTCAGTCAAAGAGGATGCCGTTGGGGTTCTTGACAGTGCTCCTAATAACCCAGGTTTGAGTAACCTCAAATGACCACCTTGGTACATGATCGTTGGACATTTTCCAGAGCCGTGCTGTCTTTCTTTCTCAATTGGCTTTGGAAGATAGTACGGCATTTCAGAGTCGGTCGTACTATTCTCTTGAGGGACTAAAGTCGTGCTTTAGGTATGGCGAAAGCGCTGGTGAGATATCTGCATAACAGCCCTGCTTTTACAACCCGATAAAGCACATGTTCGGAAAAATTGAAGAAACTGGAGCCCTTACTTCTTGGGTCCCTAACTGCATAAGACGTTGGGATCACGTTTCCGGCAAGTGTGATAGAGCCTTCTGGGATGCGGCATCTGTACCCGAGTACTTACTTTTCCTGGCAGGAACTTCAGTTAAAAGCATTCACTAGCTATATCTAGTGCGGTTAGATCTTCACTGATGTTTACTAGGCACGTTTGTAGTTGGTCGGATGAAATGAGTAGGTCAGTTGCGTCATCGGCTAGCAGAAATCGCTGTCCATGTTTGACCTGATCGCATATGTCGTGTATTCCGATTAGGAAAGATAGTGGTCTAAGCACAATTCACTGGAAGACGCCGCTGTTTATTTTTATCGGTGTGGAATATTGCTGGCCGATTCTAACTACCTCAATTAGACCTGTGGAGTATGAATCGAACCAGTGTAGCAGAGGATTTACGATTCCATATGAATAGCGCAGTCGGAAGTGGCTTGTACGGCAGGTGCTTGAATGCCTTTTGCATGTCCAATAGAATTATAATGAGTTGCACTCATCTGTCAATTTAATCGTAACGTGCTCGAGGAGTCGTAGTTTGCAGCAACCGCAGGTGCTTTTTGAAAGGAATCCATGCTGTGAGGAGTTGAGCAGATCCAGTCCGGTAAGATATTGAAGCATGTTCTTCTTGACTACTCTCTATAAGGCTTTGGCAGCAGCGGTGCCGTTTATTGGGCGGTAGCTTGAAACATTATTTCTTAGCCAACCTTGTGCTTACGCAACATAATGGATTGCTTCCATTGGGATGGAAAGCAGCCGGTAGTGAGCGAAAGTGTAAAGTGGTGTAATAACCTTAGAGCGAGGTTGTTCTCCTAGATTCATAACAGTTAAGCAGCTACTACCTCGGCCTGGATTAGTTGATCGAGTAAAGGATTCGATGGCATTATGCCCGTTTCTTATTTTCACATGGATATTGCACATTAGCTCCGTCTCATGTGTTAAAAGAGGTGGACGAAACGGCTGTGTTAGGCAAAAACCATGAGGCAAAATTAATTGATAGCCCCACAACTGCAGCAGCCGTCGCGCGTTGTTAATCTACGTTCTAGTACCAACGATTTATTTGCCTGTTGGGGTTCCATGTTCCATTTTTGGGTAGTTGCAACATCTGTAGCCTGAGTAGCATAACAGGATAAAAGAGATGCTTTACTCCTTGTGCCATTTTTGTACCAACCCTCAGAACTCGTTCAAGTGTCAGCATCCTGCGTACCAAGCATGGAGGACAGGCCTACACGCAGTACTCCAATTATGGCCTGACAAAAGCTGAGAACAATGTAACAAACATCTCATTTGCTATGCTGCCGAACGACCTGCCGATCATCCACACCATTCGGAAACCCTTGCAGGTAACATTTGGCCAGTTCTCGCTGGCTTTGAAGTCAGAGGATATTGAGAGACCCAAGTCGGTTTGTTCAGTCAATTGACGCACTATATTTCCGCCAGGTACGTAAGGAGTCGTGGAAGTGCGTGATCCTATGCGCAGGACCGAACACTTTGCAAGCTTGACTGGCACCTGCCACAATCCTGACCACTTCCAAAGCTTGTCGAGAGCTGTCTGCAATGCCGTGGGTCCAACCGAATTGCTCACTGTATTCCAAAATTTTAATTCATCCGCAAACATAAGAGATGGTACCTCGAGCTTCTCAGGGTGATCATGGACATACAATGCAAACAGTAGAGGTCTGAGAAATGACCTCCGAGAATCACCACTCAGGATGGCTTGTCGGAATGACAGCCCAGAACTTACTCGAAATCTCATCCGCCATCCTTCCAGGAAAGCCGAAATCCACTTCAATACTTGTCCTGAGTGGCAGTAGGAGCCTAGTTTAAACAAAGGACGGCCATGCGGTAAAGTGTTAAAGGCTTTAGGAAAGTTGATTAACAAAACATCCACCGCCTGTCCTTGCTCCACAGCCTCAGCCCAACACCCTTAGGCTACCAACACTTTAGTCAAGCAGGTGTGGCATATGCGGAACCCATGTTGAGACGGGCTGAGCAAACTGAACATAGACAAATGCCTCTCCAGAGCGTCGCTAACCAGTTTCGCTAATACTTTCACTAGTACACTTATTAGGCTAACCGGTCTATAATTTTCTGGTAGGTGCTTATCAACCCTTTTGAAAGTAGGGCACACGATAACATCTCTCTAGTCAGCCGGTAGGGAGCAGCTACGAAGGAACTTCTCAAAGATACATTTACTCGGTTTACACAGCAACGCAACCAGCTCGTATGACAATTTGGGATGAAGGGCATCCATCCCAGCAGCTTTAGTAGGATTCAGGTGAAGCAGGAGCAGGAGCTTGGGTACCTGAGCTTCCGAGATGGAAAGGTCCATCAGAAAAGAATCTATTGGTATCTTTGCCTGTAATGCGATATTAGGTGACCGTGATGCATGAACAAACGACCTAACACACTGTTCCGCAAGTAAGCAGACCTTGGCCTGATCGGTTGATACTTCAGTGTCGTCCAGTCCAAACGGCACAGGGATAGGCGAATTTGCATTGTATCTCCGGTTGATACAGCCAAAAAACCGGTCCGGTTTTATTGATGCGGAGCGAGCCAGCGCTAGTTCATACTTCTAGTGTGCGATCCGCTGATGCCGTTTACATGCATTTCTCACGCCTCGGTAGCGATGACAGGTACTTCTGAGGGAGCTGCTATGTGCGTCCTGCAACAATTGGATCGCCTAATGAGCATCCTGCGCGCATGAGTCAGACCACGGGGCTTTGTCGCTACTTTATTCCTCGCTGAGATGGGACTATGGGGTAGAGAAACCTCGCAAGGAAAGGATTTGGACTTGTCCCAAGCAACATGGATGGTATCTTCCTCTGAAACGATACGGGGTTGCTCTGCAGCTTTGTCCCTGCTGGCTTGAAAATCAGCGCACCAAATATTTGGCCTTCTGATAATACACTCTTCACAGCCCCGACATAAGACGCATTTGAATAATAGGCAAACGTGATCATTAGAGCCCACGGGGAATCACACACTTCATAGCATACAAAGTCCATCGATTTCGCAAAGATGAGGTCCAAAGTGGAAGGCTTTTGGCCCTCCATGAACCTAGTTGGCCTTTGTATACACTGATGAATGGATGCTTTTAAGGGTAGGTCAAGGAGATAATTAGAAATACGTTCAGGCGCTGCGGTGTAGAAATTGTGCCAATCAACCTCAGGAACATTAAAATCACCAATAAGTTAGCATCTATTTATCGTATGAGTAGGAATGAAATCAATGAGCCTGCTTGACGCACTTTCGAAGCCTCTGTATACTGGCACAATTATGAATTGCTTGAAAGAAGCGTAAATATCCACCGCAAGAGCCTCGGCAGTTACAGCAGGGGAATTGAAGATATATACTCGCGAAATAGTCAAGGTGGATTTGACGTACAAAGCAACTCCACCTCCACGAGAGCATGAGGCGCGATCAGCTCGCAGAAGGGTATTGCCAGGCAAGTGCATTTCACTGTCCAGGATGTCGGAGAACAGCCGCGTATCAGTGAAAGCAAGTACGTCTGGCCGTGAACTTTCTACAAGCGTGCCAACCTCGCACATCTTGTTCTTCGGACTACGCAGGTTGTTGTGGACTACTTTAAGGAAATTGGGATCGTGAGCAGGGTATCGGTGGACGCCAGAACAGGCTCTGAAATTACGGAAGTAGACCTCTGACACACCCGCTAAAACCCACCAATCCAAGCTCCGTTCCACCCGACGTGCGACGGGCTTTGAGGTCCTTTATGGCGGCCTTCAATTGCAACCTATCTGTCAATGGTAGCTCAGGTTGCATCTTGCCCCCAGAACCCTTGAATTTACAAGCGAGACAAAGAAGGGTATTACGCTCTTCCGGTGTTCAAGGAACAAGTTTCAGTAAACTGGGTTGGACGTGCAAAACATTGACAAGCACAGACCCAATACAAATGAGTTTCCGTACCTTTACGCCAGCAAACCCGGGCAGTAGCAGTTTGGAAACGCAAAGCTTAAACCAATATAGCCCATCACGCGTTCGCTCCTTTGGGATAGCGGCAGTGGACGCCGTGACGTTCCTAAAGATGACGCTGCTATCAGTGTAAGCGTTACTGCGGCGGGGTGCCTACTGCACGCGCCACAGTCACAGAAGCCTGCGAATGGGTGGCTGGTTGCTTGGACGCACTAGCTGCCTAAGATGAGGCTTCGGGAGGAGGCGCCGCAGAACGCAATACTAGAGGCTCTGCAAGTGACGTGCTCACCTGCTCCTCTGTACACTCCGATACTATCGCATTTTGCAAGTTTACAGCTTTCTTCTTGCTCCGCTTGCGTTTTGCTGGCAAGACCTGCAATATTTCGTCACTAGCTGTGAAATCACGGGCTCCTTCTAACAGTTTAGCGCAACCTAGCTCACAAGCTGTTGCTGGATTTGTTGTTAGATCGACGGCATCCGGTTGCGTGCTACTATCCGCTAATTTTATCTGGCCGAGAACAACGGATGGTGTCAGGCGATCTACTACAACTTCAACGTTCCCATCCAAAGTTGTCAATCACAAAGACAGTCTAGAACAGAGCGAACCGAAGCAATCCTTCGTGGTTACACAGCGCTGAGCTTTAAGCATAAAACCATCTTTACCTCTACAAAGGAACCTCTCACTGCTTGCCAGGTGAGCATACCGACCAGCAGGCAAACCGATGCACGCCTCATGGAAGCTTCTACCGCAAAGCTCGCATTGCATACCACCCGACAAGTCAGTTACAGGTATAGAGAGTCTCTCTAAGCCGCATAAGTAAACTGAATCAACGGTTTTAAGGCCTAAAAGCACACCCACAACATTGCTAACCAGCTTGACAGCAATGATGAAAACGTAAGAACAACGAAAATGCAAGGACCGGCTTGCGAAGGACTACAATGCCGACAGCGAGAGAGAAGTCGGATAATACCGCAGGAGCAACGTACGCACCGATTTGAACTCATCGGAGGCACCAACTGTGAGGCACTTTTTCAAGCAGGACAGAGTCCACCCAAGCGTTTTAGTGCAGATGAAGGAGCATACAGCGGTATGCATTGAATATCAAGCCGTTAGTCGTACAGAGACTCCACGGTGTCTGTGTCATGTCAATGAAGACACTCACAAGCGTTTGCGAGTATCTTAGGCCTTCCGAGTCCTTTTGAAGTACAGAAAAATGGCAAAAGTAAACGTTTTTGTGCAGTGTTATTCAAATGGTTTCCAAACAAGGAATTCGTCGAAGAAGAGCTCGAACGACGAAACAAGACAGGCAGGCCGTCACCAACTAGTCCGGTAAGCTGGCACTTCGAAGTCCTCTCGGATCACAAGAAACCGCGCAAAAGCCAGATTTTCTTTGCAGTGTTATTCAACTACGGTTCTCAACCAAGGATTTTAGCGAAGAAAACCTCGAACGGTCCCTCCTAGCACAGTGAGTCGTTCCCGAGTAGATCTGTGACGAAGCGCAATCCGACTAGGCTTGAGGGGAATTGGTTCAGTAAACGGTTCAATTTCCAAAGCCGCCAGGTCTCCAAGTAGACCGTTCATCGGCAGACAATGAGAATCGAAGGATTGTCGCTAGACAGCAACCAGTCAAATTACACCGACCCAACCAATCCGATTACAGCTTACTAGCGGACCACGCCGCTCCGCTTACGCTGAAGACGTAAGCCAGCTGCGCAGCTGGCTCCTATGTGTTGCGGTATACGTCCCGCATTTGCTAGTCGTTAGGCAAAAACGCCGCAAAACCATCCCCATATTGGTAACAAAATGAACAAGAGGCAATAGGAAGTCTGTGCTAACTAAAAGTAGCAGACGTGTTGTACAAAATGCTTATGAGTTAAGGCGCATGTGCGATTCCAAGCGTCTATGGATCAGTTGTCTGCAAAGGAATGTGGTTTTGGTGGAAGTTGTTCGTGTAGCATACTTGGCTGCTAGGATTGGTTCCAGTGACGACATATGCAATTGTCCTTAGGCGCACGTTGCGCAACCAGTTTTTGATGACTTGCGCTACACTTGCGAGTGCCGTACCGAAGCGATTGAGAAGGGTACCTGCGAAGTTTGAGCCGGGTATGCTGCACTTGCCATGCATCAGGGAATAAATAGTAGCCCGGCGGAAGACCCGCATATTTCTGCAGCCTGAGAAATTACTCTGAGGCCAGGTGACGCGTGAGTATGCGTACAGTCATGCTCCTCTTGCACCCAGACAGGGCCTCGCCGGGAATCCTTTGCAGATATTGTACCTCTGCAATGTAGAAATGACGCCTATGCATCAGCTTCCAAATGTGTCCCGTAGGGCTCCGTCGACGAGGGAAGCATCAAATGTGGTCAGTCCTTGCGCCGATGTTAACGAAATAGGCAGACCTGCTGCAACAGCAGTGATCGTTTGATACAACGCTAAACCAAGAGAATTCATGGCGTCGAGCGAGTAATTTATTTGCTTAGACGCACTCCGTTCATCGTCAGTTAGTTTCTCTAAAAGCTGCTAAACACACACGGTAACGTGCTAATAACTGTCTTCTGGTTGTTAAGTATTTCTGAGAGCAAACCGCTCAGATACCAGTGGCAGTGAGCACAGTTTTGCGCCGCCGACGACGTTGGATTGTAAATCGGTATGGGTGTTCTGTTAAACCATTTGGTCAGTAAAAGGTAGCGTATTAATGGTCAAACGTAGAGCTCACCTGGATAACAGCTTTAGGTAACACCCATGGTCATGCACACTGGCTGTGCATCGATACACAGCCGCAGCTCTGCGGCGAACAAGTTGTGTGATACGAACAGCATTGTTACACATACCGATGCTTTCCTGTGAATAGTGGATACATCGCATACTAGGTGCATGTAAGGGTGTAAACGTTGAATATCGTTGAAAGATAGTGACAGATGGCGCAACCGTATTTTCTGCATCTGCGCGGATGCCTTTTCTGGTTGCAGCAATTGCACATCATCATGAACACGTCCGCGGTTTACACGGCTGCAATTGTGAAATAAATGTACTCACGCAAACGGTCTTCGCGTGGTTTCTATGCTGCGGTCATTCTCCGTGTCATCGGAAAAAGGAGCACAAATTGGGTTTCGTTCCAACTAGCATGCGCAATCAAAGGTTTCTGCGGCATTTTGGTAGAGTTACACAACTTACCGGTCTTGCGCAATAATTTGACATCATACTTGCAGTCCGAGCAGTTCACTGAGCGGTGATTCCGCTCCGCCTCATAATAGAGATTAGAAGGTCAGTTCAGTATGATAACGGTGTTAATGTTCGTGGATCATCCACGTGCTGCTGAAAACAACGACGCCCGATCTTACTTGGCGTATGCGGCGCAATACCATGTAGGTTCTAGTTGACATGTCTGATAAAATATCAGTTGCATACTTGCACAAAAGCAATACAATGAAACGGCGTGCTCAAAGTAAGATGCCGAATTAACATGATCACTGTTCGCCTATAAAGATGCCTCATTATCCCTTTGTAAGAGAAATACCGGCGCTACATTAAGCACATGGCTTGTAGTAGAGTAGAAACTAATCTTAAACTACCGCACCGGAAGAAAAGTTTAGTGCCAGCTAAAAGTATTAATACGCCGACCTTCAGTAGTGACGGTTGGAATAACTCCACTGATATTGTACACTACCTGATGCGATATTCCAGTGTTGGCTTCGCGCAGGTTAGCCTTCACAAGCGCACAAACAAAACAACCTCAACACGTTGCCGCAGGAAAGCAGAACGCGCCCTTCGAGGTCAAGAATAGTGTAGGTGGGATAAAAGATCAATTACAACAACTGTGTAAGGCGAGTAGAAAAAGAAATGAGAAAAGCGCGAAAAATGGAAAAGTCATGAACAATACAGGACTCCCCTTGGAGCGTGCGTGGGCAAGCAAATGCTCGAAATGTACGTCTCATTGTTTACAAACCGCTAGTTTCGTGGGGAGAACCACCGTACGACCCAAACGTGTGCGTTTGTTAGTGTGCGTGGTTGCAGGGGTTTGCGAAGAAAGAAACGGGGTCACACATAGGCTATGTAGGAGGAGTACTCGGCGATGGATCAACATCGGGAACAGATGCGTCCGAAGGTTGCTGAGATGGAAGAAGTCCGACGTAAGCGGGTTTCAGACCATCGATGCCCACAGAGTCTTTGCAGCCATTTCGGTCCAACACAAAATACTGCTTCTTGCGGTCGATAACGTTGTAAGGACAATCGTAAGGTGGCGTCAGAGGACTACGAACAGTATCGATGCGCACAAGGACGTAGTGACAATCGTGAAGACCAGGATGGACCGGTGAGTTACGAGGCGTGAGTCGTAGAGGTGTTGGACGTATCGAGCGGAAGTGAATCCACAGGCGTGTGACGTAGGATGTAGGATAAATTAAACCAGTGACCCTTCAAGCAAGCAGGTTCTCTCCAGGAAGTCTAAGTGCCGTGCGAAATACCAACTTAGCCTACATCTTTGTTGACCGTGTTACGTGTGCCAAGTAGGATTATTGGCAACCGCTCCGGCCATTGCGTGCTCGACTGAGAATCGGTAATCGAAGCTCTCAGTGGAGGATATAATCTTTCGACCGAACCGTTGGTAGTGAGATGGTTAGCGGTTGTGCGTATATGAGAATAACCGAGCAATCCGTTTAGGTCACGAAACAACGAAGAATTGAACTGCGGACCTCTGTCTGTCGTGATAGTAGCAGAGGTACCAAAGAAGGAAATCCACGTTTCGATGAAGTTACGCGCTACTAATTAGGAGAAAAACGTCCCGTAATGGCACTGCATGCGACCAACGTTTACATCTATCAACACATTTCAGGAAGTATGGAAAACCGTTGGAAGGGCATAGGGCCAACAATATCCAAATGGATATGCTTGAAGTGAGCATCTGGTAGTGAAAATCTGCCAGGCACAGTGATTGTATGGCGACGGATCTTGCTGGTCTGACACGTAACACAACGCTTTGCCCAATGTTGGATGTCAGAGAGCAAATTGGGCCAAACAAAGCGATCAAATTAACAGTATCACGAATGCTTGGGTGCCAGAGCCCATAGAAATGATCGAAAACGACTCGGCGGTAACGTTGGGGAAGGTAGGTCGAGGATTACCCGTAGACATGTCACAATGAACTTTGGAGTCCGAGTTAAGAAGTGGCAGAAGGGTAAGTTGGATAGCAGGGTTTGAGTTCATTTGCATATACTCAGAACCTCTCGCCTGATGCGCAGCGATTTCCACTAGTTCAAGTGTCGGACGCGAAATTTCGTGAATTCCAATGCGGGGTGTTGCGTCGGTTACCACGTTGTCAGTGGCGTCTATATGACGGAGGTCAGTAGAGAATTGCGATATGTACTCAAGAGGTCGGGTTTCACGAGTGGAAACGATCCGAAGAACCCCGAGAGGCAAAAGCAAGTGGCTAGTGATCAATTATAATGGTAAATTAACGACCTTCGACGTGTCGAGTGTTTAATGGCGAGATATAGACAAAAGTCCTCTTCGGAAGGTATTATTCCTAGTTTGTGCGGGTAGTAATTTATGGGAGAGAAAGGATAGTCGTTCAAGATGACCATTGATGAGTAGTTGCGGAACGGCTCCAACTGCAGTTTGTGACGCAGCGGTTTTAAGGATGAGAGGTGTACTAACATCAGTCCGTAAATGGCTCAGTGCTGTGGCGTTAGGCCAAGCATGTTTAAGCTTGTCAAAAGCGTCAATTGCTTCGTTCGTGTGTTTGAATTTTCGAGCCATTCCTTTAAGCAAGTCGGTTAAAGGTTGAAGCAGTTTAGAGCAATCAGCTATAAAGCGGCCGTAATAATTCACAATACCGAAGAAAGGCAGCTTGCCATTGTAGGCCTGCGGCATCGGATACCCCGTGACTGCTTTTGTTTTCCCCGGGAGTGGACTGTTTCCAGTGCGATCGATTCGATGACCGGGAAAATCAACATTGGGCTGGCCAAAGCAGATTTGTCCACGTTGCTGATAATGCCATAATGAGCAAAACGCTCAAAGATTTGGCGAGGAGGAAACAGATGTCCTTCGTTGTTAGAGCTGGCCACGAGAATGTCACTGGTATCAGCAAACACAAAATCAAGTCCTCGGAGAACATGGTCAATGAATCGTTGAAAGGATTGTGCGTTAATACACCTCTCATCCTTAAAACCGCTGCGTCACAAACTGCAGTTGGAGCCGTTCCGCAACTACTCATCAATGGTCATCTTGAACGACTATCCTTTCTCTCCCATAAATTACTACCCGCACAAACTAGGAATAGTACCTTCCGAAGAGGACTTTTGTCTATATCTCGCCATTAAACACTCGACACCTCGAAGGTCGTTAATTTACCATTATAATTGATCAGTAGCCACTTGCTTTTGCCTCTCGGGGTTCTTCGGATCGTTTCCCCTCGTGAAACCCGACCTCTTGAGTACATATCGCAATTCTCTACTGACCTCCGTCATATAGACGCCACTGACAACGTGGTAACCGACGCAACACCCCGCATTGGAATTCACGAAATTTCGCGTCCGACACTTGAACTAGTGGAAATCGCTGCGCATCAGGCGAGAGGTTCTGAGTATATGCAAATGAACTCAAACCCTGCTATCCAACTTACCCTTCTGCCACTTCTTAACTCGGACTCCAAAGTTCATTGTGACATGTCTACGGGTAATCCTCGACCTACCTTCCCCAACGTTACCGCCGAGTCGTTTTCGATCATTTCTATGGGCTCTGGCACCCAAGCATTCGTGATACTGTTAATTTGATCGCTTTGTTCGGCCCAATTTGCTCTCTGACATCCAACATTGGGCAAAGCGTTGTGTTACGTGTCAGACCAGCAAGATCCGTCGCCATACAATCACTGTGCCTGGCAGATTTTCACTACCAGATGCTCACTTCAAGCATATCCATTTGGATATTGTTGGCCCTATGCCCTTCCAACGGTTTTCCATACTTCCTGAAATGTGTTGATAGATGTAAACGTTGGTCGCATGCAGTGCCATTACGGGACGTTTTTCTCCTAATTAGTAGCGCGTAACTTCATCGAAACGTGGATTTCCTTCTTTGGTACCTCTGCTACTATCACGACAGACAGAGGTCCGCAGTTCAGTTCTTCGTTATTTCGTGACCCAAACGGATTGCTCGGTTATTCTCATATACGCACAACCGCTAACCATCTCACTACCAACGGTTCGGTCGAAAGATTATATCCTCCACTGAGAGCTTTGATTACCGATTCTCAGTCGAGCACGCAATGGCCGGAGCGGTTGCCAATAATCCTACTTGGCACACGTAACACGGTCAACAAAGATGTAGGCTAAGTTGGTATTTCGCACGGCACTTAGACTTCCTGGAGAGAACCTGCTTGCTTGAAGGGTCACTGGTTTAATTTATCCTACGTCACACGCCTGTGGATTCACTTCCGCTCGATACGTCCAACACATCCACGACTCACGCCTCGTAACTCACTGGTCCATCCTGGTCTTCACGATTGTCACTACGTCCTTGTGCGCATCGATACTGTTCGTAGTCCTCTTACGCCACCTTACGATGGTCCTTACAACGTTATCGACCGCAAGAAGCAGTATTTTGTGTTGGACCGAAATGGCTGCAAAGACTCTGTGGGCATCGATGGTTTGAAACCCGCTTACGTCGAACTTCTTCCATCTCAGCAACCTTCGGACGCATCTGTTCCCGATGTTGATCCATCGCCGAGTACTCCTCCTACATAGCCTATGTGTGACCCCGTTTCTTTCTTCGCAAACCCCTGCAACCACGCACACTAACAAACGCACACGTTTGGGTCGTACGGTGGTTCTCCCCACGAAACTAGCGGTTTGTAAACAATGAGACGTACATTTCGAGCATTTGCTTGCCCACGCACGCTCCAAGGGGAGTCCTGTATTGTTCATGACTTTTCCATTTTTCGCGCTTTTCTCATTTCTTTTTCTACTCGCCTTACACAGTTGTTGTAATTGATCTTTTATCCCACCTACACTATTCTTGACCTCGAAGGGCGCGTTCTGCTTTCCTGCGGCAACGTGTTGAGGTTGTTTTGTTTGTGCGCTTGTGAAGGCTAACCTGCGCGAAGCCAACACTGGAATATCGCATCAGGTAGTGTACAATATCAGTGGAGTTATTCCAACCGTCACTACTGAAGGTCGGCGTATTAATACTTTTAGCTGGCACTAAACTTTTCTTCCGGTGCGGTAGTTTAAGATTAGTTTTTACGCTACTACAAGCCATGTGCTTAATGTAGCGCCGGTATTTCTCTTGCAAAGGGATAATGAGGCACCTTTATAGGCGAACAATGATCATGCTAATACGGCATCTTACTTTGAGCACGCCGTTTCATTGTATTGCTTTTGTGCAAGTGTGCAACTGATTTTTTATCAGACATGTCAACTAGAACCCACATGGTATTGTGCTGCATACGCCAAATAAGATCGGGCGTCGTTGTTTTCAGCAGCACGTGGATGATCCACGAACATTAACACCGTTATCATACTGAACTGACCTTCTAATCTCTATTATGAGGCGGAGCGGAATCACCGCTCAGTGAACTGCTCGGACTGCATGTATGATGTCAAATTATTGCGCAAGACCGGTAAGTTGTGTAACTCTACCAAAATGCCGCAGAAACCTTTGATTGCGCATGCTAGTTGGAACGAAACCCAATTTGTGCTCCTTTTTCCGATGACACGGAGAATGACCGCAGCATAGAAACCACGCGAAGACCGTTTGCGTGAGTACATTTATTTCACAATTGCAGCCGTTTAAACCGTGGACGTGTTCATGATGATGTGCAATTGCTGCAACCAGAAAAGGCATCCGCGCAGATGCAGAAAATACGGTTGCGCCATCTGTCACTATCTTTCAACGATATTCAACGTTTACACCCTTACATGCACCTAGTATGCGATGTATCCACTATTCACAGGAAAGCATCGGTATGTGTAACAATGCTGTTCGTATCACACAACTTGTTCGCCGCAGAGCTGCGGCTGTGTATCGATGCACAGCCAGTGTGCATGACCATGGGTGTTACCTAAAGCTGTTATCCAGGTGAGTTCTACGTTTGACCATTAATACGCTACCTTTTACTGACCAAATGGTTGAACAGAACACCCATACCGATTTACAATCCAACGTCGTCGGCGGCGCAAAACTGTGCTCACTGCCACTGGTATCTGAGCGGTTTGCTCTCAGAAATACTTACCAACCAGAAGACAGTTATTAGCACGTTACCGTGTGTGTTTAGCAGCTTTTAGTGAAACTAACTGACGATGAACGGAGTGCGTCTAAGCAAATGAATTACTTGCCCGACGCCATGAATTCTCTTGGTTTAACGTTGTATCAAACGATCACTGCTGTTGCAGCAGGTCTGCCTATTTCGTTAACATCGGCGCAAGGAGTGACCACAGTTGATGCTTCCCTCGTCGACGGAGCCCTACGGGACACATTTGGAAGCTGATTCATAAGCGTCATTTCTACATTGCATGGGTACAATATCTGCAAAGGATTCCCGGCGAAGCCCTGTCTGGGTGCAAGAGGAGCATGACTGTACGCATACTCACGCGTCACCTGGCCTCAGAGTAATTTCTCAGGCTGCAGTAATATGCGTGTCTTCTGCCGGGCTACTATTTATTCCCTGATGCATGGCAAGTGCAGCATACCCGGCTCAAACTTCGCAGGTACCCTTCTCAATCGCTTCGGTACGGCACTCGCAAGTGTAGCGCAAGTCATCAAAAACTGGTTGCGCAACGTGCGACTAAGGACAATTGCATATGTCGTCACTGGAACCAATCCTAGCAGCCAAGTATGGTACACGAACAACTTCCACCAAAACCACATTCCTTTGCAGACAACTGATCCATAGACGCTTGGAATCGCACATGCGCCTTAACTCATAAGCATTTTGTACAACACGTCTGCTACTTTTCGTTAGCACAGACTTCCTATTGCCTCTTGTTTATTTTGTTACCAATATGGGGATGGTTTTGCGGCGTATTTGCCTAATGACTAGCAAAGGCGGGACGTATACCGCGACACATAGGAGCCAGCTGCGCAGCTGGCTTTCGCCTTCAGCGTAAGCGGAGCGGCGTAATACGCTAGTGAGTTGAAATCGGCTTGGTTGGGTGGGTGTAATTTGACTGGTTGCTGTCTAGCGACAATCCTTCGATTCTCATTGTCTGCCGATGAACGGTCTTCGTGGAGACCTGGCGGCTTTGGAAATTGAACCGTTTACTGAACCAATTCCCCTCAAGCCTAGTCGGACTGCGCTTCGTCGCAGATCTACTCAGAGTACGATTCACTGTGCTAGGAGGGACCGTTCGAGGTGTTCTTCGCTAAAATCCTTGGTTGAGAACCGTAGTTGAATAACACTGCAAAGAAAATCTGGCTTTTACGCGGTTTCTTGTGATCCGAGAGGACTTCGAAGGGCCAGCTTTACCGGACTAGTTGGTGACGGCCTGCCTGTCTTGTTTCGTCTTTCGAGCTCTTCTTCGACGAATTCCTTGTTATGGAAACCATTTGAATAACACTGCACAAAAGCGTTTACTTTTGCCATTTTTCTGTACTTCAAAAGGACTCGGAAGGCCTAAGATACTCGCAAACGCTTGTGAGTGTCTTCATTGACATGACACAGACACCGTGGAGTCTCTGTACGACTAACGCTTGATATTCAATGCATACCGCTGTATGCTCCTTCATCTGCACTAAAACGCTTGGGTGGACTCTGTCCTGCTTGAAAAAGTGCCTCACAGTTGGTGCCTCCGATGAGTTCAAGTCGGTGCGTACGTTGCTCCTGCGGTATTATCCGACTTCTC
>OX104068.1:54632262-54654347 GCA_944474145.2 Dicrocoelium dendriticum | reverse complement strand
GATCACAGGAACACAAAGCAGGGGTGCCATTACCAGCTCTTGTGCTTTTTTTCAAATAAGAGTAGAGCATTTTAGGCGCGATTCTGGAGTGTTGTGCCAAAGATAGTTCGTATTGTTGGCGTTTCTGACGCTTCGTCGGGACGCAAACTTTTGAATCTTGTAGTGAGAGAACTCGGGTTCTGATTGAGATTGCCTAAAGCGGCCCCATAATTTGCTCCCTCTATTTATAATTGACCTCAATTCTCGATCCATCAAAGGTGGACCTCTAGTGAAGGGCTTTCGATGGGTGGAGTGGACGACCTGTTCAATTAGCTACTTCATTTTGGAGAGTACAAGATTCCACACGTCGTCGAGGTGTATGTGTTCAGGGAGACCCCAATCCGTAGCGCTTGCGGCCGTTTTCAGACGGAGTGGATCGGCACGCCAAAAATTCCGTCGGTGACCACTTTGGCTATGGATCGTGAGACGGCGAATTCATTGGAATGAAACAAAACAATGATCGCTCTTGCCTATGGGTTGAAAAACGGTTAGGTTCGTGGCATGCGAATCTGCTGGGGAGAGCACGAGATCTAGGATGTGCGGGGTCTAGTCTGGGAAAATACGAGTAGGACTTAGGACATGTTGAACGAGGCGGCGGTTGAGAACGGCTTCAAGCAATGTGGCATCGAAAGAGTCAGATCGGCGATCACAAAGAAGTAGGACCCAATCGATATCCGGTGCATTGAAATCCCCAAGATTAGACAGTCTGTGCCCACCGTACATCCTTATCTAGCCCAACAATCGCGCTCCGGGGCCCGATGGCGCTCTGTAGACGACACCGACCAAGAAAGATCTGCATCCGTCATGAACACGACACCATGGGGCTTCGAAACTATCATCATGGTCACTGATAGCTTCAGTTAAATGTACTTTGAGATCTGTCTTCCAGTAGAGAATTACTCCACCACCTGACCTCACTCCATGGCGATTGGACCGGGAGTGGTGATATCCAGGGATAGACACTTCCGAGTCCGTGATATCTGGGAATAGCCAGGTTTTGGTGAAGGCCATCAGGTCTGGACGAGTCTCCGAAGTAAGCAACTGAATTTCATCCAGTTTATTTCTTGGACTGCGCACATTGGCAGATAGCACTCATAGTCCGTTTTCATGCTTTACTGTCTGGGGGTGAGGAGAATCGGCCTCCAGCGGGCTCTTCTGAATTACGTAAAAATCCACGATATGTAGGTCGCTTTCACCGCTCGCCTGGCGCGTTCGTAGCTTCTCTACAGCCTTCTTCATTTTAATTCAATCCTCGGGAGAGAGGTCTCGCAACTCGCCCTACAATATTGTGGAAAACAATTTTTCAATAGACAATTGAAACGAAATTTGACTATTGTCAAATTTCCTCTGATCCAAGCTATCTTGGATCGATTAAAGCATTTCTGGTCAAAGCGTCTTTGCGCTCACTGGTTCTTTTTCCGGTTGTTCCCAGTTTTAATCCCGTTTTGACTCCAGTTTTTGCCTTTTTGTTGAAGTCGTTTAACTATTGTATACGTTATAATTCCACTATGTCAATCTCGCAACGCACCGCTGCTGTTGTTCCTGATGATCTGGATTCTGAGGCTATCGCACTTTGTGGCAGTTCAAGCTGCAATATGCCAGTAACTGACGATTCAGACGGTATTCAGTACGATGTGTACAACCGATGGTACCAGCAGCTTCGCACGGACCTGAATATCGAGCTGTACGCAGCGCTGGCCTCCAGCGAAAAGTTGCTTTTCAGTTGTGCTACTTGCTGCAGCCTTTCGTACGAGAGACGTATCTGTTGATTCCGGCTGCGAAATGTAGAGCGTTCGTTCTCGATGCTCTCAGATCTTCGCCTTAAGATTGGTCTGCTCATGACGACGCTTTCAGTCACCAGTAACGCAGATTTGATCGCTTACACTGGAGATCAACTTGTGGCACCAATCATTGTCACCCGTCCAGATGGCTGGCGACCACGAAAATGAAGCTGCTTCGGACGTCGTATCTAAAGCTACCCTGATCGACGCCGAATTGCTGGTTCAAGGTTCTCTTCGAGTAAAGCGAAAGAGCTAGGAAACTCCGTAAGCTCTCTGCTATGCAAGAAGTTGTAGTTGTCTCGGCACCGGAAACAAGCCAAGTGTCGTTACTTGTCAAACCGTCTGACGGTTGTGCGAAGGCGAAGGTTCCCACACGCACTACTTGTCAATCGCAGCTGCCGGATATCTCGGCTCTCACCGAGAAGGCACGTTCTGACGGTTTGCTTGACTCTTCTCAAAGCGTCACGGGACCCTGCTCCCGTTATCAAGAAGAAAAAGCAGACCAAATCCGCCATAGGACCTTTTGGTGGAATCTATGACCCGAACAAATGTAAAGCATCGACAATGGAGCGAAAAAGACGCTACTGTCGCTACATCATCTGAGGGGATAAAGACAGTCCCATCACCAGTGGTGAAGCCACCTGCTCCAATTATCGAATCAAAGATCTGTGGTGTTAATACACCTCGTGGTGGTTCTTTCACAGATCATAGCGTTATATTCCGTAACGCGGCTGAATCCACTGCTGTTCTTCCTGCTCAACGCATGTTGGACGACCTTTAGTGGTTTAAAATATGCGTAACAAAGCTTCTTCCGCCTGGCTTTCCAGGCGTTACTGTCAGGAATCTGATTAGACTGGAGAACCTCCCAGTTAATGCATCAAACCATCGACCGCGGCTACTTCGTGTTGTACTCTTTACCCCGGGTTAACGCAACGCTCTCATGCGGTTTGCTTTTAAGCTGAAAAGTGCAAATATTAGTGTTCAGTCGGACCTTCCGCTGGCCGATAGGCTAAAGCTAAGGGAGGCCATCAAGGACCTCAAAAGTAGGCGAGCGGCCGGTGAACAAGGTCTCCGGTTAGTGGGTTTTCTGTTGGTCAGCCGGCGGTCATTTTCCGCCCAACCACTGCCCATTCTGGTAACGCACGACCCAGGTCTGGACCTGACGAATCCCTTCAGATAGTGCTGAGTAATGTACGCAGCCTAAGGAATAAGGTGTACAAGTTAGGTCTGCTTGTAGATGGGTGTCATCCCGATATACTCGGATTCACTGAAATGTGGCTGTCTCCGGATATCACGGATGGTGAAGTACCTCTATCTGGCTACGCACTATTTAGATGCGATCGCTGCGCTGGCCAGCAGGGAAGAGCCGTCGCTCTTTATGTGAGTTGTAAACTTGATGTTTTGAAGACTTGCTTATTTCATCCAGCAGACAAAAATGTTGAAGCTCTGTCGGCTGTGATTAGCACATCCTGGGCTCAGGTTACAGTTGTAATTGTGTATAGAGGCCCTGGGAGTGTATCCAAAGTGGTACTTGACTTTATTCGCTCACAGTTCGCAAACAACTGTTTGTTGATGGGCGATTTCAACCTTCTGGGAGTTTGCTGGGCTGATCTTTCTTGCGACTCAGCGTCAGGCACATTCGGCGCTGATCTACTTGAGCTTACGCTCCAAGTACCGTTGCATCAGTTCATTGACCTCCCCACTAGGTACATGGACGCCCAATACCGTCTATTTTAGACCTTGTATTTGCTTAGTCACTCGATTTTCTTGATAACATTCCTTACTACTTCCATTGGGTTCCAGTGATCATGTTTGTTTGCTCTTCAGTTGTACTCTGTCTAGACGCTACCAGAGTACTGTTATCTCTCCCGAACATATGGCACGCAGACTCAATCAGTGAGGGGTTCTATAGTGAGATCTCAGGTGATGATACTGTCCAGATTGCCTGGGATAAATTTAAGTCTTACCTCATAGGGGTCTCTGCTCCCTTTATCCCAATCACAAGAAGAAAGGAGGCACGAGCACAGCCGCCCTGGATAGATTCCACTGGTAGGCATCTGCTCACAGAGGTCTAAATGTTGGCGGACTTACCGAAATGCTCCGTCCGCCGATACTTATGACGGGTATCATAAGGCTAGAAATAGGTATAAACAACACCTAAGGAATGCTTGGCTCAATTTTGAGAAGGGTTAGCAGACGAAGCTTTAGAGAATCCAAAAAGATTCTTCGCATATGTCAAAAGGCGTTGCGGTTCGAACATGTCAATTCCAGTATTGATGCGTGATGACGGTACTCATGCACATACGGACTATGACAAGGCCTACATACTTAGTGGGCAATACGCAGCAGCGTTTGTAAGGGAAACCTCTTTGACAGGCGTTGAGCTGGTTTGCGGGATCCCAGAGGGTTCAGGACTATCTGAATTTATTGTAGCGAAGACGGAAGTTCGTAGGCTGTTAGAAGGGCTGAACCCTTCTAAAGCCTCTGGGCCTGATTTAATTCACCCGAAACTGTTGCATGAGTTGGCTGCGAAACTAAGTGGACCGATCGCTATTGTGTTTCAAAAATAGCTTGACAGCTGTGCATTGCCCTCCGAATGGAAGGAAGCTGTCATCTGTCCCATCTTCAAAAATGGGGACAAGGGTCTACCTGCAAATTACAGGCCAGTTAGCCTTACTAGTGTAGTAGTCAAACTCCTCGAGAAACTGGTGAGAGATTCATTGGAGAGTCATCTGAGTAGATTTAATCTACTTAGCAATGTACAACACGGATTCCGGAAGGGATTTTCGTGTCTGACGAATCTACTGGTGGCTCGCGAAAGTTGGGCGAATGCAGTGGATAACGGCCACGCACTGGACGTGCTTTTCGTCGACTTTTCGAAGGCATTTGACAAGGTACCCATTTGAGGCTCGCGCAAAAGCTGACCTCCTACGGGGTATCTGGTCGCGCCCTTCATTGGGTGACTGCCTTCTTGGATGGTAGAGAACAGTGTGTACGGGTAGGCCGTGGCCTATCGTTTAGGCAGTCTGTCCTCAGTGGCGTGCCGCAGGGCTCGGTCCTTGGACCGCTGCTGTTCTCTATCTATGTGAATGACCTACCCGCGAAGCTTGAGGTACCATCGCTGCTATTTGCTGATGACCTGAAGCTGTGGAACATTGTCGATGTTCCTGGGGTTGCGAAGCTATTCAGCGAGCCTTGGATAAGCTTTGGGACTGGTCTACTTTATGATTACTGCCCATAAATCAGGCAGTGCTCCGTTTTTCGAATTGGAGAAGGTTGTCCTCCTGCGAAGTACTTAGTCGGTGGGGTCGAACTCCCTCGTGTATCTAGCCGGGTTGATCTAGGCGTCGTACACTCTTTAGTTTTACACTCCGGCGATAACTGGAAGAAGATCGCAAGCAGAGGTTTTCGTATGTTGTGGTTACTACGACGTTCTTTCGGAGTCTTGACGGGCGGCATCTTTACGAGACTGTTCTCGGCTTTCGTTCGGCCTCATCTGGAATACTGCGTCCAGGCTTGTCCACCCTGCCTCGTCCGGGACAAAATGGAGCTAGAGAGGGTTTTACGGGTGGGTACGAG
This sequence comes from Dicrocoelium dendriticum, assembly GCA_944474145.2. NCBI lineage: Eukaryota > Metazoa > Platyhelminthes > Trematoda > Plagiorchiida > Dicrocoeliidae > Dicrocoelium > Dicrocoelium dendriticum. Next base: position 54,648,948 of record OX104068.1, on the reverse strand, counting down.
ATTAGTTGATGGATTACGGGGACAGCCGTACCCCGAGCGTCTACTTAGTTTGGGAATGCATTCAATGCATTACCGAAGGCTTAGAGGAGACCTAATCCTAACCTACTGTATCTTACCTGGGAAGGTTGGTCCAGATTTATCTTGGCTATTCAGTCCTGCTAGATTGTTTTAGGCGGTCATCCCTTGAAACTGGACAAACCGCGGTCCGATCGGATTAGGGCGGAAATCCGGCTGTCACGCAGAGTCATCGAGCTGAATACTGAATACTGTATTTTGGAGCAAGTAGAAAATAATTCTGTACAACTCCATCGGGTGATAATCAAAAACATTAAAAAAATAAATAAACACGTCCGGTGGTTATCCTGAGATGGTCCAGTAACTCCTTCTGTAGCACACAAAATGCTTGTTCACACAGTGAGTCACAAGTGGGTGATGTCGTTGTCAAGTGGTAACCGATCTCTGAAACGTATGTTAGCGAAGTGTAAATCCAACAAAGATTCGAATTTCTGCACAGATTCGGCCTCGACGACGTGTTCTGGCAAACTGTTCCAGGCGTGCACAACCCTCCGCTCGAAACACAGGGGGTGGGGTTTTCTTCAGATCAGGTACCACAAGTTTGTACCTGTGCCCACGTGTGGTGCATGGTACTCGCAAGTGGAGTAACGACCTCAGCATGGGGAAATGACCGCGATGTAAAATACGATAGGTCATGATAAGATTCACTCGAACACGGCCATACGACAAGGTGTAGAGCCCAAGTTTCATGCACCGGTTTTCATACGATAAGCCTCTCAAGCTGGGAATCAACTTGGTGGCGACGTGTTGTACTCGTTCAATCTTTTGCGCTTCGCCGCGAGTGATCGGACAGTATGCAGGCGAGCCGTACTCTAGCATTGGTCTGACGATGGAAGAGAAGAGGCGAGTGGCGACGTCCTCAGACCAAGTGCAGAAGCTGCGCTTCAGCGCCCAGCGCATGCGCAGTCCGTTTCGATACAGTTTGTTGGTGTTGTCGACGGACTTCAAGTCGCAGCGTGAGAGTACACCTAGGTCTTTCACGGAAGGTGTGGGATGCAGTGGTTAGTCGTCTAGGGCGTACGTTTTGCCGTGAACAGCCTTCTCGAGATTCATGAATAGGGACTTTGCCGGGTTGACCGGAACATGCTTCCGGAAAGTGTTACCAGGGAATCTACGGTTAAGGGGTTTGAGCGGCAACTTGACGCTCTTGGGTGGCAACACGAAACCTTTTCCTGACTAACTCGCATTTTCATACTCGATTTTCTTTTCTCCACTTTTCTTCACTCATTGGTATTATTTTCTTATTTCAAGTGCACTTCCTTATTCTGTACTTTAGATTTCTCTTCCTATCCTTTGCTTACTTCATGTGACCGTCAAAGCAGGGACTGTTAAGGCAGGAAACGTGGACATTAACTGGTTGACCAGGGTGCGATACACATGTTCCGTTTTAGATTCATCAATTCCTGGCTCAACGATCCACTCAAGATGGAACACTCACGGGATTCTCCTATCGTTCCAGTCTCACCCGAACTTGAACTTCCTCCTGCTCTCTACAATCCAATGATACTCAGATTTCCAAAATAGTCAAAATATGCAATTTGACAAGTCGATATAAAATGCATACTGAGTCGTTTATTCAAGAAACAACATCACCGAAACGTGGTTGTCCCCGGATATCACAAACCATGATGTATGTTTACCTGGCTACGCACTGCTTAGATGTGATCGCTCCGTTAGCCGCCATGGTGGGGGCGTCACTCTTTATGTGAGTTGTAAACTCGATGTGTTGAGGACCTGTGTTTTCCAGTCTCTGGATCAAACTGTTGAAGCTCTGTCGACTATTGTGTGCACTTCCTCTGCTCAGTTTACAGTTGTAGTGGTATATCGAACTCTTTGAAGTATCTCCAGGGAGGTTATTGAATTTATTCGTACTCAGGCTACCAATAGGTGGGTGACTTCAACCTCCCTGAAGTGCGCTGGGCTGATCTATCTTGCAGTTCGGCGGTGGGCACTTTCGGTTCGGATCTGCCCGAGCTAACGTTGCAACTGCTTTTGCATCAGTTCGTGGACCTCCCGACTAAATATATGCGCAACCAAATTCCGTCTACCTTGGATCTCATTTTTGCGAAGTCACGATTTCCTAAGTGATATTACCTACGGCTGTCCTCTAGGAGCCAGTGACCATGTCTGCATATCCTTTCGATGTGCTCTAAGTGTCATCAAGCTACCGCTGAGGCATGTCCAAATATTTGGCGGGCAGACTTTAACGCGATGCGATACAAAGCTTCAGTTCTGCGTTGTGCTATCATCGTGGCTGACATCTTTGAGACAGCCTGGAAGAAATTTAAGGCATACCTCACCGAGGTCTCTGCTCCCCACATCCCACTCATTAAGAGACAGGTGACACGGGCGCAGCATCCTTGGATAGATCATACAGGTAAATACCTGCTCAGGAAGCACTCTAAATGCTGACGTATCTACCAAGCGGCTTCATCAACCAGCATTTACGAAATCGGTTAGGAATAAATATAAGCAACTATTCGTCTTCAGTGCGAGGAGGATTTGGCTAACGCAGCCGTAACAGATCCAAAGTTCTTTGCTTACTTAAAGAGACGCAGCGGTACAAACTCGTCTATACCGGCATTACTACGAGCGGACGGGACCCGTGGGTATACTGACTATGATAATGCTTGTATACTTATCGAACAGTATACTGGTGTCTTTTCTCCTGAGGCCTCTCTACCTCAGGTTGAGCTGGTCACAAAAGTCTCGGAGGATCCTTGCCTAACTGAAATCAGCATAACGGAGACACAAGTCTTCGGCCTGTTGCAAGGGCTAAATCCTTCCAAAGCTTCTGGCCCTGATTCAGTTCATCCGAAGCTGATGCATGAATTGGCCGCTGAGCTAAGTGGCCCTCTGACATGCATGTTTACAATATCGCTCGACAGCTGTGCCTTACCTTCGGAATGGAAGGAGGCAACCATCTGTCCGATTTTTAAGGGCGGTGACAGAGCTCTGCCCGCTAACGACCGGCCTGTCAGCTTGTCAAGCATAGTAGTTAAGTTGTTTAAAAATTGGTCAGAGATTCGGTGGAGAATCACCTGATTAAGTTTAACCTCCTGAGTGCTGCACAGCACAGATTCCGTAAGGGATTTCCATGTCCGGCAAATTTACTTGTAGCTCGTGAAAGCTGGGCTGAGGCAGTAGACAACGGTCAAGCTATCAACGTGCTTTCCGTTGACTTCTCGAAAGCCTTTGATACTGTCACACATCAAAAACATTCATTGAAGTTGAAATCTTATGGGATATCTGGAGCCGCCCTTAAATGGGTCTCTGCTTTCCGAGAGCGGAAAGAACAGTGTGTATGCGTGGGGCGTAGCCTTTCTCTTAGACAAGTTGTTCTTAGTGGCCTTCCGCAGAGCTCGGTCCTAGGGCCGTTGCTTTTCGCAATTTATCTAGGAGCTTGAAGTACTGTCGTTATTGTTTGCTGATGACCTCAAGCTCTGGAATATTGTGGATATCCCTTGTGGCTCTAAAGCACTTCAGAGTGCCTTGGATAGGCTCTGGGATTAGATAGCCTTATGGTTGATGCCTATAAATCGGACGAAATGTTCTGTCTTCCGCATTAGGGGTGCTACTCCCCCACGCGCTATGTAGTTGGTAGAAGTAAAATCCCTGTGGTCACTCAGCAGGTAGATCTAAGTATTACACACATCTCATTGATTCACTCTGGGGACAATTGGAGGAAGGCTTCTTGTAGAGGGTTCCGTATGATGTGGTTTAATTGGCGCTCCTTCGGTGTCCTAACGACCAATATCTTTGTGAAGCTGTTCTCAGCTTTTGTGCGACCACACTTAGAATACTGTATCCAGGCTTGTCCACCTTGTCTTGTACGGGACAAAATGCAAGTAGAGGTTTTGCGAGTGAGTGCAAGGTTAGTGCAGGGATTATGGGGGCAAACGTATCCCGAACGTTTGCTTAGCTCAGGTATGTACTCGATGCACTACCGCAGAATTAGAGCAGATTTGATCCTCACTTACCGTGTCCTAATGGATAAGATCGGTCCAGACTTGTCCTGGCTATTTAGTCCCGCCAAACTGCTTAGGCTCCGAGGTCATCCGTTGAAGCTGCACAAACTGCACTCTGACCAGGTAAGGACGGAAGCTCGCTTGTCGCGACGGGTTATTGAACGTTGAAACTCGTTTCCGGAGCACGTCGTTAGGGAGTCTACGGTTGAGGGTTTCGAGCGTCATTTAAATGCACTTGGGGGCATTACCAAACCTCCACGTTCTCTTAGCTGACTTGTATCTTCAACTTTCCGTTTGTTTGTTTTTAATTGCTTCTCACACCTTGACATTATAATTATTTAGCTGACATTCCTCTTGTTTTCTTAGCTTATCCTTCACTCTCTTACTTCACATAAACCGGCCTGGCAGGGACTGCTGGGCAGGAAACTGTGGGCAGTAATTGGTTTGACCATGTGTGATGCGACCTCTGTTTTCAACATCTCAAGCAGATCTATCGATTCCCGATCCAACGATTCACAAAAGAAGGAACATTCACGGGATTATGCTATCGTTCCGGTCCCAGCTGAACTTGAACATGTGTTTGCAGGTATACGCATAATATTTAGTAACTCGGTGAGGATTAATTCATATGATTGGCAAACTGGATGACGTCAATCCTTAAAATGGCTTCTCGTTACCACATAGAACCACGTTACCAACTTTGCCGGTTATAACTGACCGTTGTGGAGCGCGGTCCCCACACAACCTGCTGTAACATCGATGACGCCTTATACGAATGCCTACAACTTTCCCCCTCTGGTCGTAAGCTTTCATTGTGACTGAAGCGGCTAGGCCGCTTAAGTAGAAAGCGTTTAAAGCATAAGACGGCACCTCAATAATCATTTCGTCTGACCTCAAATCTAATCAAGATACTAAGAAAGAGGTCGCTGCGGCCTACAGGATGTTTCATTCTATACGTAGAGCATTCTCTCGCCTGACCCCGAGGCTCTTCCGACTCCTGTTTACTTCACATGTACGCCCGCTTTTCGAATACGGGCTACCTGCCGTCTACCCTCTTAAGAAATTCCGATATGATACGATTGAGATGGTTCAACGGCGTGGATCCAAATCCTTTCCGGAGTTGCGGGACCTGTCCTATCCTCTCCGACTCAAACAACTGAACCTCTTTTCCCTGGATTACCGTCGTCATCGCGGAGATTTGATCTTAAGCCGACGTATTTTTAGTGGAGAGTTGGGGAGGGAATTATTGAAATTCTTTCATCTCAACACAGAGTTCGACAAGTGGCCACAACTTGAAACTGTTCACACCGAGTAGTCATCGCGTGCGATCCAGTCTGGCTTTATATACCTGCGTTGTGAATAACTTTAACCGCCTTCCAGAGTATATCGGCGATGCAGAGACCGAGGAAAGTTTCAAGCATTCGTGAGTCAGAGATGGAAGTGGCCGCTGCCCTTGGCAACCATCGCAAGTTATTCCGCCTAATACCAGAAACGGGCAATAGGAGACCTGGAGTTAGTGAAACTATACGTAACGAGAGTGGACAGCCTATCCACAATTTGTCAAAACGTTTGGAGCGTTGGGATGAGCATTTTGGAAAGCAATTTAATCGACTAGAATTGTTCGATTCTTCGCCGGCCAGTGATCGCCCTGCTCCGTGGGCTGTTCCTTTGGATCCACCCTTGCTTAGAAGTCGACTGTGAGATCGGTCTGTTGAAGTTGAACAAAGCCGCGGGACCAGATGATCTTCCTCCGGCCCTCTTCACATTCGGAGGCTCTACTCTTGTTGATGCTTTACATGAATTGCTAGTGAAACTGTGGGAGCATGAGACTGTCCCAACCGACTGGAGCCGCTCCGTCATAGTCCCAATTTTCACGGGAGGCTCACGATCGGAATGCGGCAACCATAGATGAATCAGTCTGATCTCCACCGTCTCCAAATTACTCGCCTCCATAATCCTTCACAGACTGACTGGCGCTCGTGAAAGCCAGATTCGTGAGGAGCAAGCCGGGTTTCGTCGGGGTCGTGGCTGCATCGACCACATCTCCACCTTGAGTCAGTTGTTGGAACACCGTCATACATACTGCCGGCCCACTGTAGTCGTGTTCCTCGACATCAAAGGTGCCTTCGATTCGGTTGATCGATGTGCCCTTTGGAATTGTCTATTCAGGAAAGGTGTGCTCGAGATATATGTAAATATTATCTAAGCATTATACGCGCGTAGCACGGGCAGAGTGAGGGCTTACGGCAAGCTTTCGCCACCCTTCAATATCTCCAGCATTGTGAGACAAGGATGCCCGCTATCACCTTTCCTCTTCAATTTTGCTATTGACGAAGTCATGGAGATTGCATTTACAGGACATGACTTGGAAGGTGTGGAACTACTCCCAGGAGAACAACTTCTTGACTTGGAGTATGCAGACGACATTGCCCTCATCTGTGACAGCTCCCAGACGTGCCAAGTCGCGCTGGACAGATTAGCACTGGCTCTCAGCCACTTCGGGCTTTACTTTGCACCATCGAAATGCAAAGCATTCCTCCACGATTGACAGGGATCGCCTCCTGCGCTAACCCTTGGTGGGGATCAGCTAGAAGTCGTTCAAAAATTCAACTACCTGGGAAGTTGTATCAGCGCCTTTGGGATCGAAGACGAGATCACGAACCTTATAGCAAAAGCTCGAAGTGTTTTTGCTAACCTTCGCCACCTATGGCGGCGGCGCGACATTACTCTCGCCCTGAAGGGTAGGGTGTACAATGCAGCGGTACGTTCGGCCCTACTGTACGGTTGCGAAACCTGACCTCTAAGATCAGCGGACACGAAGAGGCTAGTTACGTTCGACCATCGGTGCCTTCGCAGTTTGGTTCACATCTGGTGGGAACACTGCGTAAGTAACGAGCGTGTTCGACGCCTTGTTTACGGCACAGGAGAAAGATCTGAACCGCTCAGCACCGTTATTTCACGCATCAGGCTCCGATGGCTGGGCCACGTGTTGTGCATGCCAGCCCACCGACTTCCACGACGTGCGTTGTTTGCTCACTGGGGATGTGGGTGGAAGAAGCGGAGGGGTGGCCAAGCGATGACTTGGTCCAGAGGAATGAAGTCCCTCACTTCGGAGCTGGCCTCGGTTGGAGCGTCACGGCTCCCTGGTTGGGGTCCAAAAGACAGTGAACACGTTTGGCTGGATACACTTGCTGACATGGCAAGGAGCCGACCTCAGTGGCGTTCCTGCTGTGAGTTTTTTTTTCTCCCACCCCATCCCTTTTAGCTTCCCCCTCCACCTACGATCTCATTTCATAGCGTAAAACATAATAATTTTTCTTTTTGCCTAGTGGCTGGCTGGTAGCTTACCGGAACGATGCCTATCCGTTGCTGGTAGCTCAGCTGGAATGCAACTGTTGTATTTATTTTCCTTTTTCTTTATATATTGTGGCACAGTAGCTGAGGCGTTTCTCACCTCTAGCTGACGTGTATACTGAATGAATGAATTCAAGCATTCGTTAGATGCTCATTTTAGTTTGCGAGGATTTAGCTGTTTCCAATGCAACTTCAGTGGTTCTCTGTGGGACCTTGTTCCCCAATGGCTCAGGTTATCTCCGCAACGATCGGGAAGTGACGGAGTTGATAAAGGACCTTCCTTCTGTTCTCTATCATCCAATGATCAGTAAGATCTATCAGTCGTATCAAGGGAGCTACACCGTCTTAACAAAGTGTATGCCCAGTCTGTTCTTGGGAACGGCATTTGTCGTGATCTCTGGAGGATGCTGAAAAGGCTTCGCGGAGTTACTCGACGTTCGCCCTACTTTGATGTAGATGTAGAGAAATTACATCAGGTGTTTTGCAAGTGTAATACCACTACAATTCCAGTCTTCCTGTGCTCAAGTCCTGGGGTCTACTGAACCACTACCTCCCGTTGACAATTCACCTGTAAATAATCTACTGAAACGTACGTTCCGGCAAAGCTAGTGGACCGGATATGCTATCTCCTATCTTACTCAAAGTCTGCTGATTGCTGGTAATGTCTTGCAAGTATATACATAATGTGTATGCAACAACAAAATAGCGATGCTGGAGAAGTGTCAACATCACGCCAGTGCCGATTAAAGGATCCAACAAATATCGACCTATCACGTGCATTTCCGTTGCTTTGAAGGTTCTGGAGAAAGTCTTTCTCGAAATCATGTCGTCCAGAACGCGCTCTAAGGACCCAATCCAATTCGCCTAAGGTAGTATGAGCTCTACCCTAGAAGCTGTGGCCTAGCTCGTACATTCTGTACTGTCATAAATTGACAATAGGTATATAGCAACTCGGATGTGTTTTCTTGACTACGGCAATGTATTTGGCTATGTAAACCGCGAATTACTTCTAGAAGGCCTGTGATGGGGACTGGAAATGTTTTTGATTGGAAATGTGTTGTGATGCCGATCGAACATCACAGGCCAGACCGATAGAGTGTGAGCATGTTGCCGGAAGAAGATTGGTCAGCCAATCAAGACATAATTGACCCGTGATCGCGTCCAGCCTGCAACCATCCACTGAACATGCAAGTGACCAATGAGGCGCCAGCAGGCGAAAGAGCACATACGCGTGCACCTTTGAGCCAAGGCTTGTGGCATTGAACCGAGGGAAGAAGCGCGCGGGCCCAGTCCCGCCAGTCGTACATCCACTAAGAAAGTCAAGGTGATTTTAGACAGAGTGAACGTGGCGAGCAAACATAAACCAATAGAAAAGGAGCCAGCGACACAATGCAAATAACAGGGATGAGCCATTGAAACGGACTGTTGTAACTAGTATATATACTCTATAAATATTCGAGCGTGATCTTAATAAACGACTTCCTGATCGCGGTCCAGTCTTCTTGCTTCCCGGAGGGCAACACGACAAAGCCTACTTACCCAAGGAGTACATCCCTCCATTGTCCATTTACTGAGTGATTATTTTGCTGAACGCAGGTCACCCGACTCAGCGGCAGGGGTTCCTCCCTACTACTCACCAACGCAGGTGTCCTTCAGCGAGTACTTCCGTCGCCTTTTCTCTTTTCTACTTACCTCAGCTCTATGCCAGCTCCAACTGTAGTGACTCTGGTAAACTATGCGGACGATATCGTCCTGGGCATCAGCCACCAGAGCTACCATTGTTCATTCAGACTTCTGAACGATCTTAATGGCTGGTCCAAATCCCGCGATCTGTCTCTTAATGCTTCAAAGTGCTATGACATTCTTTTTTTCTTACACCAAGGAGACAGGTGCGATGAGCTCCTTACACTGTGCAACAAGTCCCATATTGATGGCGACGGATTACAGTCTTCCACATCAGTAAAATATCTGGGTATGACGTTGAGTTACGATTTATCGTGGACACTTCAAGTAAATGAAACTTTCACAAAAGTCAGAACACTGTCATTCTATGCCTCTCGGCTCAGAGCCATCTCCGTTCCTCGTGAGTTGATCGTTCTCTTTGTCAATGCTTGTGTTCTTCCCCATTAGACATACTGTTCCCCTGCGACATTTCTCGCTCTTTTGGGTAAGCATTATAAGCTAATTGTTAGATCATTAAAACACAGCCCGATGTAGCGATGTTCCGATATCCACTTCTACCAACAGTCCTATTTCTACACACATCAAGTTCAGTTGGGACCGGAACGATAGCATAATCCCGTGAATGTTCCTTCTTTTGTGAATCGTTGGATCGGGAATCGATAGATCTGCTTGAGATGTTGAAAACAGAGGTCGCATCACACATGGTCAAACCAATTACTGCCCACAGTTTCCTGCCCAGCAGTCCCTGCCAGACCGGTTTATGTGAAGTAAGAGAGTGAAGGATAAGCTAAGAAAACAAGAGGAATGTCAGCTAAATAATTATAATGTCAAGGTGTGAGAAGCAATTAAAAACAAACAAACGGAAAGTTGAAGATACAAGTCAGCTAAGAGAACGTGGAGGTTTGGTAATGCCCCCAAGTGCATTTAAATGACGCTCGAAACCCTCAACCGTAGACTCCCTAACGACGTGCTCCGGAAACGAGTTTCAACGTTCAGTAACCCGTCGCGACAAGCGAGCTTCCGTCCTTACCTGGTCAGAGTGCAGTTTGTGCAGCTTCAACGGATGACCTCGGAGCCTAAGCAGTTTGGCGGGACTAAATAGCCAGGACAAGTCTGGACCGATCTTATCCATTAGGACACGGTAAGTGAGGATCAAATCTGCTCTAATTCTGCGGTAGTGCATCGAGTACATACCTGAGCTAAGCAAACGTTCGGGATACGTTTGCCCCCATAATCCCTGCACTAACCTTGCACTCACTCGCAAAACCTCTACTTGCATTTTGTCTCTTACAAGACAAGGTGGACAAGCCTGGATACATTAGTCTAAGTCTTTGTAAAAAGCTGGCCACTAAGATACCGATACAATTCGTACCCTACCTACTGCTTTATCTGAATGTTTATGAACTTCATCCACTAGGCAGAAGTACAAGCTAATCTATGCCCGCACACAAGCTTACCGCTCGTCAGCCTTCCCTTACCTGGCGTTTTTTGCTAGACCCCAACTCTGTCATCCATTTTTGGTACATTATCGAGATCGTGTGTGTTGTAGCTGAATATTCACCCATGCAGGATGCATAAAGCAATTTCTTGACTTGACTCGTGTCGAGCATTAATAAATGGCAGAATCTTCTGGCTAACCCTCATCTTCTTGCCCTGTGTAGCGCTGCCGCCCTGGTCGTGTCTAACATCGAGGATAAGCCACAAACCGCATCGGTATCCCTACCTACATCTAGATCTACCACACCCATACCAAAGCGATGCCGCACTCTCTCCGCAACGTCGGTAGGATCACTACCTCCCAGCAAGAGGAACTGTAGATCGGAAAACAAACCCAAGACTTATGCTGCCGTAGCGAGCGCCATCGCTGCAATGACATCCAGCCTGCGCCCGGCTGCAAGCTAGCCCCCACGCTCGCCTCAAAACCCAAGGTGAAGCTTAACACCGCATACTCGGAGATGAGATTTGTACTTGACATCATCAACAGCAGTACATCAGCCTTTTGAACTGATGCTTCGCTGGCATACAACCACGAGGACCTATGAAATAAAGAATATGAAAAGGGAGAGAAAGGGTTCTTACCTGAAAACCTTAATGCCCTAAGCAAACTTTGAGGATCAAGGCGCCTACACCTTGTGTAGACAACATACCGTCACAAACAGTTGGTTATCGTGCAAAGACAAGATGGCATCGGCGAGACAGCTTCCTTGCGGCTTTCACTGCCACGCGTCAGAATCAGCCATTACCCCGCAGATAACTCAGCACCAAACACACTTTAAACCGGCAATCCGACTAGGAGACGGCAGCAGACGCGCCACCGGTGTCGGTTGCTAGCCGTGTCCTGTAAAGTCTCGAGCCAAGCACAAGGCGAGTCACGTGCACTCCAGCCCGGAAGGCGATACGGACCAACGGCACCCGGTTTGGTCGTCAGTGACTTCATTTCCCGATGCCAAGTCAACTTCTGTCCACCCTGAGCCTTGTGCCACCCTACACCTGGCAGACTGAACAACGCCCTCCTAGGTAAGCGATGACTAGGCATACGTCCTCGTGTCTCGCTAAGATTGGCATGCCTCAACGTGCGCACTTTGCTGCAGATTGGCCAACAGGCAGCACTTGCCCGCACACTAGAGACCCTATCGATCGATATTTGCTGTTTATCAGAAACCCGCCTGCAAGATTCGAGCTCCGTGCTTACCCTGAGATCCCCCACATGCGACACTGTCGGCACATTCTCATTGCGCCTATCTGGCGATGATGCAGCTTCAAATGCCGGTCAAGCCGGCGTCGGCATTGTTTTGAGTCCCCGGGCTGAAGCTGCCCTGCTTGATTGGATCCCAGTAAACAGTAGGATGTGCGCCGTTAGATTAGCTGGTTCGTTCCGTGCTTCGAAGTCGCGCGGGGACAAACGGTGCCTGTTTGTCATTGCGGCCTACGCCCCTACAAACTGTAGCACTGATTCGGTAAAAGATGATTTCTACCAGCAACTTCACGAGCTCCTTCGTTACAGAAGAAGCACGGATACTGTGGTGCTGGCTGGCGATCTAAACGCCCAAGTCGGAAAATTGTCCTCTGATGAGCTTCATCTGGGCGGCCAACATGGTGTAGGCTCCCGTAATGATAATGGTGAGCGATTGCTCCAGCTGTGTGAAGATGCTCGCCTGTTTCTCGCGAGCACTAATTTTCGACACAGCACCCGCAGAAGTGTGACTCGGCGGCCACCAGCCTCGGGCCAGTCATGGACGCAAATCGATCATATCGCGATCAGTTACCGCTGGAGAGGCTGTGTCCAAAACTGTCGCTCGATTTGGAGCACGAGCGTGGACTCTGACCACGCACTTGTCTGTGCCGACCTCCTGATGCGCTTCGGTGGACGTCCGCAACGTCGATGTGAACGGATTGACACTAGCCAGCTGGCGAAGCCAGATGTTCTGAATGTGTACCAAGATGCGCTGACATCTGGGCTGAGTAAGCGCCCACTAAACACCGTTGAAGATCACTGGTCGCACACTCGTCAAGCGTTGCTATTAGCAGGCATGTCTTCATGTGGCAAAACAAATTGCCAAACCGGACATTGGGTCTCTACACAGTCTCTCGAACTTATGGATGCTCGCCGACGTATTCCGGCTGGAAGCGAATACAATGAATCTCGCAAAAATCTCAGGGCGAAACTACGTGCTAGCCTAAAGTAGGACCGCGAAACCTGGTGGTCTCATCGTGCATCTGAGATGGAAACAGCCGCTGCCATTGGTAATCATCGTAATTTATACCGTCTGATACGGGCAACAGGCAGCAGGAGACCTGGTGTTAGCGAGACCATACGCGACGAGAGTGGGCAGATGATCCACAGCCTGTCAAAACGCTTGGAGCGTTGGGCTGAACAATTTGCTATGCAATATAACCGACATGAGTTATGGCTTTCTTCGGGCATTGAAGGCCCTTCTCCTTGGGCCGTCTCCCTGGATCCGCCCTCACGCGCTGATGTCGAACGTGAGATCAGGCTGTTGAAATTGCATAAGGCCGCAGGAGCAGATACTATTCCTCCAACCCTCTTCAAGTTCGGTGGACCTGCTCTAATAGGTGATCTACACGAGTTGCTAGTAAAACTTTGGGAGCAGGAGACAGTCCCGACAGACTGGTACCGCTCCGTCATTGTCCCAATTTTCAAGGGAGGCTCCCGTTTGGTATGTGGCAATCATAGAGGGATCAGTTTGATTTCGATTGCCTCTAAATTGCTTGCCTCTCTCATTCTCCACAGACTGACTGGCACTCGTGAAAGCCAAATTCGTGAAGAGCAAGCCGGATTTCGTCGAGGTCGGGGCTGCATCGACCACAGCTTCACACTGCGTCAAGTGTTGGAGCACCGCCATGTTTATTGGCGACCCACCGTTGTCGTGTTTCTTGACATAAAAGGTGCCTTCGACTCAGTCGATCGATGTGCCCTTTGGGACTGTCTGTTGAGGAAAGGTGTGCCTGATAAATATGTAAACATTATCAAAGCGCTGTACGCACATAGTTCGGGCAGGGTGAGGGTTTATGGCAAACTCTCGCCACCCTTCAGTATCACCAGCGGTGTGAGACAAGGATGCCCGCTTTCACCTTTCCACTTCAACTTCGCTATTGATGAAGTCATGGAAACAGCGTTCGCTGGACACGACCTAGAAGGTGTGGAGCTACTCCCTGGTGAGCGACTTCTTGACTTGGAGTATGCAGACGATATTGCCCTAATCTGTGACGGCTCCCAAACATGCCAAACAGCACTGAACCGATTAGCACTGGCTGTCAGTCGTTTTGGGCTATGCTTTGCTCCATCAAAATGCAAAGTACTTCTCCAAGATTGGCAGGGACCCAATCCTGCGCTAACGCTTGGTGGTGATCTGCTAGAAGTCGTTCAGGAATTCAAGTACCTGGGCAGCTATATTAGCACCCGTGGGATTGAAGATGAGGTTACGAACCGTATAGCAAAAGCTCGAGGTGCTTTTGCCAATCTCCGCCACCTGTGGCGCAGACGCGACATTACTCTCGCCCTGAAGGGCAGAGTTTACAACGCAGCCGTCCGTTCAACTCTCCTATATGGCTGTGAAACCTGGCCCATCAGGTCGACAGACATGAAGAGACTCGTCACGTTCGATCATCGCTGCCTTCGCAGCTTAGCTCATGTCTGGTGGGAACACCGCGTGAGCAATGAGCGTGTTCGACGTCGCGTATTTGGTGCAGGAAGAGCGAGTGAACCGCTCAGCACGATTATATCACGCACCAGGCTCCGATGGCTGGGCCACGTCTTGCGCATGCCAGCACACCGACTCCCACGACGTGCATTGTTTGCGCGTTGTGGGTGCGGTTGGAAGAGGAGGAGGGGAGGCCAAGTGATGACTTGGTCGCGAGAAATGAAAACCCTCACTTCGAAGTTGGCGTCGGTTGGTGCATCCCGACTGCCTGGCTGGGGTCCTAAGGACGGTGAACACGTTTGGTTGGACACACTTGCTGATATGGCTAGGAGCCGGCCCCAATGGCGTTTGTGTTGTGAGTTCCTTTGTTCATCCCCTCCTGTTTAAAACCCCCTCCAATCACGATCTCAATTATTAGGCATAATATGACTCTCTTTTACGGCAGCCAGCTGTTAGCTCTCCGGAACGATGTCCATCCGTTACTGGGGACTCAGCGGGCGTGCCACTGTTTGTTTGTTTTTTCTTTTCTTGCCTTTTGTATTGCGGCACAATAGCTGAGGTGTTTTCCACCTCCAGCTAACGTGTAATGATGATGATGATGATGATGATGAGGCATACGTAACACGTGCCCGAACCAACGCAACTTATTCAGTGCCATCTGTTGTTCTAGGGAGTTAGCATGATTATCGCTACCTAGTACTCGCCTACGCACATCATCGTTGCGGACACGCTGGTGCCACCCGACACCAGCAATGCTTCGCAGACAACGATGATCAGATTTGAAAGTACTTCAGATCTTCAGACCGAAGGGGCCAAGTCTCACTTCCATAGAGCAGGACGGCTCTCACTGTGGCTTTGTATACCCGACCTTTCAGACGAAGGTAAATCCCCTTCTGTCGCCAAAGACACCGGAGGTTCAAGAAGGTAGCTCTGGCTTTTGCAATGCGTGAGCTGACATCAGTTTGTATGCGTCCATCGTTGCTGATGCTGTTGCCAATATAACTGAATTGATCAACCACCTCGAGCTCCTCGTTACCAAGGATCAAGGGTCATAAATTGGCTGGTGCTCCTGCAGCAACACTTCAGATGGGTATCGTACTTTACAGTTGTCGGTCTTTGGCACTTGGAAGTGATGGATTTAAGTTTGATGGTCGGATCCGGCTCGGTTTTTGTTAAGCAATCTCATAAACTTCATCCTGCGTCGGCCGTCGCGCAGATTATCAAGGGTCGCCTTATCTGCTGCATACAGCAGGGCGGATAAGCGAAACATGCTACTGCTGGCGCCTCCCTTCTTTCTTTTCCACCTGTTTCTCTTACTCCCATTCCGACCCCCATTACTACCTTCTATAATTCTCAGCTTAATTGACAGCAACCGAAGTGCCACTAAAGTAGAACCATCTGCAGCCACCATCCCACCGCACCTATTGGACGCCTATCGGCAGAAGTCCCTTAAAGGCCACGCTATCCCGTTTCCATGGCGACATTCAACGTGGTAAACAGGCTGCACTCGCACGCACCTTGAACACACTGGGTATTGATGTGTGTTGTGTGTCCGAAACTAGGATCAATGACTCTTATGGGGTTATTGAATTAACTGCACCCGGCTTATCCTCTCGTTATTGGTTGCGCGCATCCGGAGACGCCGATGCAGCACCGACGGGTCAAGCTGTTGTCGGTATCATTCTAAGCTCCAAGGCTGAGCCATCGTTGGTTGATTGGATTCCGGTGAACAGCCGTTTATGTGCAGCCCGTTTGACGACATCAGCTAAGGTTGACTCACGAAGTAGTAAAAAACGCTGTTTGTTAGTGTTTTCCGCTTATGCTCCCAGCGACTGCAGTTCTGAAGCTGTCAAGGACACATGCTATCACGAACTGAACGCGCTACTACGAAGTGCTACTAGTTCAGATATTATAGTACTTGCAGGGGATATGAACGCACAAGTAGGGCGTCTGAGCTCTTCAAAAGCTCAGCTGGGTGGTAATTGTGGGCTTAACTCCGAACGGTCTGGTGGAAACACCGCGTGAGTAACGAGCGTGTTCGACGCCTTGTTTACGGCACAGGAGAAAGATCTGAACCGCTCAGCACCGTTATTTCACGCATCAGGCTCCGATGGCTGGGCCACGTGTTGTGCATGCCAGCCCACCGACTTCCACGACGTGCGTTGTTTGCTCACTGGGGATGTGGGTGGAAGAAGCGGAGGGGTGGCCAAGCGATGACTTGGTCCAGAGGAATGAAGTCCCTCACTTCGGAGCTAGCTTCGGTTGGAGCGTCACGGCTCCCTGGTTGGGGTCCAAAAGACAGTGAACACGTTTGGCTGGATACACTTGCTGACATGGCAAGGAGCCGACCTCAGTGGCGTTCCTGCTGTGAGTTTTTTTCTCCCACCCCATCCCTTTTAGCTTCCCTCTCCATCTACGATCTCATTTCGTAGGGTAAAACATGA
>OX104068.1:54453535-54631764 GCA_944474145.2 Dicrocoelium dendriticum | reverse complement strand
AAGCAGCACGATGTGAAGGCGGATCTGGCGGATATGCCGAGACTGGATGAAACGCAGAGAGCACTTGCTCAGCTGCGAAACGGCAAATGTGCCGGAGGTGACGGGATCCCACCTGAAGTATTGAAACACGGTGGACCCGCGTTGTTGACTGCGCTGCACCACTTGGTGCAACGCGTGTGGATTGAGGAGGAAGTGCCTTCTGAGCTGAAGGATGCCCTTGTGCTACCACTGTTCCAAGGATCAAAGGGAGCAAGCAATGTTGCACGAATTATCGTGGCATCAACTTGCTGAGTTGTGTGGGCAAGGTGATTGCCCGAATCCTGCTCAATCGCCTCGTGAGTCAGATTGTGGAACCAAACGTGGCGGAAGAGCAATGTGGATTCCGTTCGGGTCGCAGCACTATAGATATGGTGTTTGCGGCTCGTCAGTTGCAAGAGAAGTGCAGAGAACGACACCAGCCTTTGTACTCGCTTTTTGTTGATTTCACCAAGGCATTTGATACGGTGAACCGCGAGGCACTGTTGGCTGGTGTTGGGTAAGTTTGGTTGCCCGCGTAAGTTTGTAAGTTTAATTGAATGTCTGCACAGTGGTATGCGAGCGAGGGTGCAGCTGAGTGGAGAGACCTCTGATGACTTTACAGTTGTCTCTGGTGTGAAGCAAGGCTGTGTCTTAGCTCCTGCCCTGTTTAATGTCTATCTTCATGCAATGTTGTCTTGTGCTTTTGATGCGGCTTGTGCTTACGGTGTTCGTGTGGAGCACCGTATTGATGGTGGGTTGCTGAACATCCGTCGTTTCGGTGCGAGAACTCTAGTCTGTGAGACAACTATCCGTATGTTGCTGTTTGCTGACGACTGTGCGTTGTTTTCACGCAGCGCGGATGAGTTGCAGCACATGACTAGTGCTCTGGCTTCGACAGCGGCCAAATTCGGGCTCACCATCACCACAAGCAAAACTGTCTGTCTCTTTCCGCCTTCACCGGAGGTGCAATCTTCAATATTGCCGCAAATCAGCATTGGTGCTGAAGTATTGGAAACCACCTCCCGCTTCTGCTACCTTGGGAGTGTGATGTCGACTGATCAGCAGCTACACGTTGAGTTGCGTAATCGCGTGTCGAAGGCGGCAGCGGCATTCGGGAAGCTTGAGTACCGAGTGTGGAACAACCATCAGCTTAGCATTGGCACGAAGCTGATGGTGTACAAATCCATGGTACTGTCCGTTCTTCTATACGGCAGTGAAACGTGGACGATGTACCTTCGGGATGTGCGATATCTCGAGCGGTTCCATCAGCAGTGTCTGCGACGAATTTTGCGGATCGGTTGGGGCGCCAGAGTTGCAGACACGGAAGTGTTGCGCCGAAGTGGGATGTATGCAGTGGACTGCATACTTTTATTGAGACACCTGAGATGGCTCGGTCATGTGAGCCGTATGGATTCGACGCGAATACCGAAACAACTTTTATACGGTCAGCTGAGTATAGGGAAGCGGCACGTGGGGAAACCAAAGTTACGTTACCAGGACATGATTAAAGTGAGCCTCACACGTTCTAATCTTGATTGCAGATCATGGGAATCGAAGGCGGTTGATCGTGGTGCATGGCGCGATCTAATCACGAAGGCAGTTGCTGAAGTGCGGGGGAAAGCCCTCATGCATGCAGAGAAGAAGCGGCAAGCACCAGTGAATTGTACTCCATCGACATCGAGCGCATGGTGCTGTAGAACATGCGGTCGCGAGTGCCTTAGTCAGGCAGGCCTAGTGAGCCATGAGAGAGGTCACTCGGGACCACTGCCGAAGCGACGACGGGTCCCGCAGTGAACGTAGGCAGCACCGGCGCAGCGTTTGTAGGCACGCTGAATTCGATTTACTAACCGCATGCTTGCATGCCAAGTCTCTTTATTTCAGGTGGTGGGTTTTCGGTTCTCTCCTTATTCCTTTCTTTCTCATATAAATGTCTAGTGGGCCATGCCATGAGCTGTGTCATTTGGGGCCACTACAGAAGCGACGATGGGTCCTGCAGAGAATTACGGCGAGCCGGCGCGGCGTTTGTAGGCACGCTGAATTCGATTTACAAACCGCGTGCTTGCATGCTAAGTCTCTTTATTTCAGGTGGTGGGTTTACAGTTTTTACCTTAATGCTTTTCTTTCTCATATAAATATCTCCCTGTACTTTATTCCATTAACTTGCACACATCGCTTCAGCCAATTGTATTCGATTTCCGTAACATTTTTGTGTTCGTGGCATTCCGTGAACTATATTTCCTGACCTCGTGCACTTAGCTAGGATTTGTTTGTAAACAACTTATTACGTATGCTATTTACTTAAGGTTTATATCACCGTTTCCTTATGCATTAATCGAGTTTTTCTCTTTTTTTCTCTCTCTCTCAAGTGTTTGGCTGTTGTTTGATATCCCCGGTGTGGCTGCGCTTGATGTGCATGTTGACAAGGTGCCTACCTGTCTATTACCCACTACCTCGTCCATACTGGCTCCAGGAGACAGTTGGTCGTTGCTGGATGGGGCAGGGTGCACGGTCCTTGTGGTCGTGTTAGGATCAAAGAGTGGTTCCATGCAGTCAGTGTGGAGCGGACTACGGTCCAGCCACCGCCTTGTGTGCGGTTGATTCCCCAAATACAGCGTGCTTGTGTTTGCCTGTGAAGGAGTGTGGGCCGGCTCCGTTGATGAAACGTGGTTCCCATCCGCATGCCTCCCTGTCTTATTCCTTCGGGTTTACACTGGATATGGGGTATGTGGTTGGAGCTGTGGGTGGTGCAGCGCAAGCCATCCATGGTCCCTCTGTAGGCGCAGGCGTCCTGTGGCTTGCCACAGTGACAGGCAAATCCGAAACCGGATGCCGCCAACCATTTCCTTCATGTATTGCGGCACAATAGCGGAGGTGTTTTCCCACCTCTACCTGACCTGTATAGTGCTAATGATGAACTGGGAACGGGCGGACAACGGTGAGCGTCTTCTGCAACTGTGTGCGGAGCACCAGGTCTTTCTTAGCAGCACTGCTTTTAGACACAGTGGGCGCCGAAGTGCCACTTGGCGTCCTTTTGTAGCTGGCCAGTGATGGACCCAAATTGACCACATAGCCATAGGTTATAGGTGGTGTGATTCTATCCTGGATTGTCGCTGATACTGCAGTACATGTGTCTACTCTGATCATGCCTTGGTACGCTGTCGTTTCTCCATGAACTTTACCGGGAGGCGCGCCAAGTGTCTCCTACGATTAGCAACGGAGAAATTGTCTCAGTCTTCGGTCAGGGGCAAGCCTATCAAGAAGCACTGTATACCGCACTTCCGCTGTCTTGTCCTAATGACACTGAGCTTCAGTGGAATAGGGTCTCGGCCGCCATGCACGACGCAGGGGCATCTGCTTGTGGCACTATCCATCGTCACCGCACCAGTCACTGGATATCCGAGAGGTCGGTGAATCTGTTGGAATCTAGTAGACACCTCCCGGCTGGCTCTGAGCACAATGTGACTAGACGGGCTGTTAGGCGTGAACTAAAGCAGAGCCTACGTGCTGACAAGGAAGCTAGGTGCATCAGTCGGTCTCAAGAAATGGAGGAAGCAGGAGCAGTAGGTAGTTACCGCAAGCTCTTCCAGCTAATCCGCACCACTGGTCCCAGAAAACCAGGCGTCAGTGAGACAATCAGAGACAGCGCGGGTGCGCTGATATACATTAAGGAGCGCCGTATGGCTCGTTGGGCGGAAAACTTTCAAGATCAGTTCAGCTGACCCCTGCTTCCGGACCTCTTCCTACTCAGGTGATGCAGGACGAGCCATGGACTGTTAGTTTAGAGCCTCTGTCGGAGGCCGTGATCCGAAACGCGATCACAGCCCTTATTCGTTTTCGTGACGCTGGCCCGGATTCCCTCCCATCTGCACCATTTAAGGATGGAGGTGAGGTCCTCTGCAAAGCACTGACCTCCTTATTCGAATGTATCTGGAAGTAAGTATCCCAGCTAATTGGAGCGAATCGATTATAGTGGCAATATACAAGAAAGGCAGTCGCACAGACTTTTCTAACCACAGGCGTATTAGCCTAACGCCAGTTGTGACAAAATTGATGGCTTCGATTCTCGTTCGTCACCTCATTGCGGAACGGGAATCTCGGAGAAAGGAAGAGCAGGCCGGTTTCCGCCCAGGACGTGGCTGTATAGCCATATATTCACTTTGCGACAGGTGCTAGAGCAGCGCCACGCATACCACAGATCGACAATAGCTGTGTTCCACGATTTCAAGAGTGCATTCGTTTCAGTCGATCGATTGATTCTGTTCGAAATACTTGCGCGGAAAGGTGTTCCCACGAAATATATGAGCATCCTTCATGCTCTATACTCGAACACTACAGGCCGCGTCAGGGTCTTCGGTGGCCTATCGGATAGCTTCCCGACCACAAGTGGCGTTCGTCAGGGTTGTCCGATTTCCCCATTTTTGTTCAATTTCGTCGTGGATTGTATCATGGGGTGTTCCCTTGCGGAATCTCAAGATGTAGGCGTTGAAGTGCTGCATGGTGAAAACTTAGTTGATCTAGATTATGCGGACGATATCATCTTGCTTTTCGACGATGTAGGGGCGGTACAATCAAGCCTGAATATTTTGTCCAGAGTGGTCCCATTATTTGGTATGCACTTCGCACCTTCAAAGTGCAAAATGTTGCTGCAGGACCACCAGCCACTTGATGACCCCTTGACGCTTGCTAACAAGGAACTCGAGGTGGTTGACCATTTCATTTGGCAGCTGCATCAGCAATGATGGGCGCATAGAAACTGACGTCAGCTCACGCATTGCAAAAGCCAGAGCTACCTTCTTGAACCTGCGGCATCTTTGGCGACAGAAGGGAGTTTCCCTTCGTCTGAAAGACCGGGTATACAAGGCCACTGTGAGGGCCGTTCTGCTCTATGGTAGTGAGACTTGGCCCCTTCGGTCTGAAGATCTGAAGTACCTTCAAATCTGATCATCGTTGTCTGCGAAGCATTGCTGGTGTCGGGTGGCACCAGCGTGTCCGCAACGATGATGTGCGTAGGCGAGTACTAGGTAGCGATAATCATGCTAACTCCCTAGAACAACAGATGGCACTGAATAAGTTGCGTTTGCTCGGGCACGTGCTACGTATGCCTAGTCACCGCTTAAGTAGGAGGGCCTTGTTTAGTCTGCCAGGTGTAGGGTGGCGCAAAGCTCGAGGTGGACAGAAGTTGACTTGGCATCGGGAAATGAAGTCACTGACGACCAAACTGGGTGCCGTTGGTCCGTCTCACCTTCCGGGCTGGAGTGCACGTGACTCGCCTTGTGCTTGGCTCGAGACTTTACAGGACACGGCTAGCAACGGACACCGGTGGCGCGTTTGCTGCCATCTCCTAGTCGGATTGCCGGTTTAAAGTGTGTTTGGTGCTGAGTTATCTGCGGGGTAATGGCTGATTCTGACGCGTGGCAGTGAAAGCCGCAAGGAAGCTGTCTCGCTGATGCCATCTTGTCTTTGCACGATAACCAACTGTTTGTGACGATATGTTGTCTACACAAGGTGTAGGCGCCTTGATCCTCAAAGTTTGCTTAGGGCATTAAGGTTTTCAGGTAAGTCCCTTTTCATATTCTTTATTTCATAGGTCCTCGTGGTTGTATGCCAGCGAAGCATCAGTTCAAAAGGCTGATGTACTGCTGTTGATGATGATGCTGAGTGCTTTAAACACCCTTCATCCATCATCTCCCTAGGTTTTAAGCACTCACGGTGACGATTGACATGTCTAGCATAATCAACGAAATCGTCCGTCGCGGGCTTCGTACAGTTGTAACGGATACTATATTGTGAAGACTGCTCACCAAGAATGTCCTTTAACAAAGGTACAAGTTGATCCAAGTGTAATCTTTGGAGCACTTGGGAAGAATGCAACTGTGATACTTGTCGTGCTCTCTCGCTCCCAAATTTCGCAGAAGCAGTCTGCATTTCCATCCATCATCGCCATCAAAAAATTCAGACCGGAAAATATCTTCGTATCTTCTGAACCATGACTCGAAGTTAGCGTCGGCATCTGGGTCATATTGAACTACGCAAATACTGTTCGACACGACATCCGCTGAAATTTGCTGCTTTCCAGTGCTCGGTCTTGTCTGCTACACGACTAGGTGCGGCAGATTTTCGATCAATCTTGCTTGACTTTCTTCAAATTACTTTTACTGATGCTGGAAGATGGTGACCAATTCTTTCACTGAAACCGACATGATTGGGTTCTTCAATCGAAAAAACCTCTATCGCCAGTTGTTATGTCCACCGCTTCACTCCAATTGGTTTTGCGAACCGTCGACTTCTGCGTTGCTATAGTCACAGTTTCACTCCGATTGGCTGTTCGACCCCGGCCCCGGATTGACTGGCAAAACAAACTGTTGCGGACCTGACGTACCTTGTAATTGCCGAGCGACAAGACGAGACGCAGGTTTACATTGATAGATATTGGGCGACCTTATTGAATGTTCTTTGTTCATTTTCCTTCCTTACTCGCCAATAATAGTATCAGAATCTTCAGGAACTTCTTTTCATTGATAAACGTAACAGAAGAAATCTTGACAGAATCAGTTGGTTGGTGTTGAAAACAAGCGCCACCGGTCGATTCGTTAGGTACCCCTCCTAACATAATGGCTGGTTATGACGCCGGGTAGTGAAAGCCGCAAGGAAGCTGTCTCGCCCATGCCGCTTTATCTTTCTACGATAGCCAGCTGTTTGTGACGGTATGTTGCTAACACAAAGCGCCCTGACCCTGAACGTTTGCTTAAGGCAATAAGCTTTATGGTAAGTCTCCGTTCTTTCCCTCTTACTATTGTTCGTTCCGTAGGATGTTTTGTTTGTATGGTAGCGAAGCATCAGTTCAAATGGCTGATATATTGCTGTTAATGATTGATTTGATTGAATGTGAAGTTGCCCTTAATGGGCGTAGTCAATGTTTACGAGTATTTTGTTGGTATCACTAAACGAACTAACACCCCTTGATACCTGATTTTGTTGCATTTTTGGTTGTTATTTTAGATCATATTTACGTCCAGCTTTTCATTCTTTGCTTCCATTCCCGCTGTACTATATCACCCATGCTTTTCAATCAGTTCATAATATTCGCTTTCTAGGCTTGATCTATACTTGGAGATCTGAATGATGTCTTCTCACTCCGAACTCATCGTTCATCATCACGCGGTAACGCGCGACTATATTTCACAACCTCGCTTGAGTAAGTCCTTTCTTGTTTTAACCTGTTGTATTTCCCAAAATTCATCTCGACATTTTACATCAAATTTCCTGCTATACTCACCACTGATATGCATACTTTCGCCCAATTTCCACCTTTTGTTTGGCAGTTCTAATGCACCCCCTGACACCTGGTGCTAATGTCCATTTTGTGTACTTTTCCGTCTGGCGCATTATCAGTTCGCGGTTTTATTTGAAATAGACATCGGACGGCTGCTTTTACGGTTCTGAATACATCGACAACACCATAAGGAATGGCACACAAACAGGCTTCTTACTTCTTGGACGTTTCTTTATGGTACCTGCGGACTCATCTTTGTTTGTGCTTGTTAAATCTTTTCGCTTGCTGCAAATCCGAAACTTGCACTTAATCTATTTCACGCGACCATAAACCCAAACAAAGAAAAATTCAAAATGGCCTTGTCTAATATGACGTGTTAACCGCAGTCAAACTGGAGCTGTACAAAAGCAGCAAACCATGGTCATATTTATAGATCGCCTCATGACTTTCGGTTTCTAGACTTAGGTCAGTTACCAAGCTAGTTGTTTCCCATAAATTTAACCGCTCTTCAGGAGGTTGCTGGTCACGTGCAGGTTTTTGGAACATTCCAGAACGTTCGAAATCGATGCGATACTCGTTAGCAATCGATTACTCGCTAAAATAATTGATTTTCCATGTAATTCTTACTTTCTCCTGAACACTGCCATAGATAGGTTCTACGGTGTATGAAGAAAGCCTGTGATTGACTTGCAATCTCCTGGACCGTGTTCGAATTCTGTCGGTCCATCGCCTCGGCTGAAGTGCGCGAGAAACAGGTCCCGGGGTCTGTCATGCACTTTCGTTGTTCGAATGCTAGTCCTCATCCATAGGCTCCTTTGGCAGGTTGAAGCTCTCTACAAACAAGCCAAACAGAAGCTCGGCAGGCCTTACTTTTTCTTGCTGGCCGTAACTCATTTGTACGGCGAACGCAGGTCTGCGTCCCCACGATCACTTCATTCATCACATTCCCGCGCTTGCCTTTGATCGTACCAGGTGTCCAACTTGCGTGACTTGCCCGATAGTCCCACACTAGCATTATCTGCTCTGCCATAAACGATCGTCGCTTACCTTTATGCCACCGGTTCAAATCCAATTCTATTCTGCTGTTCCTTACGTCAACAGTGGGCCTCATACTTGATCAAATGACATACGCAGCTTTCTGTTCATCATGGGCTGTGCTTGCGAAACTCCACCCGGCACTTGTCGATTTGGGGTTAATCAGTATAGGAAGTGGAATCGGTAAATCACCTCTATACGTCCATCTCCCTTCAATTTGAGGAGAGCTCGCTTGAAAGTATCCACGAATCTCTGCCTGTCCATTCGATTGTGAGTGAAACGGTGGTGAGCGGATGTGCTGGACGGCGCATTGTCTGGAGAAATCCGTGCGAACGGCTTAGGCGAACTATGTGCCGTTATCAGTTACAAGTGTCTCTGGACAGCCGAACCCGGTGAAGATTTGGCGTAGTTTTTTTTACGGTGACTTGGCCATTAGTGACTTCAGGCCATTTGCTGTAAGAGTCGACAGCAATGCGAAAACTTCGGTCGTTGATCGGTCCTGCGTAATCGACGTAGACACGGCATCATGATCTCGTTGGTTTCGGCCATGAATGGAGTTCCGACTTTACTGGTGCCCTTGAAGCAGCAGTGCAGTTGTGGCAACTTCTAGTTATTTCTTCCAGTTGTCTGTCCATGAATGACCAATACACAAAGCTTCGGGCAAGCGCCTTCATCCGGTTGACCCCAGGATGTCCTGCGTGGAACTGCATAAGTACGAGCTCTTGTTGTGCCTTGGGGATGACAACTCGTTCCGAGAACAATATGCACTTGTCCACGATGGAGATTGCACGTCCCCTTTAGTAGTACTGTTGCATTTCGGCTGATTAACTTGTGCGTGACCAACTCGTCCTGTTAAATTGTGCGACTATTTTAAGTACTGAGTCACGAAGCGTTTCTGATCCTACGGCTTCTGCAGTTACTGCTAAATTAGGTAATGCGTCACAATAAATCTGACGTCCGGTTCAAGCTCAACTGAGGCTATGATCTTGTCTTCTTCATCTTGCTGATGGGTGTCTATGAAGTGTGAGTGCGACCGCTTGGCTCATGAAAGCGGTTGTTTGGTACCTGATCTCAAAATCATAGCTCAACAAAGGGAGTGCCTAGTATTGGAAACGGCTAGCCGTTTAGGCAGGGAGGCCCTTCTTCGAGCCGAAGATAGCCAGCAATGGTCTGTGATCAGTCAGTCAGTACGCATCTCCAATCAGGGTATATACCCGCATCGACTGTGTGCGCCTGTCTGTCGATTACCCATTCACGATTGGTTGGTTTCAGTTACTTGGTCGATGCTCTGCACCCCTTCTGGTAAGAATACACATTTGCGCGCGGCCAGCTAGAGGTGTTCTGTAGTCATTGCGTCGAGCGGCTAGGAGCCATTATTGTTGTAGACTATCGTTACTTCCGCATGTGTAGACTAACATTGGCGATGGCTTCTATATCTGGAACTATTCGTTACGAGTCAACTTATTCCGCTGGATCTGTTTTGGAAAGAAGCGGCTTCTAAGCCCTCATATGCAGTTTGGACTCGATAAAAGAGAACATTCTGTGACTACCTTGAACTCTTCGTAAGTACAAATCCTCACATCACTATTACTGAACAACAATCTGTTTAACCGTTGAGACAACACTTGGGTGCGGAGGGTCAGAGACATTTCGATGCTTTACGGTTGTAGGTAAGCACTACCTTCTCACCTTATCTGAAATCTTTAGATTGGGTTTACAACATGTGTTTTCTGCACGATTAAATTTTTTCCAACTACGGCAGGGAGACAAAGAATATGTTAACAAATTTATTACCCGCATACATCAGCCCCTGCCTGCTTGCCGTTATAATGAGATTCCGTCCACGAAATTTGAAAGAGTCATGACTATTCAGTGTCTTCTAGTTGGCATTCGCGACAACAAGACACGAGAATGTCTACTTTTGGAAGGTGAGAACATGCTTACTTGGGAAGTTGCATGCACATTAGTGAAGCAAAGAGAAAATGTTCAACAATTAATTCACTACCAACATACTCCTCCTTCAGATGCAATCCACGCAGTCAAACCTCGATTGTCACCGAACAACAAACGCTCTGTCATGTGCTGCATGTGTGGCAAAAGACATGAAAGGGTAACTGGTTGTAGACACAAGCAATCCACTTGCCACAATTGCGGCAAGGTCAACGTGAAAGTGCCAACGTGAAAGTGTTAGCGAACTTAACCACCAATAGCTTAAGCAACTCGTGGAAGTCCAGGTAGACGTTAAGATGAGGTAAAAATGGTATACATTGAGACACGATGGTAAACCCACCACCTGGAATAAAGAAACTCAGCACGCAAGCACGCGGTTAGTAAATCGAATGCAGCGTACCTACCAACGCTGCGCCGGTTCTGTTTACGTTCTCAGCAGGACACGTCGTCGTTTCGATGCTGGTGCCGGGAGGCATCGCTCTTGGCTCACTAGACCTGCCTGACTCAGGCACTCGCGACCGCATGCGATACAGCACCATGCGCTCGACGTTGATAGAGTACACTTCATCGGCGGTTATCGCTTCCGCACCTGCCGCTTCTTCTCTCTCTTTTCCGCAAAATTATGCGCTCCACTGCATACACTCCACTTCGGCGCAACACCTCCATGTCTGCAACTTTGTCGCATCAACCGATTCGCAGAATCCTTCGCAAACACTATGGATGGAACCACTCGAGATATCGCACATCCCGCCGGTACATCGTTTATGTTTTGCCGCCGTATAGGAGAACGGACAGCGCCACGGATTTGTACACCATCAGCTTCGTGCCGACGGTTAGCTGGTGGTTGTTCTACACTCGGTACTCAAGCTTCCCGAATGCCGCCGCTGCCTTCCATACTCGGGCATGCAGCCCACTGTGTAGCTGCTGGTTAGTCGAAACCACACTCCAATGGGAGCGGAAGCGGGAGTTGATGTCCACTACTTCGTTACCATTGCTGATTTTCGGCAATATTGCAGATTGCACCTCGCTTGAAGGCTGAAAGAGACAGGCAATTTTGCTTGTGTTGATGGTGAGCCCGAATTTGGCCGCTGTCGAAGACAGAGCACTATTCATGTGCTGCAACTCACCTGCGCTGTGTGCAACCAACGCACAGTCGTCAGCAAACAGCAACATACGGTTAGTAGTTTCACAGCCTAGGGTTCTCGCACCGAAACGACGGATGTTCAGCAACCCACCATCAGTACTGTGCTCCACACACCGTAAGCACAAGCGGTATCAAACGCACAAGACATCATGGCATAAAGATAAATATTAAACTGGGTAGGAGCTAAGACATGGCGTTGCTTCACACCAGAGACAGCTGCAAAGTCATCCGAGGTCTTTGCACACGGCTGCACCCTCGCCTGCATACCACTGTGCAGACATTCATTTAAACTTACAAACTTACTCGTACGGCCAAACTTACCCAACATCAGCCACAATGCCTCACGGTTCACTGTATCAAATGCTTTGGTGAAATCAACAAACAGTGAGTACACTTCTTCTGCAACTGACGAACCGCAAACACCATATCTATAGTGCTGCGACCCGAACGGAATCCACATTGCTCTTCCGCCACGTTAGGTTCCACAATCTGACTGACGAGGCGATTGAGCAGTATTCGGGCAATCACCTTGCCCACACAACTCAACAAGTTGATGCCACGATAATTCGTGCAACATTGCTTGCTACCTTTGCCTTTGTACAGCGGTTGCACAAGGACATCCAGCTCAGAAGGCGCATCCTCCTCAATCCACACGCGTTGTACCAAGTGGTACATCGCAGTCGCCAACGCGGGTCCGCCGTGTTTCAATACTTCAGGTGGGATCCCGTCGGAGCTGGCACACTTGTCGTTTCGCAGCTGAGCAAGTGCTCTCTGCGTTTCATCCGCTGTCGTCGTGTCCACTAAACTCACCTTCACATCGTCCTGCTTCAGGCCGTTAAAAGTAGGCCAGTCGATCTCTGAACGGTTGTTCAAGAGACAGTCAGTGTTTTTACCAGTTCAGCAGTCTGTGTGCAGGTAGCGCCTGAAATCCACAGATTAGCGTCTTCAGTGGCTGCAACGGTCCATACACCGCTTTCAAGAAGTCAAAGAGTTCCTTGTGTTGACGGCGTTCGGCGTAACATTCCATTTGCTTCGTCTTCTCCGCCCACCATGTATTTTAAATCGAAGGGGCTATCGAGTTAGTCGCCGTCAAAGTTTGCGAAACTGACTCGTCTTCCCCGAGTAACTGGGTCTACCACATGTGCAGCAAATACTGCATTCTTTTCAAACACCAATGCGCCAATCATCGCATTGTTCTCATTAGACCGATCGGGCCGCTTACAGTTTGCGTACCCAATGGTCTCCTCGGCAGCAGCTGTCACCTCGTCGCGAATGTGGTGCCACAGGTCGCCCACTGTGGCTATGCCTTCCACGTCGCACAGTCGTGCAGCCATCGCCTTCTCCAGCTCAATACGTTTCGCCACAGTAACGAGGTAGAGAAGGTTAAATTTACGCCGATTCACGGCGGGAGTGCAATAAATAGATCTGCGAAGATATGTGTACAGTTTGGTCCGCCTCAACTTGTGATCAGTGCCCCACTCAACTCCACGCAGTGCACGTCTCATGCGCATATCACGCTGATGTACGATGACATAGTCGAGCAGGTAAGCGTGACCACTCCCTGGGTGAATCCAAGTTGCTGTATCACTCATTCAGTGCAAACCGAGTGTTCGTGATCGTCAGGCCATGAGTTGCACACATTGAGAGCATTTTGTCACCGTTCTCCTTCGCTAAACTAATGCCATGCGGACCGATAACATCTGTCCACACCAATGCATCACGCTTAACACGCATGTTAAAATCACCCAGTAGAAATAGTCGGTCGCTCCTCGGCATAGACCGTATCACGGAGAATTGATCACGCTTGTCATCAGGATAACACGTGGTCGAACCGTACGTGCTTATAAAGGTAGCAAACTTACCTCTTCCGAGTCGTAGGCGAACAGTCATCAGTCGCGCGCTGATACCAGTTGGTTCACCCACCAGGTGGGCACTTAGGCGATCGGATATTGCAAATCCGACCCCATGTTCACGTGGTGCTGAGGTGGCGTTGCCCACCCAGTAGAACGTATAGCCAGAACCAGCTTCATGCAACACCTTGTCCAGCGAGCCGGGTTTCACTGAGCGCCGCAATATCGATGTGGTAGCGCGCCAATTCCATCGCGACCAGTGCAATGCGTCGCTCGGGTCGCTCACTCGAGTTCTGGTCCTGGGATATATGGTTGGCGGCATCCGGTTTCGGATTTGCCTGTCACTGTGGCAAGCCACAGGACGCCTGCGCCTGCAGAGGGACCATGGATGGCTTGCGCTGCACCACCCACAGCTCCAACCACATACCCCATATCCAGTGTAAACCCGAAGGAATAAGACCGGGAGGCATGCGGATGGGAACCACGTTTCATCAACGGAGCCGGCCCACACTCCTTCACAGGCAAACACAAGCACGCTGTATTTGGGAATCAAGCGCACACAAGGCGGTGGCTAGACCGTAGTCCGCTCCACACTCAGTGCATGGAACCGCTCTTTGAGCCTAGCACGGCCACAAGTACCGTGCACCCCGTCCCCTCCAGCAACGACCAACTGTCTCCTGGAGCCAGTATGAACGATGTAGTGGGTAATAGACAGGTAGGAACCTTGTCAACATACACATCAAGCGCAACCATACCAGGGATATCAAACAACAGCCATTCACTTTAATCGACAAGCTGAAATAAAATAAATCCAATAATGCATACAGATACGGTGGCATAACTCTTCGCTAAATTACCATATGAAATAACTTGGTTAGCAACAAATCCGTGATAAGTAAGAAATGTCCACAAGTTACTTAAAATGCTACAAACGCAACAAAATTACCGAAGATAAGCGCAATTAATGTAAGCAACGTGGCCAGTTAATAGAACATTATTCAGGGAGGCAGAACAAACCAAATAAAGCGGAATGAAATTTATCCAGCTTAAAAAGACCTAGTTTAAGTGTAAGTTGGTTTAGCCCAACTGTGGTGAAGAAGCATCAAGAATGCAACATCAGCCTGGGATATAACCACCATCAATACGCTCATGGGTTTGTTCCACTACAAGAAACTTCCATTCGGAATACATTCTTCGCCGGCAATGTATCAGAGGATTATTGACAATTTAGTGAAAGGAATACCCGGTGCATGCGCTTATTTAAATGACATTCTAATTCCTGGCAGAACTGATCACGATCACGTGACTTCGCTTTCGACGGTCTTGCAACCTTTCCAAGACAGTGGACTCAAGCTGAAGTAGTCCAAATGCGTACTTTTCGCAGACAGTGTCCAGTACCATGCATTTCCTTTGGATAAGCATGGTTTCCTCCATCTAAGGGAAAATATCTGGGCCATCCTTGATGCTCTGAGACCATGCAGTGAGCTGCGATCCTTTCTAGGTATGGTGACACACTATAGTCGTTTCCTACCTGATTTGGCCACCGCGAGTGGTCGGGCAATAGGCGATCAAGCCGTACTCTAGCATTGGTCTGATGATGGAGGAGAAGAGGCGAGTGGCATCCTCTTCAGACCAGATGCAGAAACTACGTTTGAGTGCCCAAAGCATGCGCAGTCCATTACGATGTAGCCTGTTCGTGTTGTCAATGGACTTCAAGTCGCAACGTGAGAGTCCTCATAGGTTTTTCACATAAGATTTGGGGTGTAGCAGTTGGCCCTCGTGAGTGTAAGTTCGGTCGTCACCACTCTTCCCTAGGCTCATGAATACCGACTTGGATGGGTTGACCGGGAGGTGGACTTCTGAAGACCACACGGGAAGACGGTTTAGGTCTTTTTGTAGTAAGCCGCAGTCGTCGGGTGTGTTTATCACTCTCCATGTCTTCTGCAACCAGGGCATACGGTGACCGAAGAAGCTGACGTCGGTCATTGATATAAATCAGGAACAATGTAGGCCCCAGCACCGTGCCTTGGGGTACGCCACTGCTCGAAGGATACCAATCGGTCAGATGGCTATCGACTTGTACTCTCCAATTTCGTCCAACGAGAAAGTCATAGATCCACTGGTGCAGAGGTTCACCAATACCGTATTCATCTTTAGAAGGGGAACCCCATAGTTAACCTTGTCGAACGCTTTGCTGAAATCGATGTAGATCACTTGGACCGACTTCCCTTGTTTCACTGCCTGCATCCATTCATGCCTCATCACGAGCAGGTTAGTGATGCATGAACGACCTGGCTTGAAACCATGCTGTGCGGGCCTCAGAAGATCTTTCGACCGGAACAGCTGTGGAAAATGTTTCTTCACAATATCTGCAACTTTGGGCAGAATAGGTGTCAAACAAATTGGCTTGTAGTTGTCTACTTTGTTGGAGTCATCGCCTTTCGGAATCGGTCTTACCACGTAGCATTTCCAACCAATCGGCAATGTATCTTCGGACAGTGACATGTTGAACGGGTCTGTCACGGCACTCGAGGTGATGACCGATAACGACTTGACAATCAGCGTGTGGAGCCCGTCAGACTCGACTCGCTTGCTACCATCAAGCGTGTCGAGTAGGTAACGCACCTCTTCCACACCACAATCCAGATTGTCCAGTTCGCTAAAGGTGGTTCACATCGAAATCGGTACAGGCGCCTGGTCATTTGTAAAAGTTGAAGCATATTACGCCGCCAAGGCGGATACAAACTCGGTGCTGGAGGATAGGGGCTGTCCGTTCTCGTCCTCTACCATTGGTAGGTTACTTGTCTTCCTCAGTCGCTGCTTCACATGCGCAAACATTCTCTTTGGAGGGGGGGGGGTTGCTGCGGTTGCAAGCTGCTCTTCGAATTACCTGCGCTTGCTCGTTTTCACACCGTTGCAGATATCTCGCTGCTTTTTTACATCGTAGACCGAGCCGGAGATAAAGAATTTGTCCAATAGCCTGGCCGCTGCCGAACCAGCTTACCATATTCTTTGTCAAACCAATGTGCTTTGACCTGTCCGATTTCCCGACACTTGGGAGGCACAAATTGGTTACACAATGAATTTATTCCATTCTTTTTAACTGACAGCTGTTTACTGATTTATCACTGCAGAACGGCAGATCTCTTTTGGTGGCCTGGATTGGGAGATGTTGCTGTCCATTCTCCCTTGCTTCACGCAATCCTACTGCTCCCTTGTAATCAGTTCGCAGACCAAACTGCCTATAATGCCTAAAGTTAGTTAGCAGCTTAAGGTTGATAGATTAGTCGCATGTTGTGGGGCTACCTTACCCTCTGCACGGAAGTAACGTATAAATCAGTGGATAGAGATGGGCGTTATATCACATGTAGTGACTTAGTCACGTCGGTCGTTACCGTCCCCCGTACTTCACTGGTCTTAACCACAGGCTGGTGACAGCCGAGGCGACTGTTCAGGCTTTACAGGCTTCAGATGAAAGGAGCACTGCTGACGATCCCCAAAAGAATGCAACGGTTGTACATTGCTTTTCCGGACTTGTGGTGGCTGTCTGACTGAATCTGAGTGTCATAAATGTCAACTTATGGCACACAACCTCCTTAATACTCACTTGTAATCATGGCTGTTTGTTACGGGTAGATCGTCATGGAAGACACTAGTTTCCATATTCTCACTTGTACTCATTTTTAATATCGCAGTAACATGAATTTCATTATACTGAACAGTCGCACTTCAGTACTTGGATCGTGCATTTCGTCCAAACTGGTTGAGCACTGAGCCTCTCTTCTGACCCCGCATTCCCTATTTCACACCATCTCTGGTCCGAACGACCTGCTTCGCACATGCCTTGGACATTCGGCGCTTGTATGACAACTGTTTTGACTAGAAACCCCACCACCGGCTTCCTGCAGATGTGGGAGAGTTATCAATCATTGGTGAACCACAGTCTGTCACCTTACTGTGACTTTGAGTTGTCTCCTTCCTTAACATAAATTGCGTGTTGTCACTCGTTACACCTCGCATATTTAACCGTCTGTTTTCTCGATCTCACGCCGATTTTCACCGTATTCCCCCTTGCCGTTTTTTCGAATAGCCTACCGAACCGTTTCTGGGGTACATGGGCCGTTGGTGATTTTGGATGATGTGAAATTTCCCAAGTACGCAGAAATCGTGCGCATTACTCTCGCCGATGGCACGCATCGAACTGGTCAAGTATTGGAGGTCAGTGGCAAAAAAGCGGTTGTACAAGTTTTCGAAGGAACCAGCGGTATCGATGCAAAGAACACGACTTGCGAATTTACTGGGGATATTTTGCGGACTCCCGTGTCCGAGGATATGTTGGGTTTGTTTCCGGTTTCTTTTCCATATGTTTCTAAGGACGCATTTTTAATGGCTCTGGGAAACCGAAGGATAAAGGTCCTTCCATCTTAGCTGAAGACTATTTGGATATCTACGGTCAACCAATTAACCCATGGTCCAGAATATACCCAGAGGAGATGATTCAGACTGGTATATCCAGTATCGATGTTATGAATTCTATTGCACGTGGCCAGAAGATTCCCATATTTTCGGCTTCCGGATTACCTCATGATGAAATCGCTGCACAGATCTGCCGACAGGCTGGTTTGG
This sequence comes from Dicrocoelium dendriticum, assembly GCA_944474145.2. NCBI lineage: Eukaryota > Metazoa > Platyhelminthes > Trematoda > Plagiorchiida > Dicrocoeliidae > Dicrocoelium > Dicrocoelium dendriticum. Next base: position 54,613,868 of record OX104068.1, on the reverse strand, counting down.
TGAAAATGTCAGACAAAGCAGTCAAAGACTCCGATGTGGACAATTTCGCCATTGTCTTTGCAGCAATGGGCGTTAACATGGAAACCGCAAGGTTTTTTATGCAAGATTTCAAAGAAAACGGCTCTATGGAAAATGTGTGCCTTTTCCTCAACCTTGCAAATGACCCAACAATAGAGCGTATCATCACTCCACGAATTGCCCTAACAACAGCTGAATATCTTGCTTACCAATGCGAGAAACACGTATTAGTTATTTTGACGGATATGAGCTCATATGCAGAGGCTTTGAGAGAGGTAAGCTTTTTCCAAGAATTCCTCCTATCGAGAGAATTATCATCTGGCTAGTTATCATATTTCCTATGCTGCTTTTATAGGTGTCGGCTGCTCGTGAAGAGGTTCCAGGTCGTCGCGGTTTCCCCGGCTACATGTATACCGACTTGGCAACAATTTATGAACGTGCTGGGCGAGTTGAAGGCCGGAGTGGCTCAATCACCCAGATTCCAATATTGACCATGCCCAACGACGACATAACTCATCCCATTCCCGATTTGACGGGATACATAACAGAAGGTCAAATTTACGTTGATCGCCAGCTTCATAATCGACAAGTGAGTGTTTGACTTTGTTCTCCTGATCAGTTCCACGTTGGAATTTTCCAGTTTGAGTTGTCGCCGTCCTTCAGTAGGACATGAATGCCCGCTGTCACCTTTCCTTTTTACTTTCGCTATCGATGAGCTCATGGAAACTGCCTTTACTGGACATGAATTGGAAAGTGAGAAGCTGCTTCCAGATGATCGACTTCTTGATTTGTAGTATGCTAACGATATTACTCTAATGTGACAGCTCACGATCGTGCCAAACAGCACTGGATAAATTAGCTTTGGCTGTCAGTCGTCTTGGGCCACGCTTTACACTCTCTAAGTGCTGAGACCCACCCGTGTGCTAACCCTTGGGGGCGATCAGTTAGAAGACGTTTAGAAATTCGACTACATGGGTAACGGTATTCGTATCTGTGGAATATCCAACGAGCAAACAGTATCTGGCTGGAGGTGTTCCTTTAATAATTTCATGTAACCATTTCTCTATAAATTTTAATATGACGAAAACGACCAACCTTTTTCTGGCTAGTCCATAATTAGTTTATTTCCTGCATTCAGTCAGCCGCTTACACACATGCAGTGGTAGAATTATATAACAGGGGATCGATAAATGCAATCAATCAGAACTTTTGACGATCGGCGTGATAGCCTCCAGTGACCGAACCTTTGCCTTACCAAGGCAAAGCACGGCTGGCGAGGGCTCGCTGAATCTGCTCGGAGAATTTGATCACAAGTGAATTACAGCGCATTCTATCAACACAGTGATAACAAATACCCCATTAAGTTTGTGGCAAAATATGGGAGAGACGACGATTGCAGTGATAACTGCCAATAACCGAACCTACTTCTTTCCAGAGCAACGCTGAGCTGGCCACCAAGTCACATTGGAATAGAAGGAGCTTCAGTCTCCGCCTGGTGTGAGCCTCAACAAACCGGACCAGGGCTGGCGTACTTTGTCCACTAATGACCTTGAAAGATACGTGAGGGCATTTGCACACAGTGCAGTCGAGCAGGTATCAAGCCAACGAACTGACCGGCACTTTAGGCTCTCTCTCACTATATATATATATATATATATATATATATATATATATATATATATATATATATATATAATCCTGAGAATAGACAACTGTGCCATTAGAACCATGGCTGTAACGGGATGTAAAATGGTTTATTGAACAAGCAAACGCAAGTGTGTTTTTGTTCTTTTATCCTTAGTGTTTCACACGCTGTTTTGTATGTTTTTGCTTATTTACAATTGAACTTTGGGTGAAAAAGAAATATTTGAATATCATTGACGCCGCTGGTTTCGATTGCGAGCCACAGGCTCCAATACCTCCAACCATTTGGAGTCCCCATCACGTGGTCCATAACCTAAAAAAGGGACAGATCCTGCTGATGCCAAATAATGATTGACATTCTTATTGTTCCTTTTCCACGTCATCGGTTGTCCGTCTCGACATTTTTTCCATTCACTCCCAGAGATTTCAAATAATGCTCGGCGAAGAAGTCGATTGCCTGGCATGCGCATTACGTGACGGAGCCAACCTAGACGGTATTCGAAAACAGTGCCCTGGAGGCTGGGATTGTTCGCTCCTAGTACTCGACTTCTAACTTCTAACTGCGTACATAGTTTTGTCACCACACACGAGCGATCGTTCGTAAGCAGCGATTGTCGAAAGATGATAGTTGTTTCGGATCTTCCGCGCGAACAGGCCAGGTCTCGCTGTCGTACAGCAGGGCCACACGGACAGTGGTACCGTGCGTTCTGCCCTTGAGCCTTAGGCTGGTGTCGCGAGGACGCCACAAGTGTCTCAGGTTAGTGAACACCAAGCGGGATTTAGCAATTCGCTGAGATACTCTATCTCCAACGCCGCCACCCGCCATGACACAAATTCCGAGTTACATAAAGCGATTAACTTGCTCTAGGCAATCAACTGCAATTGTTAGTGTAGGCACAGACACTTAGCAATCTTAGAGCAGTGTTTTACATTTGGATGGAGCGAAATACAAACCATAATTAGATGCCTCGATCGCTAAGCGGATCAAAACGTTTTGGATGGCCTGTGGGTCGTACCCCAGCAAAGCGATGTCATCAGCATAATCCAGGTCCGTAACTCTTTCCCCTGAGAGGAGCTCAACGCCGCAGCTCTCGGCTCCTCCCAGTGCGCGGTGAAGAACGTCCTCGATGGTAAGCTTGGTTAAGTACGGTAAGACTGGGCAATCTTGGCGTCCTCCGTTTGTAACAGCAAACGACTGAGCAAACTTTCCATAAGCTCTAACTTTGCCCGATGTGTGACGTCAAAGTCCTTTCAAGATTGTGACAAATTTATCGGGTACACCGCTCCTTAGCAGACAGTTCCAAGGAGATGTTCTATCTATGGAGTCAAAAGCGGCACGGATGTCCGAAAACCACTATTGTTGGTCTTCAGTGGACTTGACGGTGTTCAAGAATTTGACGCAGCGCAAAGTTCTGTTCGATGCATCCTAAACAGGTACGAAACCAACTAGTTCCTTGCGAGACAAATTCTCGTGTAGCTGAAAGCCTGCGGAGCAATATGGACACAAACCTTGGACGCGACCGGAGTAAGTGATTATTCTTCGGTAGTTGATGCAATGGCTGCGGCGGCCTTTCTTTTAGCTCGGGACCACGATAGATTCGCTCCAAGCGTCGGGGATCTCCTCATCAACCCACACCTTCGTGAAAAGCGAGAGCAGTTCGCTAACAACAATATTCTCTCCATCTTTGAATAGGGCCGGAGGAAGGCTGTCATGGCGTGGGGCTTTGCATCGGTTCGGAGTCCGGACTGCTCTCTACATCTTTGCCTCAGTGGGAGAATCTGTGCACACACGCCATGCATCATATGATAGCAACGGGATGTCACCGGTGGTTGAGCTGGATCTAGACGCTTGCGTAGGTTAGTGATCTATGTACCCTCTAACGCGCAGATTGCCTCACTGATGTCATGTGATTTGCATGCAATGGATCTGATGAGATAAAATAATCTGTGGGTGTTCCCAGGAGTTGCAGGAGCTCCCACTTCCCTGGCTCGTTTGGACCACCAGCACTCACGATCACCGCGAAGACTTGCCTTTAATTGTTGACAAATGATCCGTCGAAGTTCATTGTACTCCACACTGACGGGAATAGATCATCAGCGGTCAAGTAGTCCCGACGATGTCGCAGAAGTCCGCCGTTTAGCTGTTGAACGAACAAGACCACAGGTAGATAGCACCGCAGAAACTATGACCTGCTGTAAACGTAGCCTATGCTGATCAGTTTCCAGAGGGGGGGGGGAAGTGAAATTGTCACGGAGCCTCCGTTAACATTCTACTTGCGCGGCGGGGTCTTCCAATTTACGAATGTTCAAACGTGTTTATTTTATCCTAGGCGAGCCACGGAAGCGCATGCATACAGTCGCACGTACCAGCGCATGATCTGATTCGATGCAAGCTGATCAATAGCTTCTGCAGTCTGGGACACTGCCACAGCACCGATGACTTATGGCCATGTGATCAATCCGCGACCAATGTTGCTACGGTGATGGCGCACGCCAGGTAGCTTAGTGGCGTCTCGGATGGCGAACCTTCAGGTTGGTTAGGTAAAGTTGGTGGTCGCCACATCAACTAAGCTGCCTTTTTCCATTATCCGAACGAACGTTCTCCTATCCATGCGGACCTCCGAGATAGCGTTCGCTTTGCAGTACTTGACCAACACGCGCGTTGAAATCCTGCACCATAACATTGATGTCCGTTTTGGGGGTCATTAAAAATAGCTCATGTAAGCTATGATAGAATGGGTCTTTGAATCCGTAATACAATCAGCGGGCGCATGGGCGGAGAGAACAAAAAGAGCGCGTTTGTTTCCTCGACGCCTCTTAACTTTGGACAAACCTTGTAACCGAATAGCTCAGAAGTGACTGCTGATGGGTATCCACTCAAGAGGGGCGGTTTTGGCTCTGGAACTAAGGACAATCCTAACACCAGGTTGCCCAGCTGCAGTGGACTCGGCGTTATCAGTAAGGCTAATAAGGGAAGGGGTCTATGGGTGAAGACAATCGGTCGACGGTGTTAGGATCATGAGATCGGGTTTCACATAAGCAACAGGTGTCTATTGCAAGAGATTTCCGGGTGCGTGCGAGACCGGCTTGTTGTCCAGTCTACATTAGGGTGCGCAGATTGAGCGCACCCAAATTGCACTGTTTTGAGTTGAAGAAACAGAGGTAACGGAGCTTGGGATTGTCTTATCCCTGTTTTTAGCTGTATGATTGACATAGCGATAGTTTCATCATAGGGCGGAGTGCTGTTCATCGATGAGGAGTTGGGCGATAGCCGGGTAGGATGATACAGATGAATCGTAGATAAGTAGGTGATGTGTGAATATAAAGTAATAGTAGCAGCAGCAGAAGTGCAAACCATTAGCAGAGCGAGCGAGTGCTTTTCAATTCAATTCCATGGTTCCCAAGTAGGGAGTTTTCTTACGGACCACCACCCCGAGCCTTTGGCCAAAGGACCTAACCCACAATACAGTGGGGTGATACGAGGGACTCGCACCCGTTGGGAGCTGGTAACCGATCTTCCGGTTCATACGCCTTTCGGATTACCAAGTTATACCAGGGTACAAACTCTCTCGTCGACAATGGCTTTATTTAGTGGCGAGTTACATCCACCACGTCACAGTCCTTTTTTGCGGCCTGTGGCCTTTTATATGGAGAACGCTTGCCAGGCGGAAATCCACCACACCATCCAGTACCACTGCTGAATCGTCCACGACTACTTATTCATCTTAATGCAAAGTTTGCGAGATTTATTCACATTTTCCTTTACAAAGGAGACATTCCGCCACCTGGGGACACGCCCGGTAGCATATAATTCGGCGACGGCTGAACTGCCGTTGCATACGGAGGCCAGCTCAACGCTAAACGTCGAAGAATATCCTCCATAATCCTGGTCGATGGCCTGGACAATGTGACATAGACGATTAATTCAGGAACCGTAAACAAAAGCCCGAAATACTTCTGTCAATGTTCGCCACTTGTGGCGCACGCGCGACACCACTATCAACTTACCGGGTAGGATCTACAATGCAGCCGTCTGTTCAACTCTCCTGTATGGCTGTGAAACCTGGCCTTTCAAATTCGTAGATGTAAGGAGACAATTGCAGCCTAGGTTACACCTGGTGGGAATACTGTATGAGCAGTGAGCATGTTCGGAATATTGTCTGTGACACAGGAAGAGCGAGTGAAACGCTGCGCACCGTTATTTCACGTACCAGGCTCCGATTGCCGGGCCATGTGTTACGAATGCCAGCACTCTGACCATCGCAACGAGACTAGACCTTAACGTGGTGCGATGGTTTGCGTACCCCCTTGACCTATTGGGCTAAATTGGGTAGTGCCACCGGGCCCATTGAAAGCTACTCCTATCAGGTTGGTCAATGGTGAGAGGTCAGACAAACTCAGTCTCCTGATCCTCCAGGTTGGGGGTTTGAAATGGGATAGCACCCATTTCTGTAAAAGCAGATTATTGCCACCTCCTCGCTGCCTCGCGGACAGGCTTTTGAGCCAAAGGCTTTGGCTGAGGACCCTACTCGTCCTCCTGTCTAGGACTGGGCGCCCTGTCAGTATCTAAGGCCATATACAACCATGACAATTTCTCCAAACTCTAACTACATGCTGCATCGGCCGTCACGCAGAGTATCCATGGTCGCTTTATCTGTTGCATACAGCAGGGCGGAAAATAGAAAACATGCTACTGCTGACACCTTTCTTTTTCATCTGTTTCTCTTACTCCCATCCCGACCCCCATTACTAATCTCCCTACTATAATTCCCAGCCTAATTGACAGCAACCGAAGTGCCGTTGGAGTAGAACCATCAGCAGCCACCATCCCACCGCACCTATCGGACGCCTATGAGCAAAAGTCCCTTCTAAGGCCATGCTGTCCTGTTTCCATTTCGGCGTTCAACATTCGCACTCTGAGACAAATAGGTCAACAAACTGCACTCGTACGCCTGTTGGACACACTGGGAATTGATGTGTGCTGTGTGTATGAAACTAGGATCAATGACCTTAATGGGGTTATTGAGTTAACTGCACCCGGCTTATCCTCTCGTTATTGGTTGCACGCATCCGGAGACGCCGATGCAGCACTCACGGGTTAAGCTGGTGTAGATGTCATTCTAAGCTCCAAGGCTGAGCCATCGTTGGTTGATTGCATTCCGGTGAACAGCCGTTTATGTGCAGTCCGTTTGACGACATCAGCTAAGGTTGATTTACGAAGTAGCACAAAACGCTGTTTGTTTGTGATTTCTGCTTATGCTCCCACCGACTGTAGTTCTAATGCTGTCAAGGACACATTCTATCACGAACTGAACGCGCTACTACGCAGTGCTACCAGTTCAGATATTATAGTACTTGCAGGGGATATGAACGCACAAGTAGGCCGTCTGAGCTCTTCAGAAGCTCAGCTGGGTGTTCATTATGGGCTTAACTGCGAACGGACTGACAACGGTGAGCGTCTGCTGCAACTGTGTGCGGAGCACCAGTTGTTTCTTAGTAGCACTGCTTTTGGACACAGTGGGCGCGGAACTGCCACTTGACATCCTCCTGTAGCTGACCAGCGATGGACCCAAATTGATCACATAGCCATAGGTTATAGGTGTCGTGGTTCCACCCTGTATTGCCTCTCGTACTGGAATACCCGCGTCCACTCTGATCATACCTTAGTACGCTGCCATTTCTGCATGAACTTTACCGGGAGGCGCACCAAGCTTCTCCTCCGATTGGCAACTAAGAAAATGTCGCAGCTCTCGATTAGGCAAGCCTATCAACACTCACTGCGTACCGAACTTTCGTTGTTTCCTTTTGACACTGATCTTTAGTGGAACAGGATCTTGGCCGCCATGCACGACGCAGGAGCATCTGCTTGTGGCACTATCCATCGTCACCGCACTAGTCACTGGATATCCGAGAGGTCGGTGAACCTGTTGGAATCTAGAAGACACCTCCCGGCTGGCTCTGAGCACAATGTGACCAGGCGGGCTGTTAGGCGTGAACTAAGGCAGAGCCTACTTGCTGACAAGGAAGCCTCGTGGATCAGTAGGTCTCGAGAAATGGAGGAGGCGAGAGCAGTAGGCAATTACCACAAGCTCTTCCAGCTGATTCGCACCCTTGGTCCCAGAAAATCAGGCCTCAGGAGACATTCAGAGACAGCGCGGGTGCACTGATGCACAATAAGGAGCGCCGTATGACTCGTTGGGCGGAACACTTTCAAGACCAATCCAGCTGGCCCCTCCGCTCCCGGAACAGTTCCTAGTTAGATAATGCAGGATGAGCCATGAACAGTTAGTTTAGAGCCTCCATCGGAGGCCGAGCTCCGCAACCCGATCACAGCCCTCAATCCTTTTCGTGCCGCTGGCCCGGATTCCATCCCACTTGCACTGTTTAAGGATGGAGGTGACGTCCTCTGCAAAGTACTGACCGCGTTATTCGAAGATCTCTGGAAGGAATTGTCCGGACTAACTGGAAGGCTTCGATTATAATGGCAGTCTACAAGAAGGGCAGTCGCACAGACTGTGCTAACCCCAGGGGTATTAGCTTAACGCCAGTTGTGACAAAATTGATGGCCTCGATTATCGTTCGTCGCCTTACTGGGGAATGGGAATCTCGGATTATGGAAGAACAGGCAGGTTTCCGCTTCGGACGGGGCTGTATAGACCATATGTTCACTTTGCGGCAGGTGCTAGAGCAGCGCCATGCATACCGCAGGCAGGCCATAGCTGTGTTCCTCGATTCCAAGAGTGGGTTCGATTTAGTCTATCGATCGATCCTGTTCGAAATACTTGCGCGGAAAGGTGTTCCCACGAAATATGTGAACATCTTTCGTGCTCTATACTCGAACACTACAGGCCCTGTCAGGGTCTAGGGTGACCTGTCGGATAACTTTCCGACCACAAGTGGCGTTCGTCAGGGTTGTCCGATTTCCCCATTTTTGTTCAATTTCGTCTTGGATTCTATCATGGAGTGTTCCCTTGCGGAATCTCGCGATCTAGGCGTTGAAGCGCTGCCTGGCCTGGTTGATCTTGATTATGCGGATGAAATCGTCCTATTTTTCGACGATGTTGCGGCGATCCAATCAACCCTGAATAGCCTGTTTAGAGTGGTCCCATTATTTGGTACGCGGTTCACAACGTCAAAGTGCAGTGTTGCTGCAGGACCACCAACCACTTGATGACCCCTTGACGCTTGCTAACGAGGAACTCGGGGTCATTGCTCGATTCACTTACTTTGGTAGTTGCACCAACAACGATGGGCGCATAGAAACTGAAGTCAGTTCGCGCATTGGAAATGCCAGAACTGCCTTTTTTGACCTACGGCATTTTTGGCGACAGAAGGGAGTTTCCCTCCGTTTTAAATTTTGTGTATACAAGGCCACGGTAGGGCCGTTCTGCTGTATGGTAGTGAAACTTGTCCCCTTCGGTCTGATGATCTGAGACGCCTTCAAGTCTTTGATCATCTTTGTCTGCGAATCATTGTTGGTGTCGAATGGCTCCCGTGTGTCCGCAACTATGATGTGCGTGGGCGAGTACTAGGTAGTGGTAATCATGCTAGCTACCTAGAACAACAGATAGCACTGAATAAGTTGCGTTTGCTCGGGCACGTGCTACGTATGCCTAGTCACCGCTTAAGTAGGAGGGCCTTGTTTAGTCTGCCAGGTGTAGGGTGGCGCAAGGCTCGCGGTGAACGGAAGCTGACTTGACAGCGGGAAATGAAGTCACTGACGACCAAACTGGGTGCCGTTGGCCTTCTGGGCTGGAGTCCATGTGACTCGCTTTTTGCTTGGCTCGAGACTTTACTGGACGTGGCTCGCAGTAGACACCAGTGGCGCGTCTGCTGCCGTCTCCTAATCGGATTGTCTGTTTAAAGTGTGTTTGGTGCTGAGTTATCTGCGGGGTAATGGCTGATTATGACGCGGGGCAGTGAAAGTCGCAAGGAAGCTGTCTCGCCTATGCCGCCTTATCTTTGCACGATAGCCAGCTGTTTGTGACGGTATGTTGTTAACACAAGGTGTAGGCGCCTTGGCCCTGAATGTTTGCTTGGGGTATTAAGTTTTTCCGGTAACTTCCCTTTCTCTCTCTCTTTTTATGCTTTATTCCATAGGGCATCATGGTTGTATGGCAGCGAAGCTTTAGTTCAAATGGCTGATGTACTGCTGTTGTTGACTTATTGATTGACCCTGACTCCCGCGACGTTTGCGCGGCCGGGGTGGGAATGGAAGGAGGGGAGACCAGTAAATGATTTGGTTAATAGCAGTGGTGTCTTACTTCGAAGTTGGCCTTGGTTTGAGCCTCGATTCTTTGGTTAAGGCTCTTATGGATGTTGATCACGTTTGGGTGAATGCACTTGCTGACGTAGCGAACTGACCACAATGGCATTTGTGTTGTATGTTTCTTTCCACCTCCCCCCCCCCCGACCTCGCTTGACTTCCCTCTCCATCCACCGTCTTGTTGTCAGTACACAGTATCAAACAAAGCACGATGGCATGTTTTGTTTTGCTTCGTTTTTGTTGCCTTTATTTTCTTTTTCGCTACGCCATCCCGTTGGATCGTATTGCTCGGTGTGCTTCTCACTGCTAACATGTGTTGCATGACGAACCATGATGATTTTGGATTCTACTTATGTCTCACTGGTGCTTATCCTCATGCTTTTCTCTTCCATCAAGGAAAATCATTTTGGTGTTTAATTTCATTATGGAATTCAGTATATCGTCTGCAGTTTGATGCATGTCGAGCGCCGCTTCGCACAGCTAACGCATTTGGCTTGATGCTAGCGTTCTTTCGTTTCTTTTGTCCACGTGGTTAACGGCACGATAGCTGACCGAGCATTTCGACGCATGCCTCACTTCACGGTGAAAAGTCGCTACCCATCAACGCAAGCTCTTGGCATACTACTGGTTGTGGATTATTGTTGTTGCTCATTTTGCTAGTCGTTGCGTTGGTGTTGGGGCGTTGGTAACTACGGCGGTGGAATGAGAACGATGATGGCCCGGCGGTCCACAGCTGAAAAATTCAATTAGCACCCAATTTTACTCATTAGTAGTGGGCATTTGAGTGTTAATTTAGGTGAGTTCATCGCAGTTAACTCTCAGCCAGGCATGCTCTCACACGGCCGTATCGATCTTCTGGGTGTCGTCAGTAGTGCGCGTTCCTTTTACCTCTACCAGGTTTCGACCCCACGACTTCGGGATGCCAGCAGCTAGTGCCACTTCGCCATGGCTGGTAGCTGCTTACCTGCATGAGTGACAGCTGACTAGGATATATCGCGGCTTATTTTGCACTGTCGTGCCAGTTACGAACTCAGTTTTACTCCCGAACTACTGATCGCGAGTTAATGTTTAACGTTTCTTGTGGTTATGCTGACTTTCCGCTGTTTAGCACTCATGCGCCCCACCTCACCTTTCCAGATTTATCCTCCAATCAATGTCCTCCCTTCACTGTCTCGGCTCATGAAGTCGGCTATCGGAGAGAACATGACGAGAGAGGATCATGCGGATGTATCCAATCAACTGGTGAGTACATCCTGTTTTATCACCATTCCACCATAGTACTGTGTTGCGAAGATCATCTCACCAATACTGTCGGCATATGATGACTTAAACTTCGCACAGAACAACTGAGCTCTCCTCATTGAACCTGTTGTCTGTGTTATCACACGCTGCGCACACCCTACCTCAGTTCCTCATTGACGCTATTGTATCTACCGTCGTAAACCACTCTGATCTCAGCTGAGTTTTCCTCAATAGTGGCAATTTATTTGCCTTACCAACGTTCACCCTCTTCTATAGTTTACGCATTACTCCACTATACTGTTGTTATGCATACGAAAGTATAAGAGGTATGCTGGCCTTCGACTGAGTCCGTAGACGAACTCTTGCTATCGGCCAGTCTTTCTTTGTGAAGGGAACTGTTTGTATTAAAATTCCTTTTCTGGGTCTCGATGCAGTCGTGCACAAGTCATGCGTCTCGTCTTCCGTCTCAGCTCTGGTGTACACATGTCTGACGACTAGGTCTCTTAGGCCGTCTGCTCCGAATTCAATTAGTTACTTCACGCGTGAAGTAATATCAGTGAAAAACGTCCCTCCCGACTAGATGAGTCGAAACAGTTGAGGCGTTTATGACACACTGTTAACATCACATTAACTTATTCTGCGTATCTGTTTTGTTTCTTTTGCCAAGTTCAATTTTACATTATATTATGATCGTTGTAGGCACTGTGATACCAACTTCAATAGCTAAGCAGTTATGGGTAACTATTTGTTTTTTTCTACTTTCATCTTTTATGCGTAGCGAACTTTTGCCGTTCTTCTTGTATTCGATTATCTTCAATTTTATGCTCTAGTGTGGCCTGTCCTCCGCGTCGTGTACCCGCTTTTGGTTTCGCAGGCTGTGTACCGTAGTAGTACTTTTCGCATGAATCTCTACCTCAGTGGTAAGCGTTTATTCAGCAAAAGTAGATCTGCGAATGTTACAGCACACTTGACTCGCTTAACTCCTCGACAGACATAGTTCGTACATCTCCATAAACATTGCTTTCGGGTCAATGCTTTTCCTCTGATTCAGTTTACCAAACAACGATGAACTCGCCATAGGGCACACGAACTTTGGTCAATAAGCAGGACCGTTTAGATGGGGGACTACGCTTGTTGCATCCAATGACCAGATGCGTCAGGTTCACCTCACACTGCCTAAGCTGCTGGTTCAATGTATCCATCTGTTCACTATGATAGAATAACCCCGTCAACGTAATATTCCCCTGTATTTTCTTGGTGGGCCAGGTTGTTTGCCCATCGTGCTTATGAGACATCTGCGTGAGGGGACAGTCTACCACAATCCTCTAAGCTGTTGTCTGGACTAGCTGCTGCATTTACGGAACCACTTAAGTCGCCCCCATTTTGTATTCATGGATGATTTCTATTGTCATCCAATACATTGTGAGGACGAAGCAAATTTCGTTGACTTTGTATTTGAAGGTGGAGCCTCGCAACACATACCAGCCGACACGTATAACGCCGCGATCAACTCCGTCATTCCTAAATTTGTCGTTAACAAGCGGCGAACAACGTGTGCGTGATGTTTATATTCTTGAGTCCTGACAACAAGCGCCTACTCAGTGCTCAGCTTGCAACTACTGGGAATCGGACTTGGACGACCTGACTGGAACCAATTGAATTCATCTCTGTCACAAAGTGCCTCTATGGAAGACTGTTGGACTGTACTAAGATGGGTAGTGCTATTTCTGTGTTCTAGGTTTGTACCACTGAAGCATCGGAAAGCTTACCAATCAAGCCAGATTGCTTCGACAAGGAGTATGGCAAAATAGCTCGGTGTGGGTGCTGACTGTGGGACGAAGTCCTCTCAGCCTCTTCCAACGACTACGAAGCATATAATAAGTAGCGGAATCTGTAGCAGTGCAAAAACAACCAACCGGCATTTTAACGAGCAGTTCGCAACCGCCGCGAAGAGAATCTTTGCTTATGTGAAGCGACGCCTGAAGCCTGCAAGTTATCTACCATTACTAAAGGGCCCGGATGGAAATTCTCGAACATCCAGCGCTGAGCGTGCGTCAGTGTTGGCGGTACAATTCGCTTCCGTATTTGAAAATGACCATGTATCTGTACCGAGTACAACGTGTAGTGTGGAATGTGGTGTTGAAGAGGTGCATCAATTACTCGCCAACTTTGACGGCACCAAACCTGTTGGGCCTGATCGGCTCCGCTCCCTAATTCTGATGTCCTTATCGGCCTTCATCTCGCCTGATGTGACTGATCAGTTCAACAGTTCTCTGTCCTAAGGTTCGTTGTTGATGGATCGGAAATCCTCGGCATTAATGCCTATTCCGAAAGGCAGTGATCCCAGCAAAGTAGATACTTACAGACCCATTTGTCTTACACTTATTTTGACCAAGGTTGCCGAGAAGATTGTGAAGAAGGGTCCATTACTGCTGCTTAGATCAAAATGATCTGCTGACGCCCGCACAAGACGGTTTCATGCTAGGTTGCTTATGCATTGCCAGCTTGATCGTTGTAAGGCATAAGTGGCTTCAGGCATGGAACTAGGGTTAGTCTGTCGATGTGATCCATATCTACTTCAGTAAAGTGTTCGACAGGGTAACTCATTAGGTCTTTCTCTACGAGTTGAGAGAATGCGGTGTTGATGGGTCACTGCACTAATGGATCCGGGAGTTTCTCGTTGCACGAAGGTGGAGGGTACAGGTCGATGGGCATCTTACTAACTGGTTTCTCTTTACTAGTGGCATACCCGAAGGCGCGGTGTTGCGGCTCGCTCAGTTCATATTCCGCATCAACATTCTATCTCAGCTTCTTCAGTCGCTGTATGCCCTGCTTGCGGACCATTTGATGATTCGGCGAGCAATAAGCACTTCTGACGACTGCGGTCTACTTCAGCAATACCTTAACGCCTCTCCATGTATTCTGTAGAAATCTACGCCCCGGTTAACCCGGCCAAGTCGGTATTCATGAGCCCGGGGAAGGTTGGTGACTACCTAACCTACACGCTCGACGACCAGCCACTACACCCCATGTTTTCCATGAGTAACCTAGGTATACTGTTGTGGACATCAAGAACTGCGCATGCCTTGGGTACTTAAATGCACCTTTTGTACTTGGTCTGAAAGGGTTGCCACTCTCCTCTTCTCCAGCATAAAAATACAGATTGCCCACCTACTATTCACTCACCCAATGCTAGGCACAGAACATCGAACGGGTCCAACACATCCCTACAAGAGCAGTGCGAGAAGCTGGGACTCTATACCTCGTCCTATCGCTGACTGCGAGTCTAGCTCATCATAACCTGTCGTATGTTACATCTCGGTGACCTCACCTTGTTGAGATCGCTGCCTCCCTTGTGAATGCAATGCGGAACAAGGGAACACCGATACAAATGAGTTTCCCACTCCTATGCTTCGGATAGAGCGTAGTTGGAATATTCTGCCAGAACATGGTGTGGAGGTCAAATCTATGCGGAAGTTCAAAACCTTAGTGAATATACATTTCATCACCATTTGACTCAGGGGACGGTCCCACACTGACGGTGACATCTCACAGTTGTTTGTCAAGTGATACTAAGTCGGACCATTTTAAATACCACATAAGTCCTCGACGGACGATTAGCTTATCGGTTTTGATCATATTACTATTGAGTGGCGCAGATTTAAATCTCTACTTGTTCCAACAATTCAGTATTCTGCATCTGTTTTTGTTATTTCTTATCTGTTCTTGCATCCATAATTAGGTTTTAATATACTATATGATGAAACTGTGCTTTTGCCACTGCGGCTCAACGTACCCTCGGACTTCCATTTCGAGTTTCTGGTTTTATTTGATACAACCCTTCCCACTATATGTCGATTACTGTTTTCTAACGCATGAGGGTTATTTGATCCATCATTGGTTTCTTTTCAGTACGCTTGTTATGCCATTGGTAAGGATGTGCAAGCTATGAAGGCTGTCGTCGGAGAGGAAGCATTGAGCCCGGAGGATCTCCTATATTTAGAATTTCTTTCCAAATTTGAAAAAAGCTTCATCGCTCAAGGTAATGTATTCGTATTATCCCCTCACCAATATTTTGTAACTTTTCCAGGCGCGTATGAAAACCGAAGCATTTTTGACTCGCTGGACATCGGTTGGGAACTCTTGCGAGTCTTCCCCAAAGAAATGCTCAAACGTATCCCGGTGAAAATTCTTGACAAGTTCTATCCCCGATAGACCACCACCTTTTCCATCGCAGCTGTCGTTTTCATCTTAGTATTCTTTTCTCCCTGTATTGGTACACCGCACACTTTAATAGCTCGCTTTATTGAACCTCACGAGTGTATGCACCACACATTGGGTAGATGGCTTTTCTTATCTGCATTCACCACAATTGCAGCATGTCCCTGGAGCATAATATTATCCATCTTACCTTCTTTCGCACATTTGATTTTGGATATATGCTTTTGACAATGAATATACACTGTTTCATTATTGATAGGCACATTCGACCGGTACAGTGGACAGGGCACTTGTTCTTGCCACTAATGCTTGTCCTCTAAGGATTCTATACATGTCCAAAAATTAAAAATATATCATTATCTAACGAATTTGTCGGCCGTCATGTTCCGCGATTTGTTCGTCTCTTCGCTCGTTGTCACATTGTAGGCTACATTCAACTGGCTAGTATATGTTCAACCAAACTTATCGTACGGACCAGTCACACTTCTCCGTGGTCCATTGCTAATTGCGCATTGATGCTGCACGCTTGGATCGTTCGTTTGCCTGCGTCCAAACTTTGTCTAATCGTGGTACTCACCCGTCTTATTAACTGACACGCTAGTGATATCCTTCTTTCCATCTCTCCGGCCTTCCTGAACGTTCGGTGTTCATCACATCCTCCCTTTTACCATTTTAGTTCGTTGACTAATATTCAGAGTACTATAAATATACAGATCAGTTGTATGTTTCCCAAGGACTCGAGAAGCTGTTCCGTCGTAAGGATATATCAAAAATTATCTTAGTTAATTCATGCTATGTGTAATGAACTTAGATGAATATGGTTGCATTCTCCATGTTTGTTTGCGCGACACATTTTTGTGTTGTTTTTCCAGGTTGTCCATGTACCTATATTCTTCAGAAACACGTGACATGTTCTGGCTAAGTAAAAAAGAAGTAAAAGTGATTGTTGGCCAAAGTGGAATGTGCATTCCTTCCTTTAGCCCGAATACATTTGTTTATCCGTACTTTTTGTCAGGCACTATCGAGGCTGTTTTCGGAGGCGTTATTCAAGTTTCGCGATATCTCAATCATATTTACTACGCCCGTTAATCGCGTGCTTGCACTTATGTAGTGTGAGCATCTTCTGATATCTCTTAGAATTTGACCAGATCTTAGAGTAATGAATTATGAAGATGCGCACTCTGGTTTTCGAAATCATGACCTTTGATTTGCAGTTGTCTATCGGCCTCACTCGCGCCCCGATTTAGATTGACTGGTCGCTATCAAATCATTCATCTGTTGAAGATGGCCTATCATACAAGATGGAGTAAAATTCTTGTGCGCCTGATTTGTGCGTCTCAAGTATCGGAAAGTTGGACCAGTCAAGCCACATTGGTTCAACAAGGAGACTTTATCTTAACGTGGTGCGATGGTTTGTGTATCTCAACGATCCACTGGGCTATCCTGAGTGGTGCTTTTTGCACCTTCCGAGCCACTCATACTATTTTGCTCAATGGTTATAGGTCAGACAAACTTAGTCTCCTGGCCCACCATATCGGGGGTTGAAGTTATGGTGACTCCTTACACTTAAAAGGGACTCACTGTAAGCCAGCGACAAAACCCTGCTGTTTGTTGGTAAGATTTTTGAACCAAAAGCTTTGGTTGAGAACCCTTATCATTCTTTCTAGGCCTGAGCAACCTGCAGTATACTACCTGCGCAATACAACTCATTGAACTTATCTTCACACGATTTCTTAATGCTCTGGTCGTCTGATAATAAACGGCACTCTATATGCTGCATCGAGCAGGTTAGGTAGAGGTTTGCATGCCACTGCCCAAGCCTTCCCATCTTCTTATTCCCCTTCACGTGCTTTTCATCTTTATCGTTCTATTCCAATGTCACTTTCCCCCCTCCTGTTTTCAATCCCCCACCTTCCTCTCACCTTGCTTCAATAGTCGCTTGTCTTCCAGCCTCAACTCATACACAATCGCAGAGGGCCGCTCCAGTCCAATCGACAAGTACATGTTCAACCAAGCGGACGTCAGCTCATCCGGTTTCCTTTTATGTCCACGGTCCTCGCTAAGCTTGGAATGCCTCCACGTGCGCACTTTGTTACAGATTGCCAAACAGGCAACAATTGCACAAACACTACCGTTAGTCAAAAAAAACTGATCTAGGTGCAGCTTCCGTGCCGCACTAATGCACGCATGAAGCAAACCCGACGAGTGCTCTATGAACTCAAACCGTCCAATCGACACCTTGTGTTTGACCGCACGCGTCCATACGACTGCAAGTGCGCTCAGCGCCACATTTCCATTTGGTGTGGCCGCATGTGAAGTGCAGACTCCACGCCAAACTGCACTGCCTGACGGCCAGTCTAGGGATAAGTCGCAGTTGACCACATGATCCAAAGCACACGACGTGCTTACTCGGCTAGGAGTGCGGACGGACAGGCGAATCACTAACCGAAGCGCTCGATAGTCTTGGGTCGTCCGCCGTTTCCTCGTTGTGCTATCGTTCAGCAGACTTACGATGAATACGATGGTCCCGTACTGAGCCATTCTGGCAGTTTGTATTGCACAGCGCATGAGCTGTGTCGTAATTAGCAACTCGTGCATGCGCGGATGACCTATCTTGCAAGCCGTGAGATAGACAGTGCACGCGCTAGGCTGAATTAGAAATGCCTGCTCTGCGCTTGCTTGACCTTACACGCTATAGGATAGACAGCGAGCAGTCAGTCTATGACTAGGCATAGTAGTGCAATTCTTATCATTTTGTTATCGGGTCACTACCTGGTTGATGTGGCACGAGCATATACTGTCGTTACCGTCTTTCATCCAATCCGAATCGGGTAACGTGCCTCTTAATCTTCGTCTGTATGATGATTACGGGTCAAGTGCTGAAGAAACTGCTTGCCAATACGACACTATGCACTAAACCATGCGGTCAATCAACGAACGGTACATGCTTTGACGGGTGAAATAGTTTGAGAAAACTGGGAGCGCGTGCGACGCCAAAATGACCGCGTCGTATCACCACAGATAACTTTTCGGCTTGCATGGTTATCTGTGAGATATCCGGCAGGGGCGATCTGATCATTCCTAGACCGCCTGGCATTGCGACACCACCCGATATGCTGTGCACAGAATTTTAAAGTAAGTAAATTCCGTAAGTCTTGTGCTCTTCAGGTGCAAGTTTTGAACCCATGGGATTCGGAGAAGCGGCACGATTTTTGTTGCTGGTTTTCTGAATACCATAGACATCTATTCTTTTCACCGATGTTGCGGTTTTCAGTTTGCATGAGCAACGTGTAACCCACGCCCATAAAGCGCTTCACGTATTCAACGTGGCGCAAAGCTCATCGTGTGGGCTGGATTAACTGGTCAACAAATCGTGGGACCATTTTTTCACACTAATCTGACTGGTAGGTTGTTGTTTCGCAGTACTAATGTCTTACGTTTCCTAGCATATTCGTACAATTAACTGTTGCATGATTGTGTCATTCCGCAACTAGAAGCCGCAGGGTTATTGTGTACCTTTGGGTAACAGTATGATGTCACACGTGTGCACTAGGTACCAACGGCACCTGATTATCTCAACAAAACCTTCTATTATCGTTGGATTGGTCAGGGAGGACCAATAGCGTGACCTGCTCGGTCACCAGATTTGAACCCATTGCATTTCTTCCTATGAGGTTAATTGAAACGACCAGTTTGCGAAACTAAGCCCAGTTCCCTTGAGCCTATTGTGTGCGCTTTTTTTGCCTAGCCATAGCGAGCAGTAGGCTGACTGCTTGCTGTCTATCCTGTGGCGCGTAAGATCAGCCAACCGCAGAGCAAACATTGTTAATTTAGCCTAGCGCGTGCACTTTTTGCCTAGCCATAGCGAACAGTAGACTGTATGCTCGCTGTCTATCCCATGGTTTGCAAGATAGGTCATCTGCGCATGCACGAGTTGCTAATTACGACACAGCTCATGCGCTGTGCAATACAAATTGCCAGAATGGCTCAGTACGGGACCATCGTATTCATTGTAAGTCTGCTGAACGATAGCACAACGAGGAAACGGCGGACGACCCAAGACTATCGAGCGCTTCGGTTAGGGATTCGCCTGTCCGTCCGCACTCCTAGCCGAGTAAGCACGTCGTGTGCTTTGGATCATGTGGTCAACTGCGACTTATCCCTAGACTGGCCGTCAGGCAGTGCAGTTTGGCGTGGAGTCTACACTTCACATGCGGCCACACCAAATGGAAATGTGGCGCTGAGCGCACTTGCAGTCGTATGGACGCGTGCGGTCAAACACAAGGTGTCGATTGGACGGTTTGAGTTCATAGAGCACGCGTCGGGTTTGCTTCATGCGTGCATTAGTGCGGCACGGAAGCTGCTCCTAGATCAGTTTTTTTTTCGGACTAACAGCGGGCAGTCTATCGATCGTTATGTGCTGCTTATCGGATACCCGCCTGCAAAATCCGAGCTCTGTGCTTGTCCTGCGATCCCCCACGTGCAAACTTGTGAGCGCATCCTCTTTGCGCCTGTGTGGAGGTAAGGCAGCTTCAAATTTCATTCAAGCCGTATGGGGCATTGTTTTGATTCCCGTGACTGAGGCTTCCCTGGTTGACTGGATTCCAGTCAGCAGCGGATGTGCGCCGTTAGATTGGCTGGCTCGTTTCAGGCTTCTAAGTCACGCCGGGGAAAACGTTGCCCGTTTCTCCTTGCGGCTTACTCCACCACAAACTGTAGCGCTGGTTCAGTGAAAAATGAATGCTATCACCAACTGAATACCCACCGTCTTCACAGAAAATAAGGATTCCGTGGTGCTTGCTGGTGATCTAAACGCCTGTCGGAAAGTTTTCCACTGTTGAGCTTCATCTGGGCGGCCAACATGGGGTAGGTTCTCGTATTGATAACGGTGAGCGGTTGCTACACCTGTGTGAAGATGTCTCTCGCGAGCAATACTTCTCGACACAACACTGGCTGAAGAGCGACATGGCACCCACCAAGCATTGACGCGAATCGATGACATCGCGATCATTGACCGCTGTAGAGGCTGCGTCCAAAACTGTCGCCCGATTTGGAACACGAGCGTGGAGTCCGATCAGGCTCTTGTGTGTGCCAACCTTCAGATGCGTTTCGGCAGACTTCTGCAACGTCGCTGTGGGCGCATTGGTATTAGCTAACTGGCGAAGTCATGTGTTCTGAATGCGTATCCATGTACGCTGGCATCCGGGCTGAGTAAGAGCCCACTGTACACCGTCGAAGATCACTGTTGGCATATTCGCCAAACGTTATTATCTGCAGGCGTGTCTTCATGTGGCAAATCCAATTGCCAATCTGGCCCTTGGGTCTCTACACAGTCTCTGGAACTCTTGGATGCTCGCAAAAACTCAGTACAAAACCGCGAAGTCTGATATAGTCGAACCCGCTTTATTGCCCACCATCGGGATATTTCAAAAGTGGGCAGTAAAGCGGGATGGCTAATTAACTGATATTACCATTTTACCTAAAGGGAAATAACCATTGAATTATTGTACAGTATATCATTTGAGTGGTCACGCGCTAAAATGGATAAAATACCTACTTTTAACTATAGCCTACAAAAGACGTTTATTCAGAAGAGCATGATCTATAACTTAACATTATAACATGCATCTTACCTGGATAGCTATAGTAACTGGCGCTACTGTATATGTTTGCCGTGAAAACAATCCAACGTAAATTGTGCATTAATTTGACCGGTTACTCCAGTCACTTTTACATTGATGAAGTCCAATTTAAACAAGAAATCGTTGCCCAGCCCACGTAAAAGTCCACAGCTATATATAGATCATTCGCACAATTCTTTCCTCCTGTATGCGACACGCGCTGATTGCTGTTACTCACTTAGGCACCCGGCACGTCATCCTCTGAGTCGCTGTTTTCTGTTCTAGTCGGTTCTTTAAAATTTTACTGACGATTTGATCTTCAACCGTTATCAGACCTGAGGTACATTCCACATCGTTGTCAGCGGCGACGACCTCTTCTGCATTAATGACTGTGATTGTGCAAGCTTTAATCTCGTCCTCAACAGTGATCGCATTATCAGAAATTGCATCGGATGCCAATCAACTGAAGACAGCATGCCGAAAGCAAGCTTTTATTTTTGCACTGGTAACCACTCTCCAACTTTTTGAAACAAATTGAATTGCATCGAGCATAGAAATCTTGGCGTTGACATCCACCGCCGATGATGAGCCAGATGACACGTTGTTTTCGATGTGCTAAAAAATCCGGTCCACAGTTTCTTTCCTGTAACGGATTTTCAGATTCATACCCACCTTGGTCCATGGGTCGCACAATGCTGATCGTGTTTCCCGGCAAAAATTCCAGTTGCATCTTTCTCAAACCTTCTATCTGTGGATGCGCTGTTCATTTATCCAAGAGCAATCTAATTTTTCGGCCACTTTGGCCTAACTCCTTGTCCCATTCCACGACCCACACGGTGAAAAGTTCTTTTGTCATCCACACCTTTTTGTTAGCTCTGTAAGTTGCGAGAAGTGTATCTACGTTCCCGCCATTAAAATATCCTGGTTTCTTACTTTTTCCAAGAAAAATCAGTTTTCTTGTATCCGTGCCTGACAAATCCGCTCGGCAGAAAAACGCAAGACCCCTTTGGAGTTGTTCGGTAAAAAAAGACCTGTTTCGTTTGCATTGTACACGTTGTCCTCAACAAATACATTTAAACCTTCAGACAGTCTATTTTTCAGCCAATTTTCACAAACTGTCCTGTCAGCGGAACTCTTTTTCGTCATTCGCACATGTATACGCAATTTGATTTCTATTCTTCCATCTTTGCAACCACCCTTCTGTGGCAGCAAAGCCTTTCCCAATTCTTTCCCCGAATTATTCTGCCTTTTAACTCAGAAGCGGGCCTGTAACCGTTTGGTTGTGCTCACGAATCCATATCATCCGGTCCTTCAGTGCAGTTTCAACTTCTTCATCCTTTCCACATCGCTTCCTTTTCTGAAAGCTTGCAGTGCCATGTGACAAATTCTGCCGGAGTTCCTTTTCGCTGGCAACCAACCTGGCTAGGGTACGACGTGAAATGTGTAAATCACACAACTTGGCCTGCGAGGTTCCTGGTGGATAAGTTTTAATTTTGTGCAAACGTCCAGTTTTACTGTCCAGGTCAAATTCTTTCTGTTGCTGGTCATACTTGTGTGTAAGCAATGGAGTAATGACAAATATGGAGCTGAAAGCTTACCCGAGTTTGCTCAGTTCTCCAGTTTTCATTAGAGCCGAGGGTTTGCTCACAGCCGTCTGTATATTTAGCTTGCTGGTTTATTGAATGACCTATTACAGGGTTGACACATCGCTTCCAGACTTACGCGAGTTTCACTGGCGCCAGTACACTATCGGGCTCGAACAACATTGTCGCTACGCAGTTTAGAGGGGAGCTCCACCTACGGAAACTGACGCCAAGGGTCCACTCATCCGTGCAGATCACAACGAAGTTGACCTCAGTGAGAACGAGGTTAATGTATGCCACATGGTTTCCACTGAACTCGCCCCAGCCTCACTATCGTTTCTCTTGGACACTCTTCAAGTCAGTATTCTGCCTTCGCAGCTGTGTTCATGCCAATGCCTTAGCCACCAAGCGCACTCAGCAACTGTGAGGTGCCCAACGTCTCAACGGCGTCGAATCCGCCCATCTCTGCCTGGAGATAGGACCACTACATGGCAATTCATGTGCCAACAAACGTAACCTTATACATTTGACAAATCGGCAAGAACACAGCCCACGCAGCTGGGCAATTAAGCGGTGGAGCGACCCCGTAATGCGCGATTAGAGGATGAAATTTAGCATATTTATGAGAAAAGAAATTGTGTTTTGACAAACAGCGCTAAAGCGGGATGTGCTATGAACCGGGTGTGCGATAAAGCTGGTTCGACTATAGTGCATCGGAAAAGGAAACAGCCGCTGCCCTTGGTAACTATTGTAAATTATTCCGTCTGATACGGGAATTGGGCATCAGGAGACCTGGTTTTAGCGAGACCATACGCGACGTGAGTAGGTAGCCGATTCACAGCTTGTCGTAACGCTTGGAGCGTTGGGCCGAACACTTGGAGAAGCAATTCAATCAACCAGTCAATTCAAATAACTGCGCTAATCCTAAATTTCGACACTCCGTACCAATCACCTAAGCGTACGATGAAATAATAGTTTAACTAGCATTTTACACGACGGACTCCAGCAAAGCGGTGAAATCTCCAATCTACTGCTCCATGGGTCGTTTCTTCTTAAGTACATAGCCCATTACCGAGGGTTTGTTGTCAGCTCGGTACTTCTCATGCATGATGTGACTGCACATTGAAATACTTGCACTTAGCTCTAACAAGTTACCTCCAGTTCCCCATGATCCATCATGGAGCTCACGTTTCGCACGCGCTAAGTGTCATGTGATGGCACTCAACAGTTTTGTTCATCAGTTTATCTCGTGTTAGGAAGTAGAAATAACCTGTTTGGCAACCACATAGAAATGAGAGATCAAAGTTCATTCGGCTGAGGCACATGCGTGATACAGTTTACCGACAAGAGAGATTATGTGAACTAGATAACCGGTGAGTGATCAATGAACAAGCGTTTCGCATATCTGGAGACAGCACTAGTTAAGTTTTCAGGTCTGTAGAGAATTATATGGAACTTTCACCGAAAATGGATAACTTTGTAATGCACCGACAAAATAATTCAGTGATGTACGCGACAAAAATAATGTGAGGCAAACTCGCCTCGGCATGGCAGCGAAACTAATCGTCACATCGTCTGCATATTCCGGTAAAGTAAAATAACCCATTCGGTGGCCTCACGGATTACTAACAGTTGTCTGTTGGTAACAAATCGACATCTCCCATATTATGCTGTGCCGCCTGCCTGTATAAAGCGGAAAAAAACGTGTCACCAACAGCACCAACATTTAATTTCATGCGAACTGTAACAAGCACCCTTAATGACATCGGTAGTACGAGGTTATACTTTGCTATTTTTCGTTTGTAAATGCGCATAACGCAACCAAATTCGGAGAAGGCGAATACAATATTTTTGGAGACCTCAAGACTCCGCAAATGCTTCTTGCTGGACGCCTTTCTCCAATCTCTTCCATATCATAGATGTGCGGTGATTACACAATGCGTTATCGGTAACGTTATCAGATGGCATCTACCTCTGCTGTCCTCGAAAGCCGCTGTTACCAGGTCGTTGACTGTGTGATCCCCTCAATGAACCTGTTATCCTGTTGTAATTACTTCACCCTAAAAGCCACCTTCGCTTACCATTGTGAGATGGAGACTGCGTAGTCAACCGAGTGATATAAAAAAGGTGCACAGATCGTGTGCTGCCTCCAGTTGAAGCCTACAAAAGCTTTCCTGCTAACCACCGCATCTTTTTCTCTAGGGGTTACAAGCAGCCAAGCGTGGTCTGTGTCCGTCTCGATGAACTGAATAAGTCACATGGGGCGTATCACTCCTTATGCTTGATCGTCTCCAGTCAATGATCCTGTCCCTGAGGGTCTAGGCACATTGGACGAACGAGCAGACACTCAGGTAAGAGAATCAAATCAAATGGAATTGGCTCACCAACCAGACAAACAGAATCAGCTCCAGTTCAATAACAAACCATCTGATGGACACCGAACACCAAGTTGACGAACATACCGCTCTTGACATCGTGTACAAAGTGCCACCACACCCGAACCACAGCATAAGGAATCGTCTGCTTACTACCGCAGAGGCGTTATGTATAAAACTGATGAATCCAAACTTATGGATCCAAAAGAAGATGGTTCAATCGCTACAATTGCCTTAGCCAACCACAAACGAAGGGAGGGGATCACATCCCAACGTTCATATGACATCCGTGACCTAGTCACCTGACTAATGCCGGGAAACCACTGAGCCGTTTAATCAACTGATTTGCTGTACCGCGATCTAACCAATTCCAACAGCATCAGTTATTGTAATGACCTGATGATGAATTAATCAAAAACCGCTCATTTTCGTCTTTGGAATCGTAAAGCAATCAGCTGCATTTCCGCGCGGGGCACGGTTATCAAGAGCCGAATCTTTCGCCTCGAAAAGGAAGCCGCACCATTGGAATACGCTACAAGAGAATGGGAATGACGGAAAGGAAATTCCAGCTGTGACGTTCCAAGATACACTATTCCCTATCCAGGCAGTTCATTGGGGTAGTAGAGAGCAGGAGGGGAGATCCCTTGTCAGCTCCTCTTAGGGACAGGTTAAACATTTTGTATAGTTACCACCGTGATGGCAGATGGTTGTTTGGACGAACGTGACCGACAGACCGAAGAGAGGAGAGGCAATTCAAGCGCCACAAGTACGGTTATGATAGCACGAGCCAGACGGGCGGAAGAGAATTGGAGCGGGTTAGCACGAGCCGAGTTCACTGCGGCCCGAAATACAGCAGCAGTGGACTGAACTGTGCACAACGGATGTCCACCGCTTGTGAGCTAGTGATGGCCTACAAATTGATACGTTTTGTTCTCGCTAAGTAAACTTGCGATAGTGTATGTTCTATAAGGCCCGCAACACGTACGAGAACCGAACACCTTGTGATCGACAACTGACTGAACATTCTCGATGGGCTTAACTGGTGACACAAAAAGAGTGGTGTGTTTGCGTGTGCGCAGGTATGTGTGGTGTCCTGCAGCATGATGAGGGCTTGACCTCGGGTGATTACGCCACACAGATGGTGTAGGACGCGACAGTAAAGGATGATCATCGAAAATCCGCTGCAATCCATATCCCTACAAGCTGTTGTTCAATATAGCCGATTTTACTTTCATTAATAACTAATTTTGATTACTGTTCGGAGTCTGGTTGGACTCCGATGGCCACATGACAAGCACGATCCACTTCAACGCTAATAGGTAGCGACTGTCTGAGAATTGTAAGTCACGTGAAACGTAGTAGGCAAAAATTGAAGTCATGTTTTGAAGAGACGGTAGCAAAACGATTTTAATATGCAACGATATCAGAAATCAGTTCAGGGTAAAGAATTCTTTTCGGCAAACTCATCAGACCCAAACGTTTACATAGCACTTATTTTGGGGAAAACGTCAACTCGGGCTGGGATTGAGTTCCGGGCTGTTTGAACGATGAGAATCGATAACTTGAGACAGGAATATAGATGGTATGCCAAGTGAACTAAATAAACATTTGTACAATGCTCAGTAGTCTGAAGTAACCAAATAACTAAATAACACTGTCGGTCGGCCAAGGTAGTAGTATCGGCCGTATGAAACGTTTTTGTATACATAACCCGGGCTTCAGATAGTGAATGTAGATAGCCTCGGCAATGGATAAGAACGGTTTGCGGAACCATTGGGAGAAGTGTTCAGGTAGTGAGTTAATTACTGAAGTCATTCCTTGGAGCTGTATGGCCATATTCAAGGCGGTGCGACATAATTGAGGTATCTGAGGACCTCATTTCGCCTTCGTAAACCCATGCCGGGATGTGCTTACGAATTCTCTGAGATAGACGCCTAGTCGTTCGACCCATGTATCGTACACCACAGGAGCACGAGTACTGCTAAAAGATCATTGAACGGGTCAACGACGGCAATCCATCCTTCATAGGTTTTGTAAGCAAGGGCTTGTTGTGATAAACAATCCTCAGGCGGGTCTCGAAATAAGTAATAATAAGTATTAGTGGTATTATCACCAGGGAACAAATTCACTCATTGAAAGAGCTACGGTTAAACAACGAAGTAATAATCTCTAGGCCAGACAAGGGCTTCGGCATAGGGCTAATGGATAGGGTGGATTATATCCATAAACTGCAGCGCCTCCTCAGTGACGAGAGTAAGTTCCAAAGGCTTATGGCCGGAAAAGACAACATAGGGGAGTTTAAGAAACAGCTGCCCGGCGACCTCAGGTGAATGATGCAAAGAAAACTCATCATAAGAACGAATACGAAAAGCTGAAGCCTTCAGGTGGGCACCTACCGTGATTAGATGGCCTGCCTAAAGTTAACAAGGAAGGCGCCTTAATGCGCCAAATCTCGGACATGGTGGGTTGTCCCCGGCATTTGTTGGCCCAATGGATGGTGGCGAAGCTGCAGCCGCTACAGAATTTGGTTTGCACTTACTGCGTGAGAGACACGTACGATAACAAAAGGATGATATCATTCGATGCCCAGTCGCTGTTCATAAAATCCCATTGCTGGAAACCGTGGATTATTTATGCGAGTTTGCTCGGCAACTGCCCATATCCGCAACTTTTCCGCAGAATTTGCTAAAGGAGGTGCTACTTCGTTGCACGTTAAATGTTCAGTTCACCTTCAATGGTGAAATGTATCGTCAGATTGACGATGTGGCCATGGGATCTCCTTTGGGGCCGCTGCTGGCTGATATTTTCGTGGCGCAATTGGAACATGGCCCGCTTGCAACTCATCCGTGGAACCGAAATGTATGTACGGTATGTTGACGAGAACTTCTTGCTTTCCAAATTCCAAAAGCATGCGAAACAGTTTCTGAAACCTTTCAGTAACATACACTAGAATCTCCACTTCACTTGCGAACACGAATTCGGAAACCGGTTACCTTTCTTGGATGTATAGGTTATCTGTAACTCGTACGGATCATGCAGCCGAAAGGTAACCAAAAAGCACACATGGGCAGTACACTAACTTCTACAGCATAGTACCTAGACCCTACTGGACCTGAATTTATGACCTTACTCTCACAGGCCATTGACTTCGGATACTGACTCATGAGTGGCGCTGACAGCTTCGATAGTGCGGGTTATTCTCCACTGCCATTTGCCTCACTACTGTTTAAAGCATCCGTTCTCAACGAGGGGCCCTGGGATGAGACAATTTTTAGGGGGGTCATAGGGGGCCGTGCAGTGAAAAGTGGATCGTCAAAACACAGATAACCAAATTCATCTAAAAGTAATTTTTTGATAGTTTCTTTCCGCGCACCAATCTCCCTGGTAATTACAGATCAGTGAAATGAACTACTCGCGCGCAAGTGCCTGTTTACGAAGGTGTGAAAGTCAGGCTGAGCAGACTTCTGTTGCGGAGTTGACATATCTTTGCCAAACTTGCGCAGATTTTGTCGGACTTACAAATATACAATCACCACACGGCGACTTAGACTGCGCAACTAACAACCGATTCGTCCTCAGTACTTTGATGCCCTTATACAGTGAACAACTGAGCTTTACTCAAAACACTGATGCATTTAATCTGCAAGCTGCAGTGAACCTTGCGAACTCTCGTTTGTACGCTGCGACAGTTACGGCACAAAGCCACACTTGCACTAACTGTTCTCAGGACACTACCACTGTGTGACAACATGTGCCAGTCACTCTTCCTCGCTCGGATCTAACTGCGGTAGCGCTAGATTACGCTTTTTTCGTATCCAGTCTCAGTTGGCATTGCTTCACCAGTCTGTATTTCTAATGGTTATAATGAAGGGGTCTTTATAAAAGTATTGGTGTGAAAACATTTAACTGACATTTAAAGTAGTGGAACACTACCGTCTCAGCTCGCGTGTACGTCTGGCAGTGAAGTCACGTTAGTCCGCAAGGTTTCGAATTCGAGTGTCTACTCTGCGCGCGTTGGATACCATCTTACGTGAGGACATCCGGTTGCATTGGTCAGTATATATAACATAATGTCTGCATAAAGGTACTATTCCTTATACTTATAATTATCAGATGCCTTGCCAGCACGAATTTGGCGCCCTATTTGGCATTAGCTGATATACGTTATTCACTTTGCTATTGACTCCCATGACAGTTTCTTGAACTATCCGGCATTCTCTTCCGTGTTTGTCTCTTCCGTCCTTCATTTTTCCTGTTACCACTATTTGCTACAACTTTACCGCAATGTGTGTTTGTTTTGTGAGTATCGTTATTTTCTGAGTTCCATTTGTTTCCTTCATTGGCTTTTATTATGAATTTTTCTGTCATTTTAGCGATCCACTGTATTTTCAAAACCATCCTCAGAAAACCTTTAGTTGGGCTCTAACATTTTATCTACAGTTATACATATTAACATAGTAGTCACCAACATATGTTAATAGTGTGCTTGCCAAACGTCTTTTTTATAATCTCACGGTCAAGCAAGAAGAATTTCAGTGCCACTAATTGTCAATACTGCCTGCGTGTTTCCCCCTGTCGAATGATAGTAATTAATACCTATGATACAAATGTGCAAGAGAAAGAAAACAAATGCAGCATATATATATATATATATATATATATATATATATATATATATATAAATGGTTGGTGGCATCCGGTTTCGGATTTGCCTGTCACTGTGGCTAGCCACAGGACGCCTGCGCCTACAGAGGGACCATTGGTGGCTTGCGCTGCACCACCCACAACTCCATCCACACACCCCATGTCCAGTGTAAACCCGAAGGAATAAGACCGGGAGGCATGCGGATGGGAGCCACGTTTCATCAACGGAACCCGCCCACGCTCCTTTCACACGCAAACACAAGCACGATGTACTTGGGGAATTAAGCGCACACAAGGCGGTGGCTGGACCGTAGTCCGATCCACACTGAGTGCATGGAACCACTATGCGAGCCTAGCACGGCCACAAGGACCGTGCACCCCGTCCCCTCCAGCACCGACCAACTGCCTCCTGGAGCCATTATGAACGAGGTAGTGGGTAATAGACAGGTAGGCATCTTGTCAACATGCACATCAAGCGCAGACACACCGGGGATATCAAGCAACTGCCGTTCACTTTAAACGGCAAGCTGAAATAAAATAAATCCAATAATGCATACAGATACGGTGGCATAACTCTTCGCTAAATTACCATATGAAGTATGTTGTTTAGCAACGAATCCGCGATAAGTAAGATATATCCAGAAGTGATTCAGAAAATGGTACAAACGCAACAAAATTATCGAAGATAAGCGCAGTTAGCGTAAGCAACGTGGCCAGTTAATAGAACATTATTCAGGGAGGCAGAACAAACCAAATAAAGTGGAATGAAATTTATCCAGCTTAAAAAGACCTAGTTTAAGTTTGAGTTGGTTTAGCCGAACTGCGGTGAAGAAGCATCAAGAATGCAACATCAGCCTCAGCATGGAGTACATATATATATATATATATATATATATATATATATATATATATATATATATATATATATATATATATATATATATATATATATATATATAGTTCAGAAATTATCTCTTCGGCAAAGAAATGTCACTAATACTCCGCGGAATATCTGTCATCTGGATTCATCGCATCATTTCAAAACGCATCTCTACCCATCTGTTCCATTTGCCACAACTCTCTTTCAAATGAAAGTATGTGTCCACATAAACTGACAAATCATTCTGCAAGTGTTGATAAGGGCCAGAGCAGTAAGTCCGTGGATAATTATTCGGAAAGCTGCGGGATGGCTTCGAAAACATATTAGCTTTAAAGTCAATGACTTCTGACAGGACCAAGAAAGCAAATGGACCTACGGCGTCTTATAAAATCAGGAAATTGATTGCCAATGATTGCAGTCCATATAATGTTAGAGAAAATATTATCTTGCCTTCAGTATCAAGAATACTGTCTGAGCTGTGTATATGAATCCAAAAGAAGCAGTTTAACCCATTCTGCTCAGCAACGCAACTATATCTAAACGAATAGATAAGATGGCTCAAAACAGAGAAAGTACCTTAATTACCTTACTACATTGTATAAAATTTTCGTTGCGAGTGTGAAAACGACGCTAATCTCGTAGCATATGCCCGATTCTTCAGTGATAATGAATTACTGGAAGTGATGCTGCTTGCCAGGATATAGAGAACTCATACAGAGGGCCAGCCAATATTCGAGGTATTCAATAGCTAGCTGCATGAAAATTCCATCACCGTGCAATATTTAGCTGCAGGTGCAACAAGTGGTGCTAACAGAACGGCCGGAAGTTATAGAGGATTCACTGCCCATATAAATGTGTTCTCCTCTCTGTTCATACAATTCACTGTGGGATTCACTGAGAGCACCTAGTGCCTAAGAAGGTAGGAGGGCGCTAATTCGATTCACTGTCAACATTTATAATAGTAATTAACGATATTAATCCGCACCCTTTTCAAGATCGTCCTTTCCAGCAGTTGTGTGAGGAGAACAGTGAAGATTTCCAGGTTCTACTTTTGCATACAGAAATTAGATCACACTCCAAGGGCAACTGTACTCGTCGTTCTGTTGCACTCTGGGACATTATCACCACAATTCTTTCTGGAACTGATTATGAAAACCGTTAACAGCTAAGTCAGATGGGTTTTAATTAGCTGATGATTTCGAAAAACTCATCGTGTTAAATAGAACTCTTCAAGGCAAGTTGAATAGTCTTATCTCGAGCAGAGATGGCAGTATCGCATTTCTTAAAAACCTGGGAATTTTCACAGTTCACAATTGATTATGCCAGTCATTTACAACAACTCGGAAAAGAAATGAAAGATTTCAAGACCTGATTGACATGGAAATCCCGATTTAGATTTTGAATCCAGTTAACGTACAGTCCTGCAATGTAGGGGCTGAGATCCAGGAAAGTCCCATAGAGCTAAAAAATAATGACACACAAGCAACATCCAAATTTCTGCTAGATAAAAAGCATTTTTGGATAGACCGATGCTACAGACTGTGGGAAATAGCTGAGCTATACTTCCTTGCTTTTCCATCCACATACATGGTTTCATGTGGATTCAACAGACTGGTTTCTCTGACAGAAGGGAGGAATAGATTGGACACCACAGCAAGAGGAGATATTCGACTCTCGCCGTCAAGTCTGAAGCCGGACATAAGCAAGCTTGCTCACGGGCATCACGCTCAATACTCGCATTAATATTTTAACAAACATATTGTTCCGAAGTTACCACACCTACTTCATGACATGGCTTACAGTTAACAGCCAACAATAAGTAAATACAATCATAAACCTTGATGGTGCCTTCTGTGAAAGTACAGCCAAGTGGCATGTTGTAGCAGCGCAATGAATGTTGTCGAGGCTGTAAAAGTAAAAATGGTATTTATAAGGTAGAGAGTAGTGATACCAACATTAAAAATCTAGCCATCATAACAAAAGCTGCCAATGTAAACACTGGAAATCACAGCTTTGTGTCTGTTAGGTGGTGCAGTTTGCTGAAATTGTGGTGATCAAGGGTGGGGGCCATAAGAAATGGAAGGGTACCAAAAGGGTGGCGCGGTTGATTAAAGGTTGAGTGCCTGGTGCAGTTGACAGGGCTGCGAACCAGAACCTAAAATATGACGTATTCCTACTACTCTATGATATTTAGTAATCACGCCAACCGTATTATAATGCCGCTTGACAACTGGCAGCGTAGCAAGTGATATCTCCATTGTAAGCCAGCCTTTTCTTTTACGCAACAGTAACTTGCGTGGTAGTGGAAAGAACCGCGATATACTTTACTTACTAAACCAACATGAGACACAAAAGCCTACACTTATGGTTTATTGGCTTAAGTTGCTAACTTCGGGTCCTGAAGGATTCGTTAGATTTGCGCTGCTGACGACTCCCAATAAAACAAAACAGAGGTCTAAAGCTTTTCCGAATTTGTGATTTCTGCTTCACTGAGCTCGATGAGCTGCGTCAGCACTCCATTGATCAGTATGATATTAGTATGCCGCAGAATTTATCGGCGTCTACGCGGTGGCCTCTTTCTGGTGTGTCAGGTTCTGGACAAACCCCAGGCATGCTTACCGCCACATTCTGAAACAGCCATAACCGAAAACTTAGGGGCCATTCAATACAGCCAGCTGGAATCTTACCAGTATTTTTCGTATTTGTCGGTCGTGGAACGCTGTTTCGATATGTCACTTTTGTGCAAACGTTAGCCATTTGTTCAAAATTACTGGACGATGCATTGAACCATTTGCATTACGAAATCTGAATTCCGCAGATAAACATTGTGCTCACCATTACCGTAGGAACCTATGGCCATCCGGGGCGGTATAAGATTTTCGCCCCTTTTGGTTGTTTTAAATTCGGACATAGTTCGATCTTATGGCCAATTCTAAGAGGCCACATATGGACAATTGTAAAATCGGTTGATATACGAGTTATGGTGCTAGGTAGTTGTGGCGTTACTAACTCTACACATCCGCCGCATGTGCATCAACATCACAGTCATTTCCCGCTTCTCCAATGCTGTCAAATGTCGTTTCCTGTTGCCAAAGCATAAACGTTTGCGGTACCAATTTCACCCTGTGTCCCCGCATGATTATCGCCCCTCCCTTTTACAACTTTGGTTACGTAACCGTTTTTGATGAATTTACAGTTGTTATCGGATCATCACCCGTACTACAAATTCCACCTCCTGTCACATGCCGCCCGGGGCGGACCGCTCTCCTTACGCTACGCCTCTGGTGCTCACCAACCCCCACTAAATCGGGGTAGGCGGATACACGTGTGCTAGCATGGATATTACGGTGCATCTACAAATGCGCGTTTCAGTTTACTGTTAAATGTTTTTGAACCTGTATCATTCGCACAAACCCTTCCACGGGACTGATATTCCAACACCACACGTGGCTCACATGTGACTGATACAGTTCCCAGTTCGCTCGGAGTAATTAACGTAAGGCTACTTCCAATCTACAGACGGAGTGCGTAGAAAAAAGCGACTCGGCACTAACAAAAGTTGGGTTACGGTTGCTTCTAATAAGAGCCGTCATTTAATATTAACATTACTCCCAACTGGATTGGAAACCGAGGAGCGTAGCTGAGTTTTTCTAGTGCAATCACCACCGGTTTCCTGCGGTACATCTCCGAGTATTTCAATCACGAACCGCGACATGACGAAAGGTGTAAAAAAACCAACTACATGTACTGCTCGTACTTTGTTCCAATATCCTAGAATCAAAGTTGATATCAATTAGAGGCAGGCAGCTGGATGACCTCAACCAGTGGGACATTATTAGTAACCTAATCGGAGTTGTACTGAAATCTGTACACGTAGTGCGTATTACACGACATCCCAACTCCAAACATTTCGGGGAGCCGAGAATTCTGTACGTTGTCCTTAACTCCAGCACTTAAGTGTAATCAGTTCTACTGTTGACAGGTAGACTTATAACTGAACATTGTTCATTGGTATCTATCCAGACATCCCATGGGCCGAGCGTTATCGATTTAACCGCGCAGAGGACTACCGGAAGGAAACTTCAACCAGAACCGTACTTCTTCACGGGGTTCCTGAAACTGAAGTAGGTGATGAGCATAAAATAATAGCCCATAGTATAGAACAGCGGTGTTATATTCGTGAAACAATCTGCTTGGATGATATGTTGGCGAAATCCGTGTCACGGCTGCCTACCTCTTTGAACTACAGAGGAAGTGGCCCGAGAGTGTTGAAGGTGGTCCTACAGTCAAAACATATGGCAGCACGGAAGCTAAAAAGCTAGAACATGTTTCGTTACAGGCTTCCATCTAAGCTTCGGCTGAAGACAGTCTGAGACATGCCTCCTAGAGATGATATGTCAATCAAAGAACCAAACGCGATGACTCTATAAAAGAACGATGCACCGGTGGTACGTCTAATGAGCCCAACCAATCAGCAAAAAATGACATTGACCAGACGCAGATTAGACACGGGACTAACTATGCGAACGATGAATAAGACGTTAAACCCTTCTCCAAGTTCACACCGAAAAACGATTTGTCGAGGGCCACACAGTGGTCGGCGAAACTTCACGTGTGTGTTGCACAACCTCCGAAACTTTGTTTACATCAGAAACTTTCATGTATGTACGCTAAGGCCCAAAGGCTCTTCTGCAAACTTACCGAACTTCGGTTACGTCAGGTTGCGAATGATGGGGACCTAATTTCTAATACCGAAAATTTGTTGCACCAAAAGGTGATTGATGCTGAGGTTTAACCCGAATGTCCCTCATCCGGAACGACCGCTCCAGCAGAGGAGGTGGGGTCCTACTCTACTACCGCAGCGACCTGCATTGTGCAATAGTTGATGATCTGGAAACTCGCGTCACCGACTCGCTCGGTTGCCGTCTCCGGCTAAGACACAACGATGCATGTCTCGTAGCTGTCGTTCTCTGCCCCCATCATCCACTCTGGAAATGGATTCCCACTTGATACGTGTCCTGAACAGACTAACACGCACTAGGTGCAGCCATATTCTCAACTCCGGGTACTTCAGTCTACATGATCTGCGTGTACCGGCATCACCCAGTGAACAGTTCAAAGCAGACTTGCATGAACTGATCGCTAATATTCCCTTGTACAATACTGTTAATACGCCCACTAGATTCAGGACAGCAAACAAACCGTCCATACGGTCTACTCCAGTATGACCTAGATTGCATTTATGAATGATCAAAGAGGAACCTGCTTTAGTTGAACATAGCTAAGCGCAAGGTAATCCATCTGCGTCCCCAGCCGGTGAGCGCTTACAAGTTTGGAGTCCACATCTTGCAGACCTTTCATGAGCGTTACCTGGATGTACTGGTACAGGAAGATCTCGGGTGTTCAAAACAATCAGAGAAGGCGACGAGAACCGGCAATCAACACTTTGGCCTTCTTCGCAGAGCGTTCGGTCGCTTTGTACCCTCAATCTTTCCCCAAATGCTTAACACCTACGTGCGACCGCACGTGGAATATGCTATGCAGAAGTGGCCGTGGCACAAACAGGATCCGTAACTCTCGAGACTCCTCAACGAAGGGTAACCAAGAAGGTCAGAGGCCTATTTCATCTGCTCTATCAGCTTAGACGGAAAGCTCTAAGAATGTACAGCAGTCGATATCGGATTTGCAGAGGGATCTCATAATGGTTTACGAATTTCTGAAGAAACCAAACCACATTTGCCGTCCGCTGCTGGAATCGAACCATAACACTAACCCAAGAGGTCATTCGCTGAAACTGGAAATACAGCATAGCCGGCTTGAATGCCGTTTAAATTTCTTTTACCTTTGCGTGTGGCAGCCTTGGAATGCCCTCCCTAATTTTATCGTCTCTGCTCCCAAGCCTGCGATATTTAAAAAGCGAGTGGACGATGCCTTGTCTCATTTGTATCTCACTTTATGACTCGTTAGCCAGGGGCTACAAAACACAATCAAACAGTGTCTTACCAAACTCCCAACCAGTGGTTTTATGGATTTATACTTTCAATACGCAAACACCGCTATTCTACATAAGTCTATGGTGAGTCCACCAAGTGCTTTCCATTTTACTATGCAATTTAACGATCGCAACAATTCCATCCTACGTGACTTGTTAAGCATTGCATTTTTACCGGTAATACACCATCGTTCCATTTCCATGCGACTGCATTTTTTTAACCGAATTGTACCACTGTTTTATCATTCCGTTCGTTTTTACACGTTAACAGATACAAAGCCTTTATCAAAGTACATGGTCAATCCCCCAGTATACAGACTGAAGGCCGCTTCAAACAGTGATGGATATTCTGAGATTGTAAAACATTGGGTCTTCTTCAGCCACTTCATCAAAGCAGAAAGAAAACATAGATTACGATATGTCAACATTTCGATTGTTCCTGTGTATACATTTGCGTCGGTGTTTCTGCTAGTGTGCGTAACTGATGAGAAAAATCGAAATGTTGATATATCGCAATCTATGTCCTCTTTCTGCTTTGATAAAGTGGATGAAGGGGACCAAATGTTTACGTTTTTGAAAGGAAGACCCCCGGTTACCGTTGCGAGAGCATTAGACCGATTGCTATCATTGTACTGTAAGCCGACCGTGAAACGCACGAGGATAAAGTTTTTTGTAGTATGTATCTGATCAGGCTGAATTCCGCCACGGTTTGCCAAGGCACTCTCAAATAATAAATTGCCTATAAATAGTACTAATTTGACCAGGATGGCGTCCGCGCACATCGACGCCTGCATAGAACGAGAACGAAACTTCCTCGAAACACAGAGATGTTTCGCTAGCACGCTCAATGAGTTACCCTTGTTTTGCCGCTTGAAATTTGAGGCAGTTTCCACAGTAGTTCTCCGTCGTACGCGGATGAAAACCGTGCGCAGTCTACAGGGTTTGCTCGTAAACGCCACCTATATTTCTTACTCTACTGATTGCCCGAAGCACCTATATATTCTATCATCCGTTCACTCGCATTCAGCTGGATGTGCTCTCGCTTGGAATCAAATAGCGGTTGCCACCAAAAGTTATAGACCGGCTCAGCACACATACCATCTTCAAGTATCTGTATGACCAGCTCATTGATCTCTCGTCAAAATCCATAGAAGATGCGGGTTGGATTCGGGTAAAATAGATTGATATTGTGACCCAATTTCTGAATACGCCAATAAACCAGAGTTGTTGCCTGAAGGCTACACACTGAGCGGCGATCAGAGAGTTAAAAGAAATGACACATGTAACCTTACAGCCGGATAATGGATTAGACATTGTAATAATGAACAGGGATAATTAAGTTTTAAAAATGGAGTCTATTTTGGGGGACACACGTAAGTTCCTGAGAGACATGACATCGGAGAATAACATCTTAGTGGAGAAGCAGGTAGCAAGGAAACCAGATACGCTTTCTACATGGATACATCAATGAGTCGCAGTACAGGCAGCTGAAACTGACTGGGAAGCAAACACCAAGGATGAGAGGCACGCCCAAGTTGCACAAACCAGGTAACCCACCGTACAATGAACAATGATATATTACAGGTAAAAAAGCGATTGCTTTACAAGTCCCGTAGGATGGCTGAAGTGAAAGTAAACATAAGTGTAAATCGTCAATTTAAACGTCTAGTGAATTCAAGTGCCCCTTATTCATGGAAACGTTGTAGAATGTGTATTGAATTGTTACTGTAGAGTAATATGGAAAGTAATATGGGTAAGGCATGTCTTAAGAACAAGAGAAGCGACCAACGCTTACTCGTGCGCCGCTTTCTTGGACTGGGGTAAACTGATGAATGCAGTTGTAATATATCCGAAACTATATTCCACAACAGCAGTGTGTAAATAGTGAAGCACAAAAGCTGAGGATGAGCACCGTTTTTTTCGCGTTTGTTTGACGTGGACCTCTCTGCTTATATAGCGTAATGTAGGTGGATAAGCGAATCATCCAGACGTCTTTTGCATACCGTTAGCGTGAGGGAAGAAACAACGTATGTGGGAAGAGCGTTCCAGTGTTCGCATACACGAAGGGAAAAGAAATTCCGGCGGCATTCCAACCGGCTGTATTGTGTGGCCAGCTTTAGCTGGTGTCCTCTGAGTGTTGTATTGTGATTCAGCTTTAGTAGGTGACGACAACAATGGTTTGGATTCCTCAAGATCATATAATTCATTATCAAGTCGCCACGCAGGCGTCGATATTGTCCACTGTAGACCCCGAGGGTTTTCAGCCTCAATCGGTAAGGAAGATGAAACAGGCGCTTTACGTTCTTGGTCGCCCTTCATTGTGGCAGTTCAAGAGCGGTAAGGTCTTGCTTTTGCCATGGCTGCCAGACGTGGATGGCGTACTCAGAATGAGGCCGAATGTAGGCGTTGAGCATCTGAGAAAAGATGGAATGATCGAAGCGCCCGAATGCCATCCGCAAAAGGTCACTGAGTGCGATTATTTGGATGAACAACTCGCCCTCGGGGGTTGGCGAAACTCTTTGATCCCGTGCGTAAACACCTGACTACCCACTGCCTGAAAGACACTTTTGAACTGGCGGAGACGCTGGAGCAATCCTCACTGGGCTCGGAGTTCATATACACTATAGACGTGGACTCACCATTCACAAACGTGCCCCTTCAGGAAACAACTGACGATTTGTGACATTTCATTCTGAGACAAAACATGCATGTGGGCCTCCCTGTGGAATATTTGAGTGATCTGATTTTACCCTGAACAGAAAATGTACGGTTTGAGTGTGAGGGGGCGGCATACAAGCAGATTGACGGGGTCGCCATGGACAGCCCATTGGCAGATATCTTTCTTGGCTTGATTGAAAGGCAAGTTGCTGCCAGTATTGGTGAGGCGAAACTGTACAAACGGTAGGTGGAAGACATTTCGGTATTCACCAGCAGTGAACATTTTGCGCGACTGTTAACCACTTTGGATTAAATGCACCCCAAATTATTTGTGTCCCACGAGATAGAACAATATGGCTGCCTGCCATTTTTGGATATCCTCATCAAGAGATGGGATGGAGGTACACTACGACGTACTGTTTACCGCAAGGCGACCTGGAGTGAGCAGTACCTTCATTTTTCCAGTTTCGGCCCGGTTGCATACAAACGCGGCCTAGTTAAAACACTCTTCTGCAGTGCCAGACGAGTTTGTAGTCCGGCATTACTGGAAGCTGTAGAAAAGTTTCTGTAAAGGAGTTAAGTATCGAATGGTTATCCCGAAAAGTTCATCCACATGCACAGCAGACCCCCAAGAAGAGACTGCCGGTGCAAACAGCAAAGAAAATATCTGCTTCTTTGGTTCTGATGTTCGATGGGGACCATGTGGCAAATGATAACGGACACTAGCTCAGGTCCGCTCTAACGTGCACGTACATGACTACCCAGTTGCGCCTCATGCATACTACCCGGAAACTGGTTCTTCAAGATCGTCAGAGCTACCCTTCGACTAGTTCGGCCTCTCGTGTGGTTTATCAGTTCACCTGCAGTTGCGGTGATATTTACAAAGACAAGACAAACCGTCGTTTGGCTTAGTGGGTGGCTGAGCACTTGGCAAAGTGGGTCGAACAAATGATGGCGCAACAAAATGTAGCACTCCACAGAATGAATGAGAGTCCGTGGTCATCTATCGCCAGACACCTCTTGACAACTGGTCACCGTGTGAACCCGAATAATGCGTTCAAGCTGTTATTACGTAACGGGAACCTGATAATGTTGGCAAGCAATGAAGCGCTGCTAATTAGAACTTTTTAAGTTGAGCTATATGCACAGAAACTCTTTAGGCAATGAATCAGATTGCCTTGGTTTTGATTTTGACAGTTTAATTGGTGTTCCAATTTTTCCTATGTATATATTTGTGTCGGTGTTTCTGCTTGTATTGGGGATGCGACTGATGAGAAAACCCGAAATGTTGACATCGCAATCTATGTCTTCTTTCTGCTTTGATTCTGAGATTGACTGCTTGAAGGAATTAGCGTCTGTGCTACGACAAAGCGACCGTATCTTTCGAAATCCGGTTAGACTTCAGATGCCTTAGTCTCGGTAGATAAAACGTCTCCAGTGCCATTTGTATGGTGCACTAGAGGTGAATCCATTCAATGGCTAAGTTATTCATCAGGTTCCCAGTTAATATCTGAGGATTCTATTAGATGTAATGAGTGTTAGCTGGCGATGAAAATGTATTATCAAGCTTTGACGCATTGTTGAAGTCAGGAAGGTGAGCCTTGCACGGAGAAACTACAACAAGACAGGGAACTCACCGTTTGCACCAAACTGACCGACAATCCTGCACAGAAATGAACCTAAAATGAATGATGGCGATGTGGGCGCTTTTAAATCCAAAGCACCGCTCTACATGGTTAGGACAAATTAGCGGGATGTGAAAGCTTAGCCAGATAGCTGGGTGCAGGGTAACTGCGGAAACCGATTGTAATTATAAATAACAGGAGCGTTTGTTTCAAAATAGCGCTACAGGCACTTATCTCTTATAAGAGGCTAAATTAAGCATGAAACTCACCTACATTCGTATACTCCACAACCCCAACCATGCATTGAAAGTGAAAACTTCCCACTCACGACTTTGCGCTGCAGTCGGTGCGAACATACACCGAAAGAGCAAAGTATCCCGCATTTCTAACGACATCAACCTGAACTATGATAAAGATGTCAGTTAGCACAAAATAAATTACATGACCCTATCTCTACCTGCTGCCCATTATTAGCACGAAAACGATATAGAAAGATAACGCGTCACAGGATAAATTTTCCGGCAACCAACGATCATATTCACACTATGCGTGTATGTGTCAGGTGAATATTTTCTCTGGGCTTTTCGAGTGATTTGGATTGCGGATATGGATGCGTGCAGCAATCGCAGATTGCTGGGTATGTTATCCAGTTCCGTCTTTGTTGTTTTAAGTAGGGTGTATATGTTTTGATCAAGCCCTTGAAGTGCTTGTTGTCTACAGTGCCCCAAAACAGCGTTTCTTCCGTTTGGTGTAAAATATGCAATATCGTGTAGGACTAGACATTCAATAAAAATCGCTCTGGAAAATACGTGAAAAGTGAAAGACCAATGCAATCAACTGGCGATTATCATGATGTAGAGGCTGTAACGAGTGATCGAAACTAGTTTGGCGCGTGGTTAAATTTAAATCGTTGCTCTGACGGCACCTTTTCTGTCTGCCTTTCAGAAAGATACTCCTGCGCAATTATTGAAGGACAGAAACCTGAAGAGAACAGTTGACTATAACTTTTCTTTCACCCCTTCCTATGTTACTGATTCTTCCTTATAGAGACTACGTGTTGCGTAATAGAGCTTACGTCTCAATCCTTGCGGTTCTCCCTTGTCTGCATTTTACAAGGCGTGTCTGGGGCTTTTCCGGATTGGTAACTTACCTATGCGGCTTGGAATCTAATTGCGATGAACCAAATCGAATCGTACCCAAATTCGGCGATAAATATCTTTGAATGCTGCCACCGTTACATGGACGATATCTTTGTCTTGGCTGATAAACGCATCAACCTAGCTAATGTCCTCGATCACTTTAACCTGGCCCAGCAGCGAAGCAGTTTACTTGTAAGAAGGAAAAAATTAATCGGTTGCCATTTCTTGATGTACTGCTTGTCAGAAGAACAGACGTCTCCAACCAACGTCGTGTCTAAAGGAAAAATACCTGGAGCGGAAAATATGCCAACCTCAACAGCTTTGTTACTCTGATATAAGCGGAATTTGATTCGCTGTCTATCATCAAGGGCACGTAACATTTGCATAGAAGACACGTTGAATTATCGATTAGGATTCATTTAGAATATGCTGCTGAGAATGGGTACCCTGACAGATTCGTTTCTAATAACATTCAGGAGAAAACCAATCCGGTACCGGTTTTCAAGGTCGAACAGAAAAGACTATGCACAAGACGGCATTCCGAAGGGGACGGGGCCGCAGAACGCTTATTTAAGAGCATGTCATCTGCATTTAAATCTAATTTCCAAGCGACGACTCTGAGGTGCCCGTTCTCCAAAGAACCCCCATTGGTGCGTAAAACAAGAACCCACTGACCGCTTCAGTGGTCACCTAACAATTCGAGTGCGCCTGTGGCGCAACTTATGTTGGTCGAACGACGCGGCACATGTTAAAGCGCGTCAATGAGCACCACCCACGTTGGTTACGTCAAAGTGGCACTGGGGCTA
The DNA here is from genome assembly GCA_944474145.2 of Dicrocoelium dendriticum. Classification (NCBI taxonomy): domain Eukaryota; kingdom Metazoa; phylum Platyhelminthes; class Trematoda; order Plagiorchiida; family Dicrocoeliidae; genus Dicrocoelium; species Dicrocoelium dendriticum. The sequence goes on along the minus strand of OX104068.1, from coordinate 54,571,154 downwards.
TTTATAGGACAAGACAGGACAGGGTTCAGGGACGAAATAACCTTTTGCTTAAGCAGCGTCCCCTTTCGTGTGCCAGTAAGCAAAAAGAGCTCCCAGCACATCGACGTGATAATAGATTCCTGCATTTAGACTAGAAAAGAAGTAAGAGCAAATATGTCACTACAATGTCATGCATTTGCACAGGCTACTGGCATGTGGTGAGAGACTGAAATGAGTATTCACTAGAATTCGGGAAACAGGGTCAACCACATTTCGTCCAGACCTCGCGTGAAGGCCTCTACCTTCTTACACTCCAGCAATGCAACAGGAAGTTGGCTTCAACGATTTGAGAAGAATTTAGCTCTAATATCGAGCCTAGATCTCTGCTGTTTCAACTCTGGACTATGATTCGATGTAGCTGGTTCAAAAAGATCGGTTGGCACTAGAACGCTGAGACCTTTCATGATCTAGAACGTCCCTATTAAGTCCCCTCTCAATCTGCGTCTCCACAGTAAGTAGAATCCAAAGTTAACTAACCGAGCCACCTACGATAATCGCCGCTGGCTTTTTATCATTCGATTGGGCAGTCTTTGCACATTCTCAATACAATTTACGTCCTATTGCAAGTAGGGCGCACAGGCTTGAATGCAGTTTTCCAAATGTGGTCTGACCAGTGCTTTATACAAGGGAAGGAAGACCTATGGCCTGGTGCAACTCACGGTTCTCTTAAGTCGAAATAACTCCTGTCGTGCTTTATTAGCATCACGGCTACATTGCGCCGACGGCATGAAGTTATTGGTAATGATGACGCAGATAACGGGCTTCGATAGCACATTACCTTGTTAGGGACCCAAATGATGCTGGCAGTATCACATTTTCGCCACTCCGAGTCAAGATTTGGCATCTGCTGGCGTTTAAGGGCAGATCCCATGAGTGCGACCATTTTACAACGGTAGCCAAATCTTTGGATAGAGTAACCTTGTCCATCTTGCTAACAAACTTGTAGTCATCCGCAAAAATACAGGAGGTCTCCTCAAGTAGAGGGGTCAAGCCAAGTATAAACATAAGAAACAGTAGCGGACCCAGTACTGAACCCTAGGGAACTGCACCATGTACAGTACCTGTGCTCGAAATACCATTTCCAAACCTAACACGAAATGTCCTACCGCAGAGGAACGCGGAAAGCTAAGAAAGTAGTTGAGGGTGTAGTCCAAACCAGGTCATCTTTAGCAGAAAGCGGTGGTTTACTGAGTTAAAAGCCTTATTGAAATCATGATAACATATTCTACTTAATCCTGTCATCAAGACACCGGGTTATTTCGTCAACTAAACACATCAGCTTTGTGAGGCATGACTTTTTCCCGACAAAGCCACTCTGATCAAGTTATGGACCATGAGATGCTCACAGGTTTGATCTCTGATGAGCTTTTCCGGAAACTTCAGAAGTATGTTGGGCGGAGCCTGGGATACTAGTCGGTAAGCAATGACACGTAAGACGTGTCAAATACGATAGTATGGAAGTCGGAGGCGACTGAACTCAACGTATATTGTGCAGGCTACAAGAATAGGAAGCGAATCAGACAGAGCGAGGAACGTGCAGCCAGGTACTCACCAAAACGGTTTGTGTCAACGGACGTGCAGTCAGTAAAACAAATGGACGTTTCGAAGGTTAAAATAACCATAAAATCCAATGTTACAAAATACTGAAAGAGCTTGTTTTCCTGTATACTACAAGGGCCTCCCCCTAGAAGGCTGAAGAATGGAAGCCTTCGATGCAGCTGTTAGTGGGGGAAACGGAAGGTGAGGGTGGATGCGAATATTTGCAGGGGCTTGAGTACGGGCTTCCAAAGTGGGGTGTGTAGCAGATTTCGCTGGGTCCAGGCTTTTGTTAGCTTTATTTATGACGATCGTGTGGACCAGAGTGCATCATCGGCGGGTCGTCGGGGCAAGCTGGTTGGACTGCAAAAAACTGGCTAGTCAAGAAAAAAGGCCGACAGGACCTTCCCTTTGCTGCAGACCCGACGGTGCGCTTGGGAGGTGTCACTCCCCCCACCGCACTTTAGTCCACGGTCCTCGTCCCACGAAAATATCCAGGCGTCCTCGTCCCACGGAGAAATCCGGGCGTCCTCGTCCCACGAAGAAATCCGGCGTCCTCGTCGGCAATGCCTAGGCGGCGTTCGGGGGCCAATCCGTTCGTGGGTGTCTGCGGTCGAGGGCGACTGTCTGTTCCTTAGGTGAGGAAGGGGGCTTTGGAATGGCTGGCGAGTCACTCCAGGGTTGCGTTGAGCCGGTTGGCGAGTCACTCGATGGTTGCCTGGGCAGTTCCGGCGGTTGAGTTTCTGGAAAGTAGAACTCAGAGGGGGTGGGCAAGGGGCGGGGAAGTGACTTGACGACGGAGAGGGAACATGGCATGCATGATAAAAGCAAATACGCTTTTTAGGTTATCAAAATATTTTGGGTTTTTTGTCGATTTTGCAAAACGTTTGTGGATGAGGCGCAGGATAACCACTAAAGACAAAAAAGGCGTGTTAATGGAAATAGCAAAGGTTTACAAAATCTGAAAAACGGACCTGACGTTTGACCTGTCTACCGCGTCGGTCGGTTGTCTGAGGTTGAGGCGGGTTCGGTTGCGGGTCAAGGGGTACAGAGGATTCCGGGCTATCCAGTGCTCGGGAAGTCACCACAGATGCGAGTGCTTGTGCGAAAGCATCAGGATGGGTTGCAAGTGGCTCGTCAAAGAAAGCCACTTTGAGGCGGTCGATGGACACCGTTGTTCGGTGAACATTCTGGTCTAAAGTAAAATGTTTCGGAGTCCGTTGCAGAACTCTGAAAGGGCCAGTGTAGGGAGGCTGGAGAGGGCGCCGCACTGCGTCGGTGCGGAGGAAGACGTGAGTGCAGGTAGAGTGTCCGCTGTGCATTTGCACATCTCTAGTCTGTTCACGGGGCAGAGTCGGGCGTAGTGAACGCATGCGTTGAGCTAGGGAGGACGCAATGTTAAGCGGAGGCATACCTGATGGTGCGTGAGGTGAAACGAATTCTCCTGGTAACTTGAGCGTTGTGCCGTAAACCAGCTCTGCTGGTGCACATTGCAAGTCAGCTTTGATACTGCTGCGAATGCCTAAGAGTAGGAGCGAAATGTTTTCGCTCCAGCTAGGGTCGGAGGAGGCGCAGAGTGAGGCTTTAAGCTGTCTATGGAAACGTTCAACTAACCCGTTGGCTGCTGGGTGATACGCTGTGATATGAATGCGGCGACAACCTAAAAGGTTGCAGAACGTATCGAATTGTGAAGATTCGAAAGGCGTTCCTCGGTCAGTTGTGATGGTGGATGGGCATCCGTAGTGCGAGACCCACCGATCCAAGAAGACCCGGATAACAGTCTCAGCTGTGCAGTCTGTTACAGGAATGACTTCTGGCCATCTGGTGAAGCGGTCGACACATGTAAGAATGTATACGAATCCGCGTGACGGAGGCAAGGGACCTACCAGGTCTAAGTGTACATGCGAGAACCGAGAGTCCGGGGCAGGAAATGAACCAAGAGGACTGCGGGTGTGACGATGTACTTTAGAGCGCTGGCATTGAAGGCAGGCGCGAGCCCAGGTACGAACATCTTTGTTTACGCGTGGCCAAACGAAACGTTCGGTGACCAGTTTCAGATGCACGGATACCGGGATGTGATAGTGAGTGCAGTGCGTCAAAGACTGTGCGTCTGAAGGAGACGGGCACGAGAGGTCTAGGACAACCTGTGAAGTGTCACAGAGGATAGTTCCTTCCGTGGTTTGGAGAGGAACAGGTTGCACATGCAGCGAAGTGGACTGCAGAGTGCGCTGTATATCTTCGTCTTGAGCCTGAGCCGATGCCATGGCGGCAAGGTCGACGGTAGGCAAAGACTGCAGAGTGAGGTTGACGCGTGAGAGAGCGTCGGCGACGGGATTGTCGACACCTGAGACATGACGTATGTCAGCAGTGAACTGCGTGACAAAGTCTAGGTGTCTTGTTTCCCGTGGTGAGTATTTGTCGCTAGCAGAGTTGAAGGCAAAGATAAGAGGCTTGTGGTCAGTGTAGACCGTGAAAGCGCGGCCTTCAAGTGTGTGCCGGAAGTGACGTATCGCTAGGTAAATGGCCAGCAGTTCTCTGCCAAACGTGCTGTAGCGGGATTCCGCTGGCTGCAGGCGCTTGGAGAAGAACCCAAGGGGTTGCCATTGCCCACCAACGTGTTGTTGGAGGACGGCTCCTACCGCGACGTCTGAGGCATCAGTCGTAATAGAAAGAGGTGCAGTCGATTCGGAATGAGCGAGGAGGGCTATGTTGGAGATAGCATCCTTGAGCTCGGCGAAGGCTGCCTGTGCTGTGTCAGGGAAAGCGAACTTACGTTCATTTCCTCTGAGTAGGTCAGTCAGTGGCTGCATGAGCTGAGCGCAGCGCGGAATGAAGCGTCGATAGTAGTTGACCAAACCACAAAATCGACGGAGGTGCTTGAACGAAGTCGGAGCTGGGAAGTCCTTGATTGCCTGGATCTTATCAGGAAGGACTTCGATACCAGAAGATGAAACGAGGTGGCCTAGGAATTCTACCGTTGATTTGCCGAGTTCGCACTTAGTCGGGTTGACTGTGACACCGTGTTGGGTCAAGCGCTGGAAGAGAGTTCGAAGATGCTCGAGGTGCTCTTGTTCCGATGAACTGGCTACTAAGATATCATCGAGGTAGGAATATGCGAAGTCTAGGCCACGAGTGACATCGTGGATGAAGCGTTGGAAGGTTTGTGCGGCGTTGCACAGTCCAAATGGCATTCTTAAAAATTCAAACAAACCGAAAGGAGTGATGACGGCTGTTTTAGGAATGTCATTGTCTTCCACAGGTATCTGGTGATAGGCGCGAACCAGATCGATCTTGCTGAAGATCGTCTTACCTGTGAGGCATGCGGTAAGGTCCTGCATGTGTGGGATGGGATACCTATCTGGGACGGTTAGGCGATTGAGTGCGCGGTAATCACCGCAAGGGCGCCAGTCACCAGATTTCTTGGGGACCATCTGCAGGGGCGAGGACCAAGGGCTGTCGGAAGGGCGGATTATTCCAAGTTCAAGCATGTGCTCAAACTCCGCCCTAGCTACCTTTAGTTTCTCAGGCGATAGTCGGCGTGGACGGCATGACACAGGTGGGCCATTCGTCCGTATGTGGTGCGTGACTTGAGCTGCCACGGGCAAAGCTGCGTTCATTGGCTGAACGAGCTTGGGATACTGAGAAAAGAGATTAGCGTAGTCTGGCGAGGTCTGGGGAAATGCATAGACCGGGGATATAGATGTGACATCGGCGGTGATGCCACGTACGCTGAGTTTTGTTGCAGTGTCGACTATCATCTGGCGTTTCGCATCGACCAAGAGGTCGAAATGCCTGAGAAAGTCAATGCCGATGATGGCAAAGGGGACTGCAGCGACAGTGAATACCCAGCGGAAAGTGCGCCGAAGACCTAGGTCCAGGGTAAGTGACCGATGACCATAGGTGGCTATTGGCGTGCCATTGGCGGCACTGAGGCTTGTCGACAGAGAAGTGGTAGGCTCACCTGGCATAGGGAGAATGACGCTGACTTCCGCCCCGGTATCAACTAAGAACTGGGTATCGGAGTCATAATCCCTAATGTAGATGAGACGACTTTGAGCTTTGCCGACACCGTTAGTCGCCATTACGGGCTGGCCTGGAAGTTTCCCTGCTTGGCGGCGGAGAAACTGCATGGTTGCTGGCACTTGCGGGCTTTGTTACCGAAACGCGTGTGGTAAAAGCAAAAGCCTGAATTGTTAGGCTTCGTGCGGCGAGTTGATGAGTTAGAGCGGCTGCGCTGCTTACGAGCTAGGGAGAGTTTCTCGACTTCACGTTGTAATGACGCTATTTGCGATGATAAAACGTCGATTGCCGACGGCTCACTAGTCGCGTATGTCGCCGGAGCTGTGACGGGGCTAAGTCGAGTGAACGTCCTACATTCGTTCGCTGGCTGATGTCGTTCCATGACACGATCTGCTAGTTCTGCAATTGCTGTGATGGGCAAGTCACTTGCTACTGCAAGGATAACCTGTGTGCTTTTAGGAAGGCGTTGTATCCACAGCTCGCGGAGAATCCCTACGTCCAAGTTAGACGTGCAGATGAGTTGTTGCATTTCGCGCAACAAGGCTGAAGGCATACTGTCTCCTAGCTGCAGATCACTAAATAGCTGATGCAGACGGACCTTGTCAGAAGGCGTGATGCGCTGAATAATAGCCTGTTTAAGAGTCTCGTATTTCATTACCAGAAGAGGGCAAAGTATGATGTCTCTCACCTGCGAGGATTTACTATAAGGAAGGCAAGATATTAGCTGATTATACATGGCGAAATCAGAATAAATCTTACGAATATAAAATACGGATTCAGGGTGCAAAAACCATAATAAAGGATCACTCTCCCAAAAAGCGGGAGGGGCTAAGGCAACAGAATTGACCATGACAGGCTGAACGGCGTTAACCGCGCATGGAGACGGCTTATCCTCTAGATAATCCATTGCAAAAAGCAGATAAAAATGTGGTAGGTGAGAAAACGATATGATCACAAATACTGAATCCTAAAATCACTGGAACGAGCTCACCAGAATGAAAATTCAAAATGGCGGGCAGCGTGTTCCTGACAGGGGGTCACCAATTGTTGGGCGGAGTCTGGGATACTAGTCGGTAAGCATTGACACGTAAGACGTGTCAAATACGATAGTATAAAAGTCGGAGGCGACTGAATTCAACGTATATCGTGCAGGCTACAAGAATAGGAAGCGAATCAGACAGAGCGAGAAACGTGCAGCGAGGAACTCACCGCATCCGACCGGGGTGCCCCAGGGGTCCATCCTCGGGCCCCTGCTGTTCAATTTGTTCATCAGCAACCTCCCATCCTGTATCAGCAGCCACATACTGCTTTATGCGGACGACGCTAAGAATGACGACCTATCCGCAGGCCAAGTGATCAGGCACTTCTCCAGACAGATATCGATGCTGCTTATTCTTGGGCTTCGAAAAATTCGCTCCCGTTTAACATCGACAAGTGCAAAGTCATGCACATTGGGCAAGGTGAGGCTAATCCGTACAATATCGGCGGTGTGCATCTCAAAGCCACATCCCAGGAACGCGACCATAATATCCGCCGACCTGAGCCCGAGCGCCAATGTAGCTACACTGGCGCGAAAGGATAGCGTTCGCCTGGCCCTCCTTGGACGTGCACTAGGGTCTTTCCCTAGAGAGACATTTTTCCGTCTCTATAACACTTTAGTACGTCCGCTGCTGGAGTACAACATACTTGTCCAGCCGCCGTACCTGAAGAAGGACGAGGCCATGCTGGAAACTGTACAGCGCAGAGCCACTAAGAGAGTGGACGGACTATCCCACTTCTCGTATGAGGAGCGTCTGGCGGCCCTTAACCTCTTCACGCTGAAATATCGCAGGCTTCGTGGCGACCTTATCTTTGCTTATTCCGTCCTGACTAATAACAGGCACCCAAACGCAGGATTGCTGGTCCGCGCCCGTACAGATCATCTTCGAGGGCACTCACTCAAACTGATGACTCATAGCAGTCGCCTTCTGTGCCGAAGAAACAGTTTCAGTGTGCGTATTGCCTTCGCTTGGAACGCCCTCGCTGAAGTTGTTGTCTCAGCGCCCAATACGGAGGCCTTCAAACAGCGCCTAGACGCTTGGCTCTTACCTCGCTGGTCTTCCACGTTGCTAAGATCTGGCCATTTGCCAAGCTAACATGCGGCGCTTCCATCATTTTGCTTCTATCCAACTTTGCCGAATTTACCTACACCACTTTCTTGTTTCAGGTATCCACGTTCCCACTGTCAACTCGCTGACTTCTTGTGCTGAACACCACTACTGCGTCGAGATCCACAACATCTGGTACCTACCGACGAGATCAGGACCTTGCCGTAAGATCCCGAGGCAGAACCACCGAAAAGCTACGCTTACTCGTTCTGCGCAAACCCGTGAAACCCGTGAAACCCGTGTTAACGGACGTGCAGTCAGTAAAACAAATGGACGTTTCGAAAGTTAAAATAACCATAAAATCCAATGTTACGAAATACTGAAAGAGCTTGTTTTCCTGTACACTACAAGTACGCTGGCCAAACTAACACTTCTGTAATTATTCGGCGATGATTTAGGACATCTTCATGAATGACCGCTGCAGCTGCTTCCTTCCGGTCCTGTGGTATCCTTCCTTCACGAAGAGACATATTGTATATTTCAAGGACTGTGGGCTGGAAAATGTCGATAATTAGCTTTACAGTGGCTGGATGCACATTATCGGATGCGGAGGATTTGTTGGGGTTTGATCAACAAGATAGGCGTTACTGGAGCGGAAGGTGGGAAGAAAGTAGCCGCCTTTGTCCGACGCTGAAGCTTTGGCGCTTTGCCATGGCAAGTAGTATGCTTGCATAGGGGCCCTTTGTTTACGCAACTCCGGCTGCATCACTCTGCTTGCAATAGCCTCAGCCGTCGTCAAGAATCTTTATCTAAGCAATTCGGGTTACTTGTTGGTCACAGTGTAGAAGGTTTTGAATTAGTCGGCTGATCGGATTTCGTGTCCGCTCTGGAACAAGTGTTCTGTGATGGCACTGTTAAAGCCTCCGGACATGCCACTTCTTGGCGACCCCGATCAGTACTCAGTGGTTCGTTTTGACAAACGCCAGGTTTCACGGGTTTCACGAGTTTGCGCAGAACGAGTAAGCGTAGCTTTTCGGTGGTTCTGCCTCGGGATCTTACGGCAAGGTCCTGATCTCGTCGGTAGGTACCAGATGTTGTGGATCTCGACGCAGTAGTGGTGTTCAGCACAAGAATTCAGCGAGTTGACTGTGGGAACGTGGATACCTGGAACAAGAGAGTGGTGTAGGTAAATTCGGCAAAGTTGGATAGAAGCAAAATGATAGAAGCGCCGCGTGTTAGCTTGGCAAATGGCCAGATCTTAGCAACGTGGAAGACCAGCGAGGTAAGAGCCAAGCGTCTAGGCGCTGTTTGAAGGCCTCCGTATTGGGCGCTGAGACAACAACTTCAGCGAGGGCGTTCCAAGCGAAGGCAATACGCACACTGAAACTGTTTCTTCGGCACAGAAGGCGACTGCTATAAGTCATCAGTTTGAGTGAGTGCCCTCGAAGATGATCTGTACGGGCGCGGACCAACAATCCTGCGTTTGGGTGCCTGTTATTAGTCAGGACGGAATAAGCAAAGATAAGGTCGCCACGAAGCCTGCGATATTTCAGCGTGAAGAGGTTAAGGGCCGCCAGACGCTCCTCATACGAGAAGTGAGATAGTCCGTCCACTCTCTTAGTGGCTCTGCGCTGTACAGTTTCCAGCATGGCCTCGTCCTTCTTCAGGTACGGCGGCTGGACAAGTATGTTGTACTCCAGCAGCGGACGTACTAAAGTGCTATAGAGACGGAAAAATGTCTCTCTAGGGAAAGACCCTAGTGCACGTCCAAGGAGGGCCAGGCGAACGCTATCCTTTCGCGCCAGTGTAGCTACATTGGCGCTCGGGCTCAGGTCGGCGGATATTATGGTCCCCAGTTAGCGTTCCTGGGATGTGGCTTTGAGATGCACACCGCCGATATTGTACAGATTAGCCACACCTTGCCCAATGTGCATGACTTTGCACTTGTCGATGTTAAACGGGAGCGAATTTTTCGAAGCCCAAGAATAAGCAGCATCGATATCTGTCTGGAGAAGTGCCTGATCACTTGGCCTGCGGATAGGTCGTCATATCTTAGCGTCGTCCGCATAAAGCAGTATGTGGCTGCTGATACAGGATGGGAGGTTGTTGATGAACAAATTGAACAGCAGGGGCCCGAGGATGGATCCCTGGGGCACCCCGGTCGTTGCAGCCAGAGCGCTAGAGAGTGCGCCGTTTACACGAACCCAGTAGGTGCGGCCAGACAGGTAAGTACTTAGCCAGCAGGTTGTTTGCTGGTCGATCCCCAAAGTCGGCAGTTTACTCAACAGCAGTGCGTGATTGACCCGGTCGAATGCTTTTGAGAAATCCACGTAAACCACGTCAGTTGGAGTATGATTGTCTGCCTCTGCAGTCCAGGAATCAAGGGCTGCGAGACGATTCGTGGTGCACGAGTGAGCACTGTGGAACCTGTGCTGTTCCGGGGCCATTAAGGACAGACTTTCTAAATGGCAGTGCAAGAAATCGTCCATGATACTCTCCATTACTTTGGAGGCAGTGGGAAGCAGTGCTATCGGGCGATAATTAGAGGGGTTTGTCCTGTCGGCACCCTTGTATATCGGCGTTATGACCCCTTGCTTCCAAGCATTCGGATATTCGGCACTGGTGTAGGAGCGGCTGTACAGTAAGGCAACCGGCTCGGCCAGTACCGTAGCGCACTCACGTAGAAAAATGGGAGGGATCCCATTCAAACCCGGCGATTTGTCTGTCCTTAATTTTTTTAGTTTCTCCAGGACTTTCTCTAATGTAAACTGCACGGGATGTCTGGCAGCGATGGGGCTAAAATTAGTGCCTTCCATTGTACTGTGTGCGAAGGTTCCGAAAACGGACTCGTACTGAGTCTTCAGCAATTCCGCAGCTTCTTTGTCCGACGTTGTGGTATTGCCTACGGGTCTGAGCAGGCTGCCAACGGCAGCGCGCGATTTAGTGAGAGACGCTATATACTTAAAGAAGACCTTGGGGTTATCGACGAAGCTTTTAGCGAGAGAGAGCTGGTACGCTTTTCTGTCCTGGCGAACAGCTACTATACAGGAATTTCGCACTCTACAGTATTGTGCTCGCGAATTAGAGTCGCCAAAAAGTAAGAATCTGTCCCAGGGAGCCTTCTTCTCCCTGATCAGCCTAAGCGTAGCAGGCTGAAGTTGCCTGTGGCGTTTCGGCGCATAAGCGCGCACTGTGGGGACGTGTGCCCTAATTGCGTCGTGGATGTGAGCGGCGATGTAGTTCCAATGGTCGTCGACTGTGGGGGTTTGTGCTGCCAGGGACCAGTCGACTCGTGAGAGGAAATCTTTGATCGCGTCATAGTCCGCTCGACGAAAGTTAAGCCTGATGGGCAGTGCTTTAGCGTTGAGCGTGACGTTCGCCACCACACGAAAACTGATAACTGCATGATCACTTGCACCAACTGGGGCGCTCAAATTAACGTTGTCAATTAGATGTGGCTCGTTGGTGAGCAGCAAGTCGAGTTTCGACGGGTTTTGACCGTCTCGCCACCGAGTGTACTGCTGTACGTGTTCGGTTAGGCCATGTTCTAGAACACTGGCAAGAAACTCAAGGCTGTGCTGACTGCGAGCTTGGCCAGAGGTAAAGTCTATCTCCGGGAAATTAAAGTCACCTGCGACGAGTAGGGGGGCACCCAAATCTGAAGCAGCTGCTCGGAGGGCGGCGTTCCAGCACTGCAGCCATTCTGGCGCAGCTGAGGGAGGGCGATAAACCACTCCAAGGGTGAGACTGGTGGAACCAGAGCCGCGGACGCGAATCCAGAGGGATTCGGGAAGAGATAGTAGTTCCGGAGATTTGAGAGGGACGCATGTGAGGCGGTCTGATACATACACAGCTACGCCTCCGCCTTTGCCGCTTTCACGATCGTTTCGAAAGAGCACGTATCCCGGGATAGCTACCTCGGCGTCCACAACGTCTGGGCAGAACCAGGTTTCGGTTATACATATAACTTTAGCTTGCGTGTCCAGCGCAAGGGAAGAGATTTCGGACACCTTGTTCCGTAGCGATAAAGCGTTGGTGTACAAGCAGTTCCACGTGCTAACATGAACTGCTGGCGGGCAGTGGCTTGAAGGCATAGATGGTAGGGTAGTTCCAGTGTGGTTTACGCCGACCCCACAGGGGCCGGCGCCTACTCGTTTTTTGGTATATCCACAAGTCGCGTAATAGGTAGTGATGGCGTGGCTCGGCTGAATGGCGTGGAATTACGTCCCTGAATTTGCCTGCGCTCCTCCCGCGGTTTGTCTGGATGCATCCTGACTTCGTACGGGAAGTTTCCACGTAGCTCGTACCACCGTTGTAGTACAGTCTGGCGCATCTCAGGAGTGAAAAGAATGACCCTGAGCAGTTTAGGCGCCTGTATCTGCGAGAGGTGAGCTGGCCTCGGCAGCCGGTGAACAGACCACGCCCCACAGTTGTCCACTGATAGGTTAAGCTGCGACCGAATATAGCACCACTGCTGAACATCGTGGCGGGATGATTCAACCGGGTCGGCAGTGTGGAGTTCTGGGACTCCGTGTATAATTATACTGCAAGCTCTATCGTGGTTGGCGCACGTGCTGTTGATACGCGCCTCTCTTCTTGCCTCCCTCACAACCCAGGGAAAGTCTGGCTGGGCGCGGATCTTTGTGTTCAGTTTATTCAAGCAAGCCGATGCCAAGAGCGTTTCCTCGACGTCATCAGCACTTTCCAGAGTGACGCGTAACGGCCTTGGGCGTTTGTCACCTGGTGAGCGGGGTGCGCGTAGACGGCAGAGAGAGGGCGAGGAGGTAGGCGGCAGTCCAAGGAGTTGCCGCAAGGATTGCCATTGGGATAGATCGGCACTGGCTCTGTGGGATAGTGACGGGTGGTCGCTCTCGTCCACATTGAACAGTATCAAAGTTTTGCGGTTGAATTCTGGCAAGCCACTGCTCCGAGGCGTATTGGTGCCTTGGCTGCATTGTGAGGGCCTCGGCTGTGTAACATGTGTGAACTGGGGACCTGGGTTCTCCTGCGATTGCATGGCGCACTGAGTGTGCTTGGCGCAGTTTTTAGCACGGTGTTTGTCCTTCAATTGTTTGGGGGGGGGTTGCGACATTTGCACCGTGGGATTTCGACACTGGTTCCTGTGGTCTGCTCACTTGCTGGCGAGTCATCCGTTAGTTCTCGGGTGTTGCTCCCATCTGTAATCAGAAACGGATGCGGGTCGCGTGGAGGAGATGAGCCAAGGATCATAGGTATGGTGTCGTCCAGCTCCTGTTCACCGGAGACTGCTCCTGCAGGCAGAGAGTTGCTTGGGCAAACACAGTCGAAGGCTTGAGGTTGTGGTGAAGATGTAACTGAGATGTCGACTGATGCCAAGTCACGAGTATCAACGCCTACGTTTGCTACTAAAACGCCAGAAGGCAAGTCACAAGTGTCGACGCCTTTAGATGTGGACTTCGTCGAGACTTGCAAATCCCTGCAAAAGTTTCTAAAGGCTGCCACATCTAGAGAGCCAACAGGGCTGTTTTTGAAGCCTCTGTGAAGTAACTCTGCGCAGTCATTGCAAACCCACTTAGCTTTGGTATGCGAAGTGTAGAAGTCCACCTCCGGCTGTGTGAGTTTAGCACAGCGCCCGTGGTACTGTCGCTTGCAACAAAGACAGCGAACATGTGGTGGCGACTCGGAGTGACAAACGTAGCATGTACTGTTACGTGCAACTGTTGGCATCGGGACGTTGATCCGATGGTGATTAGAGTGAATACAGTAAACACAGTAAACAATGTAGATGACAAGATGGGAAAACGACTTAGGGGATTCAAGAAAAAATACACACGAGGTACTATAAACGGTTATGTACAAGCAAAACGGCAAGCGATAATGACCTAATGCAATCAGAACAGCAGTTACGGATGTAAACAGAGAAAAAAAAAACCGGAACGGACTCACAGCGGATTCCACTCCACTTCAGGTCTTGATGGAGCAGTGTATGTTGTTGTATGGTACGCCAGGCTGATCCAAGATATCTTGGATCAATATTTGATGGAGCAGAGAGGTTTCTGCACCCTTTATCTTTCGACTATACGACTCTTTCGCATCATTGATCAGTTTCAACGACTTCTGCCGGTACACTACCAAGTCCTAAGTCTAATGTACCTTGCATCACAGGTGAAAGGTACATGGGGCCGGAGGTGAACAGTTGTTTTCAGTGACTTCTCATCATCATCACATAAGGAAAAAAGGTAGTGGGAGTGCAATCGATCGGATTAATTTAATTGAACCAAATCACATGCCCGCCAGGTTATTGAACGGAAAGGTAACCTTAGCTAGGGCGATTGCGTTTTCCATCAAGCTCAACTGGCTTCAGCGTCTTCCATTTTCGCTGGCCATGGCAGCTGCAGGATCTGTATTCGTTTCTTTTGAGAACATAACGGAGGTTGTAGTAGCCGAATACCCATTGCCTCGGTTATTGCAAGCATCCGGAAGCGTAAGCCTCTCGATTGCAATGGCAGGATGCTGTTGATTATCCGAAAGGCACAGTTGAAGAACAACCTGTTACCGTGACATTCGTGGGTGATGTGTAAATGCTTCTTTGCAAGGCACTAATCAATTTACGTACCACACTTTGCAATTGCGTACAGACTAGTAATTAAAAATTGTGTGTCAGCTGTACGCCGTAACGACGCTTTGCTGCTGCGCGACCACCACCAGTGGCGCTCGGACTGAGTATACTGCGAGGACGCTCACCCCTACGCGGATTCGAACTGGTGACCTTATGGTTGCAAACCAGACGCGTAGACCACTCGGCCATCGGCTGACCAGTAGATGCAAACTACTGCTAGTCCCTGAACGGTTTCATATTTGGTGTAGTGACCCCTCACAAAAGTGACTACGGCTACTTAGATTACATTAGGTTAAATGTTATGAAAAATGCGCTGAACTAATTCGAAATAACTGGCACTATCAATGTTTTCGGTCAATAAAAGGTGAAGTAATGGTAGTAGGGAGACTGAGATATTTTTATGCAACTTCCGTTACGGATCATTGGGTACAACGAGTGCCATGTACGGTATCAACGATACTGGAGCTGTGTTTTAACTAATCGCCTCTGGGCCTTCTCCCTAACCGTACCGTAAACAAGGAGCTTATACTTCTACTGAGTCACGGGGTAGCCATCAACGCGTACGAATAACTTGACGAGAAGAGTTTCCCGGGATGTGCGACAATAACTCGTCAGTTGCTAAAAATCACGTTAATAGAGGAGGACACTTCCTTAGAATCGATAAGAAACCAGGCATCTTACAGTGAGAGCACAGTGCTTGGGACTGTCACAATACGCCAGCAAATCATAACTTAATCATATAGACAGGTAGAGCGTCACTCTGCAAACAATCACTTAGACATCATCTACGACTCTCACGGCAACTGGTTGTTCTTCAACACTTAGCAAGCATGAAAGACGCGCTGCGAAACGTACCTCGAAAATCCCCCAATGCACGCAAGGGTTTAACGACCCCAAGGTTAAATCAGCCACGTAAAAGTGTATAGGAACTTCAGATAAATAAATAAATTGTATATTCCTCGACGATGCGAGAAGCTGTTCCCTAGAAGGAACAGATCAAATAATGGTACAACTTTTCCATGACATTTCAGCAATACATTTTCAGAGATAAACATGGGCGCAATTGCAAATTAGGTTACACAGAGTAATCAGAATCGTTCTGCTATTTTTTCCTGCCATTGAATCAGGATTCTTCACAATCACATGACAGATATTTGGGCCGAGAGAAAAAAATGTAATGAAAGGGGCTGTTGTCCGAAATGTTATGTGTATGTGTTTCGGAAATTTATTCAGACACCATGGATACCGTTTTCGAATGCGTTATCTAGGGACTGTGATGTCCCGAACATCTTAATCACGTTTTGGACGGTTAAATGCTTACTAATAGCAAGCTTAAAATTGCAAAGAGTATAGCATGTTCTGATATCACTTGGAAGTTTGTTCCAAATCTTTGAGTATTGGGTTAGAAAGAAACGTTCTCTGATTCTCGTAGTAAATTTTGGAATCATGACCTTTACCTCTTTGTTACGTATTGGGTATCTGCTGTTTACAGTTATGTGAACACCGTTTTCAAGACTGCGAATTCGACAATTTATGATTCTGTAAAGAAAACATAGGTTCAGCTTCATTATCCGAAGCCAAACTGGGTCAAATCCAAGTTTATCACATCGCTCCCTGTATGTCAACTTTGAGGAATATCCACATAGCTTTTTCGTGAAGCGTCTCTGGACCCTCTCAAGAGCGTGCTGGTCAGATTTCCGTAGATTAGACTGTACCATTGAACAGTATTCCATACACGGCAATACATATGTTTTGTAAAGCGATATGCGAGATTCCGTGAGGTAAAATTGATGGCAGATATAACCGATGGTCTTCATGGCTTTCGAAACTTGGAAGTCACAGTGTTCAGAAAAGTTAAACGTAACTGAATATCGCACGCCCAAGTCGCGAATTGTCCTGCATTGCGAGATATAGGCACCTTGTAGTAATAAACTGTCTGGCGGTACTTGGCATTTGTACGACAAAATATTACATTTGTCCACGGCAAATGACATCTGCCACAGTTGGCACCAGGAGTCAAGGGCGGATAGGTCATCCTGAATGAGACGTACGGCTTCCTGAGTATTTGCACGTGGTTGTGAGTAGACAACTTTAATGTCATCAGCAAAGATAAATGCAACACCATTTCTTATGCTCTGGAATATATCGTTAATATAAATTAGAAAAAGAAGTGGACCAAGAACACTCCCTTGAATCACTCCACTAGTGATTGCTTTCGGTTTAGAGAAATGGTCGCCTATGCGCACAACCTGCTGTCTACCAATTAGATATGAAGACAGCCAAGAGAACATCGGTTCTCCAATGCCTATAGCCTTTAGTTTGTTTAGTAACCTTCTGTGAGGCACTCTATCAAAGGCTTTTTGCATATCCAGGAACAGGATTACGACACTGTTTCCGTTGTCAATGGCAGTCGTTGTGTGGTTTAAAAAGTCAGTCTGGCATGTTGCGCAGGATCGACCTTGCATGAAGCCGTGTTGCGAATTGCTGATGATGTTAGCTTTGTTCAAGAATATAAATAGTTCATCTTTCACTATCCTTTCCATTATTCTAGATACGATGGGTGTGTGATTGATGGGACGAAAATTTTTAACCTCGTGGGCAGCGCCATTTTTATGTCGCGGGATAACAACAGAAGTTTTCCATTGAGTAGGGTATACTCCGTTGTTAAAAGAGAGTGTAAAGAGGTTGAGCAAAAGCAGAAGGAAGTCACTACCACTGCTTTTTATTAAACATGGGGAATCCCATCAGGACCTGCGCACGTTGAGGAGTATAATCGAGCGACTTGACCAGTGATTTTCGCTATAGTGAATTCCACTGTGTATAGACCTTCATTATTGTGCGGCATGATAAATGTTGATGTATCTGATGATTCAGTGAGCATTGATTCGGCAAAATAAGCACTGAAAGCTTCGCAGATATCATCTGGTGCGTCGTAGTATGTTCCATCAGGCGTGGTGATAAAACTGAGATTGTCACTGCAACGCGAACCCCGGGCACGGAATAGTTTGGCTAGCTCAGCTGTTTTGCTAGGGCCATTCAGAGCTTTATACTCTTCTAGAATGAGAGTTTTGTCACGTTGATGCCTCTGTTCTTCCACGAGCTTCGACTGCTGTAATAATAGCGCAAAGTCAGCAGTTAACTTGAATTTCTGACGAATCTTATGAAGCTTTCGCGCTGCCTTCAATGCCTTGCGATCGGATTTAGGTTTGGTTTGGTAAGCACATTTTAGTGGTATTGCTGAATCGATGCAGAAGCCGATTATACTATAAAACAGGTCCGTCGCATGTTGAGGGCATGAAGAGAGAAAGAATTTATCCCAATTCATCGAACGAACCAGGTCCTTGAATGAGTCCCAGTTGACAGAATTAAACAGACGATAATGCTTTGTTTTCTGTACATCGGCCATGCGTAGTCTTAGACAGCATTTGATTACGCGATGATCGCTCCCTGGAAATTCATCAAGAACGTTAACACTGATTGCAGGTATGCCCAATGAAAAAATGAGATCCAGAGTACTTTCACCTCTGGTAGGTCGGGAGACTTGTTGCTGCCAACCATTCATTTGGATACAGGAGATAAGATTGTGGTATTTCAAAGGAGCGGTTCCTATGGGCCATGAAATCGAAGGCAGATTGAAATCACCTCCAATAATCTTATGTAAAAATGGTAGGCCAGCGGCGCATTCAAATGCAAGCGTCAAAAGTTCTAGGTCTTCTTGGCTGCCGTTTGGCGCGCTGTATATACATCCCATAAGCAGCTGTTGCTGATTAACAGATATCGTCAGCCAGAGTGATTCCTGAACATTGTTCAACACTGGGTTATCGAATGTTGCTGCTGTGAGCGAGTTTTTCAGATAAATTACGCAGCCACCACCTCGACGACCAGGCCGATTCCTCATAAACTTGTTATATCCGAAAATAGTTAACTGAGTGTCAGACATGCCATCATGGCACCAAGATTCAGTTATAAATAATATATCAGGATTATTCACCAAAACAAACGAGCGTAGTGTGTGGATCTTAGAGTAAAGAGAGCGAATGTTTATCAAAAATACTGAGATAGATGTGAGATATGAGGAAGATTTTTAGGTTGTGTTATAAACACTGGGGTTTCAAGCCGTGTGCCTGGACCCAGGTTAGAAATTGTTGAAAAAGTGCGCGTATTGCCAACGGTGGAAAATGGTTTGGAGGTGGCCACAGCGGAGGGGGTTGAGACTGAGTATGGCCCTCTAGAAAATGGTTCGAGGGAAAAAGTCCATGATTACTGCAATAGCCTGTGGGAGCTGGAGAGTTAGGTTGTATCCTCTGCATCATGTCGCTAATAGGCTGTTGATTACGTAACGCATTGATAGGATTCAGTGGATTGCTGTTATTTCCATCTATGGGTAAAATCCGCTTACTTGCGCTCGATATACAAGGATTCACTATACGCGGTGGAGGCACACTGGTGTCAATCCATACACCAACATCAGCATAATCCATGTGGTTTGTTGATGGGTTTGGAACGTCATGATACCCAATTACACCGTGTGTAAGGTGCAAAGATAGCGGCACGTCTTCCATAACTTTATGATCAATGGGTGTACGTTTATCCAAACAAAATGACGATACAGAGTCGGCCAATGATGCTTGCGATAAATCTAGGTCAACCGTCCTTTTACTATCAATCAATTTGACCGGATCCATCGAGATTCTCGATGAGGTTGGACACTGGCCAAAGCAGACTGTAGGCGGGACATGACAGTTCGAGGCTTGAGGTAGCGCTTTTGCATGCAACTGGGATTTAGCAGGTAATGCAGTTGTAATTCGCTGATCCCCAATGTTGTCACTTCGCATACAGGAAAGATTATTAGGAAACCCTATATGACTGCCAGAACTGATTATCCAAGAGGAAGCACCATGTACATCACTAGTTTTGTGGATTGTAGTCGTTTTGGGCTTGGTCGGCTTAACACGCTTAGCCGTGAAACTGTGGCCTAGTGGAGGTCCTCCAGTAACCAATTTTGCATCTGACGTTGACCTTAGCTTCGAAGGGCGAGAATTAGGTGTTCTACCGGACACAGCATCTAATGCAATAGAGTGGCCCGCATATTCATGTGATTCCTTGTTAATTTCAGAAATCACTTGATCATTCACCGCTTCGTCCCTATTTGCAGCAAGCGGAGTATTATCCTCACATTTGTGCTGGCCACTAAGTGGAGCAATATCAACTGGGTGAGGGGCGCCATATGGCTGTTGGGTATTCTGTTTTACCTCAGACGTTCTCCTCCTTATCTCTCGTTGTAGCGGGGTTTTGTCCTCCATAATTTTCAGACTTTTGAAAGTCGTATTAAGCACAATGAGATTGCGCTTTAGAATAAATTGTTTAGCGATAAGTTCATTTTGAAACTGGAAAAGTATGGGACACGCGTAACGCATTACATTTTTTCGTAGTCTGATGCAGCTGGACCAACAAGATTGCATACCGCATGCAGTAAGAAGCAATTTCTGAACAGTTTTTAATGGTAATTTGTCTGGCACATTAAATACCACAGCATTGCGTGAACAGCGTACTCGATTGTGTACTTCGGTCGAAATGGAGTCTATCAGTACACTGCACTTCATGAGGTTCATTCTATCAATATTTGGGGGCGATTCAAATAAAACAGATAGACTCTGCAAAGGTTGCAATATCGATGTGAGCATGTCGACTTTTGATGCAAGTTCAGCGTATGCAGTTTCAGCTACTGATGGACATTTTTCAGGTGTCTTTCTCAGGTCAGCATGTAGTCCAAGGGAATTTCCTACAGTGCCTACACTGCTTCGGGTATTTTCTTTACTACTGCTTCCAGTCTTTGTGCAAAGTACCTTAGTTCGTTGTCTCAGATTTTGAACTAAAATGGAAGAATCCTGGCTCATAATACTTTTTTCCTCATGGAGCGTGTCCTTACTGTAGACATGATAATGAAACTGAAGTAAGATACACTGAAGCAAAATCAGAGGAGCTTAGACAATGGGTGCTAACTTTTGATCCTTAACTGAAAATCCACGTCTAATATAATGTTGGTGAAAAATGGCAACTCCCGGAAACTGTGCGATTTAATAAGGAACAAAAAGAACGCACCGCAGTGAACTATTTGAATCGCCGCCTCCGAGTTGCACATGCTGTATCTTAGGAAACGCGATCTCTCCACCAAGTTCCGGAACAGCAATCACCGCCAGTATCCCCGATGGTATTTATGTGAAAAAGCCCTTGATATATCGAAAAGACAATGTGCACTCTACGCTTGACTGGCTTTTCGTACCCGAGCTCCATCTTGGTAACGCAAGTGCCCACGGATTCCGTTCAGCGTCAGAGACCAAGAATCATTAGACCAACATTGCAACAACATGTGAAAATTGACTCCAGATCCGAAGCTCCGCGTAACTCGATACAGTAGCAGAAACCGACTATCCAAAGTAGCAACAATGTCAAACTATTGAACCGGCTTGTTGCTCCACTTCTTCCCCCTAACCTAGATCAACATGCATCCGGTCGCCGGCCATCTACCCGGAGTACTCCTTTTTCCGAGGAATGGTGCTCCCACAACTGACACTACACATAATCCCACGAGACCTGCTGATTGTAACCTAATCCTTCTCCGACGAAATAGTGCATGTGTGCTAACTGTTTTCGTGTGTACGCACTTGCAGAATGAGGAGAAAAGTGAAAGAGCTGATGGTTTAACATTTCGTTTGAAAGGAATTTGCAGGGCTGAAATCAAACGTCTATCGGATGAATTATCCAGCCTTAACTTGGTGGATATGTCATTCCACTCGGAAGTTGTTCTGTCTATCTCGAACAAATTTGATTTGCGTGATTCTTATGGGGGTCAAAAGGTTTGAATATGGTTATCTTACACTCAATGTAAAATTGTATCGGAGGAACGGTCACCAATGTGTTATTTACTCGACTGAATTAATAACTTAGGTTGACCACATTGTAGACATTACACTGCGCTGGTTAAGACTCCTGTTCTCACGTTTTTAACAATCTGACTCTGAGATTGAACGGTAGTTTGCACTGCATATTTAAGCGATGGTGAGTCCGGTCGAAATGACCTGAGGTGGCATCAATATGAGGTCACCGAGCTGCCCCTTGCAAACAGCATCTTGGAATACTAAGTCAACATTGCTCAATGGAACAATGACTTTATACGGGTAAAAAGCTGAAACTCAACAGGTCCAGCCCTCACGGAATCGGTGTAAACTTATTTGTATGCGTGTGTAAACGGATACACATGCACCTTAACGAACATAATTGACTCACAGTGGATTCACATTTTAGACCACGAATACCGCGGTGAGTCCAACGGTTTGAACCTAAACTACCTGGCAATTTTTCTATAGTTTGAATTTTCACCATGATGCAATTGCGCCTTCTCCTGCACCTGAGCAACCGCCCTTTTGAGCAGTCCACGGAATTCGCATCGATCAACTTTGCCTTGGATTCCCAACATTAGATTCAACATAAGTTGGTCATAAACTCACCTTCTTCATGTTCTAGTAATGTTATTTTCGGTTTGCCCGAGTACCGCTTCCCTGCACTAAGTTGACCGTACAAAAGCGGTATGAGTATAATCGTCGAATTTATTCGGTATACCTATACACATGAATTAGCGTCATCCGTGTCCAATGCCAGTTCGAATACGAAAGATGCACATGCGTTTAGGTAAACTTAAGTCGGATCTATCAAAAACTGCATAGGGACATATTAGACCTTATGATCAATGGTAGTACCAAGGTGTATGAGTTTCGTTTGGAGGTCTGGTTAACAGGCACGAGAATAAGTACCCAATACGAACTGTTGGTGTTCGTCTCCTACGGCCTCGTTGGCATGACAACTACCACAGTAACACATCAACTAAGTCCCGCTGCCTACTGTCAAACATGCGGTTTTCCAATCAGTGTTCCCACTGTTTTGCAAATGTCCAAGACGTAGCATTGCTGTCATCCAAATACCCATCCGTTTACACATACCGCTGTGTATCCTGCTGTGGCCATAAGCTATTTGGTTACGGTCAACATCGTACGCCTAGAGTGCAGCTATTCTGTGCTCCTAAAATTAACAATTGTCGCTATGCTCCGACTCCTTTCCGATGTAACTGACTAAGACAATGATGTGCCATTACCTTTCTCTAACTCTACCCAGAAGATTGACCCCGTCTAATACAAATTCTAGTAGGTGCCTCTTAGACAGGTGCAATAATGCTACTACTTTACACCAAGTCCGTAGTTCATCATTGCAGATAGCAATGGTACCCAAGTGATACTTATAGCGATTGAATATGGATGGCACACAAAGAAGACGACGGAACGTGAGTAGGCAACTGTGCAGGTTTGCAGGAAAGTGGTGCGCTGAAGTCAACCGATTTTCATAAGCTCAGTTAAGTTAACCTTCTCGGATGAAGAACAGGAATTACAGCTATAATCATTCTAACAGATTTAATGTGAAAAATAGCATGACACATCAACATCAGCTTGTTAATCGCTAGTCATTTACTTGCCGGGACTTTTCACGTTCCACGGATGTTCCGGAACGCTCTATCTTTTAATGCATGATCCAACTTGAACATGTCCATCAAACTGTCATTTTGCCACCAAATGGAGAAGCATTGCTTTTGCATACCGTAATAGATAAAGTGTTTATAGGTTATGGTAATGATAAGGTCCGGTAAAATAAGGTAACATGAAGTAAGTAAGTAACTCAGTGTAGCCCAACTGCGATGAAGAAGCATGGTGTATGCAACATCAAATCTCAACATACGGGCACTCCTATGTGGGCATCTGTGTTCGGCTTAGCAGTAGGGTAAATAAAGTGCGCCTGCGTCTTTGCAGAAACTATGGGTGGTTGTCGCTGCGCTGCAACACTCGATGAATTAGTGCAGTATCAGTGCAAAAGTCCTCCCGTCCGATGTTGCGAGCGAACAGGGATTCCGTTCTGACTCACCTCGCTCCATAACGTTTGGCCGATTTAACGTGTATCGACCCTTCTCAGTTGCGTATCACCAAGTGCACATGTTAGTCCGTGGTGCTGGGTCTCACAGCCGACCTGTTCGGCATAGCCCCACTGTGACCTCCTTGTTGACTGGCCAGACCGGCTGGACTAAGGCACACACGACCGCAAGCCCCACAACTCCATGTTGGAGTAGCCGAGGAATCGTAATCCGCCGGCAGATGATGTTTGTGTACTGCATGTTTAATTTCCGGATGATCCATCTGCCTTTCTTGCGATTGGGCAACGGTACAGGTGATAAGATCACGCCAGGTGCGGCGATTTGTTGCCACCTCCTCCCAAACACAGGTCAATCCTTAGTCTGGACAGACCAACCTTGATAGTCTTCGTGGCGCAATTTTGGTTTGCCTGCATTCCGGCCGCCTGCGCTCAGTTGCTCGTTGAGCAGCTGCTTCGGGATTCTCGTTGCATCCATACGGTGCACATGTCCAAGCCACCGGAGGTGTCGCAACAGTAGCATGTAGTCCATGGTGTACACTTCGATCAGGCGGATCACATCAGTGTCCGGCACATTGTCCCACCATTGGATGTGCAGAATCCTGCGAAGGCAAGGTTGATGGAATCGTTCCAAAAACCGCATATCCCTTCCGTACAGTGTCCATTCTTCCGATCCATAGATAAAGACCGAAAAAATTATTGATTTGTACACCACCACCTTTCTCATTCAGCGGCGCGATATCAATGTCATACCGCGCAAGCTCCATGGCGATTAATGCGGCTCATCGCATAGGTCGATGATTAGTGTCCCGATCATGCAATGTACGCACATTTCAGCACCCAACCTTGAGTGTTGGGCGTGCTGACCTGCAGCCACGTGTGGCTCTTGATGTCGATGGCGGAGATATGGTTGGATTTGGCTCGTTCGAGGGTTGGTCTAAAAAAATTGTTTAAGGCGAGATGGGGACATGGACGGAGGAATGTGAAGTGCTATCGAACCAGGGCACAAGCAAGTGATCAATGGTTGTTAAAAGTCGCTTAGGCACCCTACAGTGTGTGAGAGATGAGATGACACTTAAACCAATATTGCTCGACGAACTACGTCGACCCAGGGTACTATTATTTTGCATTGGACTTCGCATACTCAGTAGCAGTGCGAGAATTGCGTATGTAGTGTTTCCGTAATCCAGCAGCTGGTCTTAAGGGCTACAAAGAGTGAGATGAGATTACACAGAATGATATAAAGTACATGAAAATGCAATAACATGTGCGAATACAAGTAGAAATGCATGAAATGAAGTGTCACTAGAGCTGTGTTAGTCCAATCGTGGTGCAAGCAGAACAGACGTCACCATGGAGAATATTTTGACAAGATGAGCAGTATGAGGCTAATAACGTTGATAACGTTACAATGTATCCTAAAAAGGGAGTTAAAAGACTGTGGAACGGTGATAATTTATCGTTGGCGTGTGCTGTAAATGCTGTCACTTATGTTAACTGTAAGCTATTCGGATCAGTATGTACGCCAGAGCCGGTCCGAGGTAAGCGAGAATTCACGTATATTAAACCATCAGGCAGTCAGTCATGTGTGACTGTTTATGTTCCCTTGAGTATCCATTATCTGTGCTATCACCTATCGAACATTTTATCAGTGCCCAGAGTGTGACCTGCGTCCAAGCATTTCGAATCGGATGTCACATGTTGTTGCCGCTGTCCGTGAATCAAAATTGATGACTTGTCGGAATCTTAGTGCGCAGTACAGAGGCACTTGACCTGACTACATTGACATCAGATTGCAACCCGCAATATTACACAATGTCACACGAGATGAAATGTAATATAATCCATCTGTCAAGTGAGAACGTAGCGATACACAAATAGATGTTAGCGGGATTTGTAAATTGGGAGAGCCCCACTTAGACATCGAGCCAGTAGATAATGGCGTCACGCGAGTGAAAATGCCACTAATCTGTCAGTCTAAAGTGTGGCACTTACAAGTGTTTTTAAATGGCTTCCACTTAATCATTCAACATGAGATATCAGTTGCCATACCAAAGGTCCCTGGTTCCAGTTGCAGTACTGCAGTGTTGCGAACGGGCCTTTGTTCACACTTATGTATGGACTAGCACAAACTGGGTGGAGAAACAATAACCCGCATAAACAATAACACTACGAAGGTGAGCGAGTATGGATTGAATGTAAGAAAAACAGCCATATTCCTTTAGTTTTGGAAAATGGCATGTACAATTATAAGCGACCAATACCAGTCTTTGGTTAGTTAACATTTAAACGCCAACCTAAAGGGCTGCAACACATTTAGTCAGAAGTATGGGCATAAACAATAGATAGAGATAAATGTAGGAATAGGGAAGCAAATGTCATTAATATGGTTACCAGGTGGAATGATGCACAAACAAGGTACAATAAAACAGTGGTGTCTTATCGATAGTATGTTCAATGGTGCTGCAGATGCCGTCTGCTATATGTGTTAGAAGGTGGTAATATCACAGATTCTCTGATAACCACTACGACGCGATCACAGAAAGAATATATCTAGCAGATCCCACGGCGTCGTGTCCTACATACGACTTTCGAAGAAATGCTCAAACTGTTTTAGCCAATTTATAGGAAGTAGCAGGCATATATATATATATATATATATATATATATATATATATATATATATATATATATATATATATATATATATATATATATATATATATATATATATAATCCACAGTCTACAAGATAGACATAGAGCCAGCGAAAACCATGAAATGGAAGTAATAAATACAGGGACCACAAGGAGGAATAAAAGGATGAATGTTAAAAAATTTTCTCTGATTTTAAAACTTGTTAGTCTTTTTCACATGCCGTGGTATCACTTTTTGTCTGTTTAATGTTTGCAGTGTAAATTAAAACGAACATTTGCCATTGGGTCCAACTCTGCGCCATCTTCGAAGGAGTTTCCAGGCAGCGGTGTTCCCCATCTTTGATCCTCCAGTCCGGAAGACGCGCAGGACCTGCGGCAGCTAAACTGGAAATCAGCGCTTTAACCGTTTGTCGCCACGTGATAGGCCGACCAACGCGCGATTTCTTCCAGTCTGGTCTTGTGAGAGCGAAGAGAGCGCGTCGGGGCAGCCGTTCATATGACATGTGTACAATGTGTCCCAATCATCTCAGTTGGCGCATCGGTACCAGACTGCCAAGTCGAAGTCCCGTGTTACCCAAGACGCGAAGACTAGCATCATCGTTGCGCACGTGCTTCATCGACCACGCTCGATATTCTCCGCATACACCCATTGTCAAAGGCCGAAATCCAACGCAAGTCATTCTCACGAATCGGCCAGGACGCATTCCGATACAGCAGCACCGCACGAACACAGGCATTGTAGACCCCGCAGTTTAGCAAAATAGTAACGACACGGCGTCGCTACAGATGCCGAACACCGAACGGGCTTTGGCAATGGGGAGTGAAATCTCTTTTTCAATGCTACCATCAACAGAGACACAAGCTCCCAGGTAAACGAAGTTGTCCACTTGTTCAAGCTGCGTACCGTAAAGAGTGAGCACTGGTGCAGGTGGATGCCGATCCAGGACCAGGATTTTGCATCTCGTAGTGGCAAAGGTCATTCCATATTTAGCTGCTTCAATCGCTAAGCGGTATGGAACAACCTGTGTGCTCTGTGCGTCACCAACAAGCAAGGCAATATCAACAGCATAATCTAAATCGGTCACGCGGTTGCCAGAAAGAAGGCATGCACCAGAACCCTAAAAGCCCTTGAGAGCGTTTAAAAGGATATTCTTGATTGCTAAATCGAAGAGAAACGGGGACATGGGGTAAATTGTCGCACACCGCCAGTGACGGCGTAAGGTGAAGAGAGCTTACCATAAGCTCTCATTTTATCTGGGACATTGCAATATAACACTCAAAGGATGGCGATATAGTTTTGGGTACTCCATTCCTTTGTAAGCAACGCCATAAAGATGGCCGATCGACGGGTTCGAAAGCGGCTCGAATGGGCTGGCGGTAAAGATGACGCGCTTCAAGGAGTTGGCGGAGCGTAGAAAAGTGGTCTATGTACTCACGACCGGGGCGAAAACCAGCCTGGTCTTCACAAGAGCGCAATTCTCGAATCGGGATTAGTCTGCGGAGTAGGATGGGTTTTAACAGCTTAGAATCAACGGACATTAGACTGGTTCCTCGGTGGTTAGCACATATAGTACGGGCACCCTACTTGAAGATCGAGACGACAATTAACTCACCCCGAGTGGATGGAATGATTTCTTTACACCAAATCTTAGAGAACAGAGCTGTTAGCTGGTTGGCAATTGCTTCGCCACAGAACTTGAACAGCTCCGGAGGAAGTCCGTTTGGGCCAGTAGACTTGAATCGTTTCAAGTGTCAGAGCTCAAGGCAGACCTCAGCTTCCGTGAGTGGTTCCAATCAGACGTTCCAAAGCGCACAACTAAGTAGACCCATTAGGTTCGCCGGCGGACGCCACCTGAATTGAGTGCGGAAGTGTTCACCCCAGCGGTCTATCCGCCTATGTAAGCTGGTGATAAGCATTCCGTCAACCTCGCAAATGACCTCACTGACAAGAGGTCCTTTGTGATCAGTGACCGAATGACCTGGAAGAGCTTGCGAAAGTTTCCAGAGAGGGCTGCCGTTTCCATCTCTGAGACGCACTCGGACCACCCAGTTTCGCGAACAGCTCGCAAGCTTTGCTTAAGTTTTGGCTTAGGATGCGACGCAATGCACTGCTGTTCGAATCGTGACGATCAAACAATTCCAGTGAGTGTGCGGAAATCCAGCCCCTAAGAGGGCGCAAATTGAATGACTGTATAATAGCATGGATGCACGCAGGAAAATCCAATAAGCTTCGATGCCTCGAGGTGGAGTACTAATGAATCCATGCGACAAGGAAGCTTTATAAGCTGATCAAATAGAGGGGTCAACTAATTTGTTTGTGTACAGCTTATGGTATGTAAGTATGTAATCTCAACAGTCTAACAACCAGACAGAGAGCCAATAAACCCATGGAGATCAGTGGATAGGAGACAGTCATTGCGTCATAATCATCGTTGCATGGTAGTCGAAGGTGGGCAACACACATCAGCTAATATGTCGCAAGAAGAATGAAACATTTTGACATAGTTTGTTTCTCACACGCCGTTTTTGCTCTTTTTTGTCATTTTCAATTTTGGTAGTATTAAACATGTGAATCAATACAACACTGTACACAATTCTTCAACTGATTCCAGGTGCGGGCCATGTCTTCAAGAGTCCTAAGCCATTGGCACTCCTCATCTTTGGGTCCCCATCCTGGAAGACGTGCGGGTCCAACAGCGGCTAGACACGACGTCAGAGATTTCATGTGCTGCCGCCAAGCGGAAGGCTGACCACCACGCGGTCGCTTCCAGCCAGGTCCTTGACGAGCGAATAGAGCGCGACGCGGTAGACCCTCAGGTGCCATGCGTAGGACATGACCGAGCCATCTTAACTGGCGCAACAAAACCAGTTTGTTGAAGGAAATACTTCCATTCCCCAAGATGCGACGTCGAACGTCATTACTGGTAACTCGATGTTGCCACCGAACACGAGCGATCCTCCTTAAGCAACCGTTATCGAACGCAGAAAGACGACGCATGCCTTCCACGCGAATGGGCCAGGACTCGCTCCCATACAACAATACTGAGCGAACTGATGCGCTGTAAACTCGGCCCTTTAGTGAGAATGAGACGTCGCGACGACGCCACAAGTGCCTCAGATTGACAAATGTTGGTCGAGCTTTAGCGATACGAAGCGAAACTTCTTTGTTGATAGTGCCGTCAGCGGAAACACAGCTCCCAAGGTAGACGAAACTATCTACCTGTTCAAGTTGTGCACCTTGGAAAGTGAGTACGGGAGCAGTTGAAAGCCAATCCTTGAGCAGTACTTTACACTTCGATGGGGCGAAGCTCATGCCATACTTAGATGCTGCAACCGCCAAACGATCCAGAATGAGTTGCATACCCTGAGGATCGTCACCAAGTAAGGCGATATCATCAGCATAATCTAAGTCGGTCGCGCGCTCACCCGGTAGGAGCTCTAGGCCGAAATGTTGGAAACCTTCTAGGGCATTCGACAGAACGTCTTCGATTGCGAAGTTGAAGAGGAATGGGGACATAAGGCAGCCCTGTTGCACACCGCTATTGACAACGAACTGCGAGGAAAGCTTGCCATAGACCCTCACTCTGCTGCATGTATGAAGGTAAAGTGCTCGTAAGATGGTGGTATATTTCTCTGACACCCCCTTCTTTAGCAAGCGACGCCATAAAGTAGGTCGATCAACGGAGTCAAAAACGGCACGTATGTCCGTGAATGCAACGACAGTGGGCCTGTGATAAATGTGGCGATGTTCAACGAGTTGGTGGAGCGTGAAGATTTGATTCACGCATCCGCGGCCAGGACGGAAACCAGCTTGTTCTTCAGGTAGTATGATTCACGCACTGGGGATAGTTTGCAAAGCAGAATGGATGCCAATAGCTTAGACGCAGCCAAAATAAAACTAATCCCGCGATGATTTGCACGTGAAGTGCGAGCGCTTTTCTTGAAAATTGGGACAATAACTGATTCGCCCCAAGAGGAAGGTACTTTCTCTTCATGCCAAATTCTTGCGAACAACGCGGTTAGCTGATTAATGATCGCCACACCGCCGTACTTGAATAGCTCCGGAGGAAGTCCGTCTAAGCCGGCAGCCTTGAACCACTCCAAGCGTCGAATTTCGAGGCAGACTTCTGCTTCGCTGGGTGGATTCAATGGGACCAACCAGGGTGGACAACAATGTGTACTGCATGTACTGATGGATGGTGGAGACCAGTTGAAGTGCGAGTGAAAGTGCTCGGCCCAGCAGTCCATACGCCTCTGTTGGTTGGTGATCTGAGACTCATCCACCTCACAAATGACCTCACTGACACCAGGCTTCCTGAGGCCAGTGGACCGAATGAATTGGAAAAGCCTTCGAGTGTTGCCAGAGAGGGTAGCAGTCTCTATCTATAAAGCACGATCAGACCACCATGTCCCGCGATCCTTGCGTAGGCTTTGCTTGAGCAGCCGGTTGGCAGAACGGCGCCGCTCGTTGCAATCTGATTCCGCGGGGATATTTATGCGGCGTTCGAACAGCTCCAGAGAACGAGCAGAGATCCAAGCCTTCAAGGGGTGTCGAGTTAGGTCGCAGCATGACTGTTCGGAAATGGTCATCGCTTTCCGTATACAAGTCCAGTGTTGTTCCACTTCTTGCGGTGGATTGCAACTGAGCGCATATGTCAGTGAAAACCGATAGCTCTCTTGGACAGAGGAATCAGTTAATCTGTTTACATCAATCTTGCGGTGCTTCACGTTTCGGGATCCTCCAAAACACATACAGATTTTCGCGCAGACTAGAGCATGATCTGAATCAACGAAAGTGAACCAAAAGGACCTGCAGTCCAGTACGCTGCCGCGCCATCTGAAGCTAATTGCAATGTGATCAATTTGAGACTACGCTTGTGTTGGCGAAGGGGAACGCCACGTTGCGGAACGCTTCTTCGTACGCCTGAAGCTAGTGCTCGAAAGAAACAGACGGTTGTCCTCGCACAATGTGAGAAGTCTCTCTCCGTTATCAGAGCGGTTCTCATCGAGCGCGTGATGACCACCAAGGTGGCGTTCGTATGGTAACAGGCGGCCAACCCGTGCATTAAAATCCCCAGCAAGGATAACGACATCCGACTTTTTAGCGTTAGTCAAGAGCTGATGTAGATCTCGGTAGAATTCGTCCTTGACCGATTCGCCACTGCAGTCAGTTGGAGCGTACACGGAGATCATAAACAAGTTGCGTCTCTTCGCGGTGCCTGTTGATTCTACATGAACCCGGAAGCCGAACTGCACATAGTCGGCTGTTAATTGGGAACCAGTCCAGTAGTGTCGCCTCGGCCTTGCCACTCAGTGCTATACCTACACCAGCAAAACCGGCTGAGGCTGCTTCTGGATCTCCAGAAAGACGCAGGCGATATCTGGCTTCGTGGTCAGTGGGGATGTCAATGTAAGTACAGTGCTGGGATCTTGCAATCGGGTTTCTGAAAGGCAGCAGACATCAATGTCTAGGGAACCTAGGGTGCGCGCTAAACCGGCTTGCTGTCCATTCTGCATGAGTGTCCGAACGTTGAAGCACGCGAGACAGAACGAGAATCGGAGACGAAGGAGAGCCATAGGTTGAACTACTTGATCTGCGGAGCAACCGGAATCGCAGCCAGATTGTTGAACAGATGAATCGGGTAACCGAAAGTGAGAATTGTTAGCAAACAAACAATTGGCGTGTGATGAAGTAGCGTGAAAGTGAGTAACAGGAACAGTAGATGATCAGCGCGTTGTAATACAGTCCATGGTTTTGTGAGAGGGCGTGATACTACTCGGTAGCCCAAGCCGAAGTAGGGAGTTGACTTAAGCGACTCCACTCCGAGCTTTTGGCTAAATAACCTACCCGCAAGGCAGCGGGGCGAATTTGGGGAATCGCGCCCATTGGGAGGCGTTGACTGAATGTTCAGTTCATGCGTCTTTGTTTGGTAGATTACCAAACAGGAACCCAATACTCCCCATGAAATCAGCACAATTGCTGGAATACAATGCCCCACGGAGGTGGAACACTGTCGCCGAACACTTTGCTGGAACGGGGTACACCCGAACCACCCAGCTGGCACCACGAGGAGGCAGTTCGGCAAGCCAGCAACCGCCGAAGTGCCTGCAGATGTCAGCGCAGGCCAAACCATGATCTGAATCGAGGTACGTAGACCAAACCGATCTACACTCGCGGACGCTGCGTCGTCAGCTAAAGACGATTGCAATGTGACCTAGTTGTGAGCACGCTAGCGCTGATGAAGGAGGACGCCAGGTGGTTGCACGTCTTCTGGTATGCCAAAAGCTCGTACTTGAGAGAAAAAGTCGGTGGTCTTCGCATAAAGTAAGAAGTCTATCACCGTTGTCAGAACGACTCTCATCAAGCACCTGACTGCCATCAAGATGACGTACTCAGGGAAGCAGGCGACCTACCCATGTATTGAGATCTCCGGCAAGAACGATAATATCTGACTTTTGAGGTCTTGTTCAAGGTTGTGGAATCCACGATAAAAGTCATCCTTAATCGAAGCACAGCGTCAGTCAGTTGGAGTAGGGGCAGCAACGACAAACAAGTTGCGTCTCTCTTCACGATGTCTGTTGATTCTACATGAGCTGTGAAGCCGAACCACACAAAGCCGGCTGTCGATTGGAAACCAATCGAGGAATGCAGCCTCCGCTTTGTCACTCAATGCGATACCGACACTAGCCGAGCCGGCTGCTGCTGCCTCAATGTCACCTGAAAGATGTAGGTAATATATGCTTCCTGCAATCAAACTTTTGAAAGGCAACACACATTGATGGCAAGGGACTCTAAAGTGTACGCCAGTCCATCCAGCTATCCATTCTGTAGGAGGGTCCGAATATGGAACGCTGCGAGGCGGAATGAAGAACGGGTCAAAGGATGGGAGGTGGCCGGACGAGTTGGATATCGGCGAGAGGGGAATTGGAAATATATTCAACAGGTTATGGATTACCAACAAGAGAAAAGCTTGGCGTGTGATGCAGAAGCAATGGTAGCAAGGAAAGTAGCAGCAGAAGTGAGGGATGTAGTAGTAATTGCGAAATCTATGGTTTTTACAATTGGCACGATACTACCCGGTTGTCCAAGCCGAAGTAGGGTGTTGACTTAGGGGACGCCACCCTGAGCCTTTGGCTGAATAGCTTGCCCGCAAGGCAGCGAAACGAATTCAGGGAATCGCGCCCATTGGGAGCCGATGACTGAGTGCTCAGTTCATAGGCCTTTCTTTTGGTAAGTAACCAAACAGCGGCTCAATCCACCCCACGATTTCAGCAGGAAGGTGTTGGGATACAATGCTTCACCAAGGTGAAACAAGGGGCAGTGACACTGTTTAGTAGTGAGTCACATCTGCCACGTCGCAGTGTTATAAACGGACATATGTGGCTATGTATAGGGAGAACGCCTACCAGGCGAAAACGCACCACGTCCTGGAACACTGCCGCAGAACCATTGGCTGGACCGAGATAATCCCGAGCCACCCAGCAGGCACCACGAGGTTGTTCTGAAGGCCAGCCCAATATATCATTGGAATCATTCGAAGGTGGTACCCTTTGAGTAGCCTCCAGAAGGTCGAACCGTGTTAGGTGGAGCGACAGAAGTATCCACCTGAGAACAATGAACCCCACGATCTCCATATAGCATATTACGGACACCGAGGTTATGATAGAGTGCCTTTTCCACTGGTACAACAGGACCGATGTTCACGTTATGAGACGGTACTAATGACGTGAGTTGGGCGCCTGATACGAGCGTGTTTGAGGTCACCTGGTAACGATTATTTGTCTGATCAACTAACAGACCCGCTCGGTTAAGAAGATACCGATATACAGGGGTTTTTAACTCTACTAAGATCTGCCTTGCAAGTACCTTTTGGTGCAAAGCGTTTACTTTCTTCCAACTGCGAACTCGATGGATCATTTTTATGCTAACGAGAAGCGATATAGCGACAATATGTAGTAAATCTTGAACACGTCTCTTATCCAACTCACGCCTAGTTTTAGCCTCTTGCACCATCGGCTCTTCCCAGTTGAAAATAAACACATTCCTCTGACTGCCAATAGCAATTTTAGCGTTGCGCATACACTGCTTAGGGTGAGTGCATTTCATCAACCTTTGCTTGGAGCTCTTTGATGATAGATCGCTGTTCCAAGATCATCATTTCTGCCATACTGAGGCTATGCAGATCTTCCTCGTCTGAGGCTGGTTGCCTATCAGTGACGTGACGAGGGGGAATCAAAAGTTACCTACTCAGCAAACGCGAACAACTGTCCGTCAAACACACACAATGAAAACAAACCCACTTCAATTTGGGGTAAAATGTATGTACATCAATCGACTCCTCATCCCACCGTGAACAAACATTGTGGCACCATAGTAAGCAGCAGCCACATTAAATACCTTTCTCTAATACACCCTTGCAGCTATACTCGCCACAATGTCTGTTGACTCCATGACCAACGCAGAGAAATCGAAAACACCCGGGAAACACTATATGCAGAGCTAGTTAAGTAGGGGGAAAAGCTCCCATATAGTACTAAAATTGCAAAGTATTACAAAGTAACAACACATCAACAACAAATAGAAAAGAAAAACTATTTAGTCCATGATACAAAAATAATAAAGCGAGCTCACGGGTATGAAAATATGGTGCGATCCTGTTCCTGCTCTACTTCCGATGTACAAGCAAGTAAAGCAACTCCGTCGAAGTGCAGGTAGGGAGCTCTAGTTTGCTTGCTGGTACAATAAACAGATCGCTCGTTGGGTGAGAGCCTATCTCGACAGGCCATGATCCACGATGGCTCCATACTGCTTCACCTCGTCGATAATGGGCATCAAGTATAAGTGAACCGTGCCTTTCGAATAATATACAGGATCCCGCTGTTGCAATCGAGAGGCTTACGCTTCCGTATGCTTGCAATAACCGAGGCAATCGATATTCGGCTACTACAACCTCCGTTATGTTCTCAAAAGAAACGAATCCAGACTTTGTAGCTGCCTTGGTCAGTGAAAGTAGGAGACGCTGAAGCCAGTAGCGCTGGATGGAAAACGCAATCACCCTAGCTAAGATTGCCTTTCTGTTCACTAACCTGGTGAGCATGTGATTTGGTTCAGTTAAATTAATCCGGTCGATTGTAAACCCACTGCTATTTTCCTTAGGTGATCGCACAGGTCTGATAAGAAAGCATCGAAATCGATGGTTTATCTTTGGCCCCATTTTTTGATAATTAAATGTGGATTTGCAAGTTGTTATCAGAATTTGATTCAAGGAAACTGGAACGAGTTTGAATGTGTCGGCTATACGTTACCGCCGCATGCATCGCTTCGTAATTCTTCTTCTTCATTGTTAATGCAGTAGGTTATAATCAAGGGCACCATCAATTGATTGCAAACGCTTGATTGACGGTTATGCTCTTCAGTAGCATCTTATTTCGACAGGGCGCAGTGACGACCGCTGGCGATCATGGTGGAGACCATCAAAGGTCGATGCGCCAATGAAGGAAGGGCTAACCGTTGGCTGTTCACATGACAGACCGCATGCTCTCGAGGTGTGCGCAACCAGCAGGCATAAAGGTCAGAACTGTCACAAGGGAGGATCGAAAAGGGTAATCGATACCACAGACATAGCTATGGAAGGTGCCGAATGAATCCCGCCGAATGCATCAGAACTTCACTATGTGGTGTTACATGTGGTCACATGACCCTGCTGATGGCAAAACTAAACAACACACTAATGCGCCCTCAAACGAATGTGACATGCGATATTGCTATGATTTCATTGTGCATTCGTAGACCAGCTCGAAAAATCCTTGCACGTGCTGGAGATGATTGCACGCCCAACAAGACAGATAACAGAACCTTAGTGATGACGCACATTTTTGTGTTAGACACAATTCAAGGTACTCTGTCTGATAAGTGGACGTCGAACCGATAGCCCAGCTAGCGCTCTAATAAAACACATTAAGCGAGATGGTTAACCTATATTTTGAAACCGGATAGGTCATTCTCACGCGATAGAACGGCAGAAATATGTTCTAAACAAGTTATAAATGTACCACAGAATTCCACATTTCTTCGAAGGGTTGAAGAGCTTGAAACAGTTCAAAATTGTTTGAAATTCAAACAATCTAGGATTACAGGTCTTTTCATCAGAGTCGGGGTAGCGATAGACGACAATAATGCTACGAATTTTGCTGGACGTGGATACAAAAGAGACACGTTTCAAAGCTGAAAATCTCCGAGATTCGAGCGTAATCAAAGGCATTGTACAAATACACTGATTGTCATGGCTTTCAATGCAAGTAATTAGGGCGTTGAATTGCATGTTTTCTCTGTTTTAGACGTTCATGGTGTAAAGTAAAGAAGAGATATTTTTTTAATAGATAGGTCCTTAAACTGAGTCTACGGGGTTGTAGCGAGCCGACATCGCATGAAACTGGGTGCCGATTCTCCAAGGGAAAATCCAAAAATAATGAGGCACCACTGCTTGGGTGTTTTGAGTTTAATTCTTAGATATTTGCATCCGACCTCCGACACGTTACAAGCACTCATAAATGCAGTTTCTACCTTGTACAAATGAAAAATATATAAGGAATATTGAAAGCGACAGGGTTCATTCGCGAGCATTCTAGTCTTTCCATCTGGACCAAGTCGAGATGTTCTGATAGGTTGTTGATATATGTCGCAGTCTGAAAATTACGAGGTTTGCCCGGGTCAGCTGTGTAAAATCCTAACTAAAATTACTAAGCGAGTGGTGAAGACCGCTGGACTGCATTTATTAGATCGAGCAACGCTATTTTGTTGGGCGTCTCGATTAGTCCGTATCGTGCGACCGCGTTTTGTGCTTCACCTTTATATTCCCCTAGCTAGTAACACTTATCAGCATCGTTATTTACAGCTAAAACATCAGGAGTGATTTTACTGAATAAAATGAAATATTCCATGCACCTATCGGTCTTCTGGAAACGCAATCTGGGCTCCCGCAAAATGCAATCTAAACAATCAAGATGGTCACAACAAGATGGTTCAATGTACGCCAGCATTTGCTTCATTTCAGTTACTTGCAGTTCGAGAGAGCTTAGTTTAGCAATCATTTGTGCCATGAGACGGACACTTCTGGTGACAATGTTTGGTATCCTCTTTTATTTTGTAGTATTCGTTTTATTCGTGTGCAGTAAGGTCAGCAATTTAGTGCCGTCAGTGACAGGAGACTGGTTTGAGGCTATAAGGTGTAAGGATACAAATGTGCAAACTGGAATCGAACACAAAACTAGGAGTTCCAGAACAAATTAATATCGGGGAGAAGCCCCTATTTGTGAAAACACGAGACAAAATATGAATCCTTAGATTTCAGGTGCACGCTGTGGCAAGTCCGGGCGTGAAGTTGTAGCGATCAGAAGGTAGGGAGATCTTTGTACCTCGGTTAGACAGACATTGATGATTCCTCTTCTCCTTATCTTCCCGTTTCGTTTAAAATCATCACCCGTGCTTGTTTTCACCGTCCAGTCAGCTCAGATTCGATCCGTCCGGTAGCTGTGATAATGGCAACCAGGTCGTCACGTGTTAGCTAGGCGCGCGCTACATCCAGTTTAGTATCGCAATAGATTGCTGCGACAACTTCATCCAACCTCATGAGGTGTTTGTTTTCATTGCAGTCCTCCAATTCTAATATGGTCAACGTACACATCGGACAAGGAAGCGCTCAAAATCCTCGACCGGACGCATATTACACACGTAGTTGCCGCATTCCGGTTACGTCCAGAATCCAGTCACATAGTCTGATGTAGACGATGAGATGTCAAGCGCGGACACAGGGGTTACATGTGCGTGTTTGTCAATCGGGCCGTGCTGAATGCGAGATTCTGGTGGGTTTCAAATGAATTTGGACCCAGGCGGAACGCACACAGTGCGACACTGATTGTATAGGTACGTTTGCTTACACCTGCCTCATAGAGCTTTCAGAGTAGTCTTGCAGTTGAGATCAAAAGTAGCCTTATCCACCTAAGAAGTGAGGAAGTTGCACACGTGATTTTCAACACTGAAAGCGTCGGAAGAGCAAATTGTCGAGGAATGATCTGTAGAGAGCATACCCAAACGACTGAAAGCACTTGAAAACCCTCGTTAGGTCAAATGAGCAGGATCAACTAGGTGATGGCGCAAACTGAAGAAGCATAACAGAGCAAACGTATTAAGACTGAACGTCGTTGGTCTAATGCAATGATATCCGCAGCTACCTGCCTAAGGCTGTACAGTAGGCACATTAAAACCGAACAATGATTTGGTTTACGCTTTCACACACTTTCAGGTAAAGCGAATATATACAGTGAACAGTGTGCTCCTTCGTTAACGAACATGATAGGTGAATAAAGATAAAATGAAACAAAGCTTCAGAACACAAGTCGCCCATTCCAAAGAAGCAGACTGTTAATCGTAGTTCCGCTGAGCCGGAAGAAGTGCCCTAATGTACGTTTACAGGATGTCCATGGCACAAGAATGATTGAAATAAAAACATAGTAAGATGTTCGGTAGTGCACATCGGACAACTATGTAGGAGGATTATGCAGATTCCAGTAGATGTCCGTGGTGACTAAACTGAAGGGCTAATGTACCACCTTTGTGCGTTCGCCAAAAAGGTGCTTGGCTTCACGACTGCAAATGAGATGGGGCATAATTTCAAAGTTGCCCTACGCATACGGAAATGACACTTCATTCGAAGGTTGCATATGGCGAAATGAAAACACTGCAAGCGGACAGCACAACACCTGACCAGCTTTCGGCGTAAATGGACTAGGTGGAAAAAGGTGAAAGGCCAGTTGTGTAGTGTGATTCACCATAATTGTAATCCGGAGAAAAAAAACAATTAACTTTAGGAAAGCGTTTACCCAGACAACCATTCACTAACTGCTCATGTGAGTAGATCCAGGTTGGACATATTTAGTAAGCAGAGCTCTCAAAGATACATAGTCTTTCAGAGCAATATATGATGCGGACGAGGAACTTAATTGCCAATCGCCGCAACATGCAATGTGGTTCATAGGAAAATGTCATACTAACTTGAGGAACCTATGTTATCCAATCTAAGAATAAACGTTTTAAGACAACTTCGTTGAGATTCTACGGCTAAAAAGCCGGAGTCGGGGATGAGAAAAGTCCAGACAGTTAGGCACCAATGGAATAGACTTTTGGAGATTCAATAAATCCGTGACAAACATCGTTCGAGCTGTTATGTGGATTATCGCAACAGTACGCACTATGTCAGTCGCGGATGAGAAGAGTACTGGTAACAGTCTGTCGACCCATGTGTCCGCTGTACAAGGATGACTTTGGGGGGGAGAATAAAAAGGCTCGAATCGAACATTCCATCATTAAGATAAAAATATACATCACACTGTGGCCAAACTTTTCCGGGGAAAGAAATGGAAACCCAATGCAAAAAGCTAACAACATGAGCAAATTGTCGTGAGAAATAACGCAGAGTATTAAATATAGTTGCACAAGCGAGCCCGTGTTGCATTTAAGAACAGGAGAAAAACCAGCATATGGTAGTTAGGGAACGACTGGAATTCCTGTAAATTAAGCCAGGAAGGTGACATGATGGTCAGCAGAATAGGGAATTCATTGCAATCTATGTAAAGTAAAGCATAGAAAGATAAAATAAACGGGACAAGCATTCGGTTTAAACTCAAGACGAAGTTGAACTGGCTGGCAAAAATTGGGGAAGATAAGTGAGCCCTCCTTGCATATGAAAAGTTGACGTAGTACCAGCCGAAATATGGGCTCGTTGAAAATATAGAGAAAAATATCAGGTCATGAGGGGAAGAGTAACCATCATGAAGGATCCAATGCAAGAAAAGAGAACACTTGCACGGGAAGTGATGGTCGACTGCGGTGCACTGAGAAGGCTCCCTTTCAGGGAGCTCTAACATGTGGAGAGAAGTTTGATTGTAAAGACACACGGAAAGAGAGCTCTCAATCGTCTCCTTTGTGACCCCGAATACTCCCGTGCTTTCGTTGCTAAAATAGAACAGAACAAAGGAAACCAGAGAGGAGAGGCATAACGAAGGATTTAATAATGGGTGCATGGTAAAGTATCGCATACACTTTTATAAAGTAAGAAATCAGCATCATCAGGTTAACGTTCATGCCCCTAGGCACAAAAACGTGTTTGGAAAGTAGAAGCAGCTGATTGACAGACTGGAGCATCCGTTCCATGGATGTACACGCTTGTCAGGTGTGCAATGCGGTCAGCGCTATTCACTTCCCTGATACGACGAGGAAAAGCATTTAAAATAAGATCGAAGTGATGAAGGACGAAGTGTGAAACGGATAACGGGGTATTCTCTGTTGCGCGTTCCTAAAGTTAAAGCACAAAAGTGGTTTCGCAGGTGCCCCGACTCACAATGACAGTTGCTCGTTCGAAGTCGAAGTCTCTGGGCTGGTGGCTGTAAGGCGGCTACGCGGTCTCACGAGCCCGCCCTAAAACAACGATACGAAATTCATTAACACAAGGCAGAGTCTACCTTGGAGCGCACATGTCGTCTAGACTGGGACCAGGTGTGATGAACAAATGATGTTCATGCTGATCAAAACGGATAATATTTTGCCGCTGTACATTGTCAACAAGACACTTCATAACCAGTTGCGGTTTTCAATTAGAGGTGGCCTGACTAGCAACCAGGAGTCTGAAATGCGCGATCAAACGAGCAGCCAACCGATGTTTGGGGGCCGAGATTGAGAGCAGACACAAAAGAAAATTTCATGCGACTAGTTTGGATGAATGCCGTTTTGTTTCAATGCAAATCACACTCGAATATGACCTAACATACTTTAGCTCAAAGTCCCCGATGACGTGATAACACGTCAAATGGGGCGGCGCATTGAAGCCAAAATGCGAATAATGCCGGAAATATGTACGTGAACGATCTGTTCACGGTGAAGAAGGGCAGATAAGAAGTTAAATGTGACACAACGTATAGAGAAACTGCTCCAGAGCGATAGACGGCACTTCGAGAGTGGATATCATCCGCAGAGAAGCAGAACATCATATCCTGGTAATGTGCCCAGCGCTAATCGTGCAAGCAATCGGTGTATGGGAAATGGCTGAACGAAAAACCACAATCACGCGTACCGAATCCAAATTTGAACCACATCAGTAATGTGCGCCGCATGAAGTGAGTTAGTAAAGCACCTGAGAAACAGTGGAAGCCATGAGGCAAGCGTGTGCTTATCGGTGATGCATATTCACCTTTACAATGTCTCGATACCAAAATCAGAAGTGTTTCGCAGATGAATATGGCATGAAATGAAAGTGAATGAAGACCACTCAGCTTGGATGGTGTGGTTCGATTAATCGGTTAACTTACTCTTTCCAATTCCAATCTGGTTTCATCCTCAAGGCGGCGTATGTCTTCCATTGTCATTCCATACCAACGGTCCATAAGGCAAAATACTTGCCGGTGCATATGGCTGAAGAGCCGTCGTTCTTGCTGAAATAAAACGGAATGTTAAAGGACAGGACTTCAGAACGAATGGACATACAGGTGAAATCCAATGGTAACAACAGAATCAATGCCATTCATAACTCAGATCCGGAAAACAAGGTCAGCTTCCACCTGTTGAAATCGGAAGGAGTAAGCAAAAAACGCCAAATGCGAAGGGAAGATTAGGGTGGTAATTATGGAACGATGTGTATCAGTTATGTTGCCGCTAGTGTTGTAGGCACCAACATAAACGAAAGCACAAACACAAAGCCGAAAAATCGTGCGGCGACGTTTGGCGGGAAACCAAGTTCATGTAAGATGTACAAAATCAGGCGCGGAACAAACTAGGCTCAAGATTTGGATAGCAAATCATGACTGATATATTCGTTAACCGTCAAACACAACAGAACATGAAGCAGTGTATAATACACCGTCACCGCCACGCCGCCATCAATCGGATGGACTGGAGACAAGCAAGAGCTTGAGCCACCTGCAGAACATACAGAGGCTGTCGCAAAGAAAAAAATACATCAGCGGTTGAACTCAATCGAGTTGCAGAAGACTGGTACATGCAGCATCGACCTAAGCATGCAATAATGCTGCTAACGCAATCGTGTATTAGGAGACGGAAGTGCGTACACAGCAAGCTGCTGGTGTCCATCATACTTCGCAGGCTATCCGCAACGCGCGAATCGTTGCAGCGAGAACACGCTGGGTTTCTCCCTGGTCGCGGCTACATCGATCAAATCTTCACACACCGCCAGATCCTCGAGCTCCGCCATGTGTATCGGAGGCTAACGATTGCTGTGCTCCTATCTATCCGTGCAGCCTTCGATTCCGTCGATCGGACTGTACTGTAGCACTGCCTGCTGAGGAACCGCGTCCCCAAGAAGCTCATCTCCATACTGTGCGCTCTCTATAGTCTGACCTCGGGCAGGGTTAGGGCTTATCACAAGCTTTCGCTTACCTTTGTGGTCTCTAGTGGAGTTCGACAACGATGCCCTATCTCTCCGTTCCGTTTCAACTTTGCCATTGAGATGTACTAAAGTGCGCTTTGGGCGATTCGTTGAACGTTGACGTTGAGCACCTCCCAGGTAGTCTAGTTGTTGAGATGGATTATGCTGATGATATCGTCTTGCTGGGTGACGATCCACACGCCATCCAACTTGCACTAAACCGCATGACCATTGAAGCACCAAAGTATGACATGCACTTTCGCTATCTAAATGCAAGACTCTCTTTCAAGACTGGCAGGTACCTATGTCTGCACTCACTCTTGGTGGTATGACACTGGAAGTTGTGGAGAGTTTTGTTAAATTGGGAAATTGCACCACTGCTGGCGGAGCTGTTGGAGACAAGATTTCGATACGCATCTCAAGAATACGCCTCGCTTTTTCTAGACCGAAGCGTATGTGGCGTTGCCATAACATTCGTCTCTCCATCAAAGGACGGGTTTATTGTGCAAACTGTTCGTGAATGTACAGTTGTACGGATGCGAGACCTGGCCCATTTGTAAAGATGACTTGCACAGACTATCTGTCTTCGAGCACCGCTGTCTGCGGTCCATTGCCCGTGTGTGGTAGCGGTACCACGTAAGCAACGTGGAAGTTAGTGTGTCTCGGGACGAGGAAGCCACTGGCTCGAGGAGCTCGTCTCACTGCATCAGTTGCGGTGGCTGGGGCACGCATTGCGCATGCCTGTTCAGCATTACCCGCGTTGTGCGTTGTCTGCGGTTGCTGGACAGTGCTGGAAGAGACGGCCTGGTGGACAGCCTGCAACTTGGAGAAGCCGCATAAAAAAGCTAATGAAACAGTTGGTCTCGGCGGGTTAGGGTTCGAGAGATGGGGATAATTGCAGGTTGAGGACCTTGGAAGCCATGGCTCAAGATCGACGTCAGTGGCCGAGAAGGGGTATCGTTGTGTTGCTGTGTCCCTCTTTATCCTTCTAAAAATAAACTATAGAAGACCAAAATCTTTGAGTGACAAACCGGACTAAAAGCTTTCCATGTTGCTGTTACTTTCTTATTAATCAGACCGTTTCCCATTAAGCCATGATTCCGATGGAGCAATAACTGTACCACAGACTATATATATATATATATATATATATATATATATATATATATATATATATATATATCAGATAGGATTAGTAAGCAGATTGTGGTTCGTCGGGACGTGGCCATGTGACCAGATGGCACTCGTATTTCTCACAAGCTCATAATCTCAACATTTCGAAGGTTCCAGACACTTACTGGTTAGTTTCTTCTGACTGGTTTTGATCCCCTCCAGGCACCTGGTTACGCGTGAAGCCGATAAAACTTGACATTTACCAAGCGCAGGGTAATCAAAATGAAAGGTGAAAATGGGGCGCATTGCGCGTAAGCAGAGAATGTACAAGCAATCCCATTTACTCGTGAACTGCAGGCTACGCATGTCCCTTGCAGGTTCGACCGGTTCATATGTTCTAATTGTGTTTCAGATAGACAACAATGATAGACTACTTGTGGTGCTTATCAAAAGGTACATGTGTGGATTAATACGCTATAAATCCTGCATCCTTTCTGAAATTCAGGAAATCTTGAGGTATTAACTACGCTGTGATACAGTTCCAGTAACATAGAACCCAAAGAGGACTATTGCAAGAACCGGGAAGGTATGAACGTATTTGGTTATTGAGGGAACGACCATACACCATATGCATTAGATCCGACCGCAAGCAATTCCCCCTCATCTGAGAACACCTTCCTGGAGAATGCGTGGCGCGCTCCTGTTCGAGACATTGTCAAGCAATGCTTCTGTGCTTTCCTCTTAGTGCACACCCAACTGCGGTCACCAAGTGTACGCCTTGTGTTCAGACATCGGTTTGGTCCGTTGTTGACTGGATATCGTCCGATTTATTTATTTTTTCTGATCTAGTAACTTATGAGGCAGCAGTACCCCCGTTTCGTTCGA
Source organism: Dicrocoelium dendriticum (assembly GCA_944474145.2). Lineage (NCBI taxonomy): Eukaryota > Metazoa > Platyhelminthes > Trematoda > Plagiorchiida > Dicrocoeliidae > Dicrocoelium > Dicrocoelium dendriticum. Next base: position 54,526,817 of record OX104068.1, on the reverse strand, counting down.
CACAGTATAATCCGTTCGTACACGACGTGTACAAAGGTACACAAGTATAGATTATTTTCAAATAGTGTACAAATGTACACATACCCTATTTTCATAACTGACAATTAAGGACTGACATCTTTCCTTCACTATGTTAAGAAATCTAGTACATCACGATCAACATAATCAATAATTTTTGGATCAAAATTCTTGCTTGTGTACGAAGGGGAAAGCCACTGGATGTTTGAATCTACCAATTTGTCCGAGTCACGGCAGTAAGCTAACCATTGCGCGAGTGCCAAACGAAGATACTATATGCCGTACGTCGTTTTCCCAGCTCTGTATGACATCATGTGCTGGACGATTCCCGGGGAACCAGCCTCTATGGAATATTTGCACGGCTTATTAGTGAAACGGTGAGAACAATAAGCTGTCCCGACCGACTACGGATGATCTCTGATGATCCCGGTGATCAGGAGGAGCATGTGATGGTAGTATCAGATCAGAGTGTGCAGATGGACCAACCAGACAGCCAATGGGAGGCAGGCATGATGGATTCGATGTCTGGACTCGGATTGGCCGATGTTCGTGTGAGTGATCCACCATTTGTTTAACTGAACCAAAGGAGGAACCTCATTGATTCAGCAAAGTTTAGTTATCGAGTTGAACGTACTACTTATATCGAGGAGTTTGGCTTACCAAACATGCTGTGATTTTCGCTGAGTATTCTTTGCCGAATAAACGCTTGTCCCTGAAGGACTGAGTTCTGCAACAGAGCTCATGCTCCGAATGCAACAATAAGAGAGAAGTCACTCTGGTCTTCAGTTTATTTAAGTTGCCTGTCGCTGTTGTTTATCACAGGCAGCCATGAAAGTCAGTTTCGTGAAGAGAGACTTTAGTAACTACATCTTCACATTAACGCAGTTGCTGGAGCGTCGTGACGTGCACTGGAAACCGACCACAATTGTGTTCATCGACATCAAAGGTGTCCGCAATTCTGTGCAGCGGTGTGAGGTACGGATGCCCATTATCACCTTTCGCTGTAAAGTTCGCCGCTGGCAAACCTATGGAGGCCGCGTACAGCCGACACGACTTAGAAGTTATCAAGTCTCGTCCAGATGATCGAACTCTCGACTTGGAGCAGATCGATGATATTAACGTGAGAGTAGTTTACAAAGCTGACGAGTAACGCTGGAAATATTAGCACCAAATGTCAATCGTTTCGGACCGTGAACCGACCACTGGTTGGTTCCGTGAAGCTGTACGCTGCATCACCTGTCGCCTGATGGCGGATCGGGGAACGCGTTCCTTGAGAAAATAGCTGTGAATAAGTTTTGTCTGTTCACAGGTGAGATACGTAAGAAATATGTCTTAAAACATTATAAAATTATAGTGTTCTTATGTATTAGGAAAGTAGGCCCCATGCTTGTAGGGGCGTTGTCCCCGTATGTTTTAAACATAAAAATCACATTCGTTCTAGCAGTACGAACTTTCCGGAATCGCACTGGTTCGGACCGCGACCTACGCACTTGACGCATGGATACATCTTTCCTAGCTAGATATCTCTTCGCGTCCTATTTTTAGCATTAGTTATATTTTCTCTCGTTTAATAAACATTTTCCCTAGCTTAAATTTGTGTGTTCTACCGACCATCTAGGGTTGGCTGTCTAGCCTCATAGCAGATATACAGCGCACGACCCACGCGTTGTAAGTCTATTTACCTTGTTACCTGATGTAGACCGGAAACAGAATGCAATCGTAGCTAGCCTTGAAGACGCTGGTGCACCTGACATGCGGAGTATTGAGGGTTTGTGCAACCCTTCGGATACGAGCAGGTTGATGATCTTACCGTCATCTGTTAATGATAACCCGTGGGATGGCGTTTTTCACTCCGTTAATAACAAGGACGATTTGCAGGCTTTGTGCATGTGAGAAGTAGGCGAAGAAAAACCAAGAAGAAAGTACCCACACTTAGTGTGCAAGCGAAGGGGGACGCAAGGTGTACCACAATCTCTTGTGTATAACAACACCGTAACTGAGTTCTGTAGTCCTTCCACAAGCCCCGACTTCAATGGCCTCCAATTCTACACAGACGCATGTGTCTCTATCCTTCCGCCATGTAACACGCGCTGCAAACACCCCCACATCAGGGCCACTTGTATACAGATAGTAGCGTAATCATTAGAAATGTAATTTAGTCTTCATCCGCATTTCCCAAGGAAAGAATGTTACATGATCTCGAATGGTTTAATATTTGCCTTACTAGAATTTCCCTCTTGGATTCCCTGGAGTGAACGTGCGTAAACTAACCAGACTTGGAGGCCTGCTAATAATTAGCCTTGACCCTAGGCATCGCGTTCTATGAGCGACTTTCCACAACCTAGGAGCACCAAGCGCTTATACGATTTGTTTGAATTATAAAGTTTGGAGTCGGCATACAGCCGGACTTTAGCGTACAGGGTGAAATTGAAGGCAGCTATCCAAGACATGAAATCACATCGCGCTGCCAGTGAAAGTGGTCTGCGATTAGCGGGCCTTCGGGTGGTGCGCCGGCGGTTCATTTCCGTCATGCCAGAGCATATCCTGGTGGTACACGACCCTGGACGCACCATATCAATACCCTTCACATAATATTTAGTAACGTGTGTAGTCTGCACAACAAGATGTGCGCAGTTGGCGCCCTTGTGGACGCACCTCGTCAAGATGTCATCGCGCTTACTGAAAGGTCATGCACAGTGAAATATTCTTACCTGGCTACACAATACTAAGATCAGATCGTCCCTGCGATCGTCGCGGAAGTAGAGTTGCACTCTAGCTAAATTCCTGTTTAACTGTTTCCAAAACATATAGGTCCCACGGCACTGATAGAACTGTTAAAGCTGTTTCGGCTGAACTGTGCACCTTGTCTTCGCAATTTAGAAATGTTAGTATGTAGGAGCCCTGGCGCGGTTCAAAAAGTTGTATTGATTTCCTGCGCTATCACTCGACCAACCGGTGCTTGGTTATGGGTGACTATAAACCTCCGGAGATAGACTGGCGCAACCTCGCTTGCGAGACTGTGACCGTTGATTTAACCTTAGAAGTAGTGGAGGTGACGTTACAAGCCTCCCCTGCATTAGTTTGTAAATCAGATCACGCACTTCATGGAGGGACAATCTCCGTCCATTCCTGATTTTATTTTTATCAAGTCAAGCGACTTCGTAAGTAACATCGTTTACGGTCAACCACTTGGAGCGTCTCATTCGACTGTGCTCTAAGTAGAGCCCAAGAGACACGCGCGGTAAGGCGTCCGAACATCTGGCGTAATGTTTTTCCTACAATGAGATCCAGTGCTACCCTGTCACCCGGCCCCATTTTGGCAACAGACGATATCAAGACGGCTTGGAATAAATTCAAAACATGCTTTCCTGAAGTGTCTTCCACATTGCGCTTTCAGTAGGGAAGAAAGAAAACGCCAGACCACCCTGCTTCGATTTAACTGCGCGTCAACCGCTGAACAGACGGTCCAACTGTTAGCGGAGTTGTATTTCGACTCCGATGGTGTTAACGAACAGCACGGAACGAATGTAAGCAACATCTAAGGGACTCTCGACTTCGTTATGAAATGGAACTAGTAGACACGGCTTCAACCAATCCAAAGCGGTTTTGCGCCTATGTCAGGAGACAAGGGCGTGGTAATTCATCAATTCCGGTATTGTTCTGACTCAGTGGGATTGGCGCGAATACTGATTACGACAAGGTTTGTCTCCTCGGGGAAGAGTATGCGAGGACATTTGTGCTGGAATCACCTTTACCAACTATCGATTTAGAGGAGAAACTTCCGGGTAACTCTTCACTGGCCGTGATCTCCGTATCAGAGGCAAAAGTGCTTTCACTGCTGCCAGAGCTAAAGCCTACCAAAGCCGCTGGTATCGATGTCATTCATCCGAAGTTGCTATATGAACGGGCAAATGAAGCTTGTGAGCTGATAACGCGTTTGTTCGAAAAGTCCCTTGCCAGCTGCGCGTTACCTACTGACTGGATGGAGGCTGTTATCTGCCCCATCTTTAGAGCGGTAGGCGCCTTTCTGTAAATAACAGGCCAATTAGGATAACCAGGGTGCTGAAAAATTGCTACAAAAGCTGGTGAGAGATGTCCACGAAAACCACCGCAGTGCGTTTGACATTCTCAGCCCATTTCAACCTAGCCTTCTCAAAGGATGTTCCTGTTATATATATATATATATATATATATATATATATATATATATATATATATATATATATATATATATAGGTTGGTGGCATCCGGTTTCGGATTTGCCTGTCACTGTGGACAGCCATAGGACGCCTGCGCCTTCACAGGGACCATGGGTGGCTTGCGCTGCACCACCCACGGCTCCAACCATACACCCCACATCCAGTGGAAACCCGAAGGAATAAGACCGGGAGGCATGTGGAATGGAGCCACGTTTCATCAATGGAGCCGGCCCACACTCCTTCACAGGCAAACACAAGCACACTGAATTGGGGGAATCAAGCGCACACAAGGCAGTGGCTGGACCGTAGTCCGCTCCACATTGAGTGCATGGAACCACTCTTCGAGCCTAGCACGGTCACAAGGACCGTGCACCCCGTCCCCTCCAGCACCGACCAACTGTCTCCTGGAGCCAGTATGGACGAGGTAGTGGGTAATAGACAGGTAGGCACCTTGTCAACATGCATATCAAGCGCAACCACACCGGGGATATCACGCAACAGCCAATCACTTGAAACGACAAAATGAAATGAAATAAATCCAATAATGTATACCGATACAGTGGCATAACTCTTCGCTAAATTAGCATATGAAGTAAGCTGGTTAGCAATGAGTCCGCGATAAGGAAATAATGTCCACAAGTTACTCAAAAATGCTACAAACGCAACAAAATTACCGAAGATAAGCGCTGGATTTAGGGGAAACGAGAAAAAGCGAAACTTTCTACTTCAAATGAGGCCCCAGTGATCGCAATGTCCCACGTCCACTTTAAAGTGGACTATGGTGTCGATTGGGATTGTGTCAAAATCCAAACACCGCGGGAACTTCTAGATCCAACAATACCAACTGACTGTCTTTCAGCCCACCAATGAGCATAATATTCTGGTTTATGTTTTGGGCTTCTTTTATTACTATCGTATAATGCAGTTGAGTTACGGAACGATAGTTGAGGCGTTTCTCATCTTTGGCTAAAGTGTTGGTAATAGTAATGATGAAGTTAGACGATGTACGTGATGATGACATGTCCGTTTGCATGCGCACGACAGGTGCGTACCACTCGTGTGATGCCGCAGCTAGATAACTGATAGCAGGAGGCTGATAAACTTTACTGCGAGAGACGAAGTGTACTGCCATTGCGGCAGTGTTACATTTAAAGATGGCTTAATTACGTAGCGTGTCCTAAAATTGGTCAGCAGCATCCACTAGATGCTGCACTCGATTTGCACTTAGTCAGGAACTAGCAAGAGTCGATCGCGCACGACTCAGATGGCCAAACACGTTGCCTAGTTCCTCATAGTGTAAGTCGAAAGCAATGACTACGAGTGTGCCTACGAAACTGGGGCCAATTTTTACACACTTATAGGGCGCTTGTGCACTTCGAAGTGCTCCTAGCCGTCTGTATATAGCCCTTTATATAAAAGAAAATATGTGATGCGAACATAATCGACTCAAGGCCACTGTGTATAAACAGGCTTCTAGTGACTGCTGACAGCCAAGGAAGCAACGAAATTCGGGAGCGGACGCAACCGATTATTACCGCACAAGAACCAACATTCCGAGAAGTCGCTTAAGTAAATAACAGCAAAAGGTGGAAACGAGAAAATCTTGGTACGGCTTAGTGTCCTCCGTAATCCCGATTTTCATTCGACAATGAGATGTTGATGTGTCAGGTTAACTTCATTTGCAGTCCTACAGGAATCAAAGACGGTGGCGCAGTCATGACCGAAATAACCCAAGTAGACAAGTATAAACCAAAATATCCCATCGGAGTTTGCACAGGAAGAAGCAATGTCGGAAATCAACCACAACAAGAAAGGAGACATTGAGCATTTACAGTGGCGGGTCACATGCAAATGAAAAGTTGGGTAAACTGTCAGCTAAGAGGATTAAAAGTGGTAGACGATGCAGAAGCGGTTTGGAGAAAAACATTTGAAGAGTGTATTTGACAAAAATTTCGCATGAACCAGTCATTTACTGAGTGGTTGAATTTTGAAGGCTCGCAGGCAGCGACACAGAATTCCAGTCCAACTCTATGACTGATGTGTGAGTGGTGAGATCTAGGTATCAAGCGTCGTGAAAAGCTGTGATCCTTTACTATTACTCGGATACAGCCCACCGTGTGTACAAGAAAAGAGCAAACATGTTGGGCAGATCAGTGTTGCCGTTAAATTTTTCGTTCTCTACTGAGGCTTTCTCTAACCTGAATTCTTACTGAACCCAATGACTGAAGATGTAGAGTTGAGGCGTACGCGCCTCAGCAATGATGAGCAACATGATATAATTGCTATTGTCGTTGGGTTCCAATTGCCTCTAATCGGTATCGCACTTCAAGTTGTCACTGAAGCTACACTACTTCCCAATAGTTGATGCCATTCCTATCATATTCGAGCATTATATGCCGCACTACACCCTTAGCAAGCCGTGTTTCTACTTTCGTCGGTAACTTATTCTCTTTGACTTCTTTTCCCACTCATGAATTTAGATTAATTGCTACCGTAGCGCAACTATCAGTCAATTGTTTTTACGCTACATGCAAAGTGTGGAAGTCCGGGTTCACCTCGTGATACATTCGCGTATATTGGTGTGATTTCACCGCACATAACTCATTTTCGCCCTCAGCTTCCCCCGCTGTTTCCGAGTGTCGTCCGAACATCGTGGACCAAGGACCCTTGCTTCAAGTTTCGAATATGTTGGAGAAATGCTGTGCTCACCTTAACTGATCCAAACACCCTACTTTCATCACCCATGGTACTTGTTGGTTGCCTGAAAAGTATTCTTTCAGAGATCACAGTGAAAAAGTTCGTTAAAACATAATCTGTAACAGGTGAACACAGCCTCACGAGAATTCGAGAAATAGATAATAATACTGCGTTGTCCCCGAAATCAAAAGAATATTTTTGAGATCATCCCATAATTTTCTGAAAAGATGTTCAAATTTATTAGTATGGATATGTAAGGGGACATCATGCAACAATAATCTTACATTGTTCGGTTCTTCTAAATGGCTGCAGTATTGACTAATGATTAACGTACTGTTCGCGGATGCTTGTTGAAACCGACGTGACGTACTAGGTACGGATGCTTCAAGTTAAGGTATGATGGTATTTTGATACCGACGATTCAAAGTAGGGAACTGCGAATTGCCAAACACCGCAGGTCAAAGACGCAAAATGGCGGACACTGTCAGCAACGCCCAGAACGCTCCAAAGCAGGATCCGAAACAAAGTGCGCGTGAAGTTTCGTCACACCTTAACCTTCCAAAAACCACCGTTTATCGCCATCCGTGCCAATTCGGAATGGTTCCAGAGCTCGGACAACTTGTACCACATGAGCTGATTGATGAGAAGATTCTAAACTTGTGCCATCGCACTTTCATTGCTCAAACGCAATCATAAATGGCTGAACGATCTCGTTACTAGAGACAAGAAGTTGGTTCCCCATGTCAGCCATAGCAGGTAACACCAATGGATCGCAGCAGATTAAACGCCAGTACAAGTCCGGAAAGGCGAACTGTATTGCAAAAAGGCAATGTTGGTCTGGTGAGATAGCCGTGGAGTCCGTTATCTACTGGAAAATGCTACCTGACAATTCCATGGTGACTGTCAATGCCTAATGCGAACAAATGCAAAATTTTATCGATGAACACCAAAAAAGCGTCCAAGAGCAGACTGAATCTTTTTCTTACATGACAACGCACATCCTCGTGTGACAAAAGCGATGCATCTCAGCAATTCGGTATCGAAGATCGTATGTAGCCAGCATACATAGCACGGACCTTGATCCCCCTGGCTATTACTATTTCCGCCCGTTTTACAATCACATCAAGAACAATAAATGCAATGACCGAGACCCATTGAAACGTACCTTGTCCAATAATTTGACAGCCAAGCCAGTTCTTTCTGTGACAGAGGCATCGACAGCTTATCTGAGCGTTGGCAGTAGGTCGTCGTTAACATTGGGTGTCATACTGATAAAATATTGCCGCTTATTTAAAACAAATAATAACTACAAATATGTGCCAAAATTTCCAAGTGATTTCCGGATAACCCAATAATTATTGATCGTGGGCGGAGCTAAAGCAACTAAGACCAGACGGTAACAAAGAAGGGATGTTAACAGCAGAAGTGGGATGAAACGTAGTTACCTTAGGTAGCCGCTTTTCCTACAAAAGGTCACAAGCCAATCGATTGTTGAAGGATAGACATGTGGTCAAAGAAGTACCTTTAAGTGGAACGAATGATAGTTGCAGTAAAAAGGCTACGATAGCTCCAGTGCTACGCACAGTAGCATGTGTAGTCCGTTGAAGCTCCATTTACTCACATTCAACCATGTAGATGTGAACAGAAATGAATGTGACGAAGCAGTTGTGGATGCGGGAAAAATAAGCTAAACTGTGATCAGGTGAGGAGCAGATCCGGACCATACAAGGCAAGAAGGTTAGATCAACCAGCGCTATTCACAAGAAACGGTAAGCGAGGCGTGGAGTTCCACCGGCCCACTTAGAAACGTTAGAACAAAAGAGCAGTCAACAACGCTGGTAACAAATGGGATTAAAAAAAACCCAATGTTAGCAGGGTGACACGTAATCGGGAAAACAGAATATCGATCAAAAGGTTGGAGTCAGTGAAGTCGGGAGCGAAGAACAGAAAACGGTAAAACAAAACTGTGAGAATTCGTTGGTCAGTGAGTCAGCTGAGCAGAGATGTAAGTCAGAAAAATTGATTGACGGTAACTAATGCGATCACAACTAGAAAAACACCGCTATTTCGTTGGTGGTGATTGAATAAGGATTGTGCATCTCAAAGGTCACCGTTCAACCGACAGCATTCCTACACATATACAAGAGGCACTGTGAGAAAATCAGGAAGGTATGAGGGTGGCATCGGTGCAAAAAAAACAGGTGGTATGTTCGATGTAGTCACTGAAAAGCGGGTGCAAACATAAAGTGACCAAGAAGACAGTAACATGAATAACAAATCTACAAAACAGAGCGATAAACTTTGGATAAAAATGGCACATTCCTGTACGAGAATAGATGTTTGCTACTAGACTGAAGTGAAGGAAAGTTATCGTCAAACTATCTGAACGATACACAGAAATATTCAAGTGGAAGACCGTAGAATGGACACTATGTACAATCGTGTGATGGGTCGAAAAACGGCAAAGGAGATACCTGCGAGGAAGCGCAAGAAAAGTGATGTTGCGAAAGGAATTGGAAAATGATTGGGAGGCAGGTAGACATGAATCAGGTAGGATAAACACAAGGGTTTTGCTGCAAATGGAAGCACATGCCGAACAGGTCAGTGATTCAACTCAGAGCTGTCGCTGGTCTTAGATCACATAAAATAATTGCTTAATAAAAAGGCGGCGAATGCGGATTAGGATCAAGAGTAAAAAATATCCATGTCCACTAAAGATGTGTTCAATGCAGACTCGAAATAAAACAGTGCAGGCTAGGCATGCAATAGCGGAGTGGGAAAAGAAACGCTGTTGCATCGGCTTACCCGTAGTATGAGTGACTCTAGTCGCGATTGAAGTAAGCGAATGCTGCACTCGCAGTGTACCAACTTGTAGGCACACATGATTGGTCCATTGTAATTGTCCTATACGTGAAGGGAAAAGGTCAAAATGAGTGATTCTAAGCGACGGAAGAGAAAATGGATATAGGGTAATTCGTGGATAATTGAGTGATATGCAGTGGACAATGACTGCTAGTCGAAAGGCAGAATGCGCCTACAAGTGGGTAAGGAAAAAAAACTGCAGTCGTCACTATGACAAGGCTGACGATGTACAGGTAACATGGAAGTAGATCGAACCATGCGCGCAAGAGCTGCCGCTTAAGATTCAGTGCATTCGAATGCACGATAGTGAACAGAAAACGACAAACGGTAGGTAGAACATGTGCTAAGGAGCAGGTGACCTCGCAAAGCACATCATTCAGCTCATCGAATGATGAGCGTGAGTGATTCCATGAGTGAAAAAAGGTTTGCTGTGAAGTAGATTAGTAATGTGAAGGAAGAGAATTTGTGGAGGTGAACCGAGTCGTTACTCAGGTCACAAATCTCGGAAAGTAGAAGTCGAGCACGAAATGATGGAAAACATGAAGAGGTGGATTACGACAGTGAATCAATACTTTCGCATCAACATCACCATATCTGAAGGCAGAGTAACGTTGAGCTTTTCGGAAAGAAGTTGTTACGATTCGAGAGGGTGCTCTTGTCCACAAATTAACACAATCCTTTTGATGGTGAGAAAGGAGTAGAATTTATCCAACGACGGCAAACATAAGGAATCTATGATCTGAATCACATCAGGGGAGTAGTTGATGAAGTACAGTGCACGCGATAACAACGATTTTAACACCAAACGTATGTACAGAATGGGGGTTAACTAGCTAAGGCTCATTTTACCATGTGGCGCGTGAGTTGCGGCATGCTGCATGTGCGAATCTGTATCTGTATCAATACTAAAAATTGATTCATGCTGACTCAACATAAGCAAAAACAAAAGAAAAGATTCAATCGTGGATAGGAGAATCTTACAAGCCACCATCGAGGTTTCAGAGGTCCACGGCCAGTTTTTTTCGAGCGAAATATCGAGGGATCCTCATCCGCACTATAGTCCGCGTCTGTCCGGTCGATATCCCCGATGTCTATCAGGACAACCTCCCGGGAGGCCAACTGTTCCGGAGGTAGCTGATGAGCCTTGGATGGAGGAACGCAAGGTGCGAGAAAGAAGATAGGTTGGCTCAAAGTCAGCAGCACGGAATAAGCGAATAATTTGGTCGCTGTATGAATGCCCTCAGCAAATTTAGGTAAAAAATTCGTGACGAGAACCAAAAATACCAGAAAAAAGTGGAAATCTCGGAAACGGGCAAAACATCTCCGAATTGGGCAAGAGGCAGTTTGAGATTTACGGTGTTAGCAGCGTTTTATCTGTGTGAATTGTGCACCATTATTCTTCTTTTGGCGTATTTTCCAAGTGGTGCAAATTTGGGAGCTATTTTTTGGCTAATTCCGGAGATCTCACTGATTTGCCATACTGCCATCTCTGTCCGCCATCTTGGATTTGCTCTAGCTTGTGATGCCGTCTCAAGCTACTTGTGGTTCGTGTTCGAAAGTTGTGGGAAATAAGGCTCATGCACTTCGATGCTTCAGCTGTGATGTTTTGTTCCATATTTCGTGCATTGGCTTATCAGTTGACGTGTTTCGAAAATCGCTCGACATCCGACATCGTTTTTTTTCAAGTTATATGTGATAAATGTCGCGGTACAAGACATCAGAATACGCAGCGACCGCAAACAACTACGGAAAAATCTCGCTTTCAGATAGAAACAAACCGTTCACCACGTGGGATCAAACGTCCTCGTGAAAGTACTTCTGTCACCTCGCCTTCTACTGTCTCTCCGCGATCTGCACCACCACCAGCGTCTTCGACCCCGGCCGAACCCCAGGTTCAATGTTTCTCACCGATGGAAGACTCAGACTCAGAAGCTACGAAATGCCGCTTCACTGATCGGTCCGTGAAGTTCTCAGAGCCTGTCTGTAAACTTCTGAACACCGAGGATCCATGGACCACTCAAAAGCGCAAGGGCTCACGTAATCGAGTTCAGACGTCACCTGCTGATAAACAACTACCCAATCAGTTAAGCGCCTCTAGTTCTGCTCCCACAGGTTCGTCACTGATTTCGCTGAGGCGTCATAATCTCATGGTCTTCCACGTACCGGAGTCAAAAGATGAAAACCCTCAGATACGTTATGATCACGATGTTGAGTTCCTCCAGGGGCTCATCGATAGACTCTTGGATGTGGGCGAGGACAGTGTGACGATTAAACAAGTAATCCGACTTGGCCAGAAAACTAACCAGTCATGTCGACCTCTGAGGATCACCTTTGCAAATCCTAATATGCCGCAGCTCATACTGTCTCGCCTGTCAAGGCTGAAAGGCATAAAAGTTCACATCCGCCGAGATTTGGAACCCAAAGACGGGGATCGTTTGAAGATTGCGGTCATTGAGCTCAAACGCCGTACAGAGGAAGGTGAGACTGACTTACAAGTTGTAAATTTTCGGGTGATCAAGAAGGGTGTACGAACGCGTATCAACCGATTGCTCAACCTCCAGGCACGTCCCGCAGTACCTCCCAGGACCTCCGTGTCGCATTCACCAACGTGTGCAGCCTAATGAACAAACGTGACGAACTGTGCCGCTTCGCTGTTTCGGAGCGGCCGGACATTTTAGGACTTGCAAAGACATAGCTGAACTCCGACATCATACCCCAAGAAGTCGTGTTGTCAGGATACTCTTGTTTCCGATGTGACCGAAAATCAAAGGCTCACGGTGGTGTTCTGTTGTACATAAAATCGTCACTATCTGGCAAACTCACCAGCACCTATCGGAGCGAGGATAGTTTATGCGAGCAATTGTGGTGCACAATCCGCCTGAGGCGCGCAGAACTAATTGTGGGGGTTATCTACCGGAGCCCATTAAACCGTTGATGCGATTGGATACCACATGTACAGAAGCACATGAGCCGCCCTCAGTTCTTACTGATGGGGGATCTAAATTTACCTAAGATAATTTGGCCAGATGTTCGACTTCTTCCCGGTCATGGCAACGTTGAGGCTCAATTCGCTAAAATGACTATTGAAATTGGGGCAACGCAACATGTCATCCAACCGACGCGCGTAACTCCGTACTCGGCATCTTGTCTGGACCTAATGTTTACGAGCTGCGAGCAAAAGCTAAAAGAAATCAGAGTCATCGAACCTCTGGCGAACAGTGACCACTGCTCTATTGTAGCAAGCTTAGAACTGTCGTTACCATATTACAATCAACAGAAGCCGACATTCAACTATTGGAAGACGGACTTCAACGGACTCGTCCAAGCCGCAAGTCAGACTGATTGGACACTACCACATGATGCGTCACTTGAGGCGTGGTGGTCATTAATAAAGGGGAAGCTTAATTCGCTCTGTACTCGGTTCGTTCCCCTTAAGTATCCAAAAATCGGACCTGTCAAACCGCATTGGTTTGATAGGGAATACAGACAGTTAGCGCGACGACGTCGTAAACTTTGGGATAGATACATCAGCTCGGGTTGTGATGAAGATTACGCGGTGTACAGGAAACAGCGTAACTTATGTAACGCCGCAAAGATCAAGAAACGCCGGCAGTTCGAAGAGGAGCTAGCATCCTCGGCCACAACTGCACCCAAGCGAATATTTGCCTACTTGAAACGTCAACTGAAACCTGGAGACGACCTACCGGTCTTAGAGAGCTTAGACGGGAAGACACTCATTTCAAGCGCGGAGCGCGCGGACGCCCTGGCTACGCACTTCCTCACTGTATTTTCCAGTAAACCGGCGGCTGTTCCAGTACCGGCACAGGTTGCGCAAGTCTTGATCGATAGCCTACAATGTGATGCAGTCGAAGTACATCAGCTACTCGTCAACCTCAATGGTGCAAAACCCCCCGGGCCAGACGGACTTCACCCACTAATACTCAAGTCCCTATCGATTATCATCTCACCAGTTGTGACAAACCTTTTCAATAGATCGCTCTCTGAAGGATCCGTCCCGAACGACTGGAAATGCTCGGTAGTTGTGAAAAAGTGCCTGCTGTCGTTCTTTGAGTCGATGGACGTATTGACACCAGCGCAACACGGCTTCACGAAAGGGCTGTCCTGCATCACCAGCTCGATGTAGGTAAAACACCAGTGGGTACGAGCTCTCAACGAACGGAAGGACGTTGACGTAGTGTACATCGACTTTAGTAAGGCGTTTGACAGAGTGAATCACGAGGTACTACTTTGTAAATTGAGGACCAACATAGTCAGTGACACTCTACTTCAGTAGTTAAACGAATTTATTGTGGAACGGAAGTTAAGAGTACAGGTCAGTGACTATCTTGTTCCCATCGAGCAGTGGCGTGCCTCAAGGAACTGTACTTGGGCCAGTATCATCTCTTGTTCATATCAACGATCGCCCGCAGCAGCTCCTATTTGCGGAGGAATTGAAAAGCTGGAGGATCATTGAGAACCAAAACGACTGCGCTCGCTTCCAGATCGACTGTCAAGGTGGTCCACTGAAAGGCAACTCCGTCTTAATGCAAACAAGTCGGAGTTCATCAGTATCACCAGACTTGCAGCCACTCGATCACAAACATCGGATGTCCAATTGCTCCACGCCCAACACATCTGTCAGATTTAGGAGTGTTCTGACGACATGATATGAGATTACTAGAAAATACAGAGAAATTGAACAGTGCGGGACTACATATGCACTGAGTAATACGGCGCAGTTTCTTCACATGATCCGAAGAAACCGACCCTCGCCTATTCGCCTCGCTCAACAGACCAATCCTTGAATACAGCCCATCAGGTTACCATCCGATAACCCAGCGGGAAACGGAAAAGCTGAAGAAAATACAGCACATCGCAACTAGAATGAGTCCCAGCCTACGATAGCTTAAGTATGAAGAATGTTGTGAAAAGCTCGGACTATACACACTATCCTACCGCCGAGTAAAAATTGAGCTTATTATGACCCATTGAATGCTACACCTGAATCACTTCCCCATACTACGGCCAATATTTCGCATGCGGGAAAAATGTAACAGTCGAGGACACGGATACAAACTCAGGGTCCCATACAGGGGTATCACACCAACTTTGTATAGAACAAAGAATAGTAAACTTATGAAATGCACTACCAGAAGGACTAATAGAGGCCGATTCTGTGAAGTGTTTCAACACCTGTGTTTTTGTGCAACGGTGCTCACACAATGCAAAAATACGCATCCTGTACCCGGGAATAATGACACAAATACGAATTCTTAACCGAACAAGGATAAACGATTAACTGACCAAATACTACCGATGACGATTCGCAATTAAATGTTTTTGATTTTTCATCATTCGATACGGTTGTACAGAAATCTTTCTCACCCGCTGATCGTTTTTCCCAGCTTGATTAAGAAATCGCATACGTTTCACCACCATGCGAGGTGGCATCTTCAGTGCAGTAATAGGCAGTGTGTAATGCTGCTTAGTGAATTGTCAGTCCGTCATCCACGGGCAGGTGACATTTGAAGGTGGCGATTTTGATTTGTGCCAAGTGATCTCTGCCCATCTGCTTCCACGGCTGAACCAGGTCTTGCGATTCGCCGGAGATCTTTCTTTCGGAGTTGATGGTACACGGGGTCAATGTCGATATATATATATATATATATATATATATATATATATATATATATATTATACACAATCTGTGGTACAGATATTGTGCCATCGGAATCATGGCTGAATAGGAAAACAATATGAATAATAAGAAAAGAGCAACAAGAAATGCTTTTTTTTGTCAAGTTTACCACTCACAGTTTTTGAAATTTTTTTTTCAGTTTGTTCGTTTTTAGGGGGAGGAGGAAGGGACACCGCAACACACTGATGCACACGTCCGCCATTGACATCGATCTTGAGCCATAACTTCCAAGGCTTTCAACCAGCAAGTATCCTCGTCTCTCGGACCCCAACCAGGTAGTCGACAACAACCGGCCGAGGCCAATTGTTTCGTCAACTTTTTCATGCGGCTTCTCCATGTTGTAGGCTGTCCACCAGACCGTCTCTTCCAGCCCTGTCCAGCAAGTGCAAACAACGCACGACGGGGGTAACGCTGGACAGGCATGCGCAATACGTGTCCCAACCACCGCAGTTGATGCAGTGAGATGAGCTCCTCGAGCGAGTGGCTTCCACGTCCCAAGACACGCTGTCTAACTTCCACATTGCTTACGTGGTGCTGCCACCACACACGGGCAATGGACCGCAGACAGCGGTGCTCGAAGACGGATAGCCTGCGCAAGTCATCTTTACGAATGGGCCAGGTCTCGCATCCGTACAACAGTACAGCACGAACAGTTGCACAATAGACCCGCCCTTTGATGGAGAGACGATGCGAATGTTGATCGAATTATTAGAAGAGTACCATGCTTCTAGGAACTCTCTTCCTTTCTGTGTTGTTGTTTGAGCTAAAATCACTGTTTGGTTCCAATTGAAGCTATGTCCCTCCTCATCTACATGCGCTGAGACAAGAGACGATGCATAATGTTTTTTACAAGCCCTCTGATGTTCTTGTATTCTTGTGGATAATTTCCTTCCTGTCTGCCCCACATAGTTCATTTCACAATTATTGCAATTTATTTTGTACACGACGTTTGTTCGTTCTTGTGCATTCCTAATATCCTTTGGGTTTGATAGTATTCTTCGCAAAGTAGCGGTTGGCTTATGAGCGACCACGATGTTGTATTGTTTGAGCAATCTACTACTTGCTCTTAAATACAGTCTCAGTCTGTCTTAAAATGGGACCAAGGCATGAATGTACGTAAATGACCAAGAACGGGTGATTGTTAGACGTCTTCAACAGGTACTGATCCAGTTTCCAGCCCACGTGGTAGAGTTAAACGGATGGTGCGGCCGCAATACGACAAGCTGATGTCACGCCACCACCATATAGGGGGTTAGGGATTAGAAAAGTCATACAAGCAGAAACATGTGTGATGATTAGACCAGTGAGATCGCACAGATATTTAGATGATTTGATTCGCTATTTCGAGTGCCAGAACAGTTCGAACCCGCAGCTGTGCAACGCACTAGGAAATGTGGTCTATCAAAGCGAGCAGACTAACAAAATAATTGCAATGAGGTAAAATCTAAAGGCCCACCGCGACGAGACTGAACCTCCACGTGGTGCGATAGTTTGCGTACTCCTGTGAGCAAATGCTTTCAGAACCGCCTATACCAGACAGGTTAATGGCAAGTTAGTCCCCAAATAATCCTCGGAGATCGATGGCACTCTTCCGTAAAAACACAGCCAAAGGAGACAACAGGTTTACGGGTTATAAGCTGAAAGCTTGATTGGCGTAGAGCACGAACGTAACACATTGTTTCCGACGGTGGGAGGGCACCGCCCGGTGCTCAATGGATTCCTGCCGTCCACATAAAGCTAGACAAACTCTGACCAAATTAGTGCCATCCCGCCAATTCCCCTTACGACTGGCCTTAGTTGCAGGTGCGTAGTACGCTACGGTCATAAAGCACATGTGTATTGTTCTTAATCTTCAAAACGTGTGTATGACATGCCTCAAGCAGATACCTTTGGGTATCTGCAAACACACCGAAGAACTGGACTTCCATCTACTGCTTTGTGAGCCGGCCTATTGGGCCGAAAACCCCGAGTGGAGTCCCTCAAGTGAGTCACCATGTACACCACTGGCTTATGGGTCAGTGTAAAGCCAAAGGTTAGAGGTAGAGCACCTCAAATAAAACATCTCTCCCGGAATTGGCAACCGCAGAGCAGCATTTGCACTCTCGACCCAGTCGACAACGCCCCGTTTTCATTTTTGTTTTTCCCACCCCTCTCAATCCTCCTCTTCCCCATCCATTGAGAGACTGCCGTTGACCTCGCAGCTGCTGTCATTGATATATGCAACTCGTCCCTCAAACTAAGGGTCGCGTCCCACCCTGGTTGATTAACGGCCGCATTCTATATCAGCTCGGCCAACAGACAGTACTAGCTATAACTCTTCACTCTCTCGGTATTGACAAGTGCTTCGTCTTTGAAACATACACAGAAGATAAAATAAGGAATCAGCGGTACGCCTGTACCGGCGTTACGCTGCTGCATTTGAAGTGCACTGAGCAGATGAATGCAGGAATGTTTCCTAATGCGGTGTCTGAAGGTCGCACACAAAAAAGGCCGACACGAAAGCAGCGCAATCAAACTGATGCGCATTGAGGCTAGCGCCAGACTTTTTTCAAAACAGACATGTAAGAATGTACTATTGTGACGTATGGTTTCGACTCTAGAGAAAACTATGTACAGCGTAAGCCAATAAAAGCTACAGCAAAAAGCTGTATCCCAGAGGATTGATTTATGAGATTCAAAATCTGATAAAAAATCTTTCAAAAATTGAAAAAGGAAGGGGTGGTCGCCTGGATTGGAGGAAGTAGTGGGTTAGGTGAGACGAGGACAGAGAGAGTATGTGCAGGGGAAGAAGAAAGAAGGGAGGCGTCAACGGTAACATGCTTTCCCTTATCCACTCAGCGGTATGAAGCGGATAAGGCAGCAGCACTACGCGACGGCCGATGTAGCATGAGATTATCTGTATTGGCGTAATTCATAGTTTGTGGGCTAAAATACTGCCAGGGAGTCCACACCTGAGAGGAGAACGACACGGATTCTCAGCCAAAGCCTCTGAAAAAAATGTACACTCGAAAGCAGCAAATCGAGTGCCATGAGTTATGGACCGACTCATGTGGAATTGTGTGGCCTGGCTCTTAACTCCAATGCATCGCTCACCAAGATGAGGCGTTCAGGACATGAGTCCACGGCACAACATCACGAGCAGCGGGTAAACGAGCTGTCATGAGCTAGCCCCCAAAGCCTCAGCGCGCCACGGACTCCCTCCCCAGAACAGCTGCAACATGGTTGGCGGCATCCGGTTTCGGATTTGTCTGTCAGTGCGGGATTCACGGGGGTGGCCACAAGACGCATGCGCCCACAGAGGGATCATGGGTGGCTTGCGATGTACCATCCACACATCTCATAAAAAGTATAAACCCGAAGGAATAAGACCGGGATGGGATCCTCGTTGCATCGACGGAGCCGGCCCACACTCCTTTAACAAGCAAAGCAGCAGCATTCCGGCCTAAGTGGGAAATCATGCACATCAGACGTACACATGGCGGTGGCTGGAACGTAGTCCGTTCCACACAGTATGGAAGTACTCATTGAGCCTAGCACTGTCACGAGGACGGTGCACTCCGTCCGCTCCAGCAATGACCAACTGTCTCCTGTAGGCAGTATAGAGGAGGGATTGGGTAATAGACAGGTAAGCACCTTGTCAAGATCCACATCAGGCATAGCCACACCGGGAGCTCAAACAACATCTACTTCTGAAGTGCAAGACTACTCATCATGCAGGCAAACGTATCACATACGCCGCCTAATTGACCTGGATTAGTAAATCGAATGGGAGCGTATGCATCGTGCTTCTGCCTTCTCCTGCACCTGCACCTGGGCAACCGCCCTTTTGATTAGTCCAAGGAATTCGCATCGATCAACTTTGCCTTGGATTCCCAACATTAGATTCAACATAAGTTTGTCATAAACTCACCTTCTTCATGTTCTAGTAATGTTATTTTCAGTTTGCCCGAGTGCCGCTTCCCTGCACTAAGTGGACCGTACAAAAGCGGTATGAGTATCCTCGTCGAATTTATTCGGTATACATATATACATGAATTGGCGTCATCCGTGTCTAATGCCAGTTCGAATACGAAAGATGCACATGCGTTTAGGTAAACTTAAGTGGGATCTGTCAAAAACTGGATAGGGACATATGAGACCTCATGATCAATGGTAGTACCAAGGTTTCGTTTGGAGGTCAGGCTAACAGCCATTTGCGCAGGCATGGAAATAAGTAACCAATACAAACTGTTGATGTTTTCTTTAACATTTAGACGTCACAGCTTTAAATCTTGGACATTCAGATTTGAAGAAACCTGAGACAGGAATAGTGAATCAACTGCTAGGTACAATGATAAATAAACAAGTGGTACAGTAAAATAGTGTACACTTAGGTGTTGCCGTCAGGTTTCCGTAGCTGATGGGGGAGATCGCAGAACATGCGAATGCGATGAAGTGTCCATTTCTGGCTCTCCGTGTCGCCGACCGGTTCGGTCATCTGCTGCCCGTGGTATGTGTAGACACTCAAATAACGATTGATGCGCAACATTTGGTATTGACAGTTGATATCAACTAAGTCCCGCTGCCCACTGTCAAACATGCGACTTTTCAAACAGTGTGCGCACTGTTTTGCAAATGTCCAAGAAGTAGCATGGCTGTCATCCAAGTACCCATCCGTTTGTAAATAACGCTGTGTATCCTGCTGTGGCCATAAGCTATTTGATAACGATCTACATCGTACACCTAGAGTGCAGCCATTCGGTGTTCCTAAAACGATCGTCGCTATGCGCCGACTCCTTTCCGATGTAATATACTAAGACACTGACGCACCACTCCCGTTGGGTTTAACCTTTTACTTAGTCTATCCAAAAGATTGGCCATGTGCAATGCAACCTCTGGTAGGCGTCTCTGCGGTTCCGCCTTCCATCCGCTTAGTACGTGAGTTTTCATAAACGCAGGTAAATTCAGTATAGTTGATGAACAACTGGAAATATAACTATCCTCACTCTCACTAGTAACCTGCAGAGCGGAAATAGAAATGTGGAGACCCTGATAATCGCTAGTCGGTTCATTGTCGACACTGTTCACTTGCCACAGAATTTCCAGGGAAATTTCTCTTCGAATGCATAGTCCAACGTGGTCACACGAGGGACAATCGTTGAGCATTGTGTTCCAAATTTCAAACTTTACACTTTATGCGTACTGTAAGCGGCCAAGCGCTGGTAACCTTTTGATTCAAGCGTATCCATCGAACTGAAAACATACACAATAATTTGCCACCCCAGTAATGATCCGTATCAAGCACACAAGTCGCTCGGAAACAGCGCGCGCACGTCAAATACGCATGAGCTCATGGATGGACTGAAACTTTAACCGGTGATACATCGGCTCTATAAGCGTCGTGCTAGTTATCAATAGGCAGCTGGTCAAGCTAGGGACATGTAACCTACAAATCGGTTACAAGGAGCGGAATGCAGGTAGCATAATCTGATGAGCAATACCATGGAGCGTACATAGTGATGCGAATCGCGGCCGAATAATAATACGAAGAGGAAGATGCCGCAGCTTGCAATCTCCGTATGCCACCGTACTAGACTGCATTTGAGAAGGTAGCAAGGGTATCATAGATCATAAAGAGTACAACAGTGTAGTGGGCAACGCGTGAAATAACCGCGAAATACAACCGAGTTAAGTAAGCCCCATAAAGGTAGGTTAAATGCGGCTCATCCGTTCAAGGCAGGTGCAATAAAGATACTACACTGCACCAAGTCAGTGGTTAATCATTCTAGAGTGAAACTGTACACAAGCGCGATAGAAGAAGGATGACACAAAAAAGATGACAGAGATGGAGTAAGGAACCTTACAAGTTAGCAGGGAAATGGTGCGATTAAGTCCACAGATTTTTATAAGCTCAGCTAAGTTAAAGTTCGCGGTGAAAGAACCGGAAGTATAGCTATGCTCATTTTAACAAAGAAGTAAAAGCATAATGGGACAGTGATGGCTAATGGTTGGTGTGTGCTGTGAATGCCGTCTCCTATATTATTAAATATAGGCTATCCGTGTGGGAAGGTAAACCAGAGCCGGTCCGTTCTGAGGTGAGCGACAATCAACAGGGATGTAGAACCACCAGGAACTCCGTTGTGCGTTGCTATTTATTCCTCCCAGGCCATTCGTTCTGACCGCTAGAGTATCTCGTCCAATTAATCAGTGCCTAGAATGTTACCTGTGCCCAAGTATTTCGAGTTGAATGTCACATCAAGTTGCCGCTGTTGCGAAATCAACCTTGATGAGTTATCTGAATCCCAGTGCGTTTACCTGAAGGCCGCATCAGTACAAGGGGGCGTACAGAGGCACTTGAGATCGGATACAGTGACCTCATGTTGCAACCCGCATTAAGTCACGGTGTCACCCGAGAAGGAATGTAATAAGATCCATCAAGAATTCATGGCGGACGAAGTACGCGGAGCAGCTAATCCTCTAACACTGCTACCTCACCTGCAGGTCTCAGACGCAGCTCAACGTTAGCAAAAATTCTATAAGTTGCCGTCTTCCTTGCGGTTGCAAGCTCCTCACCGAACTGCCGACGCCTCTGTGATTTCGTGTTACTGCATAAATTTCACTGTCTTCTGTACATCTCGTAAACGATGGCAGAGCCAGACGGAAGGAACTTATTCCACAATATGCGCTTTCGAGCCACTGGCCCAGCTTTCCGATACTTGAAGGATACGAGTCGAGTGCATAGCAATTTCACACACTCATTTTATAACAGAACAAGAAGCTTCAAAAGATGAATGCCGCGACAGCGACCAGTTCACTTGACTGGCAACTTCAGTGAGACCAGTGAATTCAATCTTCTAGTAGTTGTAGGATAACCCTAGCAAACCCGAAATAAAATAAATCGCCAACTGTACGCCGTAAGGGCGCTTCGCTGCCACGTGACTACCACCAGTCACGCGTGGGCTGAGGATACTGCAAAAACGCCCACTCCTACGCGGATTCGAACCGGTGACCTTACGGCTGCAAACCAAGCGCTGACTACTCGGGCACCGGCCGACAGGGTATGGCATAAAAAGCTCAAGACTGGACATGATCTTCCAATGATCACACAATGGTAGAGACTCAAGGACCAGAACAACACGAACAAGCTGTTTGAAGCTAGTGAACATCAACGACGGATTTGTGTGAGGTGCAATGCGCGTTGGCTGGCAGATGTGCTGTGCTGCTCCAGTCTCAAATGGAAACTCAGAAAACTTCCTAAGCTTCACAGTACCAGGCGAGACCAGAGTATTCGAGAGAAGTTGAAATCATCCATGAGCAGAAAGCGGGGACGATTCAGGTAGTTTCAAAGATACAGTAACCAATCCAAACAGCGACTTCGCGGACTGCGATAAGTTACACCCAGGAACAGTACGACACGCCCCAGGTGGACAGAGCACAATAACTGCCCGCACAGTCCATCTTCACTTCGGTAGGTGCATACCGGTCTTCCGCACAGCGAGGACCGAATGCATAGCAGCATACCGAGGTCGTTTGATAGTCCGTTGCACCGGAAGCACGAATGACTTGGATTTCATGGGCAGTTACCACAAAATTCAACCAAGTTTCAGCCAATCCTAATACGTCCGGCCCACGATAGGAAAGGAAATGGCACAGATCGTCCCGTTTGTTCAACAAACAGAAAGCATTAGCAAAGACCACGAGCAGGCCACGGTAGGAACCATGGGCCGCGCATTAAGCGTCATCAACCTGTTGATCCGGGTTCAGAAAACACGGGTAACTACGCAAAAATGTACAATGTATAGATTAAATCTCCATTATCAGTACACTGCTCAACTCAACAACAGCAGACTTGAGTTTCCCCTGGTTTGATGGATCCAAATCTGGATGAATATGCATCTGCAGACCCCTAAGCCTACAGAGGCAGGATAGTATCAGCCCCGGAATTGCTTCATCAACAAAAGTGAATCGTAGCAGCGGAGTCTTCATAACTCTTTCCCAAGTGGGTGATTCGCTTCATCAGCAACCCCTGTTCACCAATGTCGAGTGGTCCGTCAATTAAACTCTGCAGAAACTCGATGTCGTGATCATAGCGGGACTGCGCATTTACATCAATTGACTTAGGCGCATGAAATATTATGAGGTTGCAAAACCGCTGATCGTACGCACTCTTTCTTCTTTCGTTGTGTTTTCCACTGACTCACATCGCTTGCGCTATCGCACAGCGGGAAGTTGGTGCCCTTAGGTCGCAACACAGACGCACCGGCTATAACCAGTAAAGGATGGACGTCATTCCAGAGACCTATCAGCCAGCGGGCAGATGGGAGAACTCCGTTTATAACGAGAGCACGAAACATTCAAGCAATGAAGCTCAAGATAAACTGCTGCTTCAAGGATTGCTTACTGAAACGACCAAAAGATGCAATTAGATTGCGAAAATACCATTTATAGCAGCGAACTTCAGCACAGAAGCGCGTTCCGATTACCAGGTTTCGTGAGCACAAGTCGAACTATTAGTTGAGAATGCGATGCAACCCAATGTGGTTTACCAAAATTGGGGCGATACGACGGTGAGTAAACAGTGCTGAGGAGTCAGCGATGACTTAGACCTTCCACGAGTAACGGGTGCGACGCGGATTGATTAGAAGGAAGGGAACAATGTTTTCGGTGTGGGAACCTAGTGTTGCTCAGAATCTTGAGACGGATCGCAGGTGAGTGCTTCTTCCAGTTAGCACTGACCACTCAGATTGATGGAACAGTTAGCTAACCCTGTTGTATCGACATTACAGTGTCGTGTCGCGATCCATTCGAAACCCATGAAGATGTTCGCACAGACCCGCGCGTGATCTGAGTCAATGAAGGAGGACCAAAATGGTGAGCATTCCAGTACACTGCAGTGTCATCTAAAACTCAATTCCATATGATCAATTTGAAATCACATTTGCATTGGTTAAGCTCAAGTTATATACCTGCTTGACACTATTGCATGTTTGAAACTGCATGATTTGAGAAAACTGTCTGCAATATTTGAGTGACTCCCGTTTAGTAGGTGTCGACCAACAAGGTGATGTTCACATGTAAGGAGGTGGCCGACGTACACATTAAAATCTCTGGTAGGGATCACATTATTCAGTTGGCCGGCGTTGTTCCAAAACTGTTGAATCGCGCGATAGAAGTTATTATTGAGCGAGTTTCGACTGCAGCCAGGTCAAGCAAAAGTGCAAAGCAAAAACATTGCGTATTCTTTTGTACTGTTTGTCGATTCCGCATAACCCTTGAAACCGTACTACATCCAGTAGATCGCCAATCGGGAATCCATTCAACAGCGCGGCTTTCGTCTGCTCATCAATGCTGCGCGAAAGTCAAACAAACCGGCTACGATGGCTTCTGCGTCGCTTGAGAGACACAGGTGGTGGTTCGCTCAGTGGATGACGAGAAGTGTCAACTGAATCACACTGTTGCTGTCCTGCAGCTGGCTTTCACAAAACCAACAAACGTCGTGGGCCAGCGAAAGGATTTTAGGGGGATCGGTGAAGTCGCATTAAGAAATAAGTTCAAAGAACCAATAATCATTGATAAATGAATAGTTAGTATGTGACGAAAGATGTAGTGGCAACAAATAGGAAGGCAGCAAGGTCTATCGTCTTTCAGAGCGTGTCAAACTACGCGATCGTTCAAGCCCCAGCTAGGAGACGAATTAGGAAACACTGCTCCGAGATCCCGATTTAAAAACTTGACAATAAAGCAGCGGAACGAAGCCAGATCACATCTGCTGGGAGTCGGCGACCGACCTCTGAGCTCATGTGCCTTCGGGTTGGTGGGTCGACAAGCAGTGTGATAAAATGCAAGGGGAAGTGATACTGACAAGTAATGTGTTCCATTCGCTACATCGTTGTCTTTTTAAGCATTGTGGCTCTTATGGGAAGAACACTTGTTAGGTTACAATAAACTACCTCCTGTGGCATCCATGCTGATGGATCAATTAAGCCTTAAAAATATCCCGAGCTATCCAGTTAACACCACAAAGAGGTAATTCATCAAAGCAGTCCGAGGCAACCAGTGCAGCAGCAGATAGTAGGTAAGTGCAACGGGCTGAAGAAACCAAGCAAAGAAACTGTCACCAATGCCTAAGAGATGATTATGAGCTTCACTGCTGGATTTTGCAGCACCCCACAATTGGGACCACGGTTTACAATATGGTATACCCCGACACTGCAACACTGCAGTCTTGAGGGCGAGAAGGACCAAGGCTCTATGCTTCTGAGCTCAGACGACTTATACCGCTAAACCAATTATCCTCGAACAGAAAGAATACCCAAGGACATGAGGAACAAACAGTGGGTGGAGTAAGTGCGTCGTATGTCTGCGAATGGTCCGTTCCGACGTCTCTTATTTGCGGAGGCAGTGTCAAAACAACAAAGCATGATAATATCGAGGACATGTAATGATATGTAAGCATGAAGAGAGAAAAAAAGATCGGCCCGCGCCGGTACACCATCTACTTAAGTCGAAAACACGGAGTAACTCAAACGGTTGTCAGAACGAATTCCCAAAACACACGACCAACAAGATGGTTTTGCTCCTGCGTTCATGTACATAATACTAATTGCTAATCGCTAAACTTGCTGCCAATGATTGTGAATTTCGGAAACCAATCAAGTTGGTTTTTAAAATTTTGGTTACATTATGGCTGCAGTTTGGTAGGCTGGTATAAGAGTACTCATAACCTCGTTGCTCGGAAAATGACTGCAAAACAGAAAGCCAAATTCAACAGAGGAACAACACCTTGGCACAGTAAAGTAGGAGTGGGGAATGCGTCTAAATTCATTTGATTCGCAAGAAACATGGTAGGAGGTCTCAGACAACTGAAGATGCGATAAAAAATCAAGAAATGGGAAACAAGAATAAGCGAAAAAAAGTGAAATCTGGGCAGTACTAACAAGAGAATTCCGAGGCAGTGAGGATAAGAACATAACGGAATACGATGTGGTACTTACATTTTCCAAAGAAATATCACTTGAATGAAGGGACTCAACCTTTATCGAAAATGAGTTGCTCAAAAAGTTGTTCTGAAAACAAATCAAGAAGAGGGTGAACCAAAGTTGACCGAGTGCTGTACCGTGAGGATAGTTCGACAGTAGGGGTAGGCATTCCAGGCCACTTCGTTTAGAATGAGAGCTGAAGTCGGGGCTAGTGCGCGAACGATCCCAGGCACCTTGTTTGCTAGGTGATAGTACTTTTGTGTATACTGGCCCGTTGTATACTTTGGGTCCCCATGCAATAAAGGTGGATCGGGGGCGTTCACATGAGCAGTGAATGGTTCGTTCACGAGGACCTCTACGCCATCACCACCTCCAGTTTCTTGCTTGGATAGTTCAGCGACAGCGTATAGCTGCGCGATCTGATACTCTTCAACCGTCATCGGTAGTATGATCCGGCTGAAGAATAGTAGAAAGTAGGTTCGCTGAGTTGTACAAATGTTAGACAGCTTAGGTGGAATGTACATATATGAAAGGCTGAAAAGTAAAAACAAGAGTATAAAGATGCAAGATGCAAGGTAGGAAATGTTTCACCATTGTTCATTAAAGTGAACATCGGGAAAATCGAGCCGTAACAAGACGAAATAGCTGGACATTAGTTCTGGAGACTTATGCGAAGAGGCGATCATGAAATCTGCAAAGTTGTGAGCAATATCCCGTTAACTGATGTCAATCGCGTTGAAAAACGAGCTGCAAGCTCTGATATCGAGGTCAATAAGTTAAAAGCTCAGTAACGAAAGGCGTACTCATACGAATGAAATGAGTACATAGTATAGCTCAGGCAGCCAGTTTGGTCGATTGGTTCAATGTGTTTGCCTGAGGTAAGACGAGTAGTATGGCCGTGACCTAATTAATAAGTAGTGCCTAACCGCACGATTCGAGAAGTACTGACAACCACGCCAACTGCTATCGTGCACAAAACAATAACGAAGTGCGCCCCAAGAATTCGTTTGAGCAGCAGGAAAGCTCTGCCTGCTTACATTCAGCGGTGTATGGTAGACAAGCGAATCAGCACCTGGACCAGTCCCAAAGGTATTAACAGAGGGAAAAAAGAAGTAGACGCAAGTTTTATTCCACAATGTCCGGCGTCTTTGGCAAAATTTACCATGCGTACATCACAACGTCCAACAACAACGTCCGGCCTCAAGCTGCAACATGTATTTGACGATGTGCGCGCCAAATGTCGAGTTTTTGGAAGACAAAGTTATGCACCAGAGAAGAGGTTAAGTGATGTTTGTGAGGGATCGGGTACTTATCCAGGACGGAAGTTTTGATGAGTGAGCTGGAATCGCTACAGGGCTGCCAGTTTCTTGATTTCTTTGGTATCAGTAGTAATGCGAATGCCCATGGGCTCTCGAGTCCGAGCATATGTTCGAATTTCGCCCTAGCCACTTTAATTTTGTCTGAGGCATGTCTGCGAGACGAGCCGAAACAGGTGGACCTTTAGCATACACCTGATACATGAGGCTTGATGTCAAGGGAGGTAGATAGTTCTGAATGCGAACGAGTTTGGGATGCTGGTTGAGAGCTAAAAGGGATGTGAGACTTGATGTATGGAATGGGAGTGAATGAAATGAAATGTGTCAGCTTATACGCCGTAACGGCGCTTCGCTGCCGCGCGACCACCACCAGTCGCGCGCGGGCTGAGTATACCGCGAGAACGCCCACCCCTACGCGGATTCGAACCGGTGACCTTATGGTTGGAAAGCAAACGTGCCGACCACTCGGCCACCGGCCGACTGGGAGTGATCACGGACAAGTAGGTTCTAGTCCCATCCATACTGAGAGGCGCTGGAGTGTTGATCAAGTTCTGCCTTTTTGTATCAACTGTAAGGTCGAAATGTTGAGAATAAATGCCTCCGAACAAAGGGCACGGCTGTTACGGTGAAAATCAAGCAAGAGATTCGCCGGAGACCTATGCTGAAAGTGAGCAGTTTCACATCCAAAGTTGCAGTCGGCATTGCATTGCCAGCCTGTAGGCTTTTCGGCGAGGGTGGGACCACTTCATCTGAGCTATGGGGTATAACGCTGAATACGACTCCGGCGTCCACTAGGAACTCGATTCCTAGGCCGGTCGCGTACGTTACGTGGGGTCGGGGGCCAGACGTTACTACCTTTCTCGGCGAAGGTGAATGGCTTGACAACTTTGCGGGCCGCGTTACCAAAACGCTGATAATACCAATAGTATCTTTGTTTGTTGATGGAATTACAGTGTCTTGAAGACGACTTTGAATGACTGCAAATGCGACGGTTCAAAGTGTGCTCTTGAACTTGGCGACTTAGTATCACCACGTGCGCATGCAAGGCATCTATTGTCCGCTGTAAGCCGGTGATAGATACATGCCCTGAGGTGTGACGGCGTTGATCATGCTGACCTCGACTCGACAATGTATCCAAAAGTGTTGCGCTTTAACAACACCGCAACCAAACATGTGAAATTTCAGCGACGACCGGTGTATGCGTCGAGTCTCCAGATAGGTTAAAGCAATGATTGCAAATATTTAAGGCGTTGCTTTAGCCCCCAGCAGAAACATTGGCGGCAATTTACTCAAATGGACTTCAGTGAAGAAATGTACGTGCATTGTTCGATCTCCAATTTCAACTGTTTTTGTAAAGGCATTATAAGTATACATATAATTGCAGCAGACTAATAAACCGTCCTAAACCATGACAAGCAACGGAAGGTGATAGAGACAATTGCCACAAAAAGAAAATGGAACACTTTTTGCCGTTCATTCATACCCCTTTACCTAGTTTATCATTTTTCAAGCTTTGATTGTTAAACCCTTGAATTTAAACGATAAGGTACGCAAATCTTCCCCTTGATTTCCATTGTGCGCCATGACTTGAAGCGGTTCGAGAAACCGGGGCCCCCAAACAGGCACTTTTGGATCGAACGGCTGACAAGATTGAAGTCAACGAGTCTACATGATATCAAGCGGTCTCTTCCAACCCAATCCTGCACCAAAAAACTGGGCATAATGAGGTAAACGCTAAGATGACACATGTAGGATATGACCAGGCCATCTTCATTGGTGAAATAGAACCAGCTTGCTGAAGTGAATACACCATACGCAAAGATAAGAGATCTAATCTCACCGCTGCGGACACGCTGCTGCCAACACTCACAAGCAATCCACCCAAGGCATCCAACGTCGGGAGCCGCTGAATATCATTCAAGGAACTGGCCAAGAATGGCTCAAACAAAAGTATTGTAGACCGGGTCCGTTATCGAGAGAGAAACATCACGATGACGCGACGCGTGCTTCAGATGGGCAAACGCCGATGGACCTTGGGTGATGCGGAGCGAAACATCCTTTCCAACAGCTACATTAGTAGACACGTAGTTCACCAGGTAGATAAAACTATACGGTGAGCACACAAATAATTGTGTGCAAATCCTTAAGCTGCCCCCTTAGACTTTGAGGGGTGAAGCATGCCGCACAGAGATGACCCAATCTTCAAACGGCTCAAAATAGCTTGGGCACTCTGCGGTTTGTCAACAGCAGAGTCTAGGTCAGTCACCCGCATTTGTGAGAGAAGATCCAAGTTAAAATTTTGGTAACCTTCCAGAGCTCTGGACGTCTTCAGTCACAAAGAGAAACGAAGACATAGGACAACCTTGTCGTACACCGCTGTTAACAGCAAAAGACGAAAAAATTTCCATAAGACGTCACTAAACCAGACACATGGACGCACAATGCGCGAAGGACGTTAGTTCTTTTACTCTTTGTCCTATGTACTTAATAACATCAAATCAGAGCCAAGTACTGATTAGCTCTGTAGGCATCCCACATACATAGTTGGTTACCTCTGTTTCGGGTTTGCTTGTCAACGAGATAGCGAACGGCCATAAAATGCTGTAAATACTGAGGGACCATGGGTGGCTTGTGTTGCACCACCCACAGCTCCATCCACGCACATATCCAGTGTAAATCCGAAGGAATAAGACCGGGAGGCATGTGGATGGGAGCCAGATTTCATCAATGGACCCAGCCCACACTCCTTCAACATGCACAGCAGCAGCATTCCTGTCTATCTATGTAGGTAATCAAGCGCACCAGATGTACACAAAGTGGTGGCTGGGCCTTAGCTCACTCTACACTGGATGCATGGAATCACTCCTTGAGCCTAGCACGGCCATGAGGAACGTGAACCTCATCTTCCCAAGAACGATTAGGTCTCCTGGAGAAAGTAATGGAGGTGAAGGGCGTTAGAAAGGTAGGCATCTTGTCAACATTCACATCAAACGCAGTCACACCAGGGACAACAAACAACCGACACCGAATTTAAAGGAACATAAACACGTAAAATAGACACCAAATATGCAGCAGAATAACAGAAGTGAGCAAATTGAATAAAGTGGAATACTTATTATCTATCTTAAGGACATCTAGTCTATGTGTAAGTCAGTGTAGCCCAACTGCGATGAAGAAGCATGATGTATGCAACATCAACCTCGGCATTAGGCACGTCCCACATGCATACGGTCAACAATACAAATAAGGTGATCAAGACAAACGGCATGAGTGACTAAGGAAGCTAGTTTATCGGAAGCCCGCTTGAAGCATGTGCCCAAACAATTAGTAACGGTGAATGAGCCTCTAGAATCCAGTGAGCTTCGTTGCAAATAATTTTATTGGCTTCCCAACAGAACCACTTTGTATTCTATCAAATTCTTCGATTCACTGTACTTTAATGTCACCTTACCGACGCGAGTAATTGCACACAGACCCACCGCACTGCTGTCCGAACCATAGTTGCTTAACTACACTGAGCTAGCACTCTCCAATTGTGTTGAAATCACAAATTGTATATCAGCAGCATGGGCTTTCACACTGCGTAATCTTACGTAAACCGAACGAAATGATGTCCAGAATAAACCGGTTGCCAGCAACGGCAGATTGCCATCGCCACCGCAAAGAGACGAAACTGAATCTTAGAGTGGCGCGAGGGTTTTACATACCTCAGTGATATACTAAGCTAAGCTGAATGGTATTTCCCGCACCTTCAGAGCTACTCATACGAAATTGCTTAATGATTGGAAGCTAGTCAAACAGTATCACCTTCAAATTGAGAGCACTTCTTCGCTCTATAAAATGGACTCACTGTAGCCGGGGATCGAAATTCCGCTGCCTGCGGTCAGGTCATCGAACTAAAGGCTTTGGTTGAGATCCCTAATTGATCTCCTGTCTAGGCATGGGTAACCTGACAGTATCCTGCCCTCGCAGTAGAATACAATGTTTTCTCTTCAAACAATTTATTGATGCTCTGGTTGTCACAGAGGATAGGTAACGGCGCCTTATTTGCTGCATCGAGCAGGGTGGATAGAGGTTTGAATGCCACTGCTCAAGCCTTTCCGTTTTCTTATTTCCCTTGCGTTGCTCGTAAATACCGTCCTGTTCCAAGTTTAGTTTTAGCCACCATTTTCAACCACCCAATGCTTGGCCCCCCTCCATCTTACTTCGACAGCCGCTTGTCCCCTAGCTTCGACTCACAAGCAATCGCAGGGCGTCACTCCAGTCAGGTCGATAACTCCACGTTCAGTCAAGCGAGCCACGTCAGGTTACCCGTTTCTAGTTGGAACCACCAATCCTTCCTAGGGTTGGCATGCCTCAATGTGCTCACTTGGTTTTAGATTAGATAAAAAGCAGCACTTCCCCGAACACTAGAGACCATAGTAATCGATATCTGTTGTTAATCGGAAACCCACTTGCAAGATCAGAACTCTGTGCTCGCTCTACAAAACCACCCATGTGACGTTTGTGCCAATTGTTCATGACTTTTATCCGGAGAAGATACGGCTTCGAATAGCGGTCAAGCAGGTGTGGATATTGCTGAGTCCTTAGATTGCAACTGCCCATCATCATCATAATCAGTATACAAGTTAGTTAGAGGTGAAAAACACCTCAGCAACTGGGCTGTAGTAAATAAAAGGAAAAAACGCAACTGCCATGATCGATTGGATCCCAATCAAGAGCCGAATGTGCGCTGTCAAACTGGCTGGCTCGTTCAAAGCTTCGGATTCGAAGGCGGAAAATGAGTACCTATTTGTCATTGTTGCCTACACTTCCACATACCGCAGTCCTGACGCAGTGGAAGATAACTTCTATCGCCAACTGAGTTACCTAATACGGAATATTGTATCGCTGTCTGGCCATCTGAACACTAAAGATGGAGAACTCTAATGATAAGCTGCATCTGGGGGGGGGGAGATGGTGTGAGCACCCGTAATGATAACGGTGAGAGGTTGTTACACCTACGTGAAGATGTTCGACTATTTCTCGCGAGTACCAACTCCTGACATAACGTCCGCAGAAGGGTTATACAGAACACATCAGTCTCCGAGAGCCATGGAATCAAATTAATCACATCACGATCCGTTACAGTTGAAGAGACTGTGTTAGAAACTGCAGCTTGATTCGGATCATAAGCGTGGAACCTGACCACACACTTTTAAGTGCCGATCTCCGAGTTCACATGCACGGACACTCGCTGCGAACCTTTGAGCGTATAAATACTTGCCAACTAGCGAAGCCAGATGTTCTGAATGTATATCAAACGACGATGGAATCCAATTACAGTAAGTGTTCGATGAACAGCTGAGGGTTAGTGGCCGCAAACCCACCAGATAAAATCAGCAGAAAACATGTCCATGTGGTAAATGTCATTGCCGACCTGGACACGGTTCGTACAGTCTAAGAAACTAAGTAGTGAAGGTGTGAGCGGAGACTGCCCCAACATACTGGAGCCTCCCCGTTCTAGTACCAATGTTCAGAAGAAGCTCACGTTCAGAATGCGGCAATTGTAGTGAAATCAGCCCGATCTCAATTGCTTCCGTCGTCCTCCAACGACTGGCTGACACTCGTGAACGCCACATACGCAAGGAGTGAGCCGGGTTTCATCGAGATCGAGGGTGCATTGACCACATCTCCACATTACGTCAGTTGTTAGAAGACCGCCATATTTATTGGCGACCCACCGTTGTGTTGCTCGACATCAAAGATGCCTTCGATTCGGTGGATCGATGTGACATTTGGAACTGTCTGCTCAGAAAGGGTGCACCCAATATATATGTAAACATTATCAGAGCGATATACGCACATGGTTCAGGCAGAGTGAGGGTTTATGGCAAGCTGTCGCCGCCTACAATATCTCCAGCGGCTTAAAACAAGGTTACTCGCTGCCACCTTGTCTCTTTGAAATTGTAATCCATGAAGCCATGGAAATGGCATTCACTGGACACAACTTAGAAAGTGTGGATTTGCTTCCAGGTGATAGAGTTCTTGACTTGCAATATGTCGTCGACATTTCAATATTCTGCAACAAATCACAAATGAGCCGATCTGAACTAGACAGATTCACACTGATTGTCAATCGTTTTGTGCTTTGCATGGAACCTTCGAAATGTAATTCTTCTCCAAGATTGGCAAGATCCCTATATGGGGATCAGCTAGTGGTCCAGAATTTCTAGTATTTCGGCAGCTATATCAGCGCGCATTGAATAGACAATGAAACCAGGACACATATAGCAAAAGCTCGAGGCGCTATTACCAATCCCCGATATCGCTCTCCTCCTGAATGAAAGGTTTACAATGCAGCCGTCCGTTCAACCTTCCTGTGCAGTTGTGAAACCTGACTTATCAGATCGACAGACGGACGTTCGGTCCACACTGCCTTCGCACATGCCTCATTCCTAGTGGGAACACAGCGTGAGCAATGGGAATGTTCAGCGTAGTGTATTCTGTACAGGAAGAGCCAGTGAACCGTTCAGCATCGTTATATTACGCACCAGCTTTCGATGGCTGGGCCACGTGTTGCGAAGGTCGGCACACCGACTCTCGCGGCGTGCAGCGTTTGCGCGCCTAGGGTCCGGATGGAAGAAGAGGAGGGGAAAACAACTGATGACTTGATCAGAAGGAATGGAGTTCTTCACCTCGAAATTGGAGTCGGTTGCTTCCCCCTGACTGCTCGGTTTGGGTCCCAAGGACGGTGGACGTGTTTGGTTGGATACAATGATTGACATGGCGAAGAGCCGCGCTCAATGGCGTTTGTGCTGTGAGATTCGCTGTTCCTCTCTTTTCACTCTAATTTAGCTTCCCTCTCCAATTATGACCTCTTTCTCGATGCATATTATATTACTTGCATTTTTCTCGGTTTTTCTTTCGTCTGCTGCAATGGTTAGTAGCTCGCTTTTTCACATATCTAATATTTTTGTACCGCGACATAATAACTGAGGTGTATGACGATAATGATAATGATGAGTCATAGATCTAGCTGTTGAGTGTACGATTTCAAAGCGGCTTTGTGCGCATATGTACGCTCCTGCCGCACCTTAGTGCAAGCCCGGATAGCTCTCGCTCTTTCGCGTTCGACCTCGATAATAATAGCTTATCAGTTGTACTCAAAATACAACAATTGGCCCCGTAAAATCGAGATGGATTGCTAGCTGACACCGACAGACGAGGTAAATGCGTGTCTGAGTTGCTCCCATTATGTAACAACCAAGATTGTGGCAACCGCTTATTCACCATGCTTCCGATGATTAATGGTATGTATATCGACTTGAAGATTCCGATTGGTTCAGTAGACATCGTCTAGATACACTTTTGTCCGATTATGAAGGATGTGCTGTTCAAGTTCACGCATTACTTCAAATCACTTAAATGTAACGTCGGACGTTTTGTATGGGTCTATATGGGGTTGAACTCCACGTTCCAAGAGGCAAATGGCCAATAAGTAAAGTTCTATCTTCTTAAAGTTGAATTTAGGGAACATGATGTGTAGTGGGATTGTGACTCGCAACCAGTATAGAGACCTCGGCTCACTTTGAGGTAAATCTCGGTAATTCCGATCGCGAGGATCGTATCCGGAATGGAAATATTTGAGTATTGGTCCTATCTTTTCTTTTCACTTCGAATTTGTAACCGCGAGGGCCCCGAATGGCGCCTTGTGAGTAAAAAGCACTGCCAAATAACCGAAAGACAAATATAGTGCTTCAGGGGCAAAACTAACTTCTATGCAGATGCTTCAGGAGACACAGAGCGACGCGTGTTTTGGTGGGTGAAATGCACTTGCAAAGTCCAGAACAGGCCGAATATCTATTTCCAGAGTCGCCAGAATTTCTGATCGGTTCGAGTGAGCAGGTACCTTAATTTCATGCGTGAACCGAATAGCAAAGGATATTATTGGGTGGAACTGCGACGTCCGTGGGGCTCTTTAAAGACTCAACCATTGTGAATGTGGTGCAACACTAGGGCGTAGGTCAAAGGTAGTATGAATAGAGACACGGTGGTCTCTGAGCGCCAACGAATGTACATACGGTGAGCCAATCAAGCAATCAATGCAGAGATTCGCTAATTGGTATTCAGCAGCAAACCCTATGGCGCTGCATCTGATCACTCTTGAAACCTCAACTAACTAACTCGCCAAGCCACATTCGTTAAATTCTTGCTATCCATCTTTTTATGCGTTTGTTTGCCAAAAGCAAGCTTGTCGAACAACCTTTTCGTAGTGCCAGGTGGGGGGTTCGGGAGTATCCCGTTCCAGCCTACCGTTCGGCGGCAATGTACCAGGATGTGGTGGGTATCCGCCTAACAAGCGTTTTCCCTATAACAAGTCCCGTAAGCCTGTTTAACAACACTGAGGCAGTGATGTGACTCCTCAATAAATAAAGTCACTACCCCTTGCTTCACTCTGTTGCCGCATTGTAATCCAGAAATGTGATGCTGAACTATTGGGTAAGGATTGGGCTCCTATTTGGTAACCGACCAAACGGTGTGCGTATGAACTAAGTAAAGGGTTGCTGGCTTTCGATGGGGGAAGACGCTGATTTCACTCCGCTGTATTGTGTGTAAGCTATTCAGCCAAAGGATCCGAGTGGTGTCCCCTAAGACAACTTCCTACGTCGACTCGGGCAACCGGGTAGTATTTCGCACGTTGATAGAACCATGGATACCGTAAGTATTATCACTATGTCGCTTACTTCGGTCCATGCCCTCTTAACTGCTTATGCATCCCCACCGCATACCAATGCTCATCGTTAACAATTCGTTTGAATCTACTTCCGATGCCAGTCTCGGTGACGTGTAAAAAGTTTGCTCAGTGGCCCTACTTCGACTCCCATCTAGATTCCGGCTGGCAACCTTCAAGAACCGAACCCTCATGGAGATCGGACAGCAGGCTGTCCTAGTGCGTGCCCTAGAGTCCCACATTATCGACGAGACGCGAGTACAGGACTACAGCACAGTGGTTAAGTTGAAGTCCTCTGCTGATCTCGAAAACAAATATTTCCTGCATCTGTTTAGTGACACAGAAGCACCTATAGCTGGCTTGGCTGGCGCTGGTATCGCATCGAGCTGAAAAGCTGAGGTCTTGCGTATCCCAGTTAGCATAAGAAATAAAACAAAACTGGAATCCAACAAGTCTCTATAACAGTAAGGGATCCGCTTCGTGAGTGAGCCGCAGGTAGAATCAACAGAAAGACGATAATGGAGCGACGAAGGTAGCTCAGGCTACAAAGTATTGTTTACGCATAAAACCTAAGGGATGTTAAAGAAGAATACGAATGACACGGCAGAATAAAATTGAGGATGGTACACGTAAACCATGTATGAAGGCTAACCGTGGAGTCAGAGTGTATCAACCGACGAACAATAAACAAATGCGAAGTTGGCAAGTCAAGCGTACAAAACTATGGGAGCATGCCTTAGCCAAAGCACCACCATAACTAAATGTGACAGGTAATGGACCGTTCAAATGAAAGTGCTGAGTATGAGCAAAGCAAAAGCAAACACTCTTGTGCGTGTTCGTTAGAAAAGAGACGTTCACAAGGTCAAAAGCTGGTTGTATGAATGCATACCTAAGGTAATGTACAACGGAATGCTTTGATATGTAAATAAAAGGAGTCGGTGCCTGCGAGTTGCCCATCAAAGTACGTGGCGCAAAATGCGTGCTTGGTAAACGCCCAAGTGTGGTGTCGCTAATGGAGCCATAATCCTAAACTGGCTTTGGAACACACCAAGGTTAAATAGGATGAATAAGGAGCAACGTACAGTCAAGTCCGCAACAGTCAGCTTTAAAGCTGTGTGCACAGAGATCAACAGACTCCAAAACACGCATCTTCAAGCAAAATGTGAGCAGGTTATGTGACAACTGCGACGCTTTCTGAAAACAATTATAGCACAAGATCAGAAAAACTGTCTATAGGGGGGTGAGATGAAGACAACTGAAAACACTTGAAGATGACCAGAGTATGGTGGCTGTGCAGCTCCATGCGATTACGTCGACAGGGCTCAAACCAAAGTAGAAAAATGAAAAACATGCAAAGGAATTCATTCAGGTGGACTGCATACAATATCGAGCGCATAACTACACGCTACAGATACTAATCCAGCGATCCAAAGGTTGGTGTTATGGAGAGGAAGTCTTATTAACTTTTCGAAAATTACTGCATAGCAGCTGAACACTACCAAGATCAAAGGATGTACAAAGTCCATGCGAAAGAGATAGGCAATAGAACTCCATTCATAGAAAAGTGAAACTCACAATTCCTTTATGATCATAACTGCAACGAAAGCGTGATCGTCGAGGTCGAAGCACGTCAGTCAAGCTTTCCGTGAAAACGAACGGCAGTGGCACTAAAATATAAAAAATACAATAAAAGAGCTGATACACTTCAAACTCAAGAGATAGACGATTGCGTAACATACCATGTGTTCCAAAAGTCACGTCCTGTTTAGTACGTTGCTCGGTGAACAAAGTGCATGCCTATAGGTGATACAAGAGCGCACTAAATTGCCAACTGTCTAATGGTAGACGTTGCTCTTTCTAGCTTCCTCTTACCCGGACAGAGGGGTGTGAACGACTGCGTTGATGGCCGTGTGCCAGGCAACAGAGTCGCATACTCGCTACCTGTGTGTCTGACGTTGGATGGACAAATGGTATTCGCCGATGATCATTAAGATATATGTTAAAGACCCTCTTGACCTTTCCCCATCATGTCTTAATCGTTCTGTCGGCTAAAGTCGGAAACGGTGGCCCGAACGTTCAGCTGTTAGACTGGTTTCGAAAGCAATACTGACATGTCGAGAGCATACTGTAATGTTAAACCTCTACCAAAAGAATAAATTCAGCATAGGCGTAAGTTTTTCAGTGCGACTGATTCAGACTCGTACACTTGTATACATGCTACAAAATGGGTAAACACACGATGAGGGTCGGTGTTGTGTACTCACTGTGAGCGAACTCTGCTAATTGCTGTCCATCCGATGAGCAGAGCACCCTGTGTGTGGTTCAGCGGTTCAAAGACCACAATCTGTTCGGGACAAAGTAGCCGAACGAACCCTTCCCGAAGGCACGACTTCAGTCAGTAACATCGCATCTGGATGGGCTTATGCACTTCAAAGCTGTGTCAAACCATCATCAATACCAGCAGCAGCCCATTAACCAGCTGGACTATTGCTTCTCTACCATACAATCATAACGACGTAGGGAACGCAAAATAATGAGAAGAGAAGGGGACTAGCGTAAAACCTTCAGGCCCTCAGCAAACATTTAGGGTCAAGGTGCGGACAAACTGTCAACAACATACCGCCACAAAGGGCCGGACATCATCCCACAATCTGGGATATTTGTTAGGGGCATCAGTTGTTATCCATAAATCTTTTTATATTACGTTAATTTGGATCTTGCTAGTGAATCACTTTGAAGCTCTATCAGACTCCTGGATTTTAACGTCCGGTGTTTTGAGCATACACTTCCAACTGTTTAAGAAAAGTGACAATGGTTTATTTACTCGAGATAAGATTACTTAACTTGCCTTGAAAAGTCTTTTTATGAAGTTGTTTTTCATTAACATCGGCCAAACAAAGCACGTCTGGTTTAGCTGTTAACAGTTTTTTCATGATCAATTTCAGAAGAGAATATGACGATGGTATCCCAGAGCGCAACAAAACAGGGAAAAAAGTTGCCATTCGAGAGCCATCCACCTTCCGTATGCAACAGTAGGACTTGGAGATCTTCACTGATCTCTTCACACAACTGCTGGAAAGGACTATCTTGAATAGGGCGCGATTTGATAATTTCGCTATTATTATGACAGTCGACAGAGTCGTTTAAGCGCCCTCCCAAGTTCTTAGGCATTAGATGCTCCCGAGGGATCAGTGTATTGTGAACAGGAAATACATTTTTTGGATGGGCAATAAATCCTTTCTATCTTTCGACCATTGCGACAGCAACACCGGTTGCACGTGCAGCCATATTCTGTATTGGAATGAAGATCCTGTATACGAAATTGTAACTCCTCCTATCAACAATTTACGACATATTAGGCTTATACGCTTTTGACCGTCATAAACCATGGTTCCTAGTTAGGCTGACTGTTTAAAGTGTGTATGGTGTTGATATATCCACAGATTAATGGCTGGTCATTTCACGGGGCAATAAAAGCTGCAATCAGGCGGTCTCTCCGATGCCGCCTTACTTCTGGACGATGTCCAGCCCTTTGTGGCGGTATGTTGTTGACAGTTTGTCCGCACCTTGACCCTAAATGTTTGCTGAGGGCCTGAAGGTTTTACGCTAGTCCCCTTCTCTTCTCATTATTTTGCGTTCCCTACGTCGTTATGATTGTATGGTAGAGAAGCAATAGTCCAGCTGGTTAATGGGCTGCTGCTGGTATTGATGATGGTTTGACACAGCTTTGAAGTGCATAAGCCCATCCAGATGCGATGTTACTGACTGAAGTCGAGCCTTTG
This sequence comes from Dicrocoelium dendriticum, assembly GCA_944474145.2. Lineage (NCBI taxonomy): Eukaryota > Metazoa > Platyhelminthes > Trematoda > Plagiorchiida > Dicrocoeliidae > Dicrocoelium > Dicrocoelium dendriticum. The sequence continues at coordinate 54,486,574 of OX104068.1, read as the reverse complement.
GGAAGGGTTCGTTCGGCTACTTTGTCCCGAACAGATTGTGGTCTTTGAACCGCTGAACCACACACAGGGTGCTCTGCTCATCGGATGGACAGCAATTAGCAGAGTTCGCTCACAGTGAGTACACAACACCGACCCTCATCGTGTGTTTACCCATTTTGTAGCATGTATACAAGTGTACGAGTCTGAATCAGTCGCACTGAAAAACTTACGCCTATGCTGAATTTATTCTTTTGGTAGAGGTTTAACATTACAGTATGCTCTCGACATGTCAGTATTGCTTTCGAAACCAGTCTAACAGCTGAACGTTCGGGCCACCGTTTCCGACTTTAGCCGACAGAACGATTAAGACATGATGGGGAAAGGTCAAGAGGGTCTTTAACATATATCTTAATGATCATCGGCGAATACCATTTGTCCATCCAACGTCAGACACACAGGTAGCGAGTATGCGACTCTGTTGCCTGGCACACGGCCATCAACGCAGTCGTTCACACCCCTCTGTCCGGGTAAGAGGAAGCTAGAAAGAGCAACGTCTACCATTAGACAGTTGGCAATTTAGTGCGCTCTTGTATCACCTATAGGCATGCACTTTGTTCACCGAGCAACGGACTAAACAGGACGTGACTTTTGAAACACACGGTAGTTCAGAAGGACTGATAATATAAAACAAAATAGCAGTAAATGGAAATTGGGTGTTGCCCACCTGAGAACATTGCGGGTAATATACAATCTCCTTCTGCTTCGGCTACGGTCCTAGTGCTCGCACTAACCAAGGTTCACTCCGATGTGAGTTGCGGTCTACAATGAGAGTGCGCGTCGCAATCCAATCACACAAGGTGTACTCCAAATGACCTTACATTCAAAATAGGGGTAGACCGCCAGACAGATAAAATCGAAGCGGCAGCGTCTGGTGTACTGCTGTTGATGATCAGCTGCGTTCGACAAGCGATCACATTAGAGACAGATATAAGGAAGCTAGCTAGGCTCCTCGGAATAGTAGCTGCTGCAGTAAGAGCAGCAGGACCCTACCGTACCCAACAGACGGCGATCTAGCAGCCGTTTAAAATCCCTTTGTCTGCGTAATAGCAACTTTCTCCGGTAGGTGGTTCCAATCATTCACCATCCGGGTAGAAAGCGCAGCTTCGGAACAAACGCGAAGTATACTTTATTTGTACAAGTTTCACTCGTGATCCTATGTCAAGCAGTTCACGCTGAGCCGAAAGAATTGTTGTGGCTCACTCTCGATTTCTCCCCTTATGATCCGTCGGGTGTAACTTAGATGTACACGACGACGATATTCTATGGGAAACAAGTTAAGGTTCCGAAGTCGAAGAGGGCAGGTAAGGTCCAAGACAGATTACGAACCATGCCTGTGAACCTTCAAAAAAAGGTGTTTAAGGTTCCATAGAGGATGAGCATCTGAAAATCTATACTCTAGAATGGGACGAAAAACCTCCAGAATGATCTACGTAAGGCACAGGGCATCCTGTTGGCGAGTGCGGCCTTCCTCGGTGTTTATTGTGAGGTTCTAAGGTCAGGTGATACGAGTACTTCAAGATCCTTCTTGTGCGTGACATTCTTGAGAAAGCACCTACCATGGCAACGCAAACCGTGTGGATCTGGATCACCGATAAAAAGAACGGTAATTTGTCGCCGTATACAGGGAGTCTCTACTTGATGGACCAATCATGACACATTGTTTGAAGCATGTAATCGTCCTTAAGGCTAAATGATTCCGACCAAGCTTGATGTCAACTGCGTAAACTAAGCAGTCAGGCCAAATGTTGCCGGGAGATCATTGACATAGAGCTTGAAGAGTTCTCATCATAAGACAAGGTCTTAGAGAACGCTACTAGTCACAGACGCAGAGTAGGTTTGATTCACATCCACTCGAAAGGTCCTGGCTTTGATCATCAGTACACGCTATCTGAAGGTGAGAAACTCACTTCGACCATTGCGCCACAAAGTAAAAAATAAAAGATATATGAAAGAGGAAAACACTAAAATTGTAGAATAAAAAAGCAAAAGAAATATAATGCTAATGATCATACTATGCTTGGAGTGTGAAAGCATGGTGGGAGGAGAGACAAAAAACACGACACATGACAATGGGTCCGCATCAACGTCATGTCAAGCAGTGTATCCAACCAAACGCGTTCATCGTCCTCGGGACCCAAGCCTGGCGGTCGGGAAACACCAACCGACGCCACCTTCGAAATGAGGGATTTCATTCAGTCTTGCCACTCTCATCTTCTTCCATCCACACCCCGCGCACGCAAACAAGCATGTCGGGCGAGTCTGTGGCCCAGCCATCGGACGCACGTACGTGATCTAACGGTACTGAACGGTTCACACGATCCTCCTGTATCAAAAAGGCCACGCCGAACACGCTCATTTATCACACTATGTTCCCACCAGGAATAAGGTAAGTGCGAAGGCAGTGATGATCGAACGTGGCTGGCCCTTTATGTCTGTCGATCTACTAAGCCAGGTTACACAATCGCGCAGGAAGGTTGAACGGACGGCTCCGTTATGAACTTTGCCCTTCAGGATGAGAGCGATGTCGCGTCAGCGCCACAGGTGACGGAGATCGGCAAAAGCGCCTAGAGCTTTTGCTGTGTGTCGTGGTCCCATCGTCTATTCCACACGTGTTACTATAGCTGCTGACATACTTGAATTTCTTGACGACTTCTACCTGATCCCAACAAAGGGTTAGCACAGAAGCCGGATCCAGCAAAACTTGCAGAAGGACTACATCTCGAGGGTGCCAAGCAAAGCCCAAAACGATTGACAATCAGTGCTAATCTGTCTAGTACAGTTCGGCGCGTTTATCCGTCACAGGTAAGAACAATGTCAGCCGCATATTCCAAGTCAAGAAGTCGATCACCAAAAAGCAGTTCCAAACCTTCAGGCGTGTCCAGCAAATGCCGTTTCTATGATTTATTCAATGGCGAAGTTAAAGAGGAAAAGCAATGATAATCAATCTTGTCTTTCGTCCCATGAGATATTGTAAGCGGCGACAGCTTGTCATAAACCCTCACTCTGCATGAACCATGTGCGTACATAGCTCTGATAATGTTTACATATATGTTGGGTGCACCCTTTCTGAGCAGACAGTTCCAAATGTCACACCGATCCACCGAATCGAAGGCATCTTTGATGTCGAGCAACACAACGGTTCGTCGCCAATAAATATGGCGGTCTTCTAACAACTGACGTTTGTGGAGATGTGGTCAATGCACCCTCGATCTCGATGAAACCCGGCTCACTCCCTGCGTATGTCGCGTTCACGGGTGCCAGCCAGTCGATGGAGGACGACAGAAGCAATTGAGACCGGGCTGATTCCACTATAACTGTCGCATTCTGAACGTGAGCCTCTTCTGAACATTGGTACTAGAACAGAGAAGCTCCAGTATGTTCGGGCAGTCTCCGGCTCACACACATTCACTACTTAGTTTCTTAGACTGTATGAACCGTGTCCAGGTCGGCAGTGACATTTGCCACATGGACATGTTTTCTGCTGATTTCATCTGGTGGGTTTGCGGCCACTAACCCTCAGCTGTTCATCGAACACTTACTGTAATTGGATCCCACCGTCGTTTGATATACATTCAGAACATCTGGCTTCGCTAGTTGGCAAGTATTTATACGCTCAAAGGTTCGCAGCGAGTGTCCGTGCATGTGAACTCAGAGATCGGCACTTAAAAGTGTGTGGTCAGGTTCCACGCTTATGATCCGAATCAAGCTGCAGTTTCTAACACAGTCTCTTCAACTGTAACGGATCGTGATGTGATTAATTTGATTCCATGGCTCTCGGAGACTGATGTGTTCTGTGTAACACTTCTGCGGACGTTATGTCAGGAGTTGGTACTCGCGAGAAATAGTCGAACATCTTCACGTAGGTGTAACAACCTCTCACCGTTATCATTACGGGTGCCCACACCATCTCTCCCCTCCCAGATGCAGCTTATCATTGGAGTTCTCCATCTTTAGTGTTCAGATGGCCAGACAGCGATACAGTATCCCTACTACTGTTCTGACGTATTAGGTAGTTCAGTTGGCGATAGAAGTTATCTTCCACCGCGTCAGCACTGCCGTTTGTGGAAGCGTAGGCAACAACGACAAATAGGCACTCATTTTCCGCCTTCGAATCCGAAGCTTTGAACGAGCCAGCCAGTTTGACAGCGCACATTCGGCTCTTGATTGGGATCCAATCGATCATGGCAGTTGCGTTTTTTCCTTTTATTTACTACAGCCCAGTTGCTGAGGTGTTTTTCACCTCTAACTAACTTGTATACTGATTATGATGATGATGGGCAGTTGCAATCTAAGGACTCAGCAATATCCACACCTGCTTGACCGCTATTCGAAGCCGTATCTTCTCCGGATAAAAGTCATGAACAATTGGCCCAAACGTCACATGGGTGGGTTTGTAGAGCGAGCACAGAGTTCTGATCTTGCAAGTGGGTTTCCGATTAACAACAGATATCGATTACTATGGTCTCTAGTGTTCGGGGAAGTGCTGCTTTTTGGCTAATCTATAACCAAGTGAGCCCATTGAGGCATGCCAATCCTAGGAAGGATTGGTGGTTCCAAATAGAAACGGGTAACCTGACGTGGCTCGCTTGACTGAACGTGGAGTTATCGACCTGACTGGAGTGACGCCCTGCGATTGCTTGTGAGTCGAAGCTAGGGGATAAGCGGCTGTCGAAGCAAGGTAGAGGAGGGCCAAGCATTGGGTGATTGAAAATGGTGGATAAAACTAAACTTGGAACAGGACGGTATTTACGAACAACGCAAGGGAAATAAGAAAACGGAAAGGCTTGAGCAGTGGCATTCAAACCTCTATCCACCCTGCTCGATGCAGCAAATAAGGCGCCGTTACCTATCCTCTGTGACAACCAGAGCATCAATAAATTGTTTGAAGAGAAAACATTGTATTCTACTGCGAGGGCAGGATACTGTCAGGTTACCCATGCCTAGACAGGAGATCAATTAGGGATCTCAACCAAAGCCTTTAGTTCGATGACCTGACCGCAGGCAGCGGAATTTCGATCCCCGGCTACAGTGAGTCCATTTTATAGAGCGAAGAAGTGCTCTCAATTTGAAGGTGATACTGTTTGACTAGCTTCCAATCATTAAGCAATTTCGTATGAGTAGCTCTGAAGGTGCGGGAAATACCATTCAGCTTAGCTTAGTATATCACTGAGGTATGTAAAACCCTCGCGCCACTCTAAGATTCAGTTTCGTCTCTTTGCGGTGGCGATGGCAATCTGCCGTTGCTGGCAACCGGTTTATTCTGGACATCATTTCGTTCGGTTTACGTAAGATTACGCAGTGTGAAAGCCCATGCTGCTGATATACAATTTGTGATTTCAACACAATTGGAGAGTGCTAGCTCAGTGTAGTTAAGCAACTATGGTTCGGACAGCAGTGCGGTGGGTCTGTGTGCAATTACTCGCGTCGGTAAGGTGACATTAAAGTACAGTGAATCGAAGAATTTGATAGAATACAAAGTGGTTCTGTTGGGAAGCCAATATAATTATTTGCAACGAAGCTCACTGGATTCTAGAGGCTCATTCACCGTTACTAATTGTTTGGGCACATGCTTCAAGCGGGCTTCCGATAAACTAGCTTCCTTAGTCACTCATGCCGTTTGTCTTGATCACCTTATTTGTATTGTTGACCGTATGCATGTGGGACGTGCCTAATGCCGAGGTTGATGTTGCATACATCATGCTTCTTCATCGCAGTTGGGCTACACTGACTTACACATAGACTAGATGTCCTTAAGATAGATAATAAGTATTCCACTTTATTCAATTTGCTCACTTCTGTTATTCTGCTGCATATTTGGTGTCTATTTTACGTGTTTATGTTCCTTTAAATTCGGTGTCGGTTGTTTGTTGTCCCTGGTGTGACTGCGTTTGATGTGAATGTTGACAAGATGCCTACCTTTCTAACGCCCTTCACCTCCATTACTTTCTCCAGGAGACCTAATCGTTCTTGGGAAGATGAGGTTCACGTTCCTCATGGCCGTGCTAGGCTCAAGGAGTGATTCCATGCATCCAGTGTAGAGTGAGCTAAGGCCCAGCCACCACTTTGTGTACATCTGGTGCGCTTGATTACCTACATAGATAGACAGGAATGCTGCTGCTGTGCATGTTGAAGGAGTGTGGGCTGGGTCCATTGATGAAATCTGGCTCCCATCCACATGCCTCCCGGTCTTATTCCTTCGGATTTACACTGGATATGTGCGTGGATGGAGCTGTGGGTGGTGCAACACAAGCCACCCATGGTCCCTCAGTATTTACAGCATTTTATGGCCGTTCGCTATCTCGTTGACAAGCAAACCCGAAACAGAGGTAACCAACTATGTATGTGGGATGCCTACAGAGCTAATCAGTACTTCGCTCTGATTTGATGTTAGTAAGAACACAGGACAAACAGTAAAAGAACTAACGTCCTTCGCGCATTGTGCGTCCATGTGTCTGGTTTAGTGACGTCTTATGGAAATTTTTTCGTCTTTTGCTGTTAACAGCGGTGTACGACAAGGTTGTCCTATGTCTTCGTTTCTCTTTGTGACTGAAGACGTCCAGAGCTCTGGAAGGTTAACAAAATTTTGACTTGGATCAACAGGCTGCACTCGCACGCACCTTGGACACACTGGGTATTGAGGTGTGTTGTGTGTCCGAAACTAGGATCAATGACCCTAATGGGGTTGTTGAAGTAACTGCACCCGGCCTATCCTCTCGTTATGGGTTACATGGTTCGGGAGACGCCGATGCAGCACTCACCGGTCACGCTGGTGTAAGTATCATTCTAAGCTCCAAGGCTGAGCCATCTTTGGGTGATGGGACTCCGGTGAACAGCCGTTTATGTGCAGCCCGTTTGAAGACATCAGCCAAGGTTGATTCACGAAGTAGTACAAAACGTTGTTTGTTGGTGATTTCCGCGTATACTCCCACGGACTGCAGTTCAAATGCTGTCAAGGACACATTCTATCACGAACTGAACGCGCTACTACGCAGTGCGATTAATTCAGATATTATAGTACTTGCTGGGGACATGAACGCACAAGTAGGGCGTCTGAGCTCTTCAGAAGCTCCGCTGGGTGGTAATTATGGGCTTAACTCCGAACGGACTGATAACGGTGAGCGTCTGCTGCAACTGTGTGCGGAGCGCCAGTTGTTTCTTAGTAGCACTGCTTTTAGACACAGTGGGCGCCGAAGTGCCACTGGGCGTCCTCCTGTAGCTGGTCAGCGATGGACCCAAATTGACCACATAGCCATAAGTTACAGATGGCGTGGTTCCATGCTGGATTGTCGGTCTTACTGGAGTACCTGTGTCGACTCTGGTCATGCCTTGATACGTTGTCGTTTCTCCAAGAACTTTACCGGGAGGCACACTAAGCGTCCCCTCCGATTGGCAACTGAAAAATTGTTTAAGGCAAACCTATCAAGACGCACTACAAACCGAGCTGTCTTGTTCTAATGACATCGAGCTTCAGTGGAATAGGATCTCGGCCGCCATGCACGAAACAGGAGCATGTGCTTGTGGTACTATCAATCGTCACCGCACCAGTCAGTGAATATCAAAGAGGTCGGTGAACCTGTTGGAATATAGAAGAAATCTCCCGGATGGCTCTGAGCACAATGCGACCAGACGGGCTATTAGGTGCGAACTAAAGCGGAACGTACGTGCTGAAAAAGAAGCCTGGAGGACCACCCGAGCTCAAGAAATGGAGGTGGCGGGAGTAGTAGGCAATTACCGCAAGCGCTTCCAGCTAATCCGCACCACTGGTCCCAGAAAACCAGGCGTCTGTGAGACAATCAGAGACATCGCGGGGGCGCTGATACACAATAAGGAGCGCCGTATGGCTCGTTGGGCCAAACACTTTCAAGATCAGTTCAGCTAGCCCCCTGCTCCCGGACCTCTTCCTACTCAGGTGATGCAGGACGAGCCATGGACGGTTCATTTAGAGCCTCCGTCGGAGGCCGAGGTCCGAAACGCGATCACAGTCCTCAATCGTTTTCGTGCCGCTGGCCCGGATTCCCCCCCACCTGCACTATTTAAGGATGGAGGTGAGCTCCTCTGCAAAGCACTAACCTCCCTATTCGAACGCATCTGGAAGGAAGTGAGTGTTCCGGCTGATTATAGTGAATCGATTATAGTGGCAATATACAAGGGTAGTCGCGCGGACTGTTCTAACCACAGCGGTATTAACCTAACGCCAGTTGTGACAAAATTACTGGCGTCGATTCTCGTTCGTCACCTCAATGTGGAACGGGAATCTCGGATTAGGGAAGAGCAGGCCGGTTTCTGAACAGGACGTGGTTATATAGGCCATAAATGCACTTTGCGGCAGGTGTTAGAGCAGCGGTACGCATACCGAAGACAGACAATAGCTGTGTTCCACGATTTCAAGAATGCCTTCGATTCTGTCAATCGGTGCATTCTGTTCAAAATACTTGCGCGGAAATGTGTTCCCACGAAATATGTGAACATCCTTCCTGCTCTATACTCGAACACTATAGGCCGCGTCAGGGTCTACGGTGGCCTAGCCGATAGCTTTCCGATCACAAGTACGTTCGTCAGGGTTGCCCGATTGCCCCATTTTTGTACAATTTCGTCGTAGATTCTATCATGGAGTGTTCCCTTGCGGAATCTCACGATGTAGGCGTTGAAGTGCTGCCTGGTGAAAGACAACTTGATCTTGATTATGCGGACGATTTCGCCTTGCTTTTCGATGATGTTGAGGCGGCATAATCAACCCCGAATAGCCTGTCTACAGTGATCCCATTATTTAATATGCGCTTTGCACCTTCAAATTGCGAAGTGTTGCTGCAGGACCACAAGCCATTTGATGACCCCTTGACGTTCGCTAACGAGGAACTCGAGGTGGTTGATCATTGCACTTATCTTGGCAGCTGCATCAGCAATGATGGGCGCATAGAAACTGACGCCATCTCACGCATCGCAAAAGCCAGAGCTACCTTCTTTAACCTGCGGCATCTTTGGCGACAGAAGAGAGTTTCCGCTCGTCTGAAAGGCCGTGTATACAAACCCACAGTCAGGGCTGTTCTGCTCTATGGGAGTGAGACGGTCTCTTCGGTCTGAAGATCTGAGGCGCCTTCAAGTCTTTGATCATCGTTGTCTGCGAAGCATTGCTGGAATCACATGGCACTAGCGTGTCCGCAACGAGGATGTGCGAGGATGTACTAGGTAGTGATAATCATGCAAATGCCTTAGAACAATAGATAGTACTGAAGAAGTTACCTTGGATCGGGCACGTGCTACATATGCCTGGTCACCGCTTACCTAGGAGGCCCTTGTTTAGTCTGCCAGGTGTAGGGTGACGCAAAGCTCGAGGTGGACAGAAGTTGACTTAGCAGCGGGAGATAAAGTTACTGACGACAAAACTGGGTGCCGTTGGTCCGTTTCGCCTTCCTGGCAGGAGTCCACGTGACTCGTCTAGTGCTTGGCTCGAGACTTTACAGGACATGGCTCGCAACCAACATCAGTGGCACGTCTGCTGTCGTCTCCTAATGGGATTGTCTGTTTAAAGTATGTTTGGTGCTGAGTTATCTGCAAGGTAATGGCTGATTATGACGCGTGGCAGTGAAAGCCGCAAGGAAGCTGTCTCGCCGATGCCGCCTTATCTTTGCACGATAGCCAACTGTTTGTGACCGCATGTTGTCTACAAAAGGTGTAGGCGCCTTGACCCTGAATGTTCGCTTAGGGCATTAAGGTTTTCAAGTAAGTCCCCTTTCTTCTTATTCTTTATTTCATAGGTCCTCATGGTTGTATGACAGCGAAGCGTCAGTTCAAATGGCTGATGTACTGCTGTTGTTGACTGATTGATTGCTTGAAGCGTCTAAGTTTAGTACGTGCTTTGCCCCCTCCAAGTGCGAAGTTCTTCTACAGCACTGGCAAGCACCTCTTCCTCAATTCCCCATCGAAGGCACACAAGTCGAACACATAGGTAGTTTTATCTAGCTAGAAAGCTGCGTCCCTGCCGACGGCACTATTGCAGCGGAGCTATCCCTTCGAATCGCTAAAGTAGGAGCAGCGTTTGCCAAATTAAGACATTTGTGGCGCTTTCGCGACATATTACTTTCGCTAAAAGGCAGGGTTTACAAAGCTTGTGTACGCGCGACATTGCTGTACGGATGCGAATCCTTGCCGATCCGTGTGGAAGACCTGCCCACGTGCGTGGGCAATACCGAGTGTGTTATGATGAGGTTGGACACCGCGTCTTGTCTAACAGCTGCGTCAATTGAGATAGCTTGTTCACGTCCAGCGCATGCCTAACGGCAGTTTACCAGGCCGCGCCTTGCTTGCGCACGCAGGGTTAGTTTGAAAAAGCCCGCGTGGAGATCAACCGTCCAAAAGGCGACAAGGTATGAAATCGATGACATCTTGCTTGGCCATCACTGGTACAGTGCGACTCCTCGGCTTGGGACCCAAAGATGAAGTATGCCAAAGGCTCACGACGCCGGAAGCAGTGGAAGCACTGCGCGCAAGTCTGCCTGATTGGTTGGCGGCATCCAGTTTCGGATTTGCCTGTTACTGTGGCCAGCCACAGGACGCCTGCGCCTACAGATGGACCACGGGTGGCTTGCGCTGCATCACCCACAGCTCTAACTACACACCCCGTATCCAGTGTACACCCGAAGGAATAAGAGGCATGTGGATGGGAGCCACGTTTCCTCAACGGAGCCGGCCCACACTCCTTCACAGCAAACACAAGCACACTGTATTTGGGAATCAAGCGCACACAAGGCGGTGACTGGACCGTAGTCCGCTCCACACTGAGTGCATGGAACCGCTTTTCGAGCCTAACACGGCCACAAGGACTGTGCACCCCGTCCCCTCCAGCAACGACCAACTGTCTCCTGGAGCCAGTATGGACGAGGTAGTGGGTAATGGACAGGTAGGTACCTTGTCAACATGCACATCAAGCGCAAGCACATCGGGGATGTCAAACAACAGCCAATCACTTGAAATGACATTATCAAATAAAATAAATCTGTTAAAGAATACGGCTATGCAGACATAACTCTGCCCTAAATTAGCATATGAATTAAATTGGTTAGCAACGAATCCGCGATAAGCACAAAATGTCCACAAGTTACTCCAAAAATGCTACAAACCCAATAAAGTTAAGCAACAACGTATGGGAAATACAATGTACATACGAAAATAGAAGGGGAAAAACCGCGTAAGAAAGAAAATCGGACACCAATGGAATTCGTGAGACATGATAAGATCGCTCACCTGCCTGCGCTCTTCAGCCAGGTCAAGCTTATTTCCTATTACCAAAATCGTAACGTTCGGGAGAGCGAGGTTTCGAACGGTGGATATCCAAGCACAAACCGCGTTCTAAGAATCGTGATCGTTAATATCGTATACTAGTAAAGCACCGGCGGCCCCTCTGTAGTAGGAACGAGTAACGCACTGGGACCCAAAGATGAAATATGAAATATGAAATAAGGCTCACGACGCTGGAAGCAATGACATAAAACCGGTCGCAGTGGAAGCAGTGCGCGCAAGTCTGCCTGATTACACGATTAGGAAAACATTAACTCTTAAAAACCGCAAAAAAAAACAAAATGGTGTGCGTAAAACTACGAAAAATGTTCCATTTTGTCATCAGTTATCAAATTCCTTTACTTTTTATACGCTTTAGTATTCACTATTCAAAATTTCATGGTTTTGAATGGTTCGATGTTTATTTTATAGACGGTTGCCAAGACATATGTAGGCGGTTTTGAGTGCAACCGGGTCATTTGGGTACAGTTAAAATGTTCTGGTATAAGTACGGATCCTTGTGAAACCCCACGAGTCAATGGCACAGGAGCGGACGTGCTTTAAACTTTACGTGTAGGCTGTGGTCTCTTAAGAAGTCCGCAACGCAGGAGGAGTTTGCCCGTCATACCGATCTTCTGTAGTTTGAGCAGCAGTCGTTGGTGAGGGACTTTGTTGAAGTCGATGAAGACTACGCCTATATGTTTTTGCGCATCTACGGCCTGTGCCAAAATTTCTCTGACGACTAGCAAGTTAGAGACGCAAGAACGTGCTTTCCTGAATGGGATGGGGGAATTACGTCGTAGTTCTCAGTGTAGCTGGAGCGCGCGTTTGTGGGTTAGTTCCATGGTCCTGCAGACGACTGATGTCAAGCAGATTGGGCGATAGTTCGCCGGATGTTGGTGGTCTCGGTCCTAGTATTTGGGCATTACTAGGCCTTCTATAAAGTCAAAGGGTAAACGGCCATCTTCAAGAGAATGGCAAGATAGTTGGCAGATGGGATCAGCAATGTATCCGGGTATAGTCTTAAGTAATACGGGATGCAGCTCATCTAGGCCAAGAGGGGAGTTTAGATCCGGTTCGAGAGAAAGCTCCATCATCACCTCTGGGTCAATTTCGATTTGATCGAGAGTGGGACAGCGTACAGGTAGAAAGTTTCTGTGTACAGGGGGCTCCAATGGGCAAACCGAAGAATACTGCAAAGCTAATGTGTTGGCTTTTCCTCGTCATCGTGAAGCACAGTGCCTTCCTCGGAAAGTAGCGTAGGGATCACACTACCCACCCTGACCTATCCTTTCAGGTATGAGAAGAGTTTCTTGGAACAGGTCAGAGATTCCGTGACCAGGCTGTGTTCGTACTAAAATCGCTAGTTGCGCTTTGTCAAGGTGTAAAGGTTCCTTACAGCATCGTACTCTGAGTAGCTTGATACTAATCGTGTAATCTTGAAGTGGTCCCAGAGTTTCCGCAAGATTTGGCTTCTCTATCAATCTAAGGGGCCTTTGAAGTAACGCTGGCTTTGCAGTTTGGGCCGATTTGTTCGAAAACCAGCATCATCTTGGATCGTATTAGTTACCATGCATCGTCGAGATCCAAAAAGTGCGGAATATTAAAATCAATGGTGTTTATCGCCGCTTTAAATCTGGACTGGTCAGCTCGCCAGAAGTCGCGACGTGTTCCCCCGGCCGGTGGCCGAGTGGTTGGCACGTTTGCTTTCCAACCATAAGGTCACCGGTTCGAATCCGCGTAGGGGTGGGCGTCCTCGCGGTATACTCAGCCCGCGCGCGACTGGTGGTGGTCTCGCGGCAGCGAAGCGCCGTTACGGCGTATAAGCTGACACACTTTTTTCTTAACCAGCGGATAGACGAACGTTAGATCGGAGACGTCAGATAGTGCCGGAGTAAACACCGGGTCTAGAATGTGAGATGCTTGGTTTTGGAGCATCCGAGTTGGTGTTAGGACATGCTGCGTCAGGTTACATTCGAGGACGGTGTTTTGTAGATGAGCTTCAAAGGACTCCGTGGAGAAGTCACTACGAAGAAGGTCTCGGTTGATGCCGGTTGCATTGAAATCTCTCATAAGCAGACAGTTCGTACTCTTCGCATTACTTCGCAACGAGTGCAGGAGGTAGGAGCCAGATGTTAAACGGGGTTTGTAGAGTACGCCGACCGTCAGTGACTGGATGCTATTCTGAATTCGACACGTGTACTTCAGGCGTAGCATTTCCGTCGCAGACAGTTTTGAGAACGTTAGCTTTAAAGTAGGATTTTGAGTAGGGGATTACTCCACCTACAGACCTCTGACTGGAGCCACCAGATTGAGAGTTGATACGCCGGAACTTGAACGTCTGAGTCCGACACCTCTGATGAGAACCAGGTCTCTGTGAGCGCCAGTAAATGCGGTCGCTGTTCTGAAACAAGAAGTTGAATCTCATTTAGCTTGTTTCTGAGACTGCGCACCTTCGCAAGTATCACATGTAGTCCAGAATTCACGCCTGGGGTCTGGGGAGAAGTATTGGCCACAATCGAGTTCCAGGAGTTTTCTGCACTACACAAAAAGCTACAATGAAGAGGTCACTTTCACCGTTCGCTCGATGAGTTCGCAGCTTAGTAACAGCCTGTCACATTTTGACGCAGTCCTCTGGGAAGAGGTATTTGAGAACATAAAACTTTTCCCCTTTGAGGCGTGAAGCTCGTCTCCGGATGCGCCGGCATTCTTCCTTGTGACAACAGACGATTTTCAGTGGGCACAGTTTAAACGGGTCATCTGTTCGTATAGCAAGGCTAAAAGCGGAGATGATGTTAATCCCCTGCTTGCCCACATCGAACGGTTTTTGTACCATTCTCTTGAGGCAGGCTTGGTCATCGAGTATCCTCTCGGCAGCGGTGTCATTGGTAGATTCGGGAACGTTAGGTATACTTAGACAGCGGTCGCGGAGCGGAGTACTGTTTCAACCCGGAGAGACTGTGGACTGTGTGCAAATCCATTACTGTCTCAAGTACGAACTTCATAACCGCGTTTGTTGCGTTAGACTTCATCTTGGGCTTTGAAGCCAGCTTCCGTGGGAGCTTGTCTGCAGCTGGACTCAATTTGGTTGTAGTTGGAGCGTTGGCGCCCGCCATGGGAGCATAAGCCTTGGACTTGTTTTCCGGTGTACACTTCAACACACTGCGAATTAGTGATTCTGCTGAGGGGGCGGAGGCAGTGCGGCATCGGTTTGGTCTGCGTGTTGCAGATCCAGATGTTAGTAGGGCCATCAATAAGGGGTGACTTAACTGTATGCAGTGATGGACAGCCAGCCGTCTTATTTGGACATGTTTTTGGTCAATAACAGAGACAAAAAGTTGGTATGAAAATAAATTGCGTAGTCTGTCCATATAAACTGTCAGAAAAGATTGCATGTCTTTAGCACCGTTCTTTGCCTAAAAGCCGTTACTTTTAAGGAAAACGTAATTTCAGTCCGCGTGAGTGACCATTAGGGCTGCGTCAAGTGCGTAGGTGGCTGGAACTTAAAAAAAATTGTCGTGTTCAAGTTCAGGAGGGACTGGAACGGTAGGATGAATCCCGTATTGCTACTTGAGTGAGTCCTTCATACAGGAGTTGATGGGGGTGTTCCGGTTTGTTGATGGAACTAAAACGAAAACATTCCGGCCCAGCAATTTAATGCTTAAGTTCCTTTGATTAGCAGTCCCTGCTATGCCAATTACGTGAAGTAAGTGGAAGAAAGATCGAAGGGAAATGGCAAAGGAAGTCAGTTGAAAGTAGAGGATAACACTAATTGTGGGGGAAAGTAGAGAAACTTGAATCAAAGTAGAAGATTGGAGTTAGGAAAAAATACAAGTTTCGTGTGGTCACCCAAGAGCATTTAGTTGACGCTCAAATCCCTTAACCATAGCTTCCTTGATAACATTTTCTGTAAGCGAGTTCTAGCGCCCGGTGATTCGAGGCGATAACCGTGTCTCCGGTCTAACTCGATCGGACCGCGGTTTGTCCAGCTTCATAAAATGCCCGCGGAGACCAGATTATCTAGCAGGACTAAATAGCCAGGACAAATCAGGCCAAGCTTCCCAGTCAAAATATGGTAGGTTAGGATTAGGTCCCATATAATCCTTCGAGACTGCATTGACTGCCTTCCCAAACAAAGTAGGCGTTGGGGTGCATTTGTCCTTGTAACCATCAATCCAACCTAGTACCGATAAGCAACACCCTTTCTAGTACCATTTCGTCTCGAACAAGGTATGGTGTACAGGCCTGGACGTAATATTCTAAGTGGGGTAGCATTAACGCTGAGAAGAGCTTCACAAAGATAAACTATTAGGGTCCCGAAAGAACGACGGAGAAACCACAACCTCCGGAACTCTTTACTAGCCGCTTTCTTTCAGTTGTCTCCAGAGTGTAGAGTGGAACAGTGGACGACACCTAGA
The DNA here is from genome assembly GCA_944474145.2 of Dicrocoelium dendriticum. Lineage (NCBI taxonomy): Eukaryota > Metazoa > Platyhelminthes > Trematoda > Plagiorchiida > Dicrocoeliidae > Dicrocoelium > Dicrocoelium dendriticum. The sequence continues at coordinate 54,470,843 of OX104068.1, read as the reverse complement.
TCAACTTGGTAAGTCACGAGAGGAAGTTCCCTTCCATCAATCACGGACGGTCCGATACGCAGCATTGAACATTTGATCCGGTTTACGGGCAGCAATCACAAGACAGATTATTCCCGGAGTCTATACAGAACCCGTTGGAGAGCCGCAGGAGTTCCAGGGATATCAACAATATTCCAGCTCTTTAGGTCATCAACAAAGAAGAGCGACGGTATCACAAGCGCCCCAGGCAATTCATTCATGTAGACTGCGAACAGCAGCGGATATAGGACAGAGGGTAGTGGAACGCCGCAAAGGACAGTTTGTCGAAAAGAAAGACTGTTTCCCCACATGAATACACTGTTCCCGTCCATCCAGAAAAGCTAATACCCACTGAAGGGCGCGACCAGATATTCAATAGGACCTCAACTTTAGTGAGACTCGCGCAATGAGGCTGGACCCCATCGCAATGAGGCTGGACTCCATCGCAATGAGGCTGGACCTTACCGTGGTGCGATGGTTTGTGTGCCTCAGTGATCCATTGAGCTATACTGGGTGGTGCATTTTTGCACCTTCAGAGCCACTCATACCAGCTTGGTAGGTGGTTAGAGGCCAGACAAACTCAGCCTCCTGGTCCTCTAGGTTGGGGGTTGGAATGATGGTGGCTCCTTTTTCCTTAAAACGGACTCCTTGTAGCCCAACGCCAAACCCGCTGCCTTGCGGTCAGGTTTTTGAACCAAAGGCTTTGGTTGAGAACCCTAATCGCTCTCCTGTCTAGGCCTGGGCAAACTGACAGTATCCTGCCCACGCAATACAATGAATCACACTTCAAACAAATTGCTGATGCTCTGGCCACAGCAGAGGATAATCAACGGCGCCCTATCTGCTGCATCGGGCAGGGTGGATAGGGGTTTGGATGCTACTGCTCAATCCTTCCCGTCTTCTTATTCCTCTTCTTGCGCTTTTTCGCCCTTATCGTTCCGTTCCAGCTTCACTTTTATCCTCCCTGTTTTCAACCCCCCAATTCTCGGCCCTCTCCTACCTTGCTTCAATAGTCGCTTGTCTTTTAGTTTCAACTCACAGGTGAACGCGGAGCGTCACTCCTCTCCTGTCAACAGGCCCATGTCCAAGCAAGCAGCCCATTCCAGTTCATCGGCTTCCATTTGGAGCCCTCGATCCTCATTCAGATTGGCATGCCTCAATGTTCGCACATTGCTTTAGATCTGTCAACAGGCAGCACTTGCCCGAACATTAGAGACCCTATCGATCGATATCTGCTGCTTATCGGAGACCCGCTTGCAAGACTCGAACTCCGTATTTTGCGATCCCCTTGAGATGAGAGTAACAGTACTTTCTCATTGCGTCTATCCGGTGACGATGCAGCTTCGAGCACCGGCCAAACCGGTGTTGGTATTGCCCTGAGTCACGGGCTGAAGCTACTCTGGTTGATTGGATTCCAATCAGTAGCCGGATGTGTGTGGTCCGATTGGCTGGCTCGTTCAAAGCTTCAAATTCACGTTAACTAACAGGTGTCTATTCGTTATCGCTGCCTATGCACCCACAAACTGTAGCGATGACTCGGTAAAAGACGACTTCTATCGGCAACTGAACGAGCTCCTTAGCCACAGAAGCAGCACGAACACTGTAGTGCCGGCTGGGGATCTGAACGCTCAAGTTGGAAAATTATTCACAGATAAGCTACATATGGGCGGCCAACATGGTATAGGCTCCCGTAATGATAACGGTGAGCGATTACTTCATTTGTGTGAGGATGCTCGCTTATTTCTTGCGAGCACTAATTTCAGACACAGCACCCGCCGGAGGATGACTTGGCGCCCACCAGCCTCGAACCAGCCTTGGACGCAGATCGATCACATTGCGATAAGTTACCGCTGGAAAGGCTGCATCCAGAATTGTCGCTCGATTTGAAATACATGTATGGACACCGATCATGCACTTGTATGTGCTGACATGCGGATGCGCTTTGGCGGACGCCCACGACGACGCTGTGAGTGCATTGACACCAGCCAACTGACAAAGCCAGCTGTTCTGAATGCGTATCGAAGTACGCTGACATGCGAGTTGAGTAATCGCTCACTGGATGCAATTGAAGCTCACTGGTCTCATATTCACCAGACCTTACTAGCAGCAGGAAAATCCTCATGTGGTATGTCTAATCGCCAACATGGACATTGGGTCTCTTCACGTTCTCTGGAACTTATCGATGCTCGCCGGCATATTCCGGATGGAAGCGAACACAATGAAACTCGCAAAGAGCTCCGGGCAAAACTCCGCACTAGCCTGAAGAGCGATCGCAAATCCTGGTGGTCTAATCGTGCAACAGATATGGAAATGGCAGCTGCCCTTGGTAACCATCGTAAGTTATTCTGTCTGATACGGGAAACGGACAGCAGGAGACCTGGTGTTAGTGAAACTATAGGTGACGAGAGTGGACAGCCTATCCACAACTTATCAAAACGCTTAGAGCGTTGGGCTGAGCAATTTAAAAGGCAATTTAATCGGTCGGAGTGGTTAGATTTCTCGCCGGCCCCTGATCGCCCCACTCCCTGGGCTGTCCCTTTGGATCCACCCTCGCGCTCAGAAGTCGAACGTAAGATCGAACTGTTGAAGTTAAATAAAGTCGCGGGACCAGGTGATCTTCCTCCAGCCCTCTTCAAATTCGGGGGACCTGCTCTTATGGATGATTTACACGAGTTACTAGTCAAACTGTGGGAGCATGAAACTGTCCCAACCGATTGGAGCCGCTTCGTCATAGTCCCAATTTTCAAAGGAGGCTCATGATCGGAATGCGGCAGCCATAGAGGAATCAGTCTGAACTCCATCGCCTCCAAAATGCTTGCTTCTGTCATCCTTCACAGACTGACTGGCACTCGTGAAAGCTAGATTCGTGAGGATCAAGCTGAATTTCGTCGAGGTCGTGGCTGCATTGACCACATCTTCACCTTGCGTCAGTTGTTGGAGCACCGTCACATATATTGGCGGCCCACCATTGTCGTGTTCCTCGATATCAAAAGTGCATTCGATTCGGTGGATAGACATGCACTTTGGGACTGTCTACTCAGGAAAGGTGTACCTGAGAAATATGTGAATATTATCCGAGCATTATATGCGCGTAGCTCGAGCAGAGTGAGGGCTTACGGCAAGTTGTCGTCGCCCTTTAATATCTCCAGCGGCGTAAGACAAGGATGCCCGCTGTTACCTTTCCTCTTCAAATTCGCTGTTGATGAAGTCATGGAAATCGCGTTCACAGGACACGACTTAGAAGGTGTGGAGCTACTCCCAGGAGAACGACTTCTTGACTTAGAGTATGCTGATGATATTGCCTTAATCTGTGACAGCTCACAAATGTGCCAAGCAGCACTTGACAGATTAGCACTAGCTGTCCGTCACTTCAGGCTTTGCTTCGCACCCTCGAAGTGCAAAGCGTTCCTCCAAAATTGGTCTCGACCGCCCCCTACGCTGACCGTTGGTTGGGATCAGCTAGAGGTAGTCCAAAAATTCAACTACCTGGGCAGTTGGATCTGCGCCCGTGGGATTGAAGATGAGATCACGAACCGTATAGCAAAAGCTTGAGGCGCTTTTGCTAATCTTCGCCACTTATGGCGCCGGCGCGACATCACTCTTGTCCTGAAGAGTAGAGTGTACAATGCAGCGGTACGTTCGATTCTACTGTACGGTTGTGAAACCTGGCCGCCTAAAGCAGCGGACCTCAAGAGGCTAGTTACGTTCGGACACCGGTGCCTTCGTAATTTAGCTCACATCTGGTGGGAACATCGCGTGAGCAAGCAGCGTGTTCGACGCCTTGTTTATAGCACAGAAAAAGGAAATGAAGCGCTCAGCACCGTCATTTCACGCGCCAGGCTCTGATGGCTCGGCCACGTGTTACGCATGCCAGCCCACCGACTCCCGCGACGTGCGTTGTTTGCGCGCCGTGGGTGCGGATGGACGAAGAAGAGGGGTGGCCAAACGATGACTTGGTTCACAGGAATGAAGGCCCTCACTTTTGAGCTGGCCTTGGTTGGAACGTCTCGGCTCCCTGGTTGGGGTCCGAAAGACGATGAACATGTTTGGTTGGACACACTTGCTGATATGGCTAGGAGCCGAGCTTAGTGGCGTTCGTGCTGTGAGTTTCTTTGTCCCACCCCATCCCTCTTAGCCTCCCACTCCAACCACGATCTCATTATTTAACCTTATATAATTTTGCATAGTAATTTTTTTGATGCACAGTAGCCGGCTGGTAGCTTACCGGAACGATGCCCATCCGTTACCGGTAGCTTAGCCGGCTTGTACCAGTTGCTTTTCTTCTTTTTCCTATGTATTGCGGCACAGTAGCTGAGGTGTTCCCCACCTCTAGCTAACGTGTATGATGATGATGACCACGCTAGTCAAGCTAACAGTCCTGTAATTAGTCGGTAGGTCTTTATCACTGCATTTGAAAATCGGGCAAATAGTCTCCTTCCATTCGGGAGGTAAAACACAGCTGTTGAGCGACTTCTGAAACAAACAAGTCAGAAATCTACTGAGTTCCACTGCTAATTCGTGCAGCAATTTTGGATGAACAGAATCTGGCCTGGAAGCCTTAATTGGGTTCACCTCTCTCAGCAACCGGGAAAGTTAAGACTTAGTTACAGTAATTTCATCTAGACAAAAGTCCTCCGAGACTCTTGAAACAAGTTCTTCGCATGGCGTATCTGTTTCGCGGACAAAGACGCTTAAGTAACGCTCACCAAGCTCCCATGTCTTGTCGTAGTCGCTATAGGTATGGGTCCTATCCGCTAGAAGCAACGATGGTATGGGCGAGTTTGCACCACAGCGTCGTTTAACGTAGGGGAGAATTTTCTTGAAATTTGTCGAGGCAGTATCAGCAAAGCCCTCTTCATTCTGAAGCCGGATTAATCTAAGCTTCAGGTTGCACATATTGCGAACTAAACCATGCCTGTCAAATGTCCTGTGTTCAAGTTCAAGTGGGACTAGAACGATATGAGTATTCCGTGAGTGTACCTTCTTCAGCGGTTCGTTGAACCAGGAGTTGGTAGACTTTGAACTACTGAGGTACTTAACACGAAGACCGAGTCACACAATGTCCAACTAATCAATGCCAACGTGTCCTGCCATAGCAGTCACGGATGGGCCGGCTACGTGAAGTAAGAGAGAAAAAGGTGAACTCAGAAGCAAGAACAGAAGGTGGAAAGAGCAAAGCAAGTAGAATGCTAAGATATTTGAGAAACTAAAAGAACTGCAGTAAAAAAGTGAGTCCGTTAGGAAAAAGGAAAGACTTGGTGTTGCCACCCAAGAGCATCGAGCTGGCGAGGAAAACCCTTAACCGTAGGTTCCCTAACCACATGATATGGAAGCGAATTCTAGCGATCTATAACTCGGTGCGACAGGAGTAGTAGGCAATTACCGCAAGCGCTTCCAGCTAATCCGCACCACTGGTCCCAGAAAACCAGGCGTCTGTGAGACAATCAGAGACATCGCGGGGGCGCTGATACACAATAAGGAGCGCCGTATGGCTCGTTGGGCCAAACACTTTCAAGATCAGTTCAGCTAGCCCCCTGCTCCCGGACCTCTTCCTACTCAGGTGATGCAGGACGAGCCATGGACGGTTCATTTAGAGCCTCCGTCGGAGGCCGAGGTCCGAAACGCGATCACAGTCCTCAATCGTTTTCGTGCCGCTGGCCCGGATTCCCCCCCACCTGCACTATTTAAGGATGGAGGTGAGCTCCTCTGCAAAGCACTAACCTCCCTATTCGAACGCATCTGGAAGGAAGTGAGTGTTCCGGCTGATTATAATGAATCGATTATAGTGGCAATATACAAGGGCAGTCGCGCTGACTGTTCTAACCACAGCGGTATTAACCTAACGCCAGTTGTGACAAAATTACTGGCGTCGATTCTCGTTCGTCACCTCAATATGGAACGGGAATCTCGGATTAGGGAAGAGCAGGCCGGTTTCCGAACAGGACGTGGTTATATAGGCCATAAATGCACTTTGCGGCAGGTGTTAGAGCAGCGGTACGCATACTGCAGACAGACAGTAGCTGTGTTCCCCGATTCCAAGAGTGCCTTCGATTCAAACGATCAATCGATTCTGCTCGAAATACTTTCACGAAAGGTGTTCCTACGAAATATGTGAACATCCTTCCTGCTCTATACTCGAACACTATAGGCCGCGTCAGGGTCTACGGTGGCCTATCCGATAGCTTTCCGATCACAAGTACGTTCGTCAGGGTTGCCCGATTGCCCCATTTTTGTACAATTTCGTCGTAGATTCTATCATGGAGTGTTCCCTTGCGGAATCTCACGATGTAGGCGTTGAAGTGCTGCCTGGTGAAAGACAACTTGATCTTGATTATGCGGACGATTTCGCCTTGCTTTTCGATGATGTTGAGGCGGCATAATCAACCCCGAATAGCCTGTCTACAGTGATCCCATTATTTAATATGCGCTTTGCACCTTCAAATTGCGAAGTGTTGCTGCAGGACCACAAGCCATTTGATGACCCCTTGACGTTCGCTAACGAGGAACTCGAGGTGGTTGATCATTTCACTTATCTTGGCAGTTGCATCAGCAATGATGGGCGCATAGAAACTGACGCCATCTCACGCATCGTAAAAGCCAGAGCTACCTTCTTTAACCTGCGGCATCTTTGGCGACAGAAGAGAGTTCGCTTGTCTGAATGGCCGGGTATACAAGGCCACGGTGAGCACCGTTTTCCTCTATGGGAGTGAGACGGTCTCTTCGGTCTGAAGATCTGAGGCGCCTTCAAGTCTTTGATCATCGTTGTCTGCGAAGCATTGCTGGAATCACATGGCACTAGCGTGTCCGCAACGAGGATGTGCGCAGGAGAGTACTAGGTGGTGATAATCAGGCTAACTCCCTAGAAAAACAGATAGTACTGAAGAAGTTGCCTTGGATCGGGCACGTGCTACGTATGCCTGGTCACCGCTTACCTAGGAGGCCCTTGTTTAGTCTGCCAGGTGTAGGGTGACGCAAAGCTCGAGGTGGACAGAAGTTGACTTAGCAGCGGGAGATAAAGTTACTGACGACAAAACTGGGTGCCATTGGTTTGTCTCGCCTTCCTGGCAGGAGTCCACGTGACTCGTCTAGTGCTTGGCTCGAGACTTTACAGGACATGGCTCGCAACCAACACCAGTGGCACGTCTGCTGTCGTCTCTTAATCGGATTGCCTGTGTAAAGTGTGTTTTGTGCTGAGTTATCTGCGGGGTAATGGCTGATTATGACGCGTGGCAGTGAAAGCCGCAAGGAAGCTGTCTCGCCGATGCCAGCTGTTTGTGACCGCATGTTGTCTACACAAGGTGTAGGCGCCTTGACCCTGAATGTTTGCTGAGGGCATTAAGGTTTTCAGGTAGGTCCCGCTTCCCTCCCTCATTTTATTCTTTATTTCATAGGTCCTCATGTTTGTGTGGCAGCAAAGCATAAGTTCAAATGGCTGATGTACTGCTGTTGATGATGATGGTGCGACAGACGAGTTCCCGTCCTAATCCTATCAGACCGTATTTTATGCCGTTTCAGTGGGTGACCGCGGTGATTAGGTAACGTAGCGGGACAAAATAGCCCAGACAAGTCCGGGCCGATCTAACTCGTCAAATTACGATACGTGCGAATTAGGCCCCCTCATGTCCTTCTGTAGTGCATGGAGACCATCCCCAAACTACGCAAGCGTTCAGAATACGCCTGCCCCGTAGACCCTTCAATAACCGTGTGCCTACTCGTAACACCTTCTGCAAGTTCATTTTGTCTCAGATAAGACAAGCCGGTACACAATATTCCAGGTGGGGTCGAACGAATGCCCAGCATAGCTTAACAAACAAATTGGACATTAGGACTTCGAAAGAGGGACGGCAAAGCCACATCACACGAAACCTCCGACAAGTAGGCCTACCCAATTGTCGCCAGAATGAAGTGCTCATGAGTGAAAACAAGGATTTCACCACCGCCGACATCATATCGGGTGGGAGAATTAGCAACACCGATTCGAAGAACAGAGCACTTGACCATTTAGATGTGCATTAACCAGAATGTAGACCATTCCCAGAGTCTATCCAAGGCACCCTGGATTGCCTCAAGACCCGCGGGAAATCCACAATATTCCAGAGCTTGGGGTCCTCAGCAAACATTAGTGCTGACACTCTTAGCCCCCCCGGCAAGTCGTTTACATAGATCTCGAACAACAACGGCCCCAATACTGAGTCCTGCGGGACGCCACTAAGGACAGCTTGCCTGAGCGAAAGGCTACGCCCCCACCCGTACGCACTTTTCCCTCCCCTCAAGGAAAGCCAACACCCATTTCAAGGCGCGACCAAATAGACCGTAAGAGCACAACCCCAGTGAGAGTCGAAGATGAAGAACAATATCAAAATCTATCGAAAAGTCCACGCATAGCACGTTCACAGCGTGGCCACGGTCTACCCCTTCGGCCCAACTTTCACGAGCCATAAGTCGATTAGTCTTACACGAAAAGCCCTTGCGGAATCCATGTTGCGCAAACAGGTTAAATCTCTTCAGCTTGTTCTCCACTGAATCCCTTAACAGTTTTTCAAACAACTTGACCACCACACTTGTTCAATTGGCAGGCCGGTAGTTCGCGGGCAGATCGTTGTCACCTCCCTTATAAATCAGACAGATGATTGCCTTCCTCGACGCCAAAGAAAGAAAACAAATGTGCACAGATATTGAAAACCAGCATGTAAGATGACCGCTCAGCTCATTGGCCAAATCATGCAACAGCTTCAGATGAATTGAATCAGGACCGGAAGCATTGGACAGAATAATGCCTTTTAGTAGCACGAAGAGTTGTGTCTCCGTTATGTTGAGCGCAGCTAAGCAAACATCCTCTGGAATAATTGCAACCATTTCAGACTGTGGTAAAGAGATCTCCCGAGCAAACACCACACTATACTGATCACTAATTATGTAAGCCATGTCAGTTTGCGCTCGGGTCCCGTCTGCTCGCAATAACGCTGGGATAGGGAGCTTTGCTCGGCTGCGTCTTTTAACGTAAGGAAAAACCTTGGGATTAGCTGCGGCTGAGTCCGCTAAGCCCTGCTCGTACTGAAGACGAGCAGTCTTGAGATGTTGCTTGCATGTATTTCTAATCTCTCGATAACTATCATAGGTACTGGCTAATGGAGCTGTTTCGTATTTCCTCAGCATCTAGACCGTTTCTTAAGTAGGTGCTTGCCTGTGGTATCTATCCATGGAGGCTGTGCCCGTAATCCTCTTTTCCTCACGAATGGAATATAGGGAGTGGAAATCTCCGTAAGTTACGCCTTAAACCTTTCCCAGGCTAATTGGGCAAAGTCGGCCATTGAGCACTCACAGTTCAGAACTGAAATCTTAGCTCGCATTGTACTAAGGCCCATCCGCCAAGTAGTCGAAATTAATTGGGTTGGTGCCTTGAAATGTACACTAATGATATGCAGGCGATCACTGGATCCTAGAGGTGCACAGTACGAAATGTCACTCATGAAGTCGAGGGATTTGAGAAAACCAAATCAAAGTAGACAGTATTTGGTTGTCCGTATATCTAGTGAAGAAGTCCACGAACTGGTATAAACCCTGTCCACACAAGTGGACGGTTAACAGTCCCATGTGGACGTCTGTTTGGTCACCCGTAAAAGAATGACTAAATGTGAGGGAAACTGTACAACCAGTTTTGCCATACAATTGGTAACAAGAAATGGTATTCAATAAATGATACACGCTTGACTATCCCCATACGGAACGTTTGTTTAACGGTACCCGAAAATCATATATCGGACATTTTCTCATCATCGCTATCGCGGTGAAAGTTTGTAGCTATGCCTCGCCGAACTCGAAGACCTTATATTGGTGGCTCCCGGTCTAATATCTATGGACCCATGAAACATGCTTACGGTAACGTAATGCATAACAATGCTACCGTCGGTATGCACACGTTTTTCTGGTTAAATTATTTGCAGATGTTTCCCCAATCAGGTCCCGAATGGTCGTGTGCCCATAGCTTTCCAGAGGTTTTGAAACAGTTGTTGGTACTTTCACAGCCATTAATGGATTCCGTGGAAGTTGTTCGTTCTGGTTCATATAGTTTACAGGCGCAATGTTGGGACTCGATTATTGGTAAGTGAACTTTCCCAAGGCGTAACATGCTCAAGGAAGTACCTGCCGATTTAGCACCTGTGATACCAATGCCGCAGTTGCCAAGCGTTACTGAAAGCTGCCACAGTGTCGCGATTGAGGTATATTTACTAGCTAGAAAGATAAACCTGAGGCATCAGCGCCTTCATGCGTTGCACCCTGCATTGCCGTGCGATTCGCGCACATTGCTCGGTACCCTACGTGGATGCCCTGTTAACGTTTCTAAGGGTGGCGATTACGTGCTCGTTAGACTGATTACAGGAACAAGTCTAGTGTCATGTCGAATTTGCGGCTGCAGCTGCAGAGATGGACTAACCGTTTCGCAGATTTCGTGAGAAATTCTGGCCTGTCTTAGCTAGACTCACGTATCCGCGTTCCTCCATTTTCATTGTCCGACTGTACTACAGCTTGTTGAAACCTGCAGGTGTACATGAGCTTCTACCACAAACCATTGCTGATCTGATAGATGTCATGTATCCAGGAAACCTAATATCTCCAGAACCTCCTTTGGTGACCCGTACCTTGAAGTGTGTGATTGCGGACGCTACTGCTCGTGTACACATACGACAAGTCAAGCAGTATTCCGGTTTCTACGCATGCAAGAAATGTACTGTTACTGGTTAATATCCAAATTCATTAACCTTTCAATAACTTTCTATAGATGTGCATGTAGGTAGCCAAATGGCTTTCCCACTACACATGGGTACTTAACCAAAGATACGAAACCTAAACTAAGTACGTGGTACGAAAGATAAACTAAAAACGGAACCAATAAACTTAGACACAACGTACTGGAAGGGCAGGAAAATAAAACGAATTATGCTGTAACCGTGGCCCTATGAGGCAAATTAAATACAGTACACGACTTACGAATAGGTTTTGCAATCGAAATGCGTGGGCAGAAACTGCAAAGCCTGTGTCACAGCAACAGAATAGTATGGATGACCTTGAAACCTCAAGTTCAAGTTCAAGTTCAATTGGGACCGGAACAGTAGGAAAATCCCACGAATGTTCCACCTTCGAAAACACCGTTGATCCAACAGGGAAACCGATGCCTTGATGTGCCAAAGGAGAGCCAAGTCAACACACACGATTCATATGGTCAACCAAACCATGCCCACGTGCCCTGCACTAGCAGTCCCCGCTGTGCCAGCCACGTGAAGAATAAAAGAAAACAGTAGTGTCAGTAAAGAAAAGAAAACAGAGAAGACAAGCTAATCGAATATCGTAGGCAATATTAAGATGTAAGTTAAAATGAGTTAAAGAAGCGTAAGCCGTAATAGACGAAGAAAAGTTTAAGACACGTAGGGGAAGACTTCAAACTGCAGACCGAGCGCGTCAAGTCGATGCTCGAACTCTTTCAACGCCGGTGCCATCACGACGTCTGCAGGCAATGTGTTCCAATAAGCTATAACCCTACGCGATAATCTAAAAGTTGCCAAAACCCGGTCAGACCGGGGGTTTGTGCAACTTTAATGGGTGGCCACGAAGGGTTGGTATTCGAGTTGGGCGAAACAGTCCAGTCAAATCAGGACCAAACTGACCCATCAATATACGATATGTAAGGACCAAGTCGCCCCGAAAGCCGTCTGTAATACATGGAAAACATATCCAGCTTACGTAGCCTCTCCGGGTACGTCAGCTTCTTTCGTCCCGGACCGCAGGACTCGTTCAACTGCCATCTTATCACGAACCAGGCATGGAGGACAAGCCTGGACGCAGTATTCCAAGTGCGGCCTTACAAAAGCCGAAAATAGTCTACCGAACATGTCGGTGACCATGATCCCGAATGACCTGCGGATCATCCACAACATGTTGAAGCCTTTACAAGCGGTTGTCTTCCAGTGTTCACTGGACTTGAAGTCAGATGACAGCAAAACACCGAGGTCAGCTTGGAGTTGAACTCGCGGTACCTCGTTGCCGCTAAGCAAATAACGCGTCGGCTCGTCATTCGGACCAACGCGTAGAACAGAACATTTCCCTAAATTAACTGGCAACTGCCACAAAATCGACCAGTCCCAAAGTCTATCCAGAGCCTCCTGTAGTGTCAGTGGACCAATCGGCTCGTCTATCGTGAACCAGAGTTTTAAGTCATCCGCAAACATTAGGGATGGCACACCTAATTCCTCAGGTAGGTCATTAACGTATAAAGTGAAGAGAAGGGGGCCAAGAACCGAACCTTGCGGCACGCCACTGAGAACACATTGGCGGAAGGACAAGCTTGAACCCACCCGCACCCACATTTCCCTTCCGATCAGGAAGGCTGTAATCCATCGTAAGACTGGCCCAGAAATACCAAAGGAATTCAGCTTGTACAAAAGGCGCGAATGTGGAATGGTGTCAAAAGCTTTGGAAAAGTCAATAAACAGCACGTCCACTGCCTTCCCGCAATCAACGGCTTCGGCCCAGTGTTCACGAGCCGTTAACAAGTTAGTAAGGAAAGAATAGCCCTTACGAAAACCGTGCTGAGAAGGATTAAGCAACTCAAACGCTTTCAAATGTCCTTCGAGTGCGTCCCTCGCGAGCTTTTCCAATAACTTGACCAGCACGCTCGTTAAACTGACCGGTCTATAGTTATCAGGGAGGTGCTTATCACCTTTCTTAAAAATGGGGCAAACAATAGCCTCCTTCCAGTCCTTGGGTAGAGAGCAGCCTCGTAGAGACTTCACAAAAAGATGCGTAATCGGAGAGCAAAATTCATCAGCCAACTCGTACAACAGTTTGGGATGAATAGCATCTCCACCAGCAGCTTTATTGGGATTTAATTGCCTCAAAAGCCGGAGCACTTGAGCCTCGGTTATAGAATCCTCCTCCAGGTGGGAGCCCTCAGGAACTTTTGCCTGGAGACTGATATGCGGCGGCTGTGACTCTCTAGCATAAACCCCTGCATACTTTTCTCCGAGCAAACAAGCTTTTGCATGATCCGTGACAACAGCAGTGCCATCCGGGCCAAACAACACTGGGATGCACGAATTCATGTTGCTTCGCCTTTTGACACAAGCGAAGAAGCGTTTCGGGTTTGATGAGGCTATACGAGCAAGCTCTGCTTCATGCTGTAGACGGGCACAACGCAGATACTGCCAGCAGGCATTTCGAACCTCACGATATCGCTTGAAGGTGCATAATGAAGGAGCAGATAAGTAAGTACGCCAACATCTGGCACGTCTGTTAAGTTGTTTGCGTACAGCAGAATCAAACCATGGTGGCGTTGCCCTAGTTTTATTCCTGCCAGATAGTGGTATATGGGGGAGAGAGAGCTCACTCAAGTATGATTTAAAGCTGTCCCAGGCCGTTTGAATGTCGTCATTTTCCAAAATGACACAAGGCGACTTCGCGGCTTTGGCTTTCATTGTCTGAAAGTCTGTGCGCCATATATTTGGTACTCGGTCGGGATGATCATTCGCCTGACGACGAATGGCGCACTTAAATGAGAGACAGGCGTGGTCGCTAGCACCAGAAGGTGAGTTGTATACAATATCGGTGATTTGTCAGTGGTTGTGTAGAGAAGAGTCGATATTGTTTTGACGCGCGTTCAAAGTTGTATCGTTGCTATAATGGCACTCTCCCGTTCGCCTTTCAGAGCGCCTTTCCTGCTCAATTACCGGAGGAGAACGAGAACACGACATTGGTTAACCGTAACTTCCTTTGTTCCAATTTACATCATGTTTATTACCTTTTGTAGAGGCTACGTGTTGTGTAATAGAACTTCGTTCTCAGCCCTTGGAGTTCTTCCGTGCTTGCGTGTTACAAAGTGGCGACCCTGCCAAGTCACAGGAATCAGGAATCTCTCATCACTAGTGTTGTGTCCCCAGGCGTTCGACTTCTTAGATTGCGCCCCACGAGTCAAAAGGACAACGCACCGGACAGCAGGTATATTTGCGGAACACTACACGGGCCGGCGTGGGTATGAAAACACTCTAAGTCCAGTTCCAATCACGGCTGAGGGCTAATTTGAATTTATCGATTTCAAAGAACCACGGGATATGTGGGGGGTATTTAACAAGGGGTATTAACAAATGTTCTGCAACATGGGAAAACCCTAGTCTGCTTGTAACTAAGACTGTTCTAATGCAAAGCACACGGTTCCTTGTAGGAAATCGCGCACTTGCCCTTCGAAACAAGTCAATTGCTTTCGTTTCTGTGCGCATTTAACTTTGGTCCGTTTGAAATTCTGTTTTTCCGGTCAAGTTACAATATTTAGCCTGAATCAGTGGAGGCAACTCGACTTGATTTTCAGACAGCGCGATTTTCCTTGGAGCAGGCCGTTCGAGACCTAACACCTCCCCCTTGTTGAAATAGTTGAGCCGGTATTGGTATATGTCTTCCTTCGGGGGTCTACTTGCATGGGCTGCACGCATCTTCTTCTCCGTGTTGACCTTAGTTGTATCCGTTTCAGCTCGTTCTATGGGTTGTGTATCCTGTCTAATCGAGGTGCTTGGCTGCGACTTGATTTTCAGACTTTGGTAAACGCATATATTCTAAACCACTGAAGTTCATCTAGCTTACGGTCTTTTGGGAGAACAGCAGATGACTCAGTGGCGTTTCTGAAAATAACACTGCAGTCGGTATACGAGTCTCCGCGTCGCGGAGTGTTTACCGAACGCTCCATGGACGTCGGTGCTTTCAGTTTAGCATCCGTTTTTCAAAACTCTAAAGTCGCAGTTGTTTCCAGCTGTAACGATTCCGGTAGTAGAACTGGGGGGGATAGGGCACCCGACGGACCTCTCATGTCTGCCTTGGGTTTTGCCGCTTTTTTAACTTTCTTTCGCTTTCTTTTGACAAGGGCAGAAGCCTGCTGCTCACCTTCGGTGGCATCAAGCTTACCGACCTGTTTGAGCCAGCTACATCAGATCACCGGAGAGGTCATCATCTTTTGCTGAAGCATCGGATGTCTCGACTAACTATCAAGGGGAAACACTTCGCGAACCACGTTGTCGACAGCTGGAACAAGCTTTCCCTTTCGTTGATGAACTGTACGACGATTGACGCCTTCAAGAGAGGTCTAGACAGATGTCGGTTAAAACTTTTCTACAACTATTGTAAACTTCTTGATGCTCGTTGCAGTAAACGCATAAAGGATGAAGTACAATGTTGTTTCTTTTTGCTTCGTTTTCCTTGCAGAAGCAAGAAATGCAATTTAAAATCGAAGTACCGGGGGCTTGTCCGGGAGAAAGTAAGAATTGTTTTGGAAATCCACTATTTTAGCGATTAATCGATTCTTAACGATTATCGCATCGATTTCGAACGTTCCGGAATGTTCTGCTTCTGCACGTGAGTAAAATCCACCTGACCCCTCGGCAAAAGATATGGGGAAAAATGAAAAAAAATGAAAATGTGTCAGCTTATACGCCGTAACGGCGCTTCGCTGCCGCGCGACCACCACCAGTCGCGCGCGGGCTGAGTACACCGCGAGGACGCCCACCCCTACGCGGATTCGAACCGGTGACCTTATGGTTGGAAAGCAAACGTGCCAACCACTCGGCCACCGGCCGAGATATGGGGAACCACTAACCTTGGTAGTTGACCTTCCAATTCTAGAAGTCGAAGGTCAGTAGAGACCTATAAATACAGCCAAGGTCCGCAGTCGTGTACAGTGTTCGTTGACAGTGATTAGTACGTTATTTTGGCAAGGTCATTGGCGTTTTGCTTTTTTCCTTCGGTTGGGCTAGAAGTTTTGTGGAGCAGCAAGTTGTTGTTTTTGGAGTTGCGTCTAGTGGGAAGATTATAATAAATGGCGACGGAGAAAATTGGAAATGTGATGAATTTTTCTGCTGAACAATTCCAAAAGCTGCTTTTTCAACAGCAAGCTCAAATGGAGGCACAAAGGAAAATGATTGAAAATCTTACACAATGTTTGAGTTTGCAGACAACAGGAGCAGCGGTGCGGGACATGCATGCGAGTTCTATTGATATTCTCACGAACGCCATTACTGAATTCCATTATGATGCGAATTCTGGGCGCACTTTCGAAGCGTGGTTCAAACGCTGGGAAGACATGTTCCAGACGGACTTCATTCGTCAGGACGACTCCTGGAAGGTGCGATTGCTACTCCGCAAGCTCGGAATAAGTGAACATTCAAGGTTCAAAGACCACATTTTGCCCAAACAGCCGAAGGATCTGACTTTTGACGAAGCAGTGTCGCAGCTGAAGGAAATTTTTGGTGAGTCGGTATCCTTGTTTAGTATTTGCTATCAATGCCTGAAAATTGTCAACCAGGAATCTGACGACTTTGGGGCCTTAGCAGACATGATTAACCGTGGGTGTGCACGTTTCAAATTACGCTCTTTAACGGACGATCAGTTTAAGTGTCTCATTTTCGTCAGCGCTCTACAATTGCCCAGTGATGCTGAGATCCGCACGCGGCTTTTAGCTAAGCTGGAGCAGGATCCTGATCTGACACTGAAGGCCCTCGTAAGCGAATGCAAACGGCTGATCACTCTAAAACACGACACTGCCATGGTCGAACGCAATGGTCTCGCACCACTAGATACCGTGCAACTCGTGAAAAAGGCCAGGACCGCCAACGCGAGCAAACCCTTCAAGAGGCCTACGAAGCAGCCGCCCACAGCATGCTGGTCTTGCGGCGAATGGCATTTTGCTCGCTTTTGTCCCTTCAAACATCATGTTTGTCAAACGTGTCATAAGCGTGGACATAAAGCGGAATGCTGCAGTCAAGTCCGATCAAAGAAAGCGAAGCGTTATCGAAAGGGTAATTCTAGAATGGGTGGCGCTGAGTCTCTGTCCATAGTTGCCGCATTCCAAAGTGAGTGTAAATCGAGGCGACGATTTATCAGTGTGTTGATCAATGGGATCCCAACGAAACTGCAATTTGACACGGCCTCGGACATCACGATTATTTCCAGAAGCACATGGAGTCACATAAAGAGGCCGAAGATGGTCGAGTCTCAGAAAGTTGCACATATTGCATCCGGCGGCGTGTTAAACTTAGTGGGCGAACTCAATTGCAAGATTGCTTTCCAAGGTGTGGAAAAGTCGGGAACATGCTACATTTGAGACCGGCCGAATTTGAATCTCCTTGGCCTCGACTGGATTAAAAAGTTGAATCTCCTCGATGTTCCCTTGAACCAGATCTGCAACCGAGTTCGAGCAAGTCCAGACCCATCATCAAAGTCCGTCGAAGATATGACACGTACCCTGAAGCGTAAATTT
>OX104068.1:54230591-54453528 GCA_944474145.2 Dicrocoelium dendriticum | reverse complement strand
TGATTTTGTCTTTGTGTACATTGATGACGCTTTAGTCGCAAAAAATTCTGCCGACGAACACTTAACTCATCCACGAACACTTTTCGAACGTTTCGCAAATCATGGCATCACCATTAACCCTGACAAATGCGTATTTGGTCAAGCTTCGATCGACTTCTTAGGTCACATACTTGACGCCAACGGGATTAGCCTCTTGACGGATAAAACGCAAGCCATACTGGATTATCCACTGCCACAATCCGTTAAAAACATGCGCCTCGGCATGGTTAGCTACTACGGACGGTTTATACATGGCTGTGCTGCAATCCTTCAACCTTTAGCCTATTTGCTCAAAGGTAATCCCAAAAAGTTCACCTTCACTCCAGATGCCGAAGCAGCGTTTAACACCGTCAAGCAAATCTGAGCCAAGTTACGTCACTCGCTTACTTGGGAACGGACGACAGCGCCACTCTCATTCTCAAGACAGACGCTTCACAATCCACCGCTGGTACCGTATTGCAGCAGCTCGTGGATAACGAATTTCAACCCTTGCCTTTCTTCTCACGGAAGCTTCAACCTGCCCAGACCAGGTACAGTACGTTCGGTCGAGAGCTCCTTGCCATGTACCTGGCTGTAAAGCACTTTCGACCCATTCTTGAGGGTCGACGTTTTGTTATCTTGACGGATCATAAGCCCCTTGTTTATGCTTATCGTACAACTTCCGACCTTTACTCTCCAAGAGAGACTCGACATCTTGATTATCTATCTCAATTTTGTGTTGATATTCGCTATGTTGACGGTCCTAACAGCCTTGTCGCCGACGCATTATCCCGTGCTCACAACCACCAGTTTTCACGCTCACCCATTGATCTAGAGCAAATGTCTATTGCCTAAACCAGTGACCCAGGTTTAACACAGCTTCGATCAAACACTAAGTTAAAACTCTTGCAATTGCCTGTGCTCAATTCTGACGCCAGAATCTACTGCGATATTTCCACTGGTAAACCTAGACCGTTTGTTCCACAGTCCTACTAGCGAGTGGTCTTTGACCATCTTCATGGATTATCGCACCCCAGCATTCGACCTACGGTGAAGCTAATTACCGACCGTTACCTCTGGCCCAATATACGCACAGATATCCGACAATGGGCCAAAACCTGTCTTAGTTGTCAAACTAGCAAGGTTCACAGACACACTGTTACAACTCCCGGTACTTTTTCACTCCCTGAAGCCCGTTTCAAACACATTCTTGTTGATGTAGTAGGACTGTTACCAGCTTGTAACGGTTTCACTTATCTGTTGACTTGTGTTGATAGATTTACTCGGTTTCCCCAAGCAATTCCCTTACGCGATATATCTTCTGAAACTGTTGCACGTGCTTTCGTTGAATCGTGGATTTCATTCTTTGGTGTTCCAGCCACTGTCCGTACTGACAGATGATCTCAATTCAGTTCCACGCTTTTCCGTAACTTGAGTCGACTGCTCGGTTGTACTCATTTACAGACGACTGCATATCATCCTGCTGCCAATGGCCTTGTCGAACGATTTCATCGACAACTGAAAGCTGCCATTATAGCTAGTTCGCCTGATGCCCGATGGTCTGAACGCCTTCCAGCTATTCTTCTTGGTATTCGCAGTACCGTCAACGAAGATTTCGGATGCTGCCCAGCCGACCTTGTCTTTGGCACCACCCTCAGACTCCCATGCGAGATGATACTAGACTCACGAACCACCGGTGAACTGAATCCTACGTCCATTTTCGATCCATTAAACCGACTCCACCTCGACTAAGCACGCGCGAGCAGTGTATACATGTAGACTTACACACTTGTCCGTTCGTTTTTATCCGAATCGATGCGGTTCGAAGACCTTTGACACCGCCTTATGAAGGTCCATTCAAGGTCTTGTCGCGGAAACCGACATACTTCGTCCTGGATAAGAATGGATCCAAGGAGTCTGTGAGCATTGACCGTCTTAAATCTGCATACGTCGAGCCAACGTCAGTTGGTACCGAAGCAACCACAACCACTCACAACCCTCCTGTGCCTGGGCCGTTGCCCAATGACAAACGCATAACCGATAACCAAACCCCGGAATCCCTGTGCCCCCCAACAAGCGACCCTATCCACACCCTTTCACGTCGTGTTGTTTCATTCCCCTCTAAACTAGCACAATACGTTTCAGGAACGACATATCGAGCCTTGCTAACCAGCGCAAGCTCTAGGGGGGAATTCCGTAGCGGTTGTGATTACACAGTAATTTATCTTTGTTTTATCATTTCCCTTACCGATCACTTTGTCTCATTTGTTTAAATTCGCAACTTTTGAATACAAGAGTTTCTACGCGCTTGCGTCGTGCTGCTTTCGGTTTCGCTGCTGCTTGCGATTGTGCTGCTGCCACGTCTATCCACTACTCGGGTTGTATATTAGAACCTCGGCATCTGACTAACATCGATTGCAGAAGGAACTCAAACGCAAGTGCATTGATTTTTCCTCTATTTTGTGTTATTGCCTAAGGCTGCATTTTGCCCCAGCACTAGAACTCATCAGGTAACGGTCCTCTACTGATAACATTAGAATTGACCAAAATTCGTTTAAGTATCAGATTCAGACGTATCTCTGTGTACTTCGGTTCGCTCCTCTTTGGCGCTAATTTGAAATTTTTGAGTGTTTTAAGGGTTTTTGAGGCTTTTTGAGGTTTTACTTTCAAAGGACAGTTCCGGAACAATGTTTAAAAGTGTCGTGCAAAAAATTTGACCTTTTTTTAAATTTCACTGGATCCAAAGAATTTTGGATCATCGTTTTCCCCGGATTACGTCGAACCCGTTTTCGGGTACCTACCAACGTCGTCCATCTTTTTCGTATTCAGTCTCTGACCATTTTCCGGTATTTTTAAGTTTTGTAATCGGTTTTGCACCTTGTTTTAACTTATTACTGTTTTGTTGACTGCCCTGCAGGTGACCGCTTGTCGGTTTTACGTTTTGATACTAGTTTCACACTTTGATAGCGCCATGTCGAAGTTACTGAACACCGGCGCTAATGTGTCTTCGGCTGCACTGCTCAGCTAATCTAATGCTGTATGCGGCAGCGGGAGCTGCTCAATGCCCGTGACGGACGAGGCTGGTAGCATGCAGTACTATGTATGCAACTGCTGCTACCATGGGACCTGTACCGATTTGAGCTGTGCTTTCGACTAGCGATAGCGCGCTGTTCAATTGTCTTCCATGCGGTCGCCGTCGCTCTACGAGTCTTGAGGTCAATGCAGAGACATAGAGCAACATCGGGCTGGGTAACCAGCAGTTGTGGGCGTTCCTCACATCTCTTGATCGGAAAGTGGTTACTGATGAGAAATATGGGTATCTCTATTGATGTCGGCTCATTGGAGGAAGACACGCAACTAACCTCAATTGCTGTCGATGAAAATCCGGCTGTGGTGATGGCTACCGTGTTGTGTGTCCCAGCGGTCCAGAATGCCTCTAAAGGGACCTCTGATATCGTACTGGAAGCCGTCCAAAGCGACACCGAACTTATAAATAAATAAATAAATAGTTTATTCTCGTCATTGCGAGGCACACCATAAAGGGCGTGATCCTGGTATTACAGACATGTATGATCGACAATTGCACAAATCAGTACATTTTGTCCAATAGCGTAGGAATTTATGTGTGTGTTGAGATGTCAAACTATGTTTAACAAAAGCAAGAGGAAGTGGGCTAAGCAAGCCCGTAAGGCTGCCTCAACGCCTGAAGGTACTGCCATCTGCCTGCAAAGCAGAAAGCCATTTTTAGCGAAAAATAAAAATGGCCTTATTCGTAGACCACCGGTTAATTGCGAATAACTCGCAAACTACTGCACGCATGGTGTGGCTTTTACGTTCACCGTATTCACGCGCTAAAGCTGGTCCAGGCTAGTGTAATTTTGTGCTACTTTAAGCGGTATTTTAACTGTAGAAAGGCTTTTTCTTTTATCTGAGAATAACAGGTTAAAATTTTGCGCCGGAGAGCAATATCAGCGTAATAAAAGTAAGCTATAATTTTTTGTTAATTAGTATTTTTCTACTGAAGCACGCAGATTTATTTTCTCTCTTAACAAATTGCTTCTATTTATGTTTGCATTTATCGGAATTGTTTTCAACTTTTGTATGCCTTATAATCCCTTCCTTCATTTCTTCCATGTGCGCAACAACAATTGGGGCAACTGAGTGGCCAATTAATGTGCGATCAATTTAAAGCAAACTTGTGGCAAATTGGATTCTGTTCCAAGGAGAAAAGGCAAACTACACCTCCGCGAAGTTTTCACAATAAAAAACAAGGAGCTCAATATCGCCCGCAGGAACCAGAAAAATGTCAAGATGGGCGCCTGCGACCCAGTAGCTGTATACTAAACAGTGCCAATGCATTTGCAATTGCCAACGATGAACATATACTTATATTTTGCCAACTTCCATGCAAGAGCATCGGATAAATGTAAGCATTGATCTGAACCCTTTAGGGTGCAGCCTCTAGCAGGTCTAGAAATATACCTATTTATTTATTTATATTAGAGTTGGAACACAAAGCTCCAACTCCAATCACCCCAGTTCCATTGGCGACGCAACGCGCCGTGTCGACTTCGGCCACACCCGCAAAGTCTGAAAAGACTAGGCCAGTGAGGGAGTTGGAGGCAAAAAATAAAGCCTCAAACTCAATTACACTAGCTCACTTGGCGAAGAAACACGCAGTGTCATCTGCCAAACCGGTCGAAACTGTGGTCGAGTCGAAGACGCGTGGAGTGAATACGCCGCGTCAAGGTTATTCTTTTACTGTTAGTAGCGTTATCTTTGGTAACGTTGTTGAATCCGCGGCAGCTATTCGCAAGGAACGCATGCTGGATGACCTCCAGTGGTTTAAAATCTGCGTCAACAATATGCTTCCACCCGTTTTCCCCGGTGTCACTATCAGGGAACTAACCGGATTGGGGAACGTCCTTGTAGACACGCCACATACGCGACCCCGACTACTTCATGTAGTCCTCGCAACCCCGGAGGAACGCAAAGCTTTAATGCGCTTTGCATTCAAACTCAAGGGTAGTAATATAAGCGTTCAGTCAGACCTCCCACTGGCAGATCGACTGAAGTTAAAGGAAGCCATCAAAAGCCTCAAGAGCAGGCAGGCGGCTGGTGAGCAAGGCCTTCGTCTTGTGAGTTTTCATGTGGTCAGCCGTAAGTCAAATTTTGCCCTACCAGACCCCCTCCTGGTAGCGTACAACCCAGGGCTGGTCGCGCAGAGTTCCTTCGGGTAGTGCTTAGTAATGTGCGTAGCCTAAGGAACGAGGTACACAAGGTGAGTCTACTTGCAGACAAATCTCGTCCCGACATACTTGCTATCACCGAAGCGTGGCGGTCCCCGGATACCACAGACGGGGAAGTATGTTTGCCTGGCTACGCACTGCTTAGAGGCGATCGTTTCATTGGCCGCCAATGTGGGGGCGTCGCTCTTAATGGGAGTTGTAAAGTTGATTTTTTGAGGAAGTTTGTGTTTCAGTCGCCGGATCAAAATGTTGAAGGCCTCTCGACCATTGTGTGCACTTCTTTTGCTCAGTTTACAGTTGTAGGGGTATATCGAAGTCCCGGAATTATCTCCAGGGAGGTTATTGAATTTATTCGTAATCAGGCTGAAAATAGGTGTCTAATACTGGGTGACTTCAAACTCCTGAAGTCTGCTGGGCTGATCTATCTTGCAGTTTGGCGGTGGGCACTTTCGGTTCAGATATCCTTGAGCTAACATTGCAGCTGCCGTTGCATCCGTTCGTGGACATCCCGACTAGATATATGCGCAACCAAATTCCGTCTACCTTGGATCTCAATTTTACGAAGTCGCACGATTTCGTAAGGGATATTACCTGCGACTGTTCTCTAGGAGCCAGTGACCATGTCTGCATATCCTTTCGGTGTGCTCTAACTAAGTGTCATCAAGCTACCGCTGAGACGTGTCCAAATATTTGGCGGGCAGACTTTAACACGATGCAAGACAAAGCTTCAGTTCTGCGTTGTGGGACCACCGTGGCTGACACCGTTGTGACAGCCTGGGAGATCTTTAAGACATACCTCGTCGAGATCTCTGCTTCCCACCTCCCACTCACTAAGAGACAGGTGACACGGACGCAGCCTTCATGGATAGATCATACAGGTAAATAACTGCTCAAGAAGCACTCTAAGTGCTGGCGTACCTACCAAGCGGCTTCATCAACCAGCACCTACGTAAGCTATCCAGCGGTTAGAAATAAATGTAAGCATCATCTTAGAACTCTTCGTCTTCAGTGCGAGGAGGATCTGGCCAACTCAGCCGTCACAAATCCAAAGAAGTTTTTCGCTTACTAAAATGACGTAGCGGTACAAACTCTTCTATATCGGCTTTACTACGAACGAACGGGACCCATTGGCATAACGACTATGGTCATGCCTGTACACTTGGCGTAGAGTATACGGATGTCTTTTCCCATGTGCCCTTTCTACCTCAGGTTGAGCTGGTCACAAATATTCCCGAGGATACTTGCCTAACTGAAATCAGCATAACGGCGACATAAGTCTTAGGGCTAATACATTGGCTAAATCCTTCCAAAGCTTCTGACCCTGCTTCGGTTCATCTGAAGCTGATGCATGAATTGGCCGCTGAGCTAATTGGCCCTCTGACATGCATGTTTGCAATATCACTCGACGGCTGTGCCTTACCTTCGGAATGGAAGAAGGCAATCATCTGTCCGATTTTTAAGGGTGGGGACAGAGTTCTGCCTGCGAACTACCAGCCTGTCAGCTTAGCAAATGTAGTGGTTCAATTGTTTGAAAAATTGGTCAGGGATTCAGTGAAGAATCACCTGCCTAAGTTTAAGCTTCTCAGTGCGGCCCAGCACGGGTTCCGTAGGGGATTTTTATGTCTGACAAATTCACTTGTAGCTCGTGAAAGCTGGGCTGAAGCAGTAGACAACGGTCACGCTATCGACGGGCTTTTTGTTGACTTCTCCAAAGCCTTTGATACTGTCCCACGTCCAGGACTCTCATCGAAATTCAGATCGAAAGGGATATCTGGAGCTGCCCATAAATGGGTTTCTGCTTTCCTAGAGGGCAGCGAACCGTGTGTACGCATGAGGCGCAGCCTTTCGCTTAGACAAGTTGTTCTTAATGGCGTTCCGCAGGGTTTGGTTCTAGGGCCGTTGCTTTTCGCAATTTATGTCAATGACCTACCCCAGGAGCTCGAAGTACCGTCGCTATTGTTTGCTGAAGACCTAAAGCTCTGGAATATTTTGGATAACTCTGGTGTCTCTGAGGCATTTCAGAGTGCCTTGGATAGGCTCTTGGACTGGTCAACCTTATGGTTGATGTCCATAAATCAGGCGAAATGTTCTTTCCTCTGCATTGCAGGTGCTAGCCCTCCCACGAGCTATGTAGTTGGTAGAAGTGAACTCCCTGTTGTCATGCAGCAGGTTGATCTAGGCATCACCTGTACCTCATTGCTTCACTTTGGGGAAAATTGGAGGAATGCTGCTTGTGAAAGTTTCCGTATCATGTGGTTTATTCGCTGCTCCTTCGGCGTTTGAACGGCCAATATTTTTGTGAAGCTGTTCTCAGCTTTTGTGCTACCTCACTTAGAGTACTGTATCCAGGCTTGTCCACCTAGTCTTGTAAGGAACAAAATGGAACTGCAGGGGGTTAGTGCAGGGTTAGTGCAATGATTACGGAGGCAAACGTTTCCCGAACGTTTGCTCATCTTGGGTATTACTCAATGCACTACCACAGAATTAGAGGAGACTTGATTCTCACTTACCGTATCTTAACGGGCAAGAATGGTCCAGACTTGTCCTGGTTATTTAGTCCCGCCAAGCTGCCTAGGCTCCGAGGTCACCCGTTGAAGCTGCACAAACAGCGTTCTGACATGGTAAGGACGGAAACTCGCTTGTCACGTCGAGTTATTGAATGTTGGAACACGCTTCCGGCGCACTTGGTTAGGGAGTTTACGGTAGAGGGTTTCGAGCATCAGTTAGATGCTCTTGCGTGTCAGTACCAAACCTTCCCCTTCTCCTAACCGACTTGCATCTTCAACTTAACCTTCGTACTTTTTTAATTTTCTTCTCACCCTGGTATTATCCTTATTTAGCTGACATTCCTTCTCTTGTTTTCTTAACTTATTCTTCACTCTTTTGCTTTACATAAACAGGCCTGGCAGGGACTGCACAGCGGGAAAATATGGGCAGTAATCAGTTGGACAGTGTGTGATGCGGTCTTTGTTTTAGACTTTTCAACATCTCAAGCAGATTTGTCAATTCCTGATCCGATGATACGCAAAGAAGTAACATGCACGGGATTATCCTATCGTTCCGGTCCCAACTGAACTTGAACTTGTAACTTCGTAGATGCCAGTTGCTAATTGAAATTAATTGATGCCTGTTCATTAAGTCTTAGTACCAGCTACGTTACTCGGCCGTTTTAAAGTACAATCGGTGTTCCTACTGCAAAATATTATCTATCTTCCATCTTGTCGATAAAGAGACCACTTTAAAAGGTATAGGCTTAAGAATCAGTCATTGTGCTCTTCACGTATCCTCTCTTGGCCACATATACTTAGCTTTATGTTATACATGTGCCTATCACTATTGGCAACACTAGTAGACAGGCCTCTTGAAAACCAGATCCTTTTCTTCCACCGCTTTTGCTAGTAACAGATTTGCATTTCCAGCTTCCATTTCACTGGCACCAAAGCTAACCAGAGACAGAGGGGCTCCCAAAACACACGCTGGCTGGACATTTAGAAATGTTTGGCTACCACTTCGCCTCATATCGATTGCCCATGCATCATTTATCTTTTACCCGGCTCCAAAGCCTACCATGCGTTATGCGCAATGGTGGGTGAACAAACATCTCATACTATTTGTGTTACTATCCTACGCTCGATTTACCTTATCACTCTTCGCTTACTGTGTTAAACTAGAGCTTTCCAGAGAATCACTAAAGAAACAACTGGTGCGGCGTTACTGTACTAGTTAACATTGCCACCTGGATGAACAAGCTGGCACGTGCTTCAGAACTAGAAATAGGATAGAAATAGCTCAAAATTAACCAAAGAGCTGCAAAAAACTGTGCAGCAACACATGGGGCATAATAACCCTCCCTGTTCGAACAGGCTCAAATCCAGAAGTAGAGCTGGTAATGCACCACCAAAGCAGGCCCAAATGGATATCACGCCCCGAAGCATTTTGTTCCAGTTTGCTAAATTTTCTGATACTGATTTTTTTATTATCAGTGACATGCTCCTCTAGCTCACTGGTGTTGGAGACATCCTTATGGCTGTAGAACGGCGGCTCTCAGATATAAAATGCGATATTTATCGAAGCAATGTGTGCATTTTCCAGGCCAAGACGTGTTGACTGAGCCTACATGCCACCTGTACTATTCATTTATACTAGGCTCATACAGCCTTGACAGCAACAACGCAACCACTTAGCGGTTTAAAAATACTAACTTCATATTTCCGGTGGTTCGGGTGGCGCGGAACCTAATGGAAATGGTACACTGAGACTTTCTGGCCGTGGTTTAATTACGTTTTCCTGAAGTTCCTTGCATAAGTAACTTCCACTACTGGAGTCCTAATGTTTTCGCGAAACATTAGTACTTATTTGCTTGTTTGCTAAGTATGCTGGAAGGTTTGCTTCTCGGCCACCTTTCTCTTTCCTAGTTGCTGCGGGGTATTACGAGCTAGGTAGAGCGTGTAGATAGCTAATCATATTTAGAGCTTATATCGCTTCTCCACTTTTTTACATCTTTTCTTATTTCTGCTATCTGCTTGCAAATCAGAAAGCCAGTTTGGGAAAAAGAAAAATGGCGTTAATCGTCGACTACCATGCAATTGTGAATAACTCGCGAACAACTTCACGAATGCATAGCTATTTCGTTTGACGTCAACAGCGGAGAAACCTGTTTTGAGCTGCTTATTACTGTACTATATTTTGCAATACTGTGCCATAATAGGTTTTATTTTTGTTCTGAGGGTTGCTCAGGTAGCAATTTGGCGCTAGGGAGCGCTTTTAGAACAAGAGATTTTGCGTGTTTATTTGTAATTTGTATTTCTCTAATGAAGTACGCCGATTTAATAGTCCCTTAACAAAGGCGTTACATGTTTGCTTGCATTTATAGCAATTAGTTTTAACCTTCTAATGTTCTGTTTAAATCCGCTGCTCTTGTTTCTTTCCTTGTGCGCACCAATAAATGTGACCACTGAGCTGGCCGAAATAGTCCAAAAATTCATAGTGAAGTCGTGTCGAATTGGATCCTGTTTCCAAAGAAAACCTGCTAATCTTCGACTCTGCGCAACTTTTACAAAAACCAAAAGCAAGGAGCTCAATATGGCCTTAAGGAGTCAGAATCATTTCAAGGTAGGCGCGTACAACCCCAGCAGCTGTACACCTAACAAAGTGAAAGCAGTCGAACTTGCCAACAAGGAACTTATACACACACATTTTCTACGCCAATTCAAGAACACAGGATTAATGTACACACAGAGATGATACCTTAAGAGAGCAGCATCTATCCAGCTTAGTAATATATGCCAAGGTATTCAGTTAGATATTGATTATATGCTCAATAAGTTAACCGATTGGAACACACAGAGTAAAGGCAACATAAAGTAGATTCGTGTCCAAATGCAGATGGGATTGGAGAGATAGGAGTATTGTGTGAGTTTTCCTTCTTTAGCAGTTCGTTGAACCAGGAGTTTCAAGACTTGGAAATACTGATGGACCTACATGAAGACCGAATCACACAATGTCCAACTAATCAATGCCAACGTATCCTGCCATAGCAGTCACTGCGGGGCCAAGTACGTGAAGTAAGAAAGAAAAAGGTGAACTCAGAAGCAAGAAGAGAAGGTGGAAAGAGCAAAGCAAGTAGAATGCTAAGATATTTGAGACACTAGAGGAACTGCAGTATAAAGGTGAGTCGGTTTAGAAAAGAGAAAGACTTGGTGTTGTTACCCAAGAGAATCGAGCTGGCGCACAAAACCCGTAACCGTATGTACCTTGACCACATGATAAGAAAGCGAATCCTAGCAATCTATAACGGTGCGAAGGACGAGTTCCCGTCCTAATCCTATCAGACCGTATTTATGCATTTTCAATGAGTGACCGCGGTGATTATGTAACGTAGCGGTAGTAAATAGCCCAGACAAGTCCAACCTGATCTTACTCGTCAAATTACGATACGTGCGAATTAGGCCCCTCATGCCCTTCTGTAGTGCATGGAGACCATCCCCAAACTACGCAAGCGTTAAGGATACGCCTGCCCCGTAGTCCCTTCACTAACTGTGTGCCTACTCGTAACACCTTCTGCAAGTTCATTTTGTCTCAGATAAGACAAGCCGGTACACAATATTCCAGGTGGGGTCGAACGAATGCCCAGCATAGCTTAACAAACAAATTGGACATTAGGACTTCGAAAGAGGGACGGCAAAGCCACATCACACGAAACCCCCGACAAGTAGGCCTACCCAATTGTCGCCAGAATGAAGTGCTCATGAGTGAAAACAAGGATTTCACCACCGCCGACATCATATCGGGTGGGAGAATTAGCAACACCGATTCGAAGAACAGAGCACTTGACCATTTAGATGTGCATTAACCAGAATGTAGACCATTCCCAGAGTCTATCCAAGGCACCCTGGATTGCCTCAAGACCCGCGGGAAATCCACAATATTCCAGAGCTTGGGGTCCTCAGCAAACATTAGTGCTGACACTCTTAGCCCCCCCGGCAAGTCGTTTACATAGATCTCGAACAACAACGGCCCCAATACTGAGTCCTGCGGGACGCCACTAAGGACAGCTTGCCTGAGCGAAAGGCTACGCCCCCACCCGTACGCACTTTTCCCTCCCCTCAAGGAAAGCCAACACCCATTTCAAGGCGCGACCAAATAGACCGTAAGAGCACAACCCCAGTGAGAGTCGAAGATGAAGAACAATATCAAAAGCTATCGAAAAGTCCACGCATAGCACGTTCACAGCGTGG
Source organism: Dicrocoelium dendriticum (assembly GCA_944474145.2). Lineage (NCBI taxonomy): Eukaryota > Metazoa > Platyhelminthes > Trematoda > Plagiorchiida > Dicrocoeliidae > Dicrocoelium > Dicrocoelium dendriticum. The sequence goes on along the minus strand of OX104068.1, from coordinate 54,441,524 downwards.
CCACGGTCTACCCCTTCGGCCCAACTTTCACGAGCGATAAGTCGATTAGTCTTACACGAAAAGCCCTTGCGGAATCCATGTTGCGCAAACAGGTTAAATCTCTTCAGCTTGTTCTCCACTGAATCCCTTAACAGTTTTTCAAACAACTTGACCACCACACTTGTTAAATTGGCAGGCCGGTAGTTCGCGGGCAGATCGTTGTCACCTCCCTTATAAATCAGACAGATGATTGCCTTCCTCGACGCCAAAGAAAGAAAACAAATGTGCACCGATATTGAAAACCTGCATGTAAGATGATCGCTCAGCTCATTGGCCAAATCATGCAACAGCTTCAGATGAATTGAATCAGGACCGGAAGCATTGGACAGAATAATTCCTTTTAGTAGCACGAAGAGTTGTGTCTCCGTATTGTTAAGCTCAGCTAAGCTAGCATCTATGGAATAATTGCAACCAATTCAGCCTATGATATTGTGGTCTCCCGAGCGAACACCCTTGTATACTTTTCGCCCGCGACGTTTGAAGCTGCACGTTTTCTTTGCGTTTCATCTTTCTATACCCTGATTTGCATACAGTAGCGATTTTACTCCTTTTGTTTTACTTTGAGGTAACGGTTCCTACTACGAACTCATGCGTACCGTTTTTGTACTTTTGTCCAACGCATTTTCCACTGTCGTTTGTCTTGTTTACCTTTTACAATTTTTCCTTATATACTCGTGTCTTTACCCTTTTTATATCTATTGTTTACAGCAAGGTCGGCAAACGTGTCGGTCCCCATCTCTGTCAAGACGCCAGGGAAATCTCCAGCGCCTTCGATCGCCAAAGTTAGCACACCTCTAACGCTGGAGTTCAAAATTATACTCTGGGATCCACTAGCTGAGTCTTTGAAAAAGGTTCCTGCCCACAGAAATCAAGTGAACGAGTTTAAATACAATTGTGACTATATCGGCGACATTTGGCATGCTCACACCTTTCGCCAACTTAGGCAAACACCAAGGTTTAGAAAATCTGTCAGATAAATAAATAAATAGGTATATTTCTAGACCTGCTAGAGGCTGCACCCTAAAGGGTTCAGATCAAGGCTTACATTAATCCGATGCTCTTGCATGGAAGTAGGCAAAATATAAATATATGTTCATCCTTAGAAATTACAAATGCATTGGCACGGTTTGGTATACAGCAACGGGTGAAATATGGAGCAACATTGCGCACGAAGTCAGTGAACTCATGCAACGTGCCAACGATGCGGTTGTGCACAATATACAAGACAAATTGCCTCTCAAGAACATGCTTCATACACTTTTAGATGCTTGCCCAATGCCACATGGTTTGTTGCACAGCCACTCATTTGTGTACGATCCCTGGCCAATCTTGCCTAATGGTGATAAAAGTTTGCAACCATGACTTTGCTAAAACTTTTATTGACTCACGATTTTTTCTAATCCGTCCGCCTAGTCTAGGGCCAAGCTTACTAAAACCGGACGGAACACCGCTGCCGAGGCCTATTCGATCTAATTCAAAACCTACCAACAGAGTATCTCAAACAAACCCATCTTCGGGAGTGCAACTGCCTAATACTCATCCAACCTCAACTCCTACCGCTATCTCTTCTATGGTTCACAATGTAGATATGGATATATCTCAAGAGCGACAAGTAGACCCCGCCGTACTAGAGCCGTCTGGGAACATCGAAACCGGCACTGTTTCAATGACAGCAACCACCAGCGCAGCCGTAGGCACAATGCACCATCAGCGTTCATTTAACCTGTCAGACATGTGTGACACGGAAGCAGAAATTGAGGGCATTGACTCCTTCTCGTCTTACACGTCGTTTACCAGTATCATAAGAGACTCCGCGCGATCTCCCACTGGTCCGAATCCAACTTCTAACTACCCTCACCGACGGTGTTTAATTTCTGAGACTCCTCGGTTCCCCTCAAAGCCACAACAATACAGCAAAGGTACAGCACGCGTACGTTCTAACAAGGCCAATACAAACCCTCTGTGGTTACAGATTAAGCAAAACACCCAGTCGCTTCGCACGGACATATCGAAAATCCTGCTCCCTATTTTTGACCGAAGCCTACTTATGCGACCACCAGGCTAAAACGGCCCGGTCTCCATAAGTACCTACTCAACACCCCAAGGCCCTTACTTCGTATGACAATTCGGAGAAAGCCAGGTTTCGCTGCTGGTCGAGCCACAAGGCTCCAGAGACGACGACCACATAGATACTTTAACATTATGAGTATCACAAACATCACAGCTCAAAAGCATTCTGAACACAGCGGGTCTGTAACGCGACAAGCACACGCGATCACTCCGCGAATCGCCCAACCCTCTCTCTATGCCCTATTTATGGAACACAGCAAGTTGCGGACCCCCAATCTAAGCATGGCCAGATCAAGATACGGCGCTGTATTACCTTATCCGACTACTGAAAATGATGCAACTAACGCCATACAGTCTGCTCCAGCAACTTGGACGAAGCCTTTGACCCACTGCACTACACCTGACCACGTGCCTGTTCTCACAACTCAAACTAATACACACCCGAATACATCTTACCCTTCTCTTCAACATACTGTCCCTGACCACCGCCAGAGGCTTAACTTATTTTCCGCAGGTCCACCGTTCATACACCAAAACGCATGCTTACAAACCGACTTCTCACCACAACGGCGTTTGCCAGGTGCGCCGCTTGCCGAATCCCACATCCAGACCAATCCGACCGACTCGTATACAATCCTGCTATTTAGTGTTCTATCTGTCAAAAATAAAATGTACCTTCCTGCCCCTCGCATACTTCTGTGCAGTCCGCGTGTGGTGCTGACAACTGAACCGTAGCACGCAGCTGATATGACTGATGTTCCGCTGCACAGTCCTGGCTACAGGACTTTCTGTAGCGGACGCATCAAACAAGGTGGCGGCGGTTGTCTTATATAGGTCCGCAATGAATTTCACGCGTCTTCTTTCCAAACCATACCACTTGGAAGTCCCGAAGATTCCGTCTGGATTCAGGCCTTAGGTGGCCAATTTCCCATTTTGAACGACTGCAACTATAACCCACCGCATCCGGCTAGTACTTGAGCTGACGAATTGGCTAAGCTCTTTCACGAAGTTTCCTTCCTTCCTGCACATCATAAAATAATTAGCAGACTTCAATATACCTCACATATCGTGGTTTACCCAATCAGCACCATATAGGTATAGGGCCCTAGTAGACACTGTCTTCACACGTGATTGGAAACAGCATGTGCGCCTACCCACAACACAGTCCAACACCAAGGACCTAATATTCACTAACTGTATCTCGCCTGCAAATGCCAGCGTGTTAGATAACCTTCCGGGAAGCGACCACAATATTGTGAGGCTATCACACAAATTACCCAAATTCCGTAATCACGTTAGCCCGGTCTACGCTGCTTTTAGGCCTCTCCAGCATATCAATTGGGAGGCCTTCTCTTAACTTCTCCGTATCGCTCATTGGAACACTTTCTTCCTGGTAACGGGTACGGACACTGCAATCTGTGCACTTTACAACCACGTCACGATTTGTCTAGAAATCCTAGCCCCACTACAGCGCTCGAGCAGTAGACCGCAAAATCCCGATGACGACCCCAAGCGTAAACTTACCACCAAGCTGAAGAAAATTTGCTACCGCTATAGGAATACTAAGGATTTTCGCCTCATAAATCTTATAAACGAAATACTAGTGGAATAGAGAAACGCGCAAATTCATGTACATACTTTAGCGAAGCGCACTGCGCTGCGCAAAGCGAGCAAGACTAAGTCACTGGTGCGACTTATGAAGTATCGCATTGGCCTCAACGACTTGCCGATTAACCCACCCGTGCTTCCTGATAATAGGGTTATTACTGATGCAGCAGAGTTGTGCGAGTTCATAACACACGCTTCTATGCTGGCTTCATCAGCACTAACGTGTTACTGCCAAATACGATTTCAAACTTTACATACGACTTCCTTCACACCATTGATTTCAACCTGAACAATATCAGTCGCGCTCTTAGCTCACTGAAGCTGACAAACAACATTGGCCTTGACGGAGTCCCATCTTCCATACTATTACTCGGAAGCCCGGATATTCCAATCCTTCTTCTCAACGTTTTCACGCTCTCCATGACGAGCGGAAGCTACCCAAAGATATGGAAACACCGCATAGTCGTGCCACGTCATGCACGAGGTTGTTGCCAAAATATCGCCAACTATCGACCTACAAGCCGCAAACCCTTTGCTTCCAGAGTCATGGAAAGGACAGTCAAGGAGGGATTGCTTTATTTCCTACTGCAGCGCGGTCTCATAAATTGGTCCCAACACGGGGTTTTGCGGCTAAATCTTGCCAAACATACCAGTTTGAATGTTTGAACTATGGGACACACTCAATTGACTTGGGACAAGTGCGTGTCATTATCTTCTTTGACATGAAAAAAGCGTTTGTTCGGGTTCCATACAATGACCTGCTGACGCAACTAGCTGCGTTCAGTGTCTCTGGCCACATTCTTTCTTGGCTTTCTTCCTACCTCTCCAGCCGAACGCAGTCAGTTAAACTGGGTGATACAACTTCCAAAATGGCACCCATAATTAGCGGAGTATTTCAAGGTAGTGTAATTGGTCCCCTGCTGTTTCTGTTATACATTTATGAAGACTTCCGCGAATTTCGGTACGGCACTCCATCCGCCTTACCACTGATATCAAAGTGTATTTTCGTTCTAGCCTAGCTGCGTAAAGAATGGCCTCTCAAATATTCAGAACGATCTTCGTGCTCTCGAAAATTGGTGCGGTATTTGGAGACTAGAATTCTCACCGGTGAAATGCAATGTTTTCTCCTACTGTTTCCTTATACCACACAACCCCTTAACTCTTAACGGCACATCCTTAGGTAACAGCTTCAAAGTGCGAGACCGCGTTGTGCATTACTCTAGCTCGCTAACCTTTTCCGAAGAAGCAAGCTATAGCCTTGACAAAGCCAGCTCTATTATTGGGTATATATTGGTCAGTAAGCCTGGCTGAGTCTCTGCCCACGCTCTACCCCACTCTACCAAATCCGCTTCACGAGTGATGGAGAGGATCGGCAAGGGAGAGCTCCTACGGTTCTTGACACACCTTAATCTCATCCTCAAATCCCAACATGGAATTCTCTCGTCTAAATCCTGTCAAACATGCCAGCTGATGTTCCTGAACAATGTTACCGCCATGGTTGATTGCAGGGATGCTCTGATCAGCATCTTCTTGGATATGAAAAAAGCATTCGACCGAGTCCATCATAATGTACGGCTAACTAAATTGACTTTTAACGGTATATCGGACCAGTTGCACTCTTGGTTTTCTTCCTATTTCTCCTGTCGATAACAGTCGGTGAGACTAGAGACTTCGAATCCTCACCGAAACCAGTTACGAGTGGTGTGTTCTAGGGAAGTGTACTGGGTCCTTTACTCTTCCTACTTTATATCCACGACGTATTTCAAGCCTATGAATATGAAAAAACGTACCTGTTCGCCGACTATATCAAAGTCGTATGCTCCTTTGACCTAAGTAACATAAGGAGCCATCTCCACAATATTCAAAATGACCTTAAAGCATTAGACTATTGTTGTAACACATGGAAGCTTGCCTTTTCTCCAGCATAGTGCAGCGCCCAGTCGTATAGATGCACTGTACCGCTTAGTGCGCTAACCCTGAATGGCGTCTCGCTAGCCAACTGTCAAACAGTAAAGAATCTCGGCTACACTATTCAAGCTCACTAAATTTCTCGGAACAGTTTCGCTATAGTGCAGCGAAAGCCAGATCCCTCAGTGGGCATATATGCAAGAGTATGCTCGTAACCGAATCTAAACTCAATCTATACAAGGTATGCGTTAGACCTCTTTTGAAATACTGTTCAATAATATTTACCAACTCCAGAAAGAGTGACCGAATAACAATTGAGAAAGTACAAAGCTCATTCACAAAGCGCGTGCTTTGCCCTTCTACTCCCAACTACCGTGAGCGCTGTACACTTCTTGGTCTTGCACCTTTATGGTTACGAAGGATGAGACTCATTCGTAACTTTTCTATTCCAGACCATAACCAACCCAACTACGAACCTTGCGGGACTTATTCAACAAAACGGGGACTCTCGGTATCCACTCCGCCATAGACCGTTAAACATTACCCTACCTACAGCACGCACCAACGTGCGTAACAGCTTCCTTCTCTATTGATTCGCTTGCGTCCGGAAGCGGCTACCAATACAAGTTAGGGCAGCCGAGAATACTGCACCGTTCCGATCATCCCTGCATAGACACTTTGCTAACCTGCCTGCATGCGAGCTCTTTAACACCAATATACCGGAGGATGTGCTTTGGGAACATGACCCAGAGCACCTCTACATCCGAAAACCCAACGTTTCGGACACAGGCCCCAAAAATTAACTCTACTCTCTGGGACTGTCTGCGTCACATACATTTGCTGTTTGTTGACTTATTCTGGGACACTGTAGGTATCCACTAGCAACTAGAAGGCTTCACAGAAATGCCATTGCTAGCCGTCGATACTCTCTCTCCCTTAGTACCATTATCAGTTCTTCGTATTACCTGCGTCACCACCTTACAGCTGAAGCGGGTCATTGTAGGTAGCATACGTCTTTACGCTAGAAGCCACGCCTTATCTCTTCAACTCGTACTCACTTGCATTCTTTGCATCACATACCTTCGCTGTTTTATTGGCTTATTCTGTCACTGTAGGTATCCACTAATAATTAGAAGGCTTAATAGGAATGCCATTGCTAACCACCGATACTCTCACTTTCTCCTCTAGCGACATTATCCGTTCCTCGTCTTGACTTTAACACATCCTTTCAGCTGCAGCGAGTCACTGCAAGTAGCACGCATCTTTGCGATAGGAGCCGCTCCTTATCTCCACCGTTAATTCTAGGATTGTTTGCATCACCTATCTTTGCTGGGTTGTTAACTTATTCTGTCACTGTAGGTATCCACTAGTTATTGGAAGGATAATCCGAATGTGTTCGCTGGCCACCGATACTCACCCTCCTAGCTCCATTCTATGGCTTTCGTCTTGTCTTCTTCATCATTATTTTGCAGCGATTCGTTGTAGGTTCCAAACATCACCGCACATATCCGGCGATCGCTAGAAATCACTCCTCGTCTCTCCATCATACATTCTCTAGGAATGTCTGTATCACTTACCTTCGCTGGCTTGTTGATGAGTTCCGTGACCCTGTAGGCGTACACTAATGACCAATTGTTTTATTATAATGACTACATCGGTCCACAGATAGCGCCACCCAGCGCCACCATCTATCGATTGTCTTAAATTCGGCTAATGTTTAGAAACAGCTAGTTGTCGTAAGCTCCACGCATCTGCGAATAACCAGAGCTTGAAATGAGCCAATCTTTTATTACACCAACTCTTATTATCAGGGACCGTCTGTGTCACATACATTTGCTATTTGTTGACTAATTCTGGCACATTGTTGGTATATACTAGGAATTAGTAGGCTTCATCCAAAAGCCACGGCGGATCACTCATACTCTGATTCCTAGAGCCACTAGCACTTCTTCGTCTTACCACTGGCACCTCTGTTTAGCAGCAGCCATTCTTCTTAGGATTTAAACTTCTCTGCGCATATCCGGATCCTGCTAAGAGCCACTCTTTTGTTCCTCCAACCTTTACACTCTGGGGCTGTCTGAGTCACATACATTTGCTGTTTGTTGACTTATTCTGGGACACTGTAGGTATCCACTAGCAACTAGAAGGCTTCACAGAAATGCCATTGCTAGCCGTCGATACTCTCTCTCCCTTAGTACCATTATCAGTTCTTCGTATTACCTGCGTCACCACCTTACAGCTGAAGCGAGTCATTGTAGGTAGCATACGTCTTTACGCTAGAAGCCACGCCTTATCTCTCCAACTCTTACTCACTTGCATTCTTTGCATCTCATACCTACGCTGTTTTATTGACTTATTCTGTCACTGTAGGTAGCTACTGGTAATGGCAAGGCTATACCCGAAAGCCTTTGCTGGCCAATGCTGCTCTCTCCTAGCGCCGCTACCTGTCTCTAGTTTTGCCGTCTACACTACTTAGCAGCAATTCTTCCTGGGCTCCATGCCCCGCTGCGCAGACCTTGGGCTGGTTAGCATACAACCCTTGTCTCTCCATCATACATTCTCTTGGAATGTCTGTATCACTTAACTTCCATGGCTTGTTGGTGCATTCTGTGACTCTGTAGGTATACGCTAGTGAGCAAGCATCTCATTGGAATAGCTATATCTGGCCACTGGTAAGCTTTCCTATCGCTACCATCAGTTGATCGTCTTAAATTCGGCACCTCTGTTTAGAAGCAGCTAATGGGCGTAGGCCCTATGCATTTGCGAATATCCAGAGCTTGTTGTGAGCCACTCCTTCTCTCAATAATCTTTATTCTCTTGGAATGTCTGCATTCAACCTTTCTGCTGCCTTACCACCAATTGACCTTTAGACCTCTCTCGCGGCAAACTATTTATTTTTAACTTTCTTATTCTGCGCTCCGTATCGTAGTAGGCTGGCTACTTGCTGTTTATGCACCATAAACTCACCCCCAGCCTTCTAACTTTTATTCCTTTCTCCCCACGCAACTTTTGCCTCACACTAAAGTGATAGTTCATGGATTACTTACTGGTACAACGCTCTCGTCTCTACGCAGAGGTTAGCAATCTACCCATACGGCTATTGATTCTATAGGACATTCTAAAGACACTTTCAGTATAAGCATTGTGCACAGTGTACCTAATCCTGTCTCAACTCCAAATGTTGTAACGCAAGAATTAACAATGTTCAACGCCACGCCTGTTCTTGCGGTTTTCTCTCGGTTGTCCCTCACTTTCACTTTTCACCTAGGTCCGGAAGTTCTTGGAGATTTGGGATTGGACTGAGGAACAGATTTGGTCCGACGGACATAATAACCAACAGGGACCTACTTGGAGCGTGGCCATATACCAAAGGAGCCCCACTGCAATCACCACCGCAACCGTTATCCGGTATGGGGATTTGGACATTTCTTCACCCTCCAGAAACGTATGCATATAAAAAAGCCAGACAGCAGAAAGCTTGAAACTTTGCTCACCTGCACACGCAACAAGACAAATATGCGTGCTGTTCCCGTCCTCAACCGGCCGCAACAATTATGGCGGCCCTGATCCAACCATCTGTCCAGCCAACAGAGGTTATTGTAAGCCAATTGACTGCGAATAACTGAATATGAAATCAGTCATCAAGCGGCTTTGCTAGTTATACATTAGTGTTCAAAATGCTTTATGGTGGTGTTGCAGGGCGTAGTTGGTTTTCGCCTGACAAGCGTTCTCCCTATAAATCCACAAATATCTGTTTAACACACTGCGACGTAGCGGACGTGAGTTGCCACTGAATAAATTCACTGCCCACAACTACATGCTGACAAGTCGACTAGGGTCATATTTAAACTTTTCCCGACACGTGCGCGAAAGGGACACTCTCCGACTACATGTACCGTTTCACAGCACTTATAGTGCCTTGACCGCTTGCACTGCGAAGGACTGAACCCAAAGTACGTTGTGACCCAGCTGCCTGTAAATCTTGATCATGCCTGATTTGGTGTGTCTATAAATTTGAGAATAAATTATTTATTTATTTAAATAAATAAATAAATAGTTTATTCTCGAATTTGCCGAGACACACCAAATAAGGCATGATCAATATTTACATGCAATATTGCTTCGCAACAAACACGTTGCTATGAGTGTAGTCGGCAGTGAGCCGAAGGTTGTACAGGCTGCGGAAATTGTGTGAGTAGTCAAGAGTGATAGAGTCATCAGTGACCGACGAAATATTAAATGCTAGAGTGTGTAGTGTAAACAGTCAGGGCACTACATGTATAATGAAAACGATACATATAGGCATGGTGTAAATTAGTATTGAAAGTGTCAGGGCCATATTGAATAATGATTCTGGTCGACTTGCCAGTAGGTAGTTCTGGGCAGTGACTTTATTCGGCGGCGAGTCACATCCGCCAAGTTGCAGTGTTGTTACGCGGACATTTGTGGCTTTTTATAGGGAGAACGCTTGCCAGGCGAAAACCCACCACGTCCTGGAACTCTGACAGAAATTTGTTGGTGCAGTAATATATAACTGGCAGACCAGGTTTCCGACCGGTTTTAGAATACTGCTCTATAATTGTCTCCAATTAGCGGAAGAGTGTTAGCAATAGAATCGAGATGGTCCAGCTGTCGTTCACTAAGCGCCAACTTAGCCCATCTACGCTCAACTACCAAGGACACTGTAAAGTGCTTGGCCTGGAGCCTCTCTGGATGCACAGACTTAAAGCCAACCTCGTATTCCTCTACAAACTTCTCAAAACCACTGACTCATGCTAGGCGCATTTTCTCAATCGATTGGGGATGCACGTTATCTTATACGCAAAAAGCCTCACTCATTCTCCTGGTATGACACGTCGCAACATTCGTTCCAACTTCTGCCACTACAGATACGCGCACTTATGGAACAAGCTACCGGGAACAGTCAGATTATCAGAAAATGCAGTGGAATTCTCCTCGGACATAAAACAATTACTCAGCGTCCCAAAAGTGGCGGAGCTTCTGGGCGGCGGCGTTGCTGAAGACGAGTTCCGGCAGCAAGGACGCGCCCACATTAGGACGTATTACCACACAGCCACCGCATACTCATTTGAACGGATAGCCCCCTGGCCTGGCTGTAATCTAGCCTCGTCTGCTCAATCTACTGTGTTCTGACCGCTTCCAGACATCAACGACATTACCCATTTAGACTCTTCAGTCACAGCACTCTGGTCTTCTGCTCTTCAGACCTTTGCTCGGCATGCTAACTGCTTTTCATGTAGTTACTTTCGACCCAAACTGCTTCTTTTCTCATGACACATTACTTTTATTCCCGCATTAATTTGGCGACATAGCACCATCCTGCTGATCTACTCGGTTTCACCTGAACAGTCTCCTGCTTTATGACCTCTCACAGAGTTATGGGATCTAAATGACCTAAGCTCTAAACACACAGTGCACTGTAACCCTTACCTCAAGAGCATCGCTAAACACGATTTATGCTTATTATCATAGCCTTTCCTTACTTAACTAATCTATTCTGCCGACGCACTATTAGCATTCCGACACCAATCATACGGCTGTCTCTCTATGAGCCGACATTCCAGTCTCATCTCAAATATATCCTGCTTTCCGACTACTGAGACCTTACCGAAGAATCATCCATAGATCCAAAAGTCTGTTTACCACGCCTGAAGATCTTTGTAGGATTTTCTATTTCCCAGTACTTTCCCTTTCGCGCTCTCTGCATTACTTTTTTATTTAGACAGGTAACTCTTCGAGCCTGGCTATAATGTAGCTTCGTCTGACCAATCTTCTGCTTTAGGATCCCTTCCAGAAGTCCGAGACGTTAACGATCTGGGCTCTGAGGTCCCAGCGCTTTTCTTATCAACCTGTGAACTTTTGCTCGCGCGGATAACTTCATTTCCACATAGTCACTTTCGTCCCGTGCTGCTTCTTTTCTGCTGACAGGCCTTATTTTTATCCCCACCCTTATTTGACGGCCTGGCTTCATCTTGCCGGCTAATCCGGACTCGTCTGAACCTTCTCCTGCCTTCTGACTCACCTCGGACTTCTGTGGTCTGAATGACGTAACGTCCTGTAACCCTTACCTCAAACGCATTGTTGGCCATGTTTCATCCTTATTATTATATCCCGTCTTGCTTTACACGTCTATTGGGCCGAGGCTCTCCTTTAGCGCTTAAACCTAAATTCCACTGCTTTCTCTCGTTGCTTCCGACTACAGTAACCCTAATGAACAGGGATGGGCAGACTAAGCCCTCTGCTCACATCACCCCGAGAATACCTTTGACTTTTCCAATTTCCTTCCATAGAGCATATTCGTTTTTGCACGCTGTTTGCATTACTTGTTCAACTGGACGGATATCTCTTGGGGCCTGGCTGTAATCTATCCTCGTCCGCCCAGTCGCCTTCTTCCTGATTGCTCCTAGATAACCGAGACGTTAGCGCTCTAGTTTCTGCAATCCAAACACTGTTCCCCTCATCCCGTGACCTTTCCTTGGCATGCTGACTGGCTTTTCATATAGCCCGTGTCGTCCCGAACGACTCTTTTGTTATGACAAATATTGCGGTTATTCACACCTTAATGTGGCGGTCCAGTTTCCTTTTGCTGGCTTAGCCGGTCTCGTCTGAACGCTATCCTGCTTCCTGACCCTCCTCGGACTGCTGAGCTCTAAATGCCCTAGGCTGCGCCGACGTACCATCCTGTAACCCTCACCTCAAATACTTTGTTAGCCATGATTCATCTTTATTATTATATACCGCTTCTTTCTTTACGTGTATATTCTGCCAATGCTCGCCTCTAGTAGTAGACCTTAATTCTGCGGCTTTCCGTCTTTGAGCTAACATTCTAGTCTTGTCTCAATGGTTTATCTGCTTCTGACTGCTATGACCTTAACGATCAGGGATGGGCAGACCTCACGATCTGCTCACATCACCCCAAGAATATCGTTGGCTTTCCCACTTTCCTTTAATGGTGCATTTTCCCTTTCGCAATCCTTTTGCATTATTTTTTCAAACTGACGGATATCTCTTTGAGCCTGGCTATAATCTAGCTTCGGCTGACCGGTCTCCTGTTTGTGATTGCTCCCAGACATCCGAAAGGTTATTGATCTATTCTCTGCATTCCAAACACTCTGTTCCCCTCATCCAGGGAGGTTCCCTCGGCATGCTAACTGGCTTTTCATACAGCGGCTGTCGTCCCGAAAGCTCTATTGCTGTTCACACTTATTACGGTTCTTTACACTTTAATCTGGCGTCCTAGCTTCAGCGTGCTGGCTTATCCGGACCCGTCTGAACGGTCTCCTGCTTTCTGATCCTTCTCGGATTTCTGCGATCTAAATGAACTAAGCTCTGTGGACGTGGTGTCCTGTAACCCTCACCGCAAAAGCATGGTTGGTCACGATTCATCCTTATTACTATATCTCCCTTTCATCGTTACCAAATCTTTTTATGCCCTTTCATATGGCCACTTTCGTCCCAAACCGCTTCTTTTCTGATAACACATTACTTTTTCTCACAGCTACTTGGCGGCCTAGCTTCATCTTGCCGATTTGCCTGGTTTTGTCTGAACGGTCTCTTGTTTTCAGATCTCTCTCGGGCTTCCGAGACCTGACTGCTCTAGTAACTGCCAACGCAACGTTCTGTTACGCTCACTTCTAAAACATTGCTGGTCACGACTCATCCTTATTATCATGCCCCCACTCTTCCTTAACATGTACATTTCTGTCGGTGCTCTCCGTCAGCATTCAGAGCTTACTAATACGACTTTCTCCCTATAAGCCGACATTCCAGTTTGGTCTATATGCTCTTATAACTTCCGAATCTGTGCCCCTAATGATCAAGGGTCGGTAGGTTTAACGGTCTGTTCACCTCACCTCGGGAATATCATTGGCGTTTCCACTCCTCGTCAATAGAGGCCTTTCCTTTTCTTCTGCATTCCTTTTTCGATCGGACAGGTAACTTCTCGGGCCTGACACTACTCTAGCGTCGTCTGACCAGCCTCCTGCTTTCTGACTATTTCAAGACATTCCAAAAGTTAACGATCTAGGCTATGCGTGCTCAGTACTCTGTCCCCCTTATCCTGAGACCTTTCCACGGCGTGCAACTGCCTTTTCTTTTATAGCCACCTTCGTCCCAAACTGCTTCTTTTCTGCTAAGCCGATATCCTCCACTCATCTCCACGGTCTCCTGCTTTCCGATTACTCTGCCTATACTGTTGAACCGTCGACAGGTCCAGAGGTCTGTTCGCCACACCTAGAGATCATTGTAGGCTTTTCCACCTATTTAATAGTCTCCTCCTTCCCGACCACTTCGTTTATTTTCGAACTCGCTGTTTGCATTCCTTCATCATTTTGACGGATAACACTTGGGGCCTGGCTCTAATCTATCCTGGTCTGACCAGCCTCTACATTCTGACTGTTTCCAGACATACCAAGAGTAAACGACCTAGGCTGTGCGGTCACAGCACACTGTCACTCAGCCTGCTACTTTTCCTTGACATGCTAACTGGCTTTTTAAATAGCCTGTGTAGTCCCTCAGTTATGCTGTTCTTATGACACACATTACTGCTATTCCCACCTTAATTTGGAGGGCTTGCTTCATCCTGCTGACTTATCCGGTCTCGTCTAAACTCTCTCCTGCTTTCTGACCCCTCTCGAGCGTCTGAGATCTAAATGCTCTAGGTTCTGCTTACGTAACGCTGTGCGACTTTCACCTCATGAGCATTACCGGTGGCAATTTGTCTATTTTATTCTATTCTCCTTACAAACTTTGCATGTCTATTTCTGCTCACTTACTGTTAGCATTCCGGCAATGATAATATTGCTTTCTCTCTACGAGCCGACATTCTAGTCTCGTCTCCATGGTCTCCATTCTGACTGAGGAGGTCTTAGCGATGTAGCATCGACGGATCTAATGGTCTGGACATAAGGCCTCGAGACCATTTTAGGCTTTTCCACTTCTCCGCCATATATATTTTTCCTTCCACACCTCCTCCTTTCCTTTTCTCGCCCTCTGTTTATATCCCCTTTTCAATTGGACGTAGTATTGTTCGGGCTTGGCTCTAATCTATTCCCGTCTGGCCCGTCTCCTTTCTGCTTGCTTCCAGACCTCCAAGAAATAAGCTGTTTATGCTCTGTAGTCCCAACACTCTGTGCCCCTCATCTTTGGTGTTTTGCTCGCCATACTGTCTACCTATTAAGGCGCAACGCTTTGCTTCCCTTATTTTAATTACATCACTAGGCATTATTCATCTATCAGTTTATTAAGAAGGATGCATCATCACCTGAAGAACGTCGTCGGCGTCTCCACTTCTCAATAGACCCTGTTTTACCAACCCTTTCCTTTACTTCCTGTGCTTTCTGTTGCATTCCTTCTTCATTCGACGCCACCATTACAGGCGTTTGTTCTCCCGACTTCCTACGTTCCTACCAATTTAGGACAGACAACGCGTCCCTGTCGCTTCGTCCGAGTGATATTCTTTCCCATAATTTGCAACCTCCTCTCTCTCGTTCCCGCAGATAGAGCACCTGCGCATTAGGACCCCGCAAAATCTCTTTGACTCATCTTCCTTCCTAACTTGGGACAATCTATCATTCACTACTGATTCGTGTTCTGCTCGCTTCTCGTCGTATTTCGCCAGTTATGATACATGTGTATATGCGATATTTAAATACCTTTTACATGTATATGTGTACAATATTTCATTCATCGCTGCAATTGATCAACTGCGTTCCAGATGCATTCCTTTCGTCTGGCTGTGTGGCTGTCTCTGTTCCTTACTTTTCTTCCCGAGTTTGTCAAAGGTACGGCAACATGCACCCAAGGAATTGTCCTTCGTTTAAACAACAATACGGGGCACACAGTTCCTTTAGCTGGACATGAGCGGAAGGTTAGCAACCATTTTTACAGCTTGCTAACCAGACAAATCATTCCTTATCTTGCACCGGTATAATTTTTCCGAGGCTTGAACCACTGGGTTCAGTTTGTCTAACACATTTCCTTCCACATACCTCTTGCCTGGAGCACTCCTTCTGACCTAAAGGCACATTCTCCTACCGACACAAAGCAAGAACAATTGGTCAGCCTAGGCTCTTATTCCGCTTTGCCCGATCAACTGACCGTGGATTCATAAGTTCCAATTAATATTACAACATACCCCGAGGAATCTGCGATTTGCTTACCGGAACCATATCCTATCCTACAAGACTTCAACAACAATTCAACATATTTCGATGGATGACCCTCGGACATTTCGCGTGGATCTATAGATGATCATCACATATTAATAGAATATTTGTTTCCTGACCTACCGACCGGGCACAGCCATTCGTGCAGAACAGGACAGGAACAAAGAACGCAATATGCGCTCGCCTAACGCAGCAGCCAACGTAAAAGTGGGACGCAACATGACTGCCAATAAGCGAACAAACGAACGCTGAACAAGAAACATAGCCAGTTGCAACTTGCTATTCAACGGCTAGGCGGTGGTTTTTCAGGACGTCGAGGGTATTCGCCTGGAAAGCGTACTCCCTATAAAAAGCCACAACTGTCCGTTTAAAAGCGCTGCAACGTGGCGAAAGTGACTTGCCACCGAATTAAGTAACAGTCCATAACTTCACACTGGCGGGTTAACTAGCGTCACCATTCTAGGTAGTTCGCTACATTGGAACTTCTTCAGCTGCATAACGTCTTGTCTCTTCCTTCTACGAATTAAAACATCTAGAGGCGTCTGTTTACCTTCAAGGATATCACCGTTAACATCTGCGTTAATTATGCACGAACTCACTATATTTTCATATATTTCTCGAGCGTTCCCTTCAATTATCATCTAATGGATCACTGAGGATCAGCAATATATTATTAGCCGAGGTGTAACTGCAATATATGGCAGACCGACTATGTCCTAACAAACGAGTCCCGATCTCACGGCAGCCAAGTAATTGTTTCGCATTTACACCATTGTACAGTTTCAATTATAAATGAATAAATAAATGGTATATTCTCGGTAAAACGAGACACACCTGTAAAGGCGTGATCAAGTATGCATAAAAGCGTAGCCTCTTTGGAATGTTAAAAAATTTCGTTTCAATGAACGTTATAATCGAAAGGATGTAGTCCATATGAGGTAACATATTTTCAGGTAATAATCAAACCAAGGTACAGGATGGCGCTGTGGCGTGCAAAATTCAGTCAAGATACAAGTTGGAGGTAATTTCGCCATGTAGTGATCCGTGAGCACAGGAGCCTTAACAAAGTTTTGGTGCAACCAACGACCATTACGAAAGCGGGATGATCTGTGCTCCATCAAAGCATTCTTCATAGTAAAATCAGTTGCACAGGTTGGATGTAGAAGGCTGAGGACTGCGTCAGTGCGAAAAGTTTAGCTTTGACTTTATTTTGTGGCGGCTCACATCCGCTCCGTTGCAGTGTTGTTGGATATTTGTAGCTTTTTATAAAAAGAACGCTTGCCAGGCGAAAACCCACCACGTCCTGGAACACTGCCGTAGCTTCCGTTGAACAGTAGTGCTAGTCGGCCATGCATCGTATAGACCGATTTTGCACTCTATTTTTCACAGCCTGTTGACAGCCAAAACTCTTCCTTGGTTGGCCGAATGGTTTAGTGCTGATCCGGCAGCAGTTACTGAAAAATTTTCTACTGTCACTGTTGCAGTTACCATAAAATATCTGTACAATTGCAAATACCAGATCATGCTTCTATGGGCGTGCCTCGCATGGTCGAAAATAAAATATTTATTAATTTAACTACGTAAGCCTTGTCATAGTCCGAATGCCGGTGTGTCCCGTCTGCGCGCAATAAAGCTGGGGTAGGGAGCTTTGCTCGGCTGCGTCTTTTAACGTAAGGAAAAACCCTACTGCGATTAGCTGCGGCTGAGTTCGCTAAGCTCTGCGCGTACCGGAGAAGCGCAAGCCTGAGATGTTGCTTATATTTAGTGTTAATCTCTCGATAACTGGCATAGGTACTGGCTGATGGAGCTGTTTCGTATTTCGCCAGCATCTAGACCGTTTCATAAGTAGGTGCTTGCCTGTGGTATTTATCCATGGAGGCTGTGCCCGTAGTCCTCTTTTCCTCACGAGTGGAATATAGGGATTGGAAACCTCCGTAAGTTACGTTTTAAACCTTTCCCAGGCTAATTGGGCAAAGTCGGCCATTGAGCACTCACAGTTCAGAGCTGAAGCATTAGATAGCTTTGTACCAAGGTTCCTTTGCCAAATAGTTGAAAGAAATTGGGTTGGTGCTTTGGATAGTACACCGTAATGCTATGCAAGCGGGATCGCTGGACCCTAGGGGTGCACCGTATGAAACGTCAGTCATGAGGTCGGAGGACTTGAGGAAAGCCAGCTCTAAAGTGCACAGTATTTGGTTGTCCGTGTGTTTAAATAAATATAAATAAATAAATATTTTATTCTCGACTATGCGAGGCACGCTCATGGAGGCATGAACAGTTTTCCTTAAATGATGCAACGGCGGTTGCTTTTCAGCACAAGAATTTGTGCACCGATTGTGCCTGTCGCGGAATTGCAAGAAGGATGGGCCAAGCAACTTCTGTTATGTAAAACTTTCTAGAACTAAAAAAGTTGTGCGAAATGAGTGCGTAAAAGTTCGGATCTCATGTATACGCGTCCAGGACGGCAGTATGACAGTACAACTGTAAACTGTTGATAGTAATTGCACAGAGCCGCAGATATAGATTCAATATTCTACTCGGACGACTGCAATGGGCAGGTTCCCAACACAAATAAGTTACTGCTCACCTAAAGCACAACGCTTCTGCCTGGACGATCTACGGAGCGATCAGTTCTAAACTGTGCGTAGCCACGTATATATACTTCACCATCCTTGGTTTACACAGGCAACCACGTTTCAGCGAAAGCAAGTATGTAGCGACGAGATTTGTCTGCAAGTAGACCCAACGCGTGCTTCTTGTTCCTTAAGCTATGAAATTTACAATGTTCTACCTTAAGAAAGTTTGCGCGACCATCCTGTGTCGTGCGTCATCATACTGTGTTCCGATAGAGCGGAAAATAACTTCCGGCTTACCGCGTGAACACCATCAAGCGAGGTCTGGGCTCCTAGCCGCCCATAAAATGGCATTGGCATTGATAGCTACTACAAGTTAAATCTAAGTGCCAGGGGAAGGTCTGGTTAAATTCGGACAACACAACCATCAAACTTTTATCGCAAGCCGCAGAAATGATTTGCGTTCCTCCAGGGCAGAAAGGACCACGCGTACTAGCCGGGGTCACGGATTTTCCGTAAGGCTAGGGACCTTCTCCAGCCTGGTCAGCTTTCTGACAGTGACCCAAGGGACGCCAGATGGTAGCAGCTTGATGTCGGACAGTTTAGGCCATTTGATGTCATCCAAAATGCGTTCCCTTGGGTAAGCAGCCGCAGACTCAGTAACGTTAATGAACACGAGGCTACTATCCATGAAAGAGTCGCCACGGTGGAAAGGGTTTCCCCACATACCTTGGATCCAACTCGTAGGCCAGCTGTTTTCAGCATTGTCACTGTGACCGTCATTGTCACCGCAAACAGTATGGAAGCGACGGTGGCGTAGGAGTTTTGCTCTATTATCGGCGTCTTTCTATTTCCGGTGGCTTCCTGTCGCCTCGAAGCTTAACTGGCAGATCCAGTCCGCTGCTGCTTTTGTCTTACAGAAGCAGAGGTCGTTGACTTTGGGTTGCATTGAGCAGTTACAAAAACGTCGTCAGAACAGGCTGGAATGGCGACGGCGAAAGCGGTCAGCATTTTTGGAGTGTTTGCCAGTGTACAATCGTCAGATAAGATTACGACTGTCAATGGCTGCATCTTTCTCGATATTGTGGAAACTTTAGCGCTAGGTTTAGCAGAGGGCTTAGGTAGTTCCGCAGCAAATTGTCTTCACTCTGACGGACTTAGGTGGTGAGCCAGCCATGCTACCTGGAGTGGGTGGTAGTATTTTTGGCTTCTTTGACAGAGTGGTAGACACCAACGGATGAATCATCAGCAGTGGTGCAGTCTACTGCAGCGTTTTCAAACGCATTATGCAGAGAGTTCAATATCAAAGCTTTTTTGGTATTGAGCAGTGCAATAGAGTCGAGATGGCCTAGCGCTATTTCAACACCTGCAAACCTTGACGCCAGTGCTAAAAGTTTAGCGCCGGTGACAGCCCAGCGCGTCCATCGCTGTGCGCAGCGTTTAGCGTAGTTGCTAATATTGTGCACGCTGGAGGATAACATTTTGTATTAGTCTGCTTCTAGGCCGGTGAAACGTTCGTGGTACTAGCGACAGCAAACCACAAAATGCACACCGCCTGATAAATCTGTTACTGATTCCGAACAGTTGGGCGGTTTGAAGGCTGTACTTGATCCGTCTAAGGAAGAGGTTAGGCTCCCATCCTCCTCGGTGGTTAGCGAGACGGCCATGGTTATTTAGAAAACAGAACAGAATGGTAACATGTATACAATATTAAGACGACCGCCACAAAAAGCCAAAACTGGCGAAACACAAGATTAATCTAGTACCAAAAGGATGAATTACAGTAAGCGCCAAAGTAGCTTTCTCCAGTACTACTAACCTAGATCCAAGATAGCTTGTATCAGCTAAAATTTGACCAAAGGCAGAATATTTGGTACGGTAATACCGCGACTTCAAGTAAGCAATACAGGTCGGGGATACCTGAAAAGCCCTTAGGAGTTAACGCGCTCTCGGCTGTTTCCTATTCTGAACAATGGCTTCCACGTGATCATTCTTTTCCTCCTGGTACTCGACGAGCAGATATAGATACTTAACGTCGCTTCTCAATACGCCTTTGCTTGTCCTCACCCGTGCTTGTGAAACTAATTGTTATTTGCGCTTGATAATGGCCTCCACGGCATCCTTAGGTCACCGACTAATTGCTGTGCGTAACTCACAAACTAAAAGTACGTATCCTGCTTAAGATCTCGGATTTCGGTTAAACATTTCGGCCTATTCTGCAATGTTCGTAGACATACTCTGATCCACCTAGACCACTGACTAGGGTGGTATACTGTGGTATAATGGCAATCCGGTAAGAAACATACAACAAGAAACGCCCATTAACATTTCGATGCAATTTCAGGCAGACCACCGATTCTGTCCAATATGCTGCGCAACCACAGAGTTGCCTCCTTTCTTCTGAGTTATGCTGACACGCGCATCCTCAGTAAGGCAGCAGTGAGCTGCAGCCATGGTAAAAACACCGTTTATCCGGAATGACGCGTGACTTATTAATAAGCAGATAACTAGTACCGTTGCCTAAAAGTACCTCACAACGCAAATATACAGCAGCTCCGTAACCAGCCTCAGTCGTATCCAAATGACAATGCAACTGCACAGAAGATACTGCATCCGAATAAATAAATAAAGCAACTTTCTACTCTCGACAAAGCGTGGCACACTTTAACAGGCACCAATAGGTTTAAAAATGTGGTCAAGAACGTGCAATAATGCTTGTTTTCCATAACAAAGAAGGGATGTGCGTAGGTGAATGTACGTATGTAACTGTTATCTATCTAGTTATGTAGTTTTTAGTTGTAAGTGGGCTGTTGTCATATTGACGCACTGTTATTGTTAGAAATGTGATACTAAAAGAATTATGTCCACGGGTTTGATATCGTTAGCCGGATATCCACTAGGCAGGGACTTTATTTTGTGACGTGGCCCATCCGTCACGCCACAGTTTTGTTAAACGGATATTTTAGGCTTTTTTATAAGGATAGCGATTCCCAGATGAAAACCCACCACGTCCGGTAACACTGCTGCCGAACTATTTGCTGGAACGGGTTAACCCCGAAACACCCAGCTAACACCACGAGGTTGTTTGGCTAGCCAGCGTATGGTAACCTGTGTTCCAAGGTTTGTGCTCCTCTGCGGGAGGGGCTCACCCCAATTTAGCTTTCTTTATATCGAACTCGCAACAGTACATTGCCGGAAGCAGCAAGGTTGCAACAAGTCGGAGAGGGGTATGGACTGAAGCTACAATCGAGAGGTTATCTCTTCAAGACAACGGTTTATTAAAACGCTTCAGTTTAAAAGTTACGTGGTGCTGGGTGACATTTTGTTTTAAACCAAGGGCATTGGTTAGGCAATCGTCCTCAGTCGAACTGCTCATTCCGGGAACCTACCATTTGCTGTCAAGTAACTGCGCGATAGACAGCGTTTGAGTGCCCATCCATTTCGTCAAATAAAATCCTCCTTTGGCCAGAACGCGTGCGAAGTGTTCAACAAGCGCAATTGCTTCGTGAACAGAAGCAACACTAAATAAACAATAGTGGACGTAAAAACAGTTCTCTGTTACTTCTTTGACTTTGCTTTGGGATTCACAATCACTGTCAAACCTAGCTTGTAGTAACGCAGTTAGCACAGTTTGGTGACGAAATAATGCCACACTGATGCACCTTCATGCATAATTCAATGGCAACTGAACAAAACTTTCCGTTCTTCTACCACAGAAGCCTTAACCGACGCCGATCCTCAGTAGGAACCTTGGCCTGATAAAACATCGCTTCAATGTAGGACACGACGGCTGTTGGTTGGAACCGGCACCGCAAGTGTCCCCAATAGACTGTTTGACATATGTGGACCAGGTAAAATTTGTGGATTGAGGGATGTTCCACAAGATGAAGTTTGAAAAGTAAAGACCACTCGCACTTTACTGGGTATACATATATGAGATTTCGAGTGGCGGGGTATGTACCAGGTTCCCTTTAATCAGCTGTTCCTGTAATGGAGCGATGTCATGCTAACCTTTACAAATACACTCTTCTATACCTTAGTGTATGTTTGGAGCAGTGTGGCATACTCGAAAAACGTTTCTTCAATGTGGCTAGCCTCATCAGTTAGAATTGCTTGTTATCGGGTAACCATGTTTTCCCGGCATGCCATGGCTATGCAATCTTCTACTGGGTACCAACCTTCCTTTTAGAAGCTTTTCTTAATTTTATCGTACCTCCGTCGTTCACAGACATGGATAGTCCTGGACCATCTAGACTGTTAGGTTACCTTCCAGACAGTTGTTTTATTAGTTGCTGAAGGGCAGTGATATCGCAGCGAAGTGAGTTGATCCTCCGTGTTAGAGCAATTATCGGGGATGTGGATTGATCTCACATAGTTTCGTGCTATTTGTTATGTCCCAGTACTATCCAGCTCAGTGGACTTTCAATAGCGTAAGGCGCATCAGGAGCCCCGCGCCTCTAACTTAGACCCGCTGCAGGTATGGGTTGTAGCTAGCAACCAAAAGGTCAACTCTTCTTTCCATCTCCGGTTGCCGTAGATCGGAGAGGTGGGACCAATTTGTAGAAAAGGTTGTTCCTGTTTTCCGTTTCACCATTTTAGGTAGACGACCGATTGACTTCCTTGAATCCAATTGGACCGTCACAACACCATCTATAGCTTGAACAGTTACACTAACCAACTGGGACTATTTTTGGCATCGGTCAGCAACGGTGCTAATGTTAAGTGCCGTCACAGACCCTTGATCACCGATAACCTATATTAATGTAAAGCATCAGTGAGGTACCTGAGGCACTGTCTATTAAGGCTAATGCTCAAATGATGCCAGCATTACCAGAAACTACCATAGGCAACCAGCCAAGCGATACAACAAAGCACTTGACGTGGCTAAGAGTAAAACTGGATGCTTCAGTGTTTGGGGCTCCGAAGTTGCTTCAAGCAGCCTGGGGTAGCGGGCGGTGCAACAGCTTACACTTATTGGATCCACAACACCTGCGTTAACGGCAACTTAATAGATCATAATTCGGTTTGAGGCAGAGTTGATACGATCGGTGGGCGCCACAGACTTCAAGCCGTTCGTAAGGGTTGAGTTTTGGAGATCAACGCACTGATCTGAATGGCGACGTCGTTTACAGGAAAAGCATTTAGGGAAATTTCGTTTATATGATGCCTCAGTGTTTGGGCAAGCGGCATTTTCGCGAGGGTTTAAGCTTCGGATTCTATCGGTGCTGGTCTGCGGCGGCTGCGGAGGCCTAGTAAGTATCGATAGCGTCATCGGTTCTATCCATGCAATATGGCTAATCAATAAAATTCGGTGCTCTTTCGGTGCTGACAATCCTAGCGGTATGCTCGGCTCACTTGCTTTGCAGATAGTTGGGCAGCCTCCTGATGGTCGAGCTGACTGCTCTCGACGTGTTCAAAGTAGCTTCATACCACTGTTGTTTCAGCTTCAAGTAGCATCAACGCAGCTCCACAGCTAAACGGGAAAGAGCTGCGATATCATTAGGCCGAATGTTGGGGCCAACAGTTAGAGCATTAATATGAGTCCAACAATCATGTGATGCCCTCCAAAGAGTTTGCGCAAATTGTCTATTACTTCCTCTAAACCTTCGCCGGCGTCGACTATTAAGCAGCGTATAATAGCGTATTTGGCTTCACAACAACCGTATTGTAGCAGACAAGAAAGACTGATAGTTGGATCGGAAGTAGCCCCAAAAACATTTGTTTTGAAGCCTAGCATAAATATCCAATAGTGGGCAGGATCTTCATCGACTGTGGTCAGTTCGCATTTTGGAAGACAGGATGGCGTGCTGGGTCCCAAACGACTGGCTTCGGGTTTTGGTCAAGGGTTACCGTCAGCTTATAAGCCGGAGCAAAACGCCACTGACTGGGATTGAACGTGGTCACCAACTGCTCCCGACGGATAACCCAATTGAGCTACGGCTAGTCAACGGACCCATATTAATTGGCCTCAAAATAGACGAACAGACGGCAACTCCGGGTGAGAGTTCTCCAGCGTCGGCCGTAATAATGCACGTTCGTGCACTAAACAACGCTTTTGACCAAACTGAATGTTCTCGGCAGTCCCCAACACTAACCATGTTCGCCGGCAGCATGCGCATGCACGTTAAGGCGGATTCCCGCAGACGAATACGAGATTCCGGTCAACAAAACTTCTCAGCATCGATAGCTTCAACCTTCTCGAGAGAATCACCTGAAATGGTTATGACTTCACTAATAAGATTATGTACCAACGATACGAAGCTAAACTAAGTATGTCGTACTAAACGTGAACTATAAACCACGAAACAACAAACCTTACGTAACGCACAGCCTGGGCAGGAAAATAAAACTAATTACCCTGTAACCTTGGTTTTATAATGCAAAATAAATACCGTACATGGTCTATGAATAGCTTTGGCAATCGTATTGCAAAAGGGCAGCGATTGCAAAACAGGCGGCATCGTTTGAGAATTTCGGCAGTCAGGGCAACAGAATAATATGAATGGGCTTGAAAGTTCAAGGATATATCAGCAATCGAGAGTAAAAGGAATACATGTGCAATGTGGTAACCGATTGTAGCGCACAGAGTAAAGCAATGTAAAATACGCAGAACAATTAGGGAATAGCGCTGCCGTATCTTAAAGTAGGCAGTGCAGGTTAGAGATACATCAGCTTCTTTCGGACTTTACAGAATACCACGCCAAGGAATGCTGAGTAATTTTATCAGCGCCTACAAGAAGAACATCACGTTGGGGATTCCCACTTTGAGGCTCTTCGCAATGACATGATAACCTGCTTTCCTCTGGAGCACATGCACATGGATTACCTTAAGTTAATGAAGCCTCTGCTTAATTTCTTTTGCAAGGGTCCCTCAACCACCGAATTGCGCTGGTCAGCCACGCAGATATCGGACGTTAAAACCAGGATCGATCAATGCCGCACGTCACTGACGGTAGGTTTTCTCTAAATGTGCCGCAGTTTCATAAACGCAGATCGATGGAAAGTCAGAGCGTATACGCAGTTCCGGCTGTACGTTGGCCTTGTTGGGAGAAATCCTTAAACTTCTCCTTGGTGGAGTATGTGGTGTGCTGCAAGAAGTGGTGGGAAGTTTGTCTCCCCCTAGCACAGTCAATGAGTAATAGACGGTTAAGCTGCTTTCTGACACCTGCGGTCGCCAAGATTTAGTATTTAACGTCCATTGCTTACTGCAGTTGTGCAATGACGTGCGTGAATTTGGATCTCTGTAATCGTAGTCCGCCTTTCTAATTGCGTCTCAGTTTCGTAACTTGCGACGTCTTGTTTGTGGTTCACGTTTGCCGGCGTCTCAAGTGTTTCGACGATTGCTTGAGAAAGCTGCATATTTGCGATAACCATCGGGCGGATATCTTGATGATTCGTACAGCGATCCAGGGTCGCGCCGCTTTCGTACCGTGAACCAAGTTCCCGCCAGAGGTTTCATTGTAAAAGATGTCCAACCAAACAATGTTACAGTTTTGCCCAAAGACCGTCGGTGATTGCTGGCATACGTAATACACTGGCGTTCCTGCGTAGTTATGCGAACGTGGAGGTCCTCTTTGACAAATTTATTCCCTATAATCAGTTGCGGATATAGAGACGTTCAGGATTCCAACCCGAGCAAAGTTTAATACCATCGATTCAATCTAATGAAAGTGTTTGTCACTTTCGGAATCCAAAGAAGAAAAGCTTTCTATCTGATTGCTCATACTTGGGCTGGAACAGCGACTTGTACCGTAAGTTTCCTTGCACACCAGCTGATGTGGTAAGGTTTTATTTTAGACTTAAGAGCTATTTTGGCACCTATCTCGATTTGTATGTTGTGCAAATACATAGACGGTGAATTACAGAGTGGCGCGTTTCATTACTGTGCTGTACTGGTAGAAGACTGAGTGGAAGCATACATTAGTGTTCCGCAGTGAAGTCATAAAGTTATCCGCGTCGCGCCATTTCCGTAGGTAATTGAAGAAACTATATGCAGGTATGGTCTCTAATGACCACACATATTTCAGCGGACAATGTTACAAATAAGCAAGGAAGCAGACCGTCAGGAGCCAGCAAACTACCGGCCTATGTGCCTGACATGTATAAGTTGTGGACCTTTAAGGGAACCCTAGACCTTCACATAGGGAACCTACAAACCATCTCATGCGATCCATTTGATTTTTTGGTAGGCACTTTCTTTTGTCTCTAATTTGTTTGTTGGCTGCAAAAGACGGGTGGGATCGCCGGATGAGGTTACTTGTCTGGATGTAGTTTTCGTTGCCTTTAGCAAAATAATTGGTGAGGTTACTCATGAACGATCCCTTCTTTAACTCCGGGGAATAGATCTTAACGGGAAGCATCTATTCTGAGTCGCTGATTTTTGGAACGGTTAAAGCTTGCAAGTGAAATTAAAAACTACCTAATTCAGTCTTGTTTTTATGATCCGCCTGGTCCCACATGGCTCTGTCATTGGTCCTGATCTTTACAAAATCTGCATCAATATCCTACCATCCAAACACCAAACTGATTTCCTCAAATTCGCTACTATTCTGAAACGGTGGCTGCAGGTGTCAAAGCTTCATGAATTTAACCGGCTACAGAAAACGTTGAACCGGCTGCACTGCGGAACAATCGAGTAGCGGCTACTTATTAATCGTGCTGCGTGTTCTTCTCTACCAAGTTGTGTCCCGGACCAATATGGCGTTCATTACATTGGGAGCCTCTGTCCAAAAAGGCAAGCTTGGGAAAGGACATGGTAATTCTTGTTCCGGCGAAACTAAACAAAACGCAGGGCACCGTAAAGCAGGTTGCCGCCGCTAATACGGTGTCCTTTTCTATAGGACCATCATTTACCCAAATGACATTCTGGCAGTTCTCGCATTAAAAATCATTAGACTGTACGCATTGATTTCCCACAAAACCTTACACTTCAAGTTTGCTTTTTGCAGCTTTCAGATAATTGGTCGAAGTGTGTGAATACGGTAATGCTTAATTTTGAACGTTTATCATCCAAAGATTACGCATGACAATTTTTCAGTGGTTGAGTTCATCGAGTTTGAGAACACCTCAACTGATGTTGCTAAGAAAAAGTGGAGGTTAGACACCAATACAGTCCAGTTACGAAGTTAAGATTTCAAGAAAAACGGTGGCTGCTTCTGCCTGGCAAACCGCCACCCTGAGCGGCGATATGCGGTGCGGTGAAAACTATCCGCTAAATTGGTAGGTGATACACTGTTATAAGGATGTTTGCCGTTGGGTACTAAAATGTCAATCCTATTGCACGCTTCTTGGGGAATCTCACTGATCCTCCATCAACTGACGACACACGGCCAAGCGAACCGGGCTGAAAGAGGCACCTGTAAGTAAAACACCTGCAATGCCAGTTTCAGGCTTCCTCTTCTCTTGCGACCATGCTTCGAAACGCAAACGAAAGCCCACCAACGTACACCACATTCAGAGGCAGTGGCCAACCAGAGTTCACTGCTTTATCCAATGTCGGACGTGGAGGATGACGTCAAGCAGCGGACGCCTCTTGCAGCTTTGAAAATCACTCCCCAAATTACGATCCCTTTATCCGCAAGCCAAGATAATTAGGTAGCTGCTTGGCGAATTCGCTTCAGCTTGCAAATAGGTCTACTGAAGCACGCTCACTCCGTAGTAAGAGAACTGCGTGTGTTATATCAGCAAATGCTGGAAATTAAACATTATATTCATAATATTGTGGGATACGCACCAGCGGCAAAGCTAGAATGCCGGAAGTCACGCTTTGCAGTTAGTGGTGGCCCCCATTCGCTTTCAGTTGTCAGCGGACGCTAAGAGCAGGACAGACCCTGTACCGTTTCCGTTGAAGACATGGGTGGAGCTGCAATCACTATTTCAAGATCTAGAGAGCTACACTGCCACCTCCCAGTTGGTATGGTGCCGCTTAAATATGCTTTACTTTAGATTAATGCCTTCAGCTTGAACGGTGAGTTACAGGTTTGGCAGCGGTGCGCAACACCATGTATGCTGCTTGAACGCCCTACCTGGCTAACCATTTGAACTGGCTTGAAGTTCTCACAAAACACCGCTTCGGCGAAACAAAATTCACCTGAGCAGTCATTGCTTTGTCCCCCATATATCACCTAGTCTCCATGTTCTTGACGCTGTAGTACGGATGTAGTTGTATGGCTGCACAGAGAAGGATGTGAAAGGTAGGCCCCGTCAATGGCTTTGGAGAGCTCACCAACCTATCCAACTTGCTTCTACTCCCGCGGAGCATGACCTTTTTCCATCGTAACACAGCAGACTACAGTAACTAAGCAACCATGCATTTATACTGTGTCATATTATGTACCTGGGAATTGCCATGCATGATAGTGAATAACCGTACTATTTGTTATTGCTTGGAACCTGTTGTGAAAGGCCAAATTTCACGTTCCCTAAGTATGGAAAGAGATTCCGCGGGGTACGTGACAGCTAGAATTTAAAGACGATTTGAGTTAATTTCGCTTCCTACTACGGGGCCTAAGTACGTCCGTGTGTCCAGGTTCCACAACTTCGTCTATTCCTCTTCAGCGTTTTGTACATAGACGCTGCAAAAGAGGACCATCTTAGTAAGCATACCATTGTGTCCAGATGTAATAATAGTGAGGTGTACTTCGTTGTATTCAGATGCTCACCATTTTTGCTATATTTGTATCTGTGGACATGGTTCTCAGCTACCACAATATGTAATCTCCTTATCAGTGCACTTTAGCTCTCGCAAGTTGCTTAATGAGCTGCTATCTGTTTACTGTAGGTCCAGTGCATAAAAGCTGAAAGACCAAACTCCTGAAACTATGCCGGTCATGATGACCGTATGCATCAGGATTTCACTATGTCCATTTGTTCAGTGTAAAATGCACCTTCTTCAAGCCAAAGTGTAGTTACTTTGACAAAAGTGGACGCAGGAAACGCAACATAGACCCAGATTTCAGGAAGTTAGTACAGAAAATATTCGTTTCTAGTGGAAATTATTGCGAGGCTTCACCAAAACAGCGCAGGAATTTGTGGCCGGTAGTATTTGTGGCTTCTTTGACCGAGTGCTAGACACCAACGGATGCATCGTCAGCAGTATTACGGTCTACCCTATTGTCCTCAAACGCAGTACGCATGGAGTTCAATATCAAATCTTTTTTGGTATTGCGCAGTGCAATAGAGTCGAAGTGGGCTCTTGCCTTCTCAACATCTGCTAATCTTGACGCCAGTGCTGAAAATTTATCTCCGGTGGTAGCCCAATGCGTCCATCGCTGTGTGCAACATTTAGCGCAGCTGCTAATAATGTGCGCACTGGTGAATATCATTTTTACTGGTCTGCTTGTATGCGGTAAAAGGTTTGTGGTATTAGCCGCAGCAAACTACACACTGCGTACCGCTAGATAAAGCTGCTACTGGTTCTGAACAGTTAGGCTTTCTAAAAGCTGTACCACATCCATGTAACGACGACCTCATTCACGCATCCTCCTCCGTGTTTAGCGAGACAGCCATGGTTAATCGAAAACAGAACAGAGGTATGAAACGTGTACATTGATAACCTAAACGCAATAAGTGATTCAAAGTCAATGTGAAATACTGGATTAAAACTTGGAGCTACCGAAAATATTATCGGCAAACGCCAGAAGGCTTTTATCTTTACCACTCTACTCCATCCATATCCTTGGTTGCACATATCTATATCCTGTGCAGTTGGGTAACGTGTACGCTTCTATGCGATCATTAGGCTAAATTAGACGGGATTTTGTACAGTAAGATGGCTAAAAACGGAGTTTGTCTCGTTTACTGAGGACTTATCATAATACTCCTAGCAGTAGTCAGTTGAATTTTACTGCCATGCGTGACAATGCGGCAAATCCAACAACCATGTTTGCCTACCATCGATATCTGAATACGTACCTCACACTACCATGCACTTAGTAACTAAGGAGCCCTATGTGGTTCCAACCTAATTTTCTCGCAGTACGCTTTGTCGTAGTTGTTGGACGTAGGAACAAACCTAAGCAGCTCTTTATGCTGCTAACCCGAAAAATATATGGCGCTTGCCATGCACCTGAGATCATAACAAGACAAGGTAAATGACAACTGGCGTATAAGAATAGTTTATGTACATATGTTGTACAGTAAAATAGCGGTTGGGTAGTCTAACGCCTAATTCGCAAGGGGTTTTATCCGCTTGGACGACTGTCAGCGTAGGAGGCTGAAGGTGTTAACAATGCAGCGGTGGGCTTAAGTTGGTAGCACTGCAGCCTGTGCTTCACTCAAAAGACGGTCTCTTGTGCTGCGCGGAATGCAAACACGAGGTTGCTTCTCTCAAGCGTTGCCGAATGATGACTCCGTCGATTTTATGACTTAGCCTAGGGCGACACACCGTGAAAGATACAGTGCATAGATGTCAGGCTAGATGCAAACGAACAGCCCGCACAAACGCAATTGACTACGGCTTAAAACTGCTGTCATCATTAGCTGCACCACGGTACCGCTTACGAGGAGCTGCACTTTATCCCCGTGCACAACAAACGGATGGTTAACTTCAATTTATTGCTGGGATAAGGTAAATATATAAGTAAGCTTATATTCTCGACAAGGCGAGGCACATTTTTACAGGCATGCAATTTTGACATAAAAATGCCTCCTGATAAATGTGTGAAAATCCGATATATTTGCCACAACAGTGCTTGCTTGTGTAGGGAGTGTATAAGTAAGCAATTGCGTGTAGGCACGTAGCCGTGCATGTTGAGCACCTGCATTGGTATATATATATAGGATCGGCGGGAGAGCCTATGGTGCAATGAGAGTGGGGTGGCGAGATCCTGTCAGATGGTCTATCTACCGCTGCTACGGTTTCGCCATTGGCTAATGTCCTGGATGCCTCCTCGTGGCAACCGCTGGGTGGGAGTTGTGTTTCGCCCTTCTCCCTGATAAGCTCCAGGGCACAATCCGCATGAGAGTGAACTGACCGTGTGCTAGACCCGCTGCCTTTCGACAGTAAATTTAATCAAAGAATTGGTTGAGGACCCGAGTCGTTTTCCTGTCAGGCGTAGGCGCCCTGGCTGTATCCCAGTCCATCCTCTTCGGAAGTTAGGAAATGGTCGATGACTCTTTTTTCGTAAAACCTAGCCATGAGAGACAACAGGTCTACGGGTTATAAGCTCACAGCTCGATTGGCGTATAGCAAGTACGGCACGCATTGTCTCTGACGGTAAGAGGGCCTCTCCGGATGTTCAATGGTTTGCCACTGCCCACCTCAAGCCAGGCAGCCCCAGGTCAAATTGGTGAAAACCGGCCAAAACCCACCTGCGTCCGACCGTGGTCGCAGATGTATCCCATTGCGGTAGCAAAACATACATAAATCGTTCCGGTACCTACAAGGCTGCATGTGACGGCCGCCAAGCAGATCCCAATCTGTCTCTGCAACCACATTTCAGAGCTGGATCTGCTCCTTTCCGCCTTGTGGGTCCGGCTGATGGGCCAAAGGCTCCGGACGGAGCCCCTCAAGCAAACCTCCAAATTACCCACTGCCTTGTGAGGATGGCTATTGAGCCAAAGGCTACTGGTGGTGTCCCTCAAGCAAATCTCCGAAGCAAAACGATTACCTCGAGTGCGATTACCCACTAACGCAATTGTCTGCCTGCGCGCAAGTCACTCAGCACGAAGTGCTAGAACTTGCGCACACTACTGGGCCGGAACTCCAGCGAGCGCCCGTAGTGATGCACTGCACATGTTGCGATGGAACTGGCACGCCACCACATCGATATTGCAGCGCTCAGTGAAACCCAGCTTGCTGCGCAAAGTAAGTTGCATGAAGCAGGTGCTGGTTACACATTCTACTTGGTGGGCAACGCCGCGTCAGCACTACGTGATCATGGGGTCCCATTTGCAATATCCGCTTGCCTCCATGGTCTGCTGGTCAGTGAAAGAACGGGCATCAGCGCGCGACTGATGACTGTTCGCCTACGATTTGGAAGAGGTAAGTTTGCTACTTTTGTAAGCATCCGCGGTATAACCATGTGTTATCTTGCTGACACGCGTGATCCATCCTACACTCAGCTATCCTCTGTCATACGGTCTGTGCCGAGGAGCGACCGACTATTTCTTCTGGGTGATTTCAACGCGCGCGTCGGGCGTGATGCATCATTGTGGACAGATGTTATCGCTTCGCATGGCATTGGTTCAGCGAATGCGAACGGTGACAGGCTGCTCTCACTGTGTGTCACTCACGACCTGACGAGCACGAACACTCGGTTTGCACTGAGTGCGAGTGATATAGCAACATTGACGCACCCACAGAGTGGTCACAAACATCTGCTCGACTATGTCATCGTACGTCAGCGTGATATGCGTGAAGTGCGCATGACACGTGTACTGCCTGGACCTGAGCGTGGCACTGATCAAAAATTGGTGCGGACCAAACTGTACGCAGATTTTCGTAAATCTATGTATTGCACCGGCCGTGAAGCGGAGTAAATTTAAGATGCTCTCCTTCGGTACTGTGGCGAAACGTACTGAGCTCAAGAAGACCATGGCTGCACGCCTGTGTGATGTGGAAGGCATAGCCACAGTGGACGACCTGTGGCACCACATCCGCGACCAGGTGACAGCTGCTGCCAAAGAGACCCTCGGGCGCGCGAACTATAAGCTGCCTGATTGGTTTGCTGAGAAGAATGCGACGACTTACGCATTGGTGTCGGGGAAGAGTGCAGCGTTTGCTGCACAAGTGGCAGGACCCAGTGCCTCGGGGAAGAGTAGTCCGTTTCGCAAACATCGACAGTGACTTACACGAGATCTCCGTCGCATAAAAATTGCATGTTGGACGGAGAAGGCGAAGCAGCTGGAATGCTACGCCAAAAGCCGCCAACACAAGGAACTCTTTGACTCCTTGATTGCAGTGTATGGACCGAGATTGCAGCTGCTGGGGACAATGATCGATGGTAGTTAAATTGTTACCTGTACACAGACTGCGGATATAATGCAGATCTGGTGAAAACCCTTTGTTTGTCTGATGAACAACCGTTCAGATATCAATTGGTCTATTTAAAACTGCCTGAAGCAGAAAGATATGAAGACGAGTCTGGCGTAAACGCCGACAATGGATGAGACGCAGAGAGCACTTGCTCAGCTGCGAAACGGCAAATGTGCCAAAGCCGACGGATCCCGCCTGAAGTATTGAAACACTCCGGACCCGCGTTATTGGCTGCGCTGCACCACTTGGTACAACGTGTATGGATTGAGGAGGAGGTGCCTCCTGAGCTGAAGGATGCCAGTGTGCTACCACTGTACAAGGGTAAAGGGTGCAAGCAATGTTGCAGCAACTTGCTGAGTTGTGTGGGCAAGGTGATTGCCCGAATCCTGCTCAACCGCCTCGTCAGTCAGGTTGTGAAACCTAACGTGGCGGAAGAGCGATGTGAATGCCGTTCGGGTTGAAGCCCTATAGATATGGTGTTTGCGGCTCGTCAGTTGCAGAAGTGCAGAGAACGACACCACCCATTGTACTCGCATTCTGTTGAGTTCACCAGGGCAGTTGATACGGGCAATCGCGAGTCATTGTGGCTGGTGTTGGTTAAGTTTTGCCCGCGTAAGTTCGTAAGTTTAACTGAATGTCTGCACAGTGGTATGCGAGCGAGGGTGCAGCTGGGTGAAGAGACCTCGGATGACGTTGCAGTTATCTCTGGTGTGAAGCAAGGCTGTGTCTTAGCTCCTTCCCTGTTTAATGTATATTTTAATGCAATGTTGTCCTGTGCTTTTGATGCCCCTTTTGCTTACGCTGTTCGGTTGTAGCACCGTATTGATATTGGGTTGCTGAACCTCCATCGTTTCGGTGCGAGAACACTAGTCTGCAAAACAACTATCCGTAGGTCGCTGTTTGCTGACGACTGTGCGTTGTTTTCATACAGTGCGGATGCGTTGTAGCATATGACTAGCGCTCTGGCTTCGACAGCGGCCAAATTCCGGCTCACCATCAACACAAGCAAAACTGTCTGTCTCTTTCAGCCTTCACCGGAGATACAATCTTCAATATTGTCGCGAATCATTATTAGTGCTGAAGTATTGGAAACCACTTCCCGCTTCTGCTACCTTAAGAGCGTGATGTCGACTGATCAGCAGCTACACAGTGAGCTGGGTATCCTCGTGTCGAAAGCAGCGGCGGCATTCGGGAAGCCTGATTACCGAGTGTGGAACAACCATCAGTTTACCACTGAAACGAAGCTGATGGTGTACAAATCCATAGCGCTGTCCGTTCTTCTTTACGGCAATGAAACGTGGACGATATACCGGCGGGATGTGCGATATCTCGAGCGGTTCCATCAGCAGTGTCTGTGACGAATTTTGCGCATCACTTGGAGAGACAGAGTTACTGACACGGAAGTGTTGCGACAAAGTGGGATGTATGCAGTGGACTGCATACCGTTGCCAAGACACCTGAGATGGCTCGGTCATGCGTGACGTATGGATTCAACGCGGATACCGAAGGAACTCCTATAAGGTCAGCTGAGTATTGGGAAGCGGCACGTGGGGAAACCAAAGTTACGTTACCAGGACATGGTCAAAGTGAGCCTCACGTTCTAATCTTGATGGCGGGTCATGATAATCGAAGGCGCTTAATCGGTGTGAATAGCGTGATCTAATCACGAAGGCAGTTGCCGAAGTGCGGGAGAAAGACCTCATACATGCAGAGACGAAGCGGCAAGTGCGGAAGCGCTAAGCAACAATGGGTTGTTCTCCATCGACATCAAGCGCATAGTGCTGTAGCACATGCGGTCTCGAGTGCTTGAGTCAGGCAGGCCCAGTGAGCCATGAGCGAGGCCACTCGGAACCATTACCGAAGCGACGACGGGTTCAACAGAGAACTTAGGCAGAGCCGGCGCAGCGTTTGTAGGTTCGCTGCATTCGATTTACTAACCGCGTGCTTGCATACTAAGTCTCTTTATTTCAGGTGGTGTGTATCCAAGTTTGTCCAAATGCTTTTATTTCTCATATAAATTGCTATCTGTACGCTCTTCTATAAACTTGGCCAAATGGCTTAATCCGATTGTAGTTAATTTCGAGAACATTTTCGTGTTCGTGTCATTTTCGTTAAATATACTTTCTGACATCGTGAACTTATCTCGGATCCTTTGTAAACAACTTATTTCATATGCCCATTAACTTAAAATTTTGTCGCGGCTCCGTATGCATTACTCCAGTTATTTTCTCCTTTATCTTTCGCTCAAGTAGATAGGAAGTTGCTTGATACCCTCCGTGTGGCAGCGCTTGATGTGCATTTTGACAGGGTGCCTACCTGTCTATTAGCTACTATCACGTCCATACTGGTTCTTGGAGACAGTTGGTCGTTACTGGAGGGGACGGGGTGCACGGTTCTTGTAGCCATGTGAGGATCAAAGAGTGGTTCCATGCACTCAGTGTGGAGCAAACTATGGTGCAGCCCCCGCCTTGTGTGTGCGCTGGATTCCTCAAATACAGCGTGCTTGTGTTTACTTGTGAAGGAGTGTGGGCCGGCACCATTGATGGAATGTGGCACCCATCCACGTGCCTCCAGGTCTTATTCCTTCGGGTTTACACTGGATATATGGTGTGTAGTTGGACCTGTGGGTGGTGCAGCGCTAGCCATCCGTGGTCCCTCTGTACGCACAGGCGTCCTGTGGCTGGCCACAGTAACATGCAACTCCAAAACCGGATGCCGCCAACCATATATTGAGTTTGTACTTGGGCTGCACAAAGCTTGAATGTTTGATATCGTCGACACTGTGAGAGTAGAAGATTGGGGTCAATGGGTTGGAAAAGGGTTATCCGGATATCCAGGGGGCGTGGCTTTATTTTGCGGTGTGGCGTGACCGCCATTACCGTTTAGTTAAGGAGATATTGGTGACCATTTGCATGAAGAAGTCTTGCCAGGCGTAAGCCTAACACGTCCTGGAGCACTGCCGCCGAATTATTTGCTTAAGTGGGTTAGACCCGGACAACCCATCTCACACCATGAGGAGGTTGTTTCGCTAGCCACCCTCTCTTCTTAAACGCTTGACCATTTAACTTTTCCTATTATCTTGTACTCACAAGGAGAGATAAGTGGCAGCAAAAGGCAAGTTGCCAGTATTTGAGGCTGCCGTTGCAGCAGTGGCTACTCGGCCTCGGACCTACGCCTACGGTCGATCAGTTCTGACCGAATCTGTCATAATTGGTTTGAAAATAAAGCTGAGTGCAATGCAATGCGCCTGTACAGGCTTTCTTTTAGTCGGCTTCGAGTCCTGCAGTATTTTAACAGCCAGATAGATTACTGTTTAACAAGGGGCAGTCTAACCGCATTAATTATTATTGCTTGTCGGTCCATATGGACAAGGGGGACTGCTGCTACTAAAGTGAGAAGTAGGAGCAAGTGCGTAGGTTGCTGCTGCAGGCCTCTTGGGTTTGGTGGGACGCGCTGCCTCTTCGTCTTAGGAGTTGGAAAGAATGGGCCGGCGTCTAAAAGGGAAAAGAGAACAATGCACATGTTGGACACTTAGCGGAAAGTCCCATGGAAATGGTATCGTCTGTGGTGGGCAGAAAGCTGCGCGCTGTTTGAGGGTTAATTTTTCTGGCCTACCCGAAGCTGACGAACCAGTAGGGTAAAGGAAGAATACTTCGCGTGTTAAAGATGGTTGACACATCAGTTGTCGCTTCATCGGCATCACATATATTGTGATTTTTCCCAACTGCATAGTTGTGCGTGCCAGGCACGGAAGGCAGTTGGGCGTACGCATCGTGCTACGTCAGGTACTACTCCCAATGGTTATAAAATAGTCTGAGTCAAGTAGCTTGATAACGCTGTATCCTTGGAAAGCCAACTGCGCTGAAATGGAAAGACGGAAACACTTACAGTGCTTAACTGCGTGACATAGAGTGGGTTACAAGTAAATCGTTTACTGAACCGCCCATGCAGTTGAACAGAAGATGACGGGCAGGGAAGCTGTATATATCTTTGGACAACTGCCATGCATGGAAGATGTATGCCATTGAGCTATGCGTGCTATGCGTTAACAGCCTACGAAGGTTCATAAATTCCCAGCATTGCATGACGACGTTCCCAAACACATTTACACACATTTTTCATTGATGGTGACTACCTTATGGGCTGCATTGTGGAAAACAAAATATTATGCAAACGGTAGACCTTGTGACCCTTCTAGCCATACATTTTCACCTTTTTACCCGGTCATGTGTTGCTGGGAGCAGGGTGAACTTTTTCCTTTTTGGATACACCGTGCGTGATTTCAGCAACCGAACGCGGAAAACTGTGAACCATGCCCCTGATGGAAAACAGGTAAGTCTCAAAG
Organism: Dicrocoelium dendriticum; assembly: GCA_944474145.2. NCBI lineage: Eukaryota > Metazoa > Platyhelminthes > Trematoda > Plagiorchiida > Dicrocoeliidae > Dicrocoelium > Dicrocoelium dendriticum. The sequence goes on along the minus strand of OX104068.1, from coordinate 54,403,817 downwards.
AAAAATGCTAAGCAGCTCTCTAAATTCTCCGGCCTCTTACGTCAGTGGGCAGTTGAACCCGGTTGTGGACGTTTCCAGCATGTCACTGACTCCATAAAGCTCAAATTAATCCTTAAAAAATATAAATTAAAACAATAACGAAATCAAATAGGGCAGCGTGAGGTGTGTGCACATTACATAAATAGCTGAGAGAACTAGAAAGTTTTGATAGATTGTCTCTGGCAATACCCCCAATAAATATGCTGGTCCGGCGTATAGAAAAATTGATGCAACTCGGTTGACTTCCATGTGCGGTATTCATCCAGCGATCAAGGCGTACGTGAAAAGACGGCCGTCCAAGAAGGGCGGAAGTCAAATAAGCGCTCTTTCGCTTAGATCACGCCCGCCCTGTTTGTTGTAATTCCACTGTCCACAGTCGACATAAACCAGTTTTCAACCAAACAGCACACTGCAACCAAACATACTAAACGCATATAGTCAATTGGAAAGTCTTCAAACAAATCAACCTTCTGAGCAGCGGAAAGCGACCGTTGGCTGGCATTCCTGCGCACGGATGCACTAGTCAGCAGGGTGCTATCCGTAAGTAGGTATGTCACCTTAGGGCCCGTGTACGCACCACTTTGTGTGCAGTTTACGGTGGTGATAACTCGAGTGCTTTTTGCGAGTTTTCACATTAGCACGCGGCGTGGTATCAACGATAACGGCTTTTAGGCGACATAGTCCGTCTTTTTGCACTGAACTAGTCTCATAAAATGTGTATTATAAATAAGGGTCTGCATCAACGTGTTTTGATGTTCCACCATGACCATCAAAAAAGATGGTTTTCGTGATAGCTGGTTTGATCACACGGGTCAAGATCGGCCATACCTGATTCTTCGTTTTATTACTAGGCTTCAATCCGTCAACCTGCAATAGGTAGCCCACCGTGTCATCTGCCGCGAGCGAAAGAGCAGTGCATGCACGCTGTAGGCCTCCCAGTAGACCTACGTGAATGTAGGTGCCCGGTGCATCTTTTCGTAGGCCGTAGTTCCGTAGAGTTTGCGGCGGCGTACAGTAATCCTTTGGCAGGAAGGGCATCCAAGGTTGCACGAGCCCCAGTCGTTGACGAACAGAAGCCGCCAGTACCATAAATTTGACAATAACCTTCCCCAAGTTATAGGCCACTTGATACAGGTTCTCGTCATCTTCGCAGTAATTAGTAGTGTTCTCAGATGACTACAACGTTTGAGCAACCATAGAAATATATGTTACAAATCCTCCTAACCCTTTGTCGCTTATCAGCGAAACACCAAAGCGCTTTTTCTTAGCTGAAGGTCGAGATCTTTCTCTATGCTGCACGGTAAATGGTGTTAGGAGACGGAAAATTTGCAGTTAACTGATAACCTTTTCAACGTGGAATGTTGAAAATGGATACATATGCATCAAACAAGCTATAACTAGAAAACCTGGAAGGTGTATCTGCTGGAACGCAGGATGAAAGGGACTAAACAGTAATGCAAATCAACTAGTCAGTAATGACTAACTTTAATATGCATCCGGTCGTCGGTTCCGAGGGCTTCTTGTTCCGGGCGCATGTTGGTCGTATTAGGCCCAATGTCTGAAGGGCAAAGAAGCTAAGTCCTAGGCGGATGGAAAACCACCTAGTAAATGTCGAAGCTCGATGGATAGTATGCTTCTGTTACATCTCGTTGTTAGCTGGGTGGTAGTATCACAACCGCCGCTAGACGACTGAGCGCGAGGCGACTAGTTGAATGGCGTGCAAGTATACGACGGCCGGCTGATACAACGACACCGAAGGCAAACTGAATCTAAAAAGAGAAGAAAAACGTCGCTCACAATATAGGCTACGTTGCCAATAACTTACTTGCTGACATGCTTCTGCGACACCCCGGCACGCTACAATAATAAAGTGTGTAACTAACGGGCTCTAACCATGCAAACAATGTAGCGCACAGTTTGGTTCAACCTGCTGTTATAAGGTGCTAGTGAGCCACTACTTGTTGAAGTATAGATAACAAGTGATACATACTTGCATAAACCCTTGCCTATGCATATGGTCATAGATATACAGTATACGGTCCTTACCAATTTGAATGTTCTTCCTTTATAAGCTTTTTAGCCAATGTCACCAGGAGTAATGAGCTTGCTGTATTTTAACATTCACATTTTTGTTACGTACGTAACCTTCTTTATATATAGCTATAACTTTGAGTACATGGTTGCATCCAAGTTTGTATACTTTATGGTTATATATTTCTAGTACAATTATGCTACAATATTTAATTTAATTGATTCCTAACATTACTTTAGCTTTTATCGTCTCGGTAATGCCTCTGCTTTAGTTTCGCTTAATTTTGTATTAACTTTATAAGAAACTTCATGCCTGCTATATGTCTATCATAAAATCATCGGCTGTTTCTTAGAACACCTACTTCAAACGTTTTTTGCTAGTCCGCTAGTTGCGGGTTACTCTACACTAATGTTATGAAACCAAAACACTGATATAAATTTACCTACCAATTCATTGAAACCACACTTGTTATGGTCAACTACTATCACATACAATGAATACCAAACAATTAATTATTAAGAAATGACTAGGTAAACATAATTAACTTCCACCAATCCTTTATTAACGAACTGGACTGGCTTCCCGTTTCTTTACAGCTTGCTACGCTTACTGAGACGATTGTGCTACTTGGGTTGTAGAATCTATCAGACTTAGAGGATAAGGTGGAAAGGTATAAATGGAAAATTGCATCCACCCAGAACACGGAGCCAGGAAAGGCTGCCAAATTGCTCCAACAACCGCCTAGTTTTTACCGTCAGCAAAAGAAAAACCTTGGTCTGCAATTTTGCATTAATAATTTGAGCAACAAATAAATATGTCCTATTTTGTTAACGCATATTTGCATTATTGCAATAGATTATATGCTGCACAAGTTCCATGTGTTATTTTAGTTAGGTGAGACAATGTAGCTTGTTTTCCATTGCAGTTCGTCTGTACAGCGTCATGCTATTTGGTAACGGTCTACTTATGACTTGAGTTCTCATGTCCTTTTCTGTTCTCATGGGCTGGTATATTAAGTACCATTAATGCTGACTATGAAATTTATATGTTGTAAGTTCACAGGAAGCGTTTGTCGCAAGTTAACTACACAATTGAAGTCGTGTGCTTTTGCATTGGCGTCAGCACGAACCGTTCGCCGTCGTCGCCACATATCGCAGTGAAACAGCAACATAAATGGTGCCCGTTTCCGAGGGGCTGCCCCTTTGAAGGATGCTAAGTCTGCGGATTCAGGCCTGCGTACTTACACACTTATCTTCAACGCTAAATAGTTGACCCAGTGCAGATTGATTTTGAGCAATTTTATCCCATGCACACTACAGCCGTCTTGGTAGATGACAACCACGTCCATATTTAACGAGCTGCAAACTGAGTGTGCATAATATTTCTTAGACAACTTTTACACATGTTTTGCTTAAGCGTTTTGCAAAGGTTGAGGTTGCTCTATTTGAGGTCGTGAAATATTTGTGGAACCATTTAAGCAACCTGCAATCCCACTCCTACAGAACAGCGCGTGCAAAGTCAAGTGCGCAGTCGGAGGCAAACGTTGCGGTATCTTATTACTTACAAACACACACTATGCACACTATCTGGAGGTGGGAAACACCTCAGCTACAGTGCCGCAATACCTAAAAGAAAAGAAGCGAAAACAGTACTGCATGTGCAAGCCAGCTGAGCTACCGGTAACGGATGCACATCGCTCCGGTAAACTATCTTCCTGCCACTATCCGGCGAAAAAAGTAATTTCCTATGCAACATTATAAAACGCTAAATAATGAGATCGTGCTTAGAGTGGCAGGCTAAGCAAGATGGGGTGGGCTAGGAAGCTGACAGCACGGACCCACTGATATCGGCTCCTAGCCATATCAACATGTTTATGCAGTCAAACTTGTTCATCGTCCTTCGGACCCCAACTAGGAACCGAGAAGCTTTAACTGAGGCCAGCTTCAAAGTAAAAGCCTTCCTTCTTCCGGACCAAGTTATCGCTTGGCCATCTCTCCTCCTCTTCCATCCACACCACCGGCGCGGAAACAACTCACGTCGCGGGAGTCGGTGGGCTGGCATGCGCAACACGTGGCTGAACCATAGGAGCCTGGTGCAAGAAATAACGGTGCTGAGCGGTTCATTTCCTTTTTCTGTGCCGTAAATAAGGCGTCGAACACGCTCGCTGCTCACGCGGTGTTAACACCAGGTGTGAGCTAAATTGCAAAAACACCGGTGGTCGAACGTAACTAACTTCTTTAGGTTCGCTGACCTAAGGGGCCACGTTTCACAACCGCACAGTATTGTCTAACGTACCACTGCGTTGTACACTCTAACCTTCAGCGCAAAAGTAATGTCGCGCCGGCGCCGTAAGTGGCGTAGGTTAGCAAAAGCGTCTAGAGCTTTTGCTATACGGTTAGTGATCTCAGCTGCACTTCCACGGGCGCAGTTCCAACTGCCCAGGTAGTTGAGTTTTTGAACGACTGCTAACTGATCTCTACCAAGGGTCAGCGAAGGAGGCGGTCCAGGCCAATGTTGGAGGAATGCTTTGAACTTCGATAGTACAAAACAAAGTTCGTAGCGGCTGCCATGCAGCGCTACTCTGTCCAGTGCAGCTTGGCAAGTCTGTGAGCTGTCGCAGGCTAGCGCAATACCGTCAGCGTGCGCCAAGTCAAGAAATCGTTCTCCTGAGAGCAGATCCACACCTTCTATGCAGTGTACCGTGAACGAGTTTTTCATGACTTAGTCATTAGCAAAGTTGAAGAAGCAAGGTGGCAGTGGGAATCCTTGTCTTACGTCGCTCTTGGTATTAAAGTGCGACGACAGATTACGGTAAGACCTCACTCTGCCAAAGTTGCGCGTATATTGCTTGCATAATGCATTGTTCTCAGGTACACCTTTCCTAGGTAGATAGTCCCAAAGTATATGTCTGTGCACTGAATCGAATGCACCTTTGAAATCGAGGAACACGACAACCGTGGGCCGCCAATATGTGACGGTTCTCCAACAACTGACGCAAAGTGAATCTGTGGTCTATGCAGCCACCAGCTTGACGAAACCTGCCTTGCTCTTCACGTATATGGCTTTCACAATTGCTAGTCAGTCTGTGATGGATGACAGGGGTAGGCAATTTGGAGGCGATGGAGGCCAGACTGATTCCTCTATGGTTGCCGCATTCTGAGGATGAGCCTCGCTTGAAACTTGGAACTATGACGGAGCAGATCCAGTCGGTTGGGACAGTTTCCTGCCCCCGCATTCTCACTAATAACTCGTGTAGATCATCCATAAGACCATGTTCCCCAAATGTAAAGAGGGCTGGATGAACATCACCTAGTCCCGCGGCTTTATTTAACTACATCAGTGTGATCTCAAGTTCGACTTCTGTGCTAGAGGGTGGATTCAAATGGACAGCCCAGGGAGCAGGTTGATCAGTGTCCGGCGTCTAATCCAACCGTTCCGCCCGAATAAATTACCTTTCCAATTGCTCATCCCAGCGCTCTAAGCGTTTTGACAAGTCTGGATAGGCTGTCTAATCTCGCCACCTATAGCTTCACTAACCCCAAATCTTCTGCTGTCCGTTTCTCGTATCTGCGGGAATAACGTACGTTCCTTACTAAGGACAGCGGAAGTTTCCATCTCTGATGCACGATGAGACCACCAAGGTTCGCGGTCTCTCTTCAGACTAGCGTGGAGTTTTGCCCGGAGCTATTTGCGGGTTTCATTGTGTTCGCTTCCATCCAGAATATACGGGCAAGCCTGGATACTATCCAGAGACCGTGAAGAGACCCAATGTCCATGTTGGAGCTTAAACTTAACGCATGAGGATTTTCCTGCTGTTAGTAAGGAATTGTGAATGTCAGACCAGTGAGCTTTAACTGATCCAGTGAGTGCTTACTCAACTCGAATGACAGCGTACTTTGATAGGCATAAATTCCCGCTGGTTTGGCCAGTTATCTGGTATCAATGCGTTCACAACGTCGTCTTGGTTGGCCGCCAAAAGGCATCCGCTGGTCACACATACAAGCGCATGGTCGGTGTCCACATCTGTGCTCCAAATCGAGCAACAGTTCTAGATACAGCCCCTCCATCGGTAACTTATCGCAATGTGATCGATTTGCTTCCTTAGCTGATTCCAGGCTGGTGGGTTCCAAGTCACCCTCCGGTGGGTGCTGTGTCGGAAAGTAGTGCTCGCACTTATATAAGTGAGCATCTTCACACAAATGAAATAACCGCTCACCGTTAGCATTACGCGTACTTACACAAGGTTGGCCGCCAAGATGCATTTCTTCAGTGTATACTGTTCCAAATTGACAGCTTTGATCCCCAGCTAGTGTAACAGTGTTCCAGCTTCTTTTGGGGCGAAGCAGCTTGTTTAATTGGCGCTAGACGTCGTCTTTTGCCAACTCATCGCTAGAGTTTGTGGGCGGGTAGGCAGTGAGGACGAATGGACACCTGTTAGTCCTTCGCGACTCTGAAGCTTTGAACGAGCCAGCCAGTCGGATCGCACACATCCGGCTACAAATTGGAATGCAGTCAACTAGAGCAGCCTCAGTCCGGGGACTCAAGGCGATACCAACACCAGCTTTTTCCGGTGCTCCAAGCTGCTTCGTCACCGGATAGGCGTAATGAAAAAGGGCTACTAGTGTCACCTGAATGGGACAGAAAAGTAGGCACAGAGCTCGAGTTTTTCGGGCGGGTCTCCGATAAGCAGAAGACCTCGATGCAGAAGATCTCTAATGTCCAGGCAGGTGCTGCCTGTTGACCGATCGTGTCATAATTACAACCTGATTTAGTCCAGAATATGCAAGAGGACATTAAATTCACTTCGATTCTTCGTGCCATTGGATTGTTGTATCCATGTCTGATATATATTGTGCACTTCAGCACTATGGGATCCTTTTGCAAGTTCCATGATACCTTAGGCGTACGTTCCTGAGCCTAGTTAAGTGCCATTTCACTGGTGACCCGTATAGGCCCTTAGGTGAGAGAACTACTTTGAAAGCGGTATGGATACCATCTAGTAAGTGTCGCAGCTGGCTAAACAGTGTGATTGTGTCATATCACCTAGCCAGCTGGGCGATACTTTCACAGCTGCCGATAGAATACTGAGCACGAGGCCAATAGCTTGAGGCCTGACACCACGAACGATTGCTAATTACTCCAACCACAACGAAAGTGAATGAGAATGTAAAGAGATAAGAAATGAGGCTGACAATATAGGCTACACTAGACGCCAACTTACGTGTTGACTTGCTACTGCGACACCGGCGCGCTACAGTGATAAATGGTACGCAAAATTTCGAGCGATTGTTCAGTACGCACAGGAAATGTAGTTGTTCGAACTCTAACGGCCAAACGCTTACATAGATAAAAAAAACCTAAATTATTTATTTTTGACGTTGCCAGACACGTCTTCAAAGGCCTGATAATAAAAATATTATTGCGTATCTGTAAAGGTACAGCGTAGTCGCCATTTAATCAGTACATACCCCATACATGTGTGTAGTATAAATGTGTGTATGCTAAAGATATCTTGCCGCACGAATTGGCTATTATTACTGTAATTTTGTGACTTTTTCGGTGGAAGCGAAAAATAAACCGGATCATAGATGTTACTAATCCTGCCATACTAAGACACATAATATTTTGTTAGGTCGTTGTATCGACAACTAAATATTTATAAGAAATGCCTTTTGGTGTTGCACGAATAAAAAACTAACCGTGTTAAGGACTTAGTGTCCTTCTAAACATAACCCCCAATTTGGATACAAGAGCATATTGGTTAATAAAGGATAGTTGAACTGTAGACCACCACACGACGGTGGTTACATTCTTAGCTTCCTATAGCTGCGTACCTAACGGGGCCAACCATTAGAGCTCGATGAGTGACTGTGCCACGTTTGATAAGGAAGTTTCGGCGTGCGAGGAGTTGAAATAATCTCACAGTCTAAGCACGCCCTATTTAATTTTAACAAAGCGACGCACAGCACATATAGCATACTACGAGCCAACGCGGTGGCGACACGATAACACTAGGAGGTGCTGGAGAAAGGATGAAAGAATTCAGTATGAAAAGCTATTTGGACCAACATAACCGTAAAGGAAACTAAATAATACTAATTATGATTAGAAGTACAAAAGAGGAGTTAAAAAATGTGACTAAAACCAACAAAGAGCAAGAAAAGATTTCACAACCAGAAGGAAAATTATACAAAAACCTCTTATTAGCAACGTCTTTAACAAAGGAAATAAAACCTAAATTTATAATAATAAAGATGAGGTCCAAATGAAAACAAAACTTGTCTATTCACTGCAGTTAAATGAATTATAGAATGAAGGATGTTTAAGGTGTTCAACTACAAAACAGGGTTAAAAACGCTGACGGACACGCCATTGCAGTTTGAATGGTCACCGCCTATTGACCTCGGTCAATTTTGACTACTGGCTGTACACGCACAAAGACTACACACATGACCGTAGCTACAACTCTTCTACGCCCACACCAAGCCGATACCCAAGCATACCGCACCAAGAGGCATTTCCCTACGTCTGCACACCCGGGGAAAATGTTCCCAAATAACCAATTAACTGGCCTATTAACAGTCCCTTGTAACGTAAGTAACACTATTGCTTGCGCAAGCTATCTAAACCTGGATAGTACTTTTAAATAAATACATAAATAAATCTTTTATTCTCAACAAGGGGAGGTACGCCTTTACAAACATGATCATTTTGACATAACGATGCATGAGCAAGAATATGCAAACATCCGATATGTTTGCCCTAGCAGTTTGTGTTTGTGTAGGGGGTATGTATATATGTCATTGTGTGTGTATGTGTATGCATGTATGTGTGTTTTGTGCTTGTAGTTGTGCTGCTCCAATCTTCAATGTTTGCTATCGTCATCAATATGCGAGTAGGAGATTGGTGTCCGTGGGTGGGATAGAATTATCTGGATATCCACGGGGCAGTGACTTTATTTTGTGGCGAGTCACGACCGCCACGTCACAGTGCTGTTAAGCAGACATTTGTGGCTTTTTTAGGGAGAACGCTTGCCAGGCGAAACCCACCACGTCCTGGAACACTGCCGCCGAACTATTTGCTGGAACGGGTTAAACCCGAACCACCCAGCTGACACCACGAGGAGGTTGTTCGGCTAGCCAGCCATGGTGGCGCATGCAGCGCTACAAAACTAAAATAACGAGAAAACAAGCACATGCTTATATTCCGCACGCAGAGTGTAGCACACCGCGTACACAGGGAGGCCACAATGCTCACTCTGATACGCCGTAGTAAATTGGTCCCAGTAACTGCAATGGTTGCCTAAACAGAAAGTGAATGTTGCTGTGTGATAGTTATGTTTGCGAAAGAACGAAATGTTCCGTTAGAAGAAAATCGGAAGACGCAGAGTTGTCGCTGGTCATTTTCAGGTTAAAGCTGTCAAACACCTAGGATTATACTCGGTGTGAAGTAATCCCAAACAATTACTTACTGCCTGCTGCAATTAGGTTTAGAGGCGTCACGCCATGCGTGGTGGCAGGTGGACGTTAAATATTTTCCTAAATAATTCCTATTGTCATCCGTAAACAAAGCGCTTATCGCGAACCCCTTTGACAGTAGTTTCCACTGGTATGGTAGAGAAGTGAGGTTGCTCATACTGCATTTGCCTGAATACTTGTGAAAACCGGTTTTACCACGGGAAAGTGAGTATTATATTTGTGCCTTCAATGAACGCGTCAGCTAAGCTGAAACATGAGGAACGTAGTTACCGAGAGGTTCATCGAGCTTACCTGCTACATAAGTGTTCTGTATGTAGAACTGGCTTACACGATAAACTTCCTACTAATGGCTGCTTTCTTGAGCTGTCTTGCATTACCGATTAAAGCAACTGCAGTTCCTCCACCGATGCAATTGATAGAGGAAGTTTCGTGGACTGTGATGCATGTTGACCGGCTATCGTCGCTGCATGGTATCGCACGCTTTTCCACTTCGCTCCTTGGGTGTCCGTAATTGTTTGACATTACCTTAACATTTATGCCATGTCTTAGGAAACAAGTAGTGTACCATCAATGAACAGAAAATACTTCTTAATGTGTTCCATATCGCAACGCTGCCAATGAATTTCACCGGCAAGCGAAGTATGGAACGTCATATTACTGCCCACATAATTGCAATCCAAGCCGTATTTCTTAGGGGTGATGTCGGATGAGCCCGAGTGGACATTTGCAGCGCATGTGCGCTGGTTTAAACTGGGGTTACTGAGCTACATTCACGCTGTGAATTCGGCAATAATTTTCACGACTAAAAAGGGATGTGTTGCTTGCTAAAGTTTGGTGTAATGTTAAATGTGACCCACACGTGTGGTAGGTTGTTTGTGAGCACTGCTTGCGCACGGTTAGAACGAAGACGCACGTGGGCTTATGCGTACGGAAGAAGCAAGCATTTTGACAGAAACCCCTGGTAGCGTAGTATAGGAAACGACGGTTGCGGCAAGCAGTTTGCTGGCGTCTCTAATTCTTTATCATTCGTAATATTGCGACGGGTATCCGGCTGCCGAAAATTGTTGTGTGGACGCCGCAGTAACACAGATTAGTCTTTGGGGTGTGCTGATACCTAGTGCAGATTGTGTGCATATTTGTTAATTTAGTAAACTGTCTCGGATTTGGCCACGGCGACAGCCTAAGTGAACTTCTCGGCGAAATGATTACATCACAATTCGTGGTAGGGCTACAGACCCTAGTCAGGACAAATAATTTCGAATTTTGTTAGCTTGTTAGTGTTTCTTTAAGGTGTCCAGCTATTTCAGCTTTGGGACTTTGTGCATTAAATACTTGGACTATTACGGCTGTCATGCGCTGCTAACGGTTGTGATGGCGAATACTGTGATTGTACGTGAGGTAAAACGTCCTCCGTTTACCTGACGAGTTTGCTGAAATGGATGGTTAAACTATTGATTCTGTGTCCCTCTACACAGCTCATCCAAATTCGTAAAGCAAGATAATGTTGTAAAACGTTTAGTATGTATATATCTAAGTCTAAAAGTATCTTCAGTAATGCATTCCACCTTCACGTTGCGTGGATTTGGCCCAAGGTTAGTTCCTTGCACTTTAGCGTTACAACGGAAGTAAAGGTTGTGCAAGCTGAGAAAGAGCAAGGGATGTTACCTGCAAGACAGCTGCATTTATTTTCCTGTGGTCAAGCCTAGCAGCTCCACTGCACGAATAGGCAGATATATGCCCTCAGGGCTGCAGGTATTACACAGACGTCTACCGTTTATATGCCAAAGATTCTTTCACGCCGTTAATAGTTAGCTGTATGCAGTTCGCCCAATTTAATGACAAGTTTGAAGCATGCTAAAATATTCCTTCGCAACCCACAATCCTGCTTGCTCAATGCAACTAGTTTGATGGCTACATTATCTTTGCAAAAGTCAACTAAGTATAACGACGCGCAGTGCAATAATAGATTTATATGGTTTGTGTAATACCCGCTTCGCCCTGCTGCAATTTTCTGCGCGTAAAAATGTACAAGGTGCAACCAGGTTACCTGATTAGATGAAAGCATTTGTAAAGGCTTTGAGATTCACACAAATAAAAGAAAACACATTAATGTGCAACAATTTACCGCGTGCCGTCAATAAGCACAAACCAAAAATAGTAAGCTAGAAAAGCAAAGCAGATGGAAACATAACGCAAATGCTGCTTATTAGGTAAGCTAAGTAAAAAGCAAGCAAACCGTGACATAAAATAACTAGGAAAACTAAGCATACTTCAATTCATTACATCCAGCGTTCGATAAGTGTGCAGCTGATAACCAATAACTAACGAGACTGTAATGGAAAACCAGTTGCATTTGCAAAATACGTTGCGTATACAAAAGGACATGAACACATCCGTGCTGCCTGCTGCGGCGTAGATGTTCAAACCGAAAGGGCATCCAAAGATTATGCGGCAGGTGCATGCCTGTAGAAGTTTTGTAAACAATGTAGGACTCCTCTGCGCCTAACTCCTGAAACCGGACTATACAGTGCCAATAATCGGAAACCGACAACACGTTATCATTTGCGCTTAGGGCAAAGGTTGTACTAGCCGAATGCTAAACGTCACGTGGTCTTACCCCGCGCAGCAGCAAACGTATCTCTGAAGGTTCCAGCAACGGCGGAACAGAGCTGACGTCTAGATATTCCTAGTATGGTCATAAAACGTCTGCTGCTGGGTTTAAGCCTTACGGACAATCCGCTTCTGATCGCCCATATATGAAACAAATTTTAATACTGATAACCCGTCTAGCGTTCCCTGCGCCTGAGCATACAAAGCTGGTGGCTAAGGCAGGAAGAAATACCAAGGAGTAGGACAAAAAGAAAGACCTCTGCGTTTATTTCGAGCAATCTCTTGTGTTTGCGATCAACTTAACTAGAGAAACGTCTAGCAATGAAAAGTGGCCATTTAGTTTCGCGCTCAATATAACGTCCAACGATCCTGATCCGCTGACATTATAACGTGTAGTCTAAAATAAGCTGCTGGCTGAAAAAGGATGTCAACAGCAAATTAGTACGCTCGGCAGAGACACACAGCAGCCATGACGGAAACTGACAGGAACCAAAAACGACGACAAGGAACGGGAAGATAGTCTGTTGCGACATGAACCGAAAAAGCGTACAGAAACAGGGGGCACGCGGAAGTACAGCTCACTTTAAAGATTCACGTTCTTGGTCAGCTTGGCAACCCTCCATCTCACGAGCCTCTACTTTAGCCTACATTATGTTTACTTTCAATTGGTCTACAAACTGCTGAAGCGAAGTGTGTACAGGTAGAAGTAAGTAAAATGACCACCTATAACAGCCTAGGTAGCGCTACACGGCACAATCCTCAAACTAAGAACTGTCCTTTGTGCCTTGAACGAGGGTAGCTTGTTCTCCCTAAGCGGGAATCTCTGTGTTCCGGCGCAGGGACGGCAAGCTTTGGTGGTAACGGCAGGGATAACAATCGTCATTATTGCGGTGGAAAGGTTTTAGTTGCTTCTCGTGAATAAGTGGTATTAAGCGTTGGGATTTTTAGGTTCGCAGGTCGAAACCCCTTTGCTGGAGCGCTGGTAGGCAAAGACGCACGGACATTGTTATGGCTGGTGAAATTAGCCTGCATACCGTGTGTATGATGCCGTCTGTGTACTAGTATATATTCATCAACGATATGCGCTGGACCCTGGGCATTTGGATCGTTGCAGGATTTCTGAGGTTGCCCTGACGATAAGAACTTTCGGCGTGCGTGCTTGAAGCGCTGCACAATTGTTAGCAGATTTACCTAACGTATTCATTATGGTTGCTTGCTTCCACTTGTCCCATCGGTAGATAAATATTTGCTGTTGGACTTACCTAGTGACTGAGCTGTAGAAATGCCTGGGAAAAACCAGAGTAACTGTGCTGCAACTAGCGATAAGCCAAGGGTTATTTTGGTAAACAGTGGTCCCGCCTTCCAGCGTAATCGCGATAAACAAATGTGCGCAACAGAGCTTTACTTGTTTTATTAATGCTTTTAACCGGTCCATTGCCTTGTGGATGGTATGGAGTTGTTATCGTTTTTACTCCACCCAGCAACATGTATAGGCTCATAAACAATTATTTTCAGACGCGGATACCCAGTTTGACCGAAGGAACTGGTACGCATGGTAACGGCAAGTCCGTTTCTTCACGAATGCTGGAGTAACTGAGTTAGCAGCTGCATGTTTCACTAATATGGCCCCACGCCCCTTAGTAAAAATATCACGTATGACTACCATGTAGGGATTCTCTTTCTTTGCAAGCATCAAGGGCTCATAATACCTACGGCCACACGTTAATTCGGACCTTCGGCTGAGAGCAGGTGCAAAGGAGCTTTAGGAGACTTGTTACTCAGTTCTTTTTGCTAGCAAATCTCATACTGCTGGCAAAAGATGGTGACGTCGTTGTGTAGAAGCAGCCACTAGAAGCGGTGGCGGACGGCGGTCTTAGTCTTGCCCTGGCCTTCATGTCGAGCCTTCACATGCACGTGGGCGACCAGGTGCTGCACCTTTAAGTGAGGAACCACTAATAGAGTTGTCTTGCCAGGCACATAGGTAGAACACATTGACTAAAGATAATAATGTTGACCAGTTTTCAGAGAATTATAGTTGTCATCGATTGTCTGGTCATTTCCCGTCCTGTTGGTTTCCGTTCGCCTGTGCAAAGCCAATATAAAGTACGGCGTAATCTAGGTAGGCAGCACGCAGCGTACCCCAGTGGTCTCCTTTGTTGGTAGAGCATGTGGCCTAAGCCTGTCCTACACCTGATGATCGTCGTAATAACATATGGGCATTGTCAGGTTTCTGGCCCGATAGATACTGGCAAATAACGTGCTACTCCTGTAGTCGTTCTTGCCAACCAGCGACTCGCCCTTTTGAATTTTTGTAACCTTGCATCCATTGGTGAGAACTGTGGTCTGCGCGTACTAAAAATGGCCGGATAAATGAATATGAGCGAATGTGGTTCAGCAAGTAAACTAGCGTTAGCACTACACGGCGCGTCGTAGAATATCGCCGTTCCCATTAGTCTGGCCAAAAAGCGGCGTGGGCTATGGCTTTCTTTCTTTTCCAGACACTGCAAAAATACTGCACTTTTGGCTCTGTTACTTGCCTCCGCATCAAAAATAAAAAATTGGCATTGTCTAACGTACCAGAAGACGTTAGTATAGGTGGTGCGGACAAAGAAAAATGTGAAGCTTCTAATGCAACCACACACATATTGGTCGACAGCAACAGTCGGCAATGCGCTGCCAATCAGTGGTGGGGGCTGCAATAGCGGCGAATGGTACAACGAAATTCCGATAATAGAATGCTAGGCTCATGAACCTTGGGATCCAGTAAACGTTTGCGGGGTCGGCTAAGTAGCCATGCCGTCGATCTTAGCGTTATCAACGTTGCAACCACCGGCCGATATTTGGTGCCAAATGAGCAGGGTATCCATCCTAATTAATTTGCAGCTTTCAGTTTTAAGCCTCAACTCAGCCTCACGAAGCCCACGCAGTACTTCCGTGACTATGGTTTTGTTGTCCCATGAACCAAGGCGAACTGTTCTATTGTCAAGCTATTGTCAAGGAAAAAATAGTTAACTTAGAACTTTCTGCATAAGCCTTTGAAATGTAGCTGGAGCATTACAGCGTCCGAATGACATAGTCTTAAACTCATACAAAACTGAAGGAATGACGAACGTTGTCTGCAATTTATCTTCCCGGTAAAAATCTGTCTGCAAATAACCCGACGCTAGATCAAGCGTGGAGGACCACCGTAGCCCAAGCATTGTTTTCAAATAAGAATTAATAATTTTTAAAGGAATGGTGTCCGCCTGAGTGTGGACGTACAGTTTGCGGTAGTTCCCAAAACGAGCGGTGTCTACCATCCTTATTTTTAGCTAGTGCCATCGGCGGCGTCCAAGGCGCAGACAAAAGTCGGATAATCTTTCGTCGCACATATCTCTCCTTACCTCATCCAGTGGTGCTAGGTAGTAGATGTGCATACGTCTGCATTGTTTTCGTATTGGGTGACTGCCCATGGTGTCTATTCGGTGTTGCAACGCCTCCTCCCTTCCAGGAAATTCACGAATAATGTCAAAGACATTGAAAACGTGGAGTAGCGGGATAGAAATAACATACGTGCCTTCCGAAACGGCTTGCATGTCCTTTCAGAGCAAGACAGCCCAGCGAGCGTTCGGAGAATCTGAACAGTGTTAGCCCGTAACCGGTATCTGAAGGCAGTGCGTCGGCAGGCTTATTTCGATTTAAAACCAATCAGCATACTTTTCATACGGATAGAAGCGCCATGAGCCACAGGAAGTGAACACCTGATATAGTGTTCTATGTAACAGTAACAGGCAGAAAACCACACGTAACAGCGATCCTTGGTCGAACTGTGTAGGTGTTCGCCCATACCTCCGGATACATGACCCATCAGCTATCGTCAAACGTGTATTGGATTCATAATTCCCTTTACGCATATAACCAAAACGTTTGTATTCAATTTGCAACACGTTACGCCAAAGTCAATGAGTATGATGACGTGACGATTATCTATTCGACAGGGTGGGTGAACAGTGATATGGTTGCCTTGCTAGCAAATAAGCGCAGGTAATACACGGCGCGCAGTGAATCACTGTGGCTCCTCCTTGACTTTAAAGGAGGCTTGTAACCACAACGTTGAACCTTGGTACCCAACCTGCGGAAAAGGTGCAATTTTGGTAATAAATTCAATCATTCGATAGGTGTGTTTGTGGATACATGGAGGCAGTATTATGCTGATCACTATGGTCTTGTACTTGTAAGTGCAAGTGCAACTGCTCTACACCTTTGTAGCCGAGGGCAGTGTCAAGCGATTCCGATAATGACCGAGGTGGTGCAGACCGAAGTTAGATAAGTGAGCCCGTTGGTGTAACAGTGCAAAAACGGTGAATCACCTATGCCTTGCGTTCGACCGAAGCGTTGGTAAGCCCCTAAATAATTCCATCTTACCGCTGCGAACCCTCGGAAGGAAGCAGCTACCTAACGCAGAACGATTGCAAAAATACGGCCGCCGGTGTCCTAACTAAAAACAGGGATCGCAGATGGGATTATAGAACTTCCTGAAATGCGTCTCGTAGCAACCCACCGGCCAGAAATCGGCGGACGGCCACAAGGTTATGAAAATGTGAACTAAGGTCGATAATCGTGCAGGGGCACGTTTGTCAACTAGCTGCGCATTCTGCCTACCCACATGTCAAAATTATCCCCCAAAACAAATATATTAATCCGCCGTTGGCTTAGGCAGTCATTCTCATAGCAACACGCCATTTTATACCCTTAGGCAGATAAATTAACTACAGGCGGTTTGTGTTGCTCAAAGCTGCTTATGGATAATACAAATCTGACACCAATACTGTAACGGGTGGTCCAAGAGAAGCGTCTGGATAACAAATGCAGTCAACAGCAAACCTGTAGCCTCTGCGAAGACCTACCATAAGCATAGTTTATTGTCTCACCCTTACCGATTTCTCCGAGGTCGGGATCTACTTGGGGATCTGGAATTAGACCAAAGATCCGCATTTCGTCGGGACAGGACGTAATAACTGACAAAGGTTTTCCACCTGGACAATGGCTGTATACCAAAAGGATTCAACTGCACTCAACTCCACGACCGTTTTCCAATGTTGATAGATGGATACAACGTTTTCCTACTCCAGAAATGCATACATAATCAGAAAAATGCAAAGAAAGCTTTGAAATTTTTTCTTACCGTAACCCTCAGCAATACGACCTTTCGTGACTCGCCCTTCCTCAAGCGGCCTCAACGGCTATAGTGGCCCTGATCATGCTATTCTGTCAGCCAAAAGTAGTTACTGGAAAGCATTCGCTTGCATAAACAGAGTGTAAAATCACTCGGTAAGCTGCTTTTACTCGTAGATTGGTGTTCCTAAATATTTACGGCACTGTACTAGGACGCGTTAGAATTTCGCCTGACAAGCTTTCCCTTATAAAGAGCCACAAAAGTCCGTTTAACAACACTGCAATGTGGCGGAGGTAACTAGCCACCGAATAGAAGCACTGCCCAAAACTTCCTACTGGTAACTCGACTAGAGTCGTATTTTAATATTTACTATTGCAGGAAAAAGATATTCACTCTCTCCATCTACAGGCTTCACCGCATTTATAGTGTCTTTACTGCTTACACTAGGCACACATGAAACCAAATTGACTTCCTCCACCGACGACTACAACTCTCGATTACTTCTTTAATGCCCGCCGCCTGTATAACTTTCGAACAATGCCGATTACATACCAAACTACGTGGCTGTTGCGAACAATACTTCCTTTTACATTTTAATGAAGCCATGTTTGCTGTGCATCCATATATTTGAGAATAGATACTAAGTTATTAACTTAGAAGGAACAAAACGGAGTCTATTGCAGCAAGACTCGAAGAAGAGTACAATCACAGTGGTTGACGGAATTGCAGCTCAAATAAAGATTCCGCCATCTTGATTAGTGCTGCAACACCAAGCACACGAACCTTGGCACCAACATTAAAAGTGTTCACAGTTAATTGCATTGGAATTTTTAGAAGAGTAGGAATATAGTGAGAAAAAGAAAGAAACACAGTCCGCTCTGTCACCACCCGATCATAGCAGATTATTGCGGAGCAGCTATTCACCGGTTCGGTTGTCCCAATTGAACAGGAAATAAGAAGCTAACTGCAACTTCAACAAGTATATTTTCCAACGGTCCTTTAGAACCCTACAATTTATGCGAGTTAACGTCAGAAGCAGGCATGGCAATACAATTGTTCACCACAAGAGTCACTAGAGTAAAATCAGAACAAAGTCTTTGTTACCTAGGTTAAAACAACTTCCGGCAGTGGCTCCGTGTTGAACTCTTAGTGGTAATCTGAAAGAAACATTATAGGTCGACGCCGGTCTTACCACGCAGAATGCACCAAAATTAGAGCGGATCGCCGCGGCGCTGACGATATTCCGAGTACCTATCCAACTGCTAAAGAGGAGGGTGATTTGCCTGGAGTGGCAGCCTAAATATGCACTTTAGAACCGTGCCGTTAAACCTGGTCTGGCAAACCATGTTCGACTTTTGTAAGCGAAAGAACTGCAGGTAATTCATACTTGGGGATTGGACGCAATTGGAATTAAAACACAAGTCTGAAATTCTCCGGTGTAAAATGTGAGAAAGATATTTGAATAGCGCACAGAATTCCGTTGGCCACAGCAACCTCAAAATATTCTGGGTGGTTTATGTATCAGACGATACAATGCCCCAAAGTCTCCTTACTGTTTCACGTAATTAGGCAACTAGCCAAAAATGTGGTAACTACCGCATGATTCAGAAGCGCTAATGATCAAACAGAACACTTATCAGTATTTATAGGCCACTGCCAGTTAAAGGACAAATCGTGCAGCAAATAAAATGTGGTGTTTAGTAGGTCAGCATGCTCTGAGCAAGTTACTTCTTTCTATAACTTTAAGCCGTCAACGTAGGTCAAACACTTGGTAGGGTGAGTTAAAGGGGAAGTAGCAAATAAAGCATGTTAACAATTCCGGGTCAAATACTGAGCCTTGAGGGCAGCCACAGTTCATAAAACCTAGTAATGAATTCCACCCTATGATCATAACCTGCATAAAGGGATCGGAAAGGATAGCACAGCCAAGTAAGAACCCACCCAGTAAGCAAAATTGCTTAAACTATGAACAAAGGCCGCTCAAACGCTTTGGGGTACCCAACGTAGTTGACGCGCATGCGTTTGCTTGCGTCCAGTGAATTTGCTCATTTTTACCACGCAACAAGCAACTTGGTGGTACAGGAGAGTCACGTACAAATCCATGCTTTGCAGAAACAATTACACTCCGGTCCTTAAAGTGGACGCTTCAAGATTTCTTAAGAATCCGTTCAGTAATTTTACCCACTATAAATGGTAACCAAGCGGATAGTAGCGTACTGGGGCTTGGCGACTCCCTTCTTTATTTATAACCCTAAAAATGATAAGCATCCGGGCTAACGGATGGCGTCTGGATTAACTTGAGCAACGGAAAATATGATAAGCCGCGACTGCAATGTACGCGGCCACTTTCGTAAGCAACTAATGGTGCAAGACAGCAAGATCAGGCAAGGTGTTTGGATCTAACTGGAAAAAGAACTGCGCAACATTATCCAAACTGAGAACAAGGTGATCCCAAAATAGATGGACACTAAAGTGCGGAGTCAGAAAATTGAGTCTATTTTGAAAAATCAGACGAATATGTGTAGCTGAGATTCACTTTCGCAACATCCTCATGAAGTAAGGCAGCGTGTTTACTGGAATAGATATACTGTGTCACTTCCACCTTCGGTGACTCTGTTCAGGTATAAGGAGGGTATGTTAGGAAAGAACCTAAACTGCACAGCTGAATAAAGCCCGCAATTTTGATGATTCCCTGCTGCTGCAGGATACAAAGTTAACTAAACTTTTTAAATAAATAAACAAACAATTTATTCCCGAACACTTCTACTCGCTCCAAATAAAGCCTGGTCCAGATATTACAAGCGATGGTTTTGCAACAGTTACGTCTTTTGTATAGAACGCATTGTTTGCACAATACACTGGTTAATGAAAGTGCAAATGCACCCATCGTGAACGGAACTTTTAATGAAGTGACTAATGTATGGGTACAATAACCTGTAAAAGCGCAACAAATAGAGTGGTAACGGAAGGTAGGAAATATATCTTCTTAGTGTAAATATCTAAATATTATTGCTATGCATGTAAAAGTTCCCTCTGATTAACATGCTAGTGTAAGCTTGGATTTAATGACTTGGTTCGGTGCCACATCATGTCGGCCAGGTCGCAGTATTTTTAAACCGATATTGGTGGCTTTTTACAAAGGAAAACCATGCCATGGGCAAACCCACCACTACCTGGGACACTGCCACTGATCTGCTTGAATGAGAATGTGAAACCGGCATTTGCAGTTATAGTCCGCTTGTTCTCTCAGCTATTTGCGGTCATATGAACTTCAAGTCACCGCGTTGGCTAATCGAAGTGCTTAGTCAACTTCAGCCATTAGTCGTTGAATCCGATCGAAAAATGCGATGTCCAGGAGAGTCGTGTTATGGATCGTAACAGAGAGAAAGTATTTTGAGTTAGTGAAATTTGGCGTTACCCCTGGGTTAACCTGGTCCTGGCTTGAACACTTCTTGTTTAGCTATCCGTACCAGACTTGTCCGGTGGTTAGGGTAGTTGATCCTTATGGCTAAGTTCGTCCCAACTCAGGCAAAATTGCGCTTTTCAAGACTAGGCTCTGCTATGTAAGTTGGGAACTATTGGGATGAAAGCCTTAACATAATTACAACCAAAATCCTGCTACTCATAAGTACTATGAAATAAAAAATAGCCTCCCCTAGTTTCAAATGCTATGGATTTAGCGTCTAGTGAGAGGAGGTCACCACCTCGCATGCTAACCACTGTCAGTGACAGTGGTAGATAGGTGGTGCTATATCCCAGTTAGTTTGCAAATTATGTAGCCCAGCCAACGTCCCCCATGGCTCAGTGGCTTAAGCTGCTGGCTAGTTGGCATCTGCCTCTAGCGGTCATGGGTTTGGTCCTCCTTAGAGGACCGAGGGAATGCGCGCCAACGTCTGGCGCTTTTCCGGGCTAGGCTCTGCTGTGTAACTTGTGAACTATTGAGATGAAAGCCTTAACAAAACTGCGATTCCTCATTCAAAAGCGGGATTCACAGGAACTTGCCTTAAGTCTTTTCAAAACATACCTGGCATCGGCAGGGTACTAGTACCGAACCTTTGAGTTCAGGCCACGGGAGGGTATAGATTGTCCGCAGAAGCGGAACATGGTTCCTCCACAGGTACGGTTTGTCAAGAGAACTTGTGTTCAGGTCTAATAATCGCTCCATGATATGCCATCAGAAAGGCTCCTGGTAAGCAGGATGTATAAATGTTCATGCAATTGTGTAAGGCGCCTAGAATTATGTGTTTGTATTGATACAATTTTTACTGCGGATGACAGCTCCTGCTATCGTAGTCATTAGACTTAGGCCTGCAAAGCTTTACCGCATCACTCGTGTTTAAATGATTGCGTTGGGCGTCTCTCATTTCTATAAGAAACTTTAGACTTTATACTTACCTGGAACATTACTGATGGCATTTCCTGGAGCTAGTACTTGCACATGAACATCATTTTACTTGACAACAACTTACCTGCGGAGGAATGCTTATCCCCTTCTAAGGACAATCTATGCTTGTACGTGGCCCAAACGCTGGGGTTCGGCCTCAGTATTCTGATCATTCTACCATGAAGCTAAAAAGTATGGATGCAAAAATTCTGTACGTCCTGTAGTTGAATGAAGAATCGCGTAGTTGCCTAAGCTTGGAGCAGTTTAGCCCCAAAGAACAACTGAACTCACCAAGTGACAGGTTCAATCCCGATACCTGGACATGAAGCGTTGACACCAGGATCTATAGACTACAACAGTAAAGCCAAACTCGATTAGTTTAAAAACTAAATTTGTCTGAACAACCCTTCAACCGACTGTCCCGGACATGGCATTTTTCTATCAGATTCAAGGAGTAATAGCGGACCTGGAATAAGAAATCCGGCTTGCAATCGCAAAGATTTTGAGCTTATATGACTGCATAGCCGAGTAAAACTTTGGAATAAAACATGCAATACCAGTTGTACATTGCAATTCAAACAGTCCGATAGCAGTTTTGCAGGACATAGTTGGTCACCACCTGAAAAGCGTTCCCTTTATACAAAGACACAAACGTCCGCTTAACAATACTGTGAAGCGGCGGACATGGCTCGTCACCGAATAAATGCACTGCCCACTAGTTCACGATGGCACGTTAACCGGAGCGTCATTTCGGTTCACTTCAATATTTTTTAAATAGAAGCACTAAAATGACACTTCCCTGTTTACACCAGTCGTTATCATACTATTTATTACGCTTTTACTGCTGATCTCTACAACACACATACTTGAAACCGGACTAACGCTACCTCATTAACGATTCCAATTTTGACCAGTTCGTCAGTCATTTCAGTAACCTAGGTACGTTTCAGTCATCCCTTTTCCTACAAACTGCCTGTTCCAGCGAAAATATATCTTATACCTTCTTGAGTATGTCTAATTTTGTGTGGCTCAAAGAATTCAAGGCACCCATTTATTTCTTTATTTTAAACGGCGCTCTTTTTTCACGGCTGTTTAAGCGGTTGCTCATTGCGGGTAACCGCTTTGTTGGCTGTTTTATGTTACTAATTATTAAGACAATATTTTGTTTACTAACTCCAGTATAGTTTTTGCAACTCGATTGTTTTCGGGTCGACGTTTTCGTGTCGCCACAAGTGTTTACGGTTTTCTCTCCTGTTATGGAGTTTTGATTCTTCATTTACTCATGACAGCGCAAGCTAAACGTTGTACTCCGTCATTTTCTGCAAGGAAAACAGTGCGCAAGACGGCAACGCTAGCACCTTCAGCATCATTACATGTGGTAAACGAATGCAGGGTTTTTCTTAATGACCCACTTAGTGCAGCGCAAGTCAACATTCGCCAATCCGAACTTAAGTTTAGCATGCTTGAAACTGAGCTGTCGCTTCCGTCGGGAATAATGAAAATTGATAATCTAAATTAACTGAACGCGGATGGTGAATTTTTAACAATACTTAGCAACAAAGTAACGGAACGTGTACATTGCTCCCAGAACGCCGTCGTATTCAACGTGCCTGATGGCTTGCCACTTGGAAAAGTGAAGCGTTCTCTTTTGCGTGTATGCAACACACCACTGAGTTGTTGTGCGTGCAAACAACTACACACGTTCGGTAAACCTTGACCTTGCTCCACCGTATTGACTTTCCCCGCAACGTGTTAAAACACTAATAGACCATAGACCGACAGTGAACGGAGCAAGCCATGGTCTGATTATCATTAAGCTTGACAAATTCACTTTTCAAGTGTCATTAAGATCGTCATTCAAACCACCGGGTGACATCAAGGCGCTTTTGCCTCAGCTTTAAAGGCTCCGATCAATCCAAACAACATGGCAGCGTTAAACTTTGACTTTGACATCATCTTGCTCGAATGCAAAACCCGAAACAGGGCGAAGCTTACTTTGGACTGAAGTTAATGAGCGAACTTCGTCTGCACCGGTTGCTATATACCTTGAATCTGCCTGCAAACTGAAATATCTCTACTCCGGCATGCATAACACTGACACTGACGCCGGGCACTTTTGGCCACCTAATCGCATTCAACACTGGGTATCTAACGGCTACTTCCGTGTTGACTGTCACTGGCCCCAAGCAGCAACACACCACCACCGCGGGAGCCACTATAACAGGACGCTACATTCAGATTGCTCTGAACTGTTGTTCACTCATACTGTCCGCCATTGCCGTTGACGCTGTACGTGATAGGTCGCAGGGTAACTATGATCTGAGTGTTGACTCAATTATTGACATTGTAGGCAAGACTAGTAGGCTTGATTCTATGGTTCGCTTGCCCACGGACAAACCTCCGCCAAATAGTAGCATTTGGCCTCAAATCCCAAGAACCTCGAACAACTCACGCTAACCCAACAGGGGCAACGGCCCTAAAGCATGGCTTTCAAGACCAGCATGATACAGAAGCAAAGCAGGTTTTAATGTTCACTGCGCAGGAGCACTGGAGCAAGATCAGCGTAGCCAGAACTCCAGCCATGAATGTAGTACTGCCCAAAGCCCATTCTCATCCCTAAAACCTTGTCTAGTTAACGAAGATTGATTCTGCTTTACATTTGCTCACTGACAACAATTGGCCCAAGGGCAGTACTTGGCTTTCAACTCCTAGAGCCTTAAACAACTCATGATAACCTAACAATACATAAACCTTTGAAGCCTGGCTAGCAATGCCAATGTGGTACCGTAACAACGCCGAATCCAGTATACAGAGTGCAGATGCACAGGGGCGCAGATTGCCGCAGAAACCACTTTCATTTATGAACGTCGTAATACCAAAACTTTTCTTTACACCTAGCAAACCTTAGCTACCTCTAAAACTACACAATCCTTGGCTCAATTGCGCCGCAACCAGACCATTGTAATTAGTGCATAATTGTTTTATCTCCGTACAGCGTTACATATACCAATCTCGCCAGGAAAACAACTTTACAAAGCTAGTAATTGTTAGTCGTCAAGACGCTTACTTGCGACCACCTGAACTTACATTTCGCGGACAAAGCGTAGGGAACGCAGTTACTAGGTTTAACTAATAATGCAAGTTACCTACTTGCAACAACGTCTTCTACGCAAGCCAACCATACAAAGCAGACCGACTACGCAAGTCATCCAACGCAGTTTGCCTTGCCTCCCAAGATTTCTGCCGCCATTTTGTGGGGACATGCGGGACACTGCCCGCCTTATACATAGCAACCTAGGAAGTTCCAACTAGCACGATCTTTGCACCTTCTGTCGACATTAGCCTAAACCCCATCACAAATTCATGACTGCCTTCGACCGACTCGCAGTTGGTAACTTTCAAGCATTCTACTACGAACGTTCTCCTGAAAAGTTCAACGTCATGCTAATGCAGATAAAATGTCTCGCCAGTTACAAACCCTTACCCAATCTATCACTATATCTGGTCGCTGGCAAAATAACGAACACCTACCCAACTTCCTTTTGCTCTGATACTGTCTAGTTGTACCCCACTTTTACTACTGCTCCAGCTTCTCTCTTGAACAAAATTTAGGGACACCTTACATACAAAAATCATTCCGCGCCATTCTTAATTTACTTTTTGGGCACCTTGCCATTGATTGTCAATCCAGATAGAGCTGCCAAATTCGCTAGCTTGTCTTAAGCCCCTTTATATGGGACTTGCACGGACACGGCCGGTCACGTCGTATTCGTCTAGTACCCAACCCCTCCACGCCCACCTCTGCTGACTACTAAACCCATTAAATCTATCCCCATACCAGCAGCAACAGGAGCTGCTGCCGCATTGTTTGACTTATACAACCCGGGAACTGTAGATGATAATGCAGTAGTAGCGCCTTCACTACTATATTGTTGAGACTCTACTACAAAAGCTGGTGAACCGACGATAAGTAGTCACAATTATGCCACCTATCCTTTATACTTCCTTAGAGTGCGATCAATTAAAAAAGAGGTGCACCTTCTCCGCTCCTTAATCCTTTTGTCAAGCTTGCAAATGAGGCTGATAACAAAAACATAACACTCGGCCAAATCTTCTACTACAACAATCCACGTGCCAGGCTACACCAATTTCCTTAATGGCGGTGCCAGTAAACGTGATGTTGGATTCCTCATCCACGTCAAGAACAAGTTTATTACGCATCACCTTTCTAAAGCATTGCTTTGTAATTCTTAAGACTTAATTTGGATTCAGGCCGTTCTAGGTCAACCTGACATCCTTATATGCTGTTTATACAAACCATCACACTCCACTTTTGCCAGGGTTTAAAAATGGTCTGGCTTTTCCAGGAAACCTTAATCTTCCCTACATGCCATTGGATATTGCTAGAGATTTCAATATGCCACATGTTGTAAGCCTCAGCAGTAAGCCTTACGTAAGTATAGGACCCTTACTGAGACTATTATCACGCATGAGTGAAAACAGCATATGAATGCACTGACTAGCCAATCTATCAAACTGGACCTTATAGTCACTAACGGTATCTCTTTGCACATTTCAGCGTGTTAGACAACATGTTTTGCAGTGACCATAAGGTGGTGAAGTTGCCTTTGGCTCTCCCTAAATTCCCGCAACATGAAGCCACGAAACATGATGCACTCCGGCCCCTCCAACACATTGCGAAACCTTTAAATCCCTTCTCCGAGCTTTACCATGGGACGACCTCTTCCTCTCAGACAAAATAAGTACTACGATCAGCGTAATCTATACAAGTTTACAACCTGCTTATACCACCTTACACCAACACAGAGGAATAGCGGTAAGCAGCGGACGCTCGATGATGCCTCCACACGGAAACTGGCTAGCAGGCTTAAGTACATGCGCTCCCACTACACCAAGACTAAAGGCTTTCACCTAAGCATCAGTATAAAGCAGGTACTAGCAGATTAAACGGTGCACAAAGTTTCGCGCGCACAGCAGCTAAGCACGCAGCGCTTGGTACTGAAAACAAAGCAACGTATCTCATTCGACTAAATAAGCAGAGGGGTGGCATGAAAGATATGCCGATTAACACCATCGTGCTTTCTGATTAAATGATAATCACTCGTGCGAGCGATCTCTGCGAGTTCATTGAACCCCATTTCTTTAAATCCGTTGCCAGCTAGGACTTGGTATTTAAAACTACGCTTCCCATGTTCACTTAATAGTACATACACACTATTTACTGACTTAAACAATGACAAGCGATCACCCAGCTTGTTGAGACCGTCACACAAAACAGGTCCGGAATGTATCGCTTCTTCCGTAACAACACCCGGTGCCATGACATCCCAGACCTCCTCCACAAGGTCTTCACCAGCCTTATGAAGAGCGGCCACTAGCTGTCGAATTGGAAACTCGCAAACGTCATACTACGACACAAACATGGCCGTCGCAAAATTATTGGCAAGTATAGGTCGACTAGTCACACAAACATTGCGTCTTGACTTATGGAAAGAATAATAAAGGAAAGGATTCTTGGCTTTCTAGTTAAACGGAACCTCATCAATAGGTCCCCACAGGATTTCTGGCGACTTACTTTTGTTAAACCTGCCATTAAGAATTCGTAGAACACGTGACACCCTCTATAGACTTAGATCATGCAATGGTCAGTAGCTTCCTGGATACAAAAATGAGTTTGACCGGGTTCCACACAATAGTATAAAGACAAAAATATCAGCATTTGATGCCTCCCGCTTCCTACATTCATGGTCATTTTTACCAATGCCACCGAAGGCCGTTAGCGCATCTAGGAAATGCCTCATCCAAAAAGACATCGATAAGTAGTGGCAAATTCCAAGGCAGTGTCCGGGGTCCTCTGCTTTGTACCGTATAATAAGGATGCCTTCCGGGTCTAGTAACACGCTACTCCGTACCTTTTGCCGAGGACATAACGTTTATATCCTTATTGGTTCCTAGCTGTCTATGTGAAAGCCTCTTTCGCAACCAAAGCGATCTCGGCACACTTCATGCATGATGTTACTAATGGAAACCGGAGTTTACACCAAAGAAATGCAACGTCGTTTTCGACCGGTGCTTTATACGCCCAACGTATTATTGCTAACTGTACAGCACTAGATAACAGTTTCACTGTGCTCGATCTAGGTGTACGCGATTCCAGCTAACTACATTTTGGGAGCAAGCGAGCTATAGCTCTGTCAAATGCAGGTCTATCATTGGCTAATGCTGTCTAGGAGCTTGCTAGCATTTCCAAGCATGTTCTATAAGTTGTGTACCTACCTATAGTAGACTACAGCTCAATATGTGCTACTAACTCACGCAAGCGTGACAGTATAGTTCAGCTTTTGTTCATTAACCGCCTACTAGGATCATCTGCGTTTAGCTGTCATGACCGCTGCAATAAACTTGGTCCAAAACCTAATTTGGCTGCAGTGACTTAAGCCCAACCTAGTTTTTCTACATAAGCTAACCAATACATCGGCCTCAAGGGTCAACAGATTATTTCATCCGCTGGGCGATACAGGTTCCCAAGTTCGCAAAAAGACACACTCATTCTCAGTAAGTAAAACACGTTGCTTCATAAATTTTAGGGTTTTGGAGCACCCTCCCGTTGTCTTGGGTTGCGAAGCGCAATCTCAATAGTGGCAAGGGTTGACGTTGAAGTCAGCCTCTGCTGATACGGTCACTAGGACCGTCACCAAAATTGAGGGTTTTGGTGTGGCTCTCCGCCATCCCTGCACTCCACGACCGACGGTTTCGCCTTTGTTTAGACTCATCAGGTAGAGATAACCGAGGTAGGAGTGGAACTTGACGCATTGTGGCTGGCGGCTGTCGTCATGATTTCTAGGCCATTGAGCTCCACGAGCAGTGTTTGACACAGTGGTCATAGGTAGATTTTCGCCGTTTTTTGGAGCACCCAGTTCCCAGCTCGGCTGTCTCTATCTGAAGGGTCTAAGCAAAGAAGATACCGTTGGTCGTGGAGTGCAGGGATGAGAGTGAACCACACCGAAACCCTCCACGTTGTTCCATAATTTTAACCTTCTTACACCATAGATATACGCACGGTTGGAGGTAGGTACTTGAGACCGTCAGCTCCTCTGTTAAATAAATCTAAGCCCCACAGGTATTCAACATTACTGTGTAGATTCACGGCGCTGGCAAGGGAAGATCTGACCGTGATGGCCAACCGCTGTCCTCTGCACAAGAAATAACCTTCACGGCAGTGGAGGATGGGTCGGGCCATATAGCGGTTAGGTTTCAATTCCTAAGTGTCGGCTGTCGTCCCCCGTGACGCAGTGGCATAAGCTGCTGGCTAGTTGGACTTAGCCTCCAGCAGTCATGGGTCCAATCCTCAGTAGGGGACCGATGGTTGCGCAATGCTGAGGAGCTACAATAGGGCAATAAGCGCGTCTGGTGCTTTTCCGGATTGTAAGCTTGCCTATGGGGCTTGGAACCTAATTGGAATGAACCAACTTGAATTATACAGAAATCCGTCTACTCATTCGTAAGCTAATAAGTAAATGGTTTATGCTCCAATTTATCGAGGCACACCAAGCACGCAACTCTCCAAGGCAAAACTAGACTATTAGGCGTCCCCAAAGTAGCGGAAATCAGGAGCAGCTGCATCCCTATGAACATGCTCTGGGAGACTGACCTCCATCATATATAGACTGACATAATATCACCTTAATTATGTAGAATAATCGCAATGTGCCGAGAGCATTGTCAACTTATTCAAGCGGCATCAATAAAGCACATTACATTCGTAGTCTGTCTTCTACTTATCTTGACCTTGGCTATCATTCCTTTTTCAGCACGACGACCAATTTTTAGTGAAAAGCCATGAACAAGTTTCATTTGACCAGTTTCCTTCTCTCTGACTTCACAGATGCTCTTCAAGATGCAAACGGTTTATGCTCTCCAGACATTATCTTCCCTAATCTGTCCCTTTCTGCTGATCCACATTTTTTTGTCTTCCGCCTTAACGATACGACTAAACATCAACGCGCGGTGTAACCCAGTCGCGTTTGATCGGTCTCTTGTTCTCTAACTTCTCTCAGCCTACAGTGACGTTACCGGCCAATATTTGGATTGTGCAACGCTCTATTCCTCTTAACGGTGAGCCTCGTTGTCTTTCCAACACCTTAGCTGCAACCTAATTTTATCCCGACCATAACATTTCCAGGCAGCGCCCTCCGTTTACAATTATTCTTCACGAAGGCAGTCAAAATTCAGTGCCATGCCATAACCTAGTCTTGTTTGACTACTTCTAGTCCAGGGGATGTAAACGTACTGGGTCTTGCTAACCATGCTAACCACTAACTAATAAAGTTCCTTCCATCTCTAAGCCGTTTATTTCTGCTAACCCACTTCATTTGTCTTTCCACGTTAACTACACTGATCAACCCAAATGCGCCGATTATTCCAGTCTTGTTTGCTCGGTCTCCCGCTCTCCGGTTTCTCACAGAATATCAAGGAGTTACAGCCTATGGTTCGGAAGACTGAACACTGTCCCGTTGCTCAAAAGCCAGGCTTACATTTGCGCTCTTTATCTAAATACTTATTCTATCCTGACGATGCCCCTTTTCTACCGCTCTCTGTATTCATTTCTATTTCAACCTGAGAGCCAGCTCCCAGAACCCTGCCTTGGTCCTCGTACCAGTCTCTTTCTTGCTGAATGTTTCCAGACTGCGCAGCCTACAATTTCCCCCACATCGCAATCCAATAGCAATGTTTCGCCCTTGGCAATATGGATATGCTTATCCATACCTGTTCATTTATGCTGACCCTATCACTTGGTTGTCCCCTCTTAACGGTAGGACACAATACTTATGCGCAGACCAAACCGGGTACATCTGATGGGTCTTCAGCTCTCAGACTATAGTGAGGTTAACAGCTATCGTGGAGAAGACAGAACGCTGTGCCCTCATTTCTTTGAGGGCTACGTTGACTTTCCCATTACTTATCTATAAACCTTTTCCAACCTGGACTCTGTCCTCATCTTATTGCGCAACCGGTATTGTTTAACCGTACATCCAGTTCTCAGTAAAATACTACAGTCTTGTTTGCTTTGACTGTTTCCAATCCATCGAACTGTAAACATCTTAGGCTCCGCATAACCAACACACAAGTTTCCTCATATTACTTGCATGGGGAATGGCTTACTCTAAAATAGTATAGCCATATGGCTACTTGACGGCTAAATAAATCAATAAAAATGTCATGCTCCACAAAGCGGGATGCGCCTTCTGCATGGTTGCATGGTTAGCAGGACAGAAAGTGGGAGTAGTATAGACGTAATCAGCAGTGTGGACGCACATGACCCAAAGATGTTACGAAGAATATCCTCACTGAATGCGTGATCTAGAGAAATTAAGCTGACAATTAATGTGAAGGAGGTTGATGAGGAACTAGTCTAAAGTGTTTTGGCATACAGTGCGGGTCAGGTAAATAAACCATGAAGAAAAAGCTGCGAAAATATTTTAAGTATTTTGGTATGTCACTGATCAGATGTGTAGGCGTAGTCATAGAAGGGCAGATATACGCACAGCATTTGTAAAAGTCGGTGTCGGGCATCTTGCAAATGCGTGATTTTGGTAGTGCTTTTATTGCGTAGCGAGCCACGTCCGCCACGTTGCAGTATTAAATAATTAAATAAATGGTACTGTTAAGCAGATATTTGTGAATTTTTAGGCAGTGCGCTTGCCTGGCGAAAACCAACAACATGCTAGAACCCCGCAGACCGGTGGTTTACCATTGACAAGTTTGAAACCAACCAATTGTCCTCGCGGTTATTCGCAATTTTTCGCCAATTTGTGTCCTGTGGTTGTGTGGTTGTCTGCTTCAGAGTCGACCGCAAGTGATTGAAGCAGTTGAAGTCGGACGACTCAGGTAGCTTTCATTAAACCGATTAATCTTCCGGGTTCCTTTAGTGTGTCAGGATTTCAAAGTGCGCAAGATTTAATTGTTCTGTGTCAATTTCATGGCCAGGAGCGTCGCATGCATGCCAACGAAAGTATTCCTTGCAGATAATGTTATCATTTATAATAAATGAGAGAAGAAAAACGGACCGAGCAACGTGACAGGGAAATTAAATAGGACTATGTGCATGTATAAGTAGAAGTTGTTGGTACAGTTGTGGAGTTTAAAAGCAACGGAATAACCGAAGTGGTTATACAGCAGCTTTACCATTTTGCATGCACCTACGAGACAATATATTTATCAAAGGTGAGAAAAAATGTTGTCCGAATTAGCCTAGCATACGCCACAGTTGTCCTATGTGAATGCCAATGTCAGGTCTTGTTATCCAGTGAATGAGTTAATGGAAGCAGAAGTGCATAATAGGTAATGGAATATGCGAACAAGATGTAGGTTTAGTGATCAGTCGGCAGCGGTAGAGCGTATAGCTCGAACATGGATGAGGGCCAGTGGAGTTGTTACGCCAGGTTAAAGACCCATGAGGATAAGTACCTTACACGTTCAATACTCGGATTCTGAAGCAATAGCTTGGTGCTGGTGTAAGACGGAGTGTCAGATATTGCGACAAGAATAGTAGGAAATATATTCTACAGCCGTAGCGCAACTATCGTTGCAAAGCCAGTACTGAATGGTTCCTGGAATAGCGGAAAATGATAGGCAGAAGCTCTAAAAGCTACTGTGCTCCACTCCTAGTTGGACTTCTTCAGTACGGCATACAAACCTGTTAGACAGCAGGAAAGAGCGATATGAAGAATCGGATTAATTGTGAAGCAGGAACTGCCCGCTGGCTTATGATGAGGCACGGACTTATAGGCATACAACGTTAATAACTGAAGCGAACTGAGAAGGCATTGCATACTACGACTGTAGCGAGAAAACTATTGCTGAGCCAGCTCTGAACGAGACTACTAATGGCAGAATAGCATGTGCAGCAGAGCCAAAATATAACTAGGGTTCCAAACTGAGGTGAAGATCCACGATGGAATGTAAAATGTAAACAGATAACTGGAAGCGCGTTGCTGGCAGCTCGAATACTTAATAATCAGGAGGCAAGCAATATTAGGCGCAGGTGTGGATTTATAAGTATAAAGGGTTGAAAACAGGTGAAGTGTACAGCACTACTTTTAACAGCTGCAGTGAGAACCTGCTTTTAGATCCAGATCTGAAAGTGACCAGAATTAATGGAATAATACAGGCAGCACAGCCAGAAGACGCTAAATGTTTCACTCCAGGGTCTGCCTCTACAGTGGGACATACAACTCTACTAGGTCGGCAGAGAAAAATAAAAATGCCAGGTTGGTTAGCTGTAAGGCAGGAGCCGCACGCTCTCTAGAGATGGTGGCATTTACTAAAAGGCATCCAAATTGGAAACCAAGTGCGTTAATAGACGGAGTAATTACTGCAGCTATGGCGAGACGACAGTTGCACGGCGATCTCCGAAACGAGCCTGGAAAAGCAGAGTACGTCGGGCAGCTGCGTCCAAAGGTACTTAGTGTTCCACGCTAAGGTAGACTTATACGGTGAAGCAAATAAAGCAGATAGATGTTAGTGAAGAGTAAGTGTGCCTGCTGGGTTAATTAAGAAGCAGTAGTCGCTCGCTATCTAAATAAGAAGTATATGCCAATAGGCAAACGATGTTGAAAACTGGAGTGAGAGGAGGCGGGAATACATACTATAGCTGTAGCCGAAAATGTCGCAGAGCCACCTCTTAAAGAGACGTGGGGTAGCATGTTGAAACGGGCTGCATTGCTAAAATATACTACGTGTTTTACTTCAGGTGGGTTACAGCAGTAAAAAGTAAAAGTCCAACAGTCGATAAAAAAGAGTAGTGGTGGAAGCTGGATTTATTATGAACCAGGTGCCAGAAGCTATCGTTAGATGATGCATGGACAAATAGCCCAGAAAGTTAACAACAGGGTGAAAGTAAGAGCGATTGCATACTACCTCTGTAGTAAAAAAAACAGTTGCTGACCAGCTTTCAACGGGAATTTGGGTAGACTGGATAAGATGGGCACTGGCGCCAAAATATACTAAGTGTTCCAACCCAGGGTGGGCTTCTAAGTGGAACATACTGGGTACCTATTTGGCAGAGAACTGGGTGGGGCCGCTTTGATTGTGAAGCGGGAGCCGTTAGTTATGGTAAGGCAAGGCACTGACTAATAGCCGTACAATAATAAGAAAAGTAGCGAGCACTTTATAGGCTAAATTCCGCATTTGTGAAAGGTTGCAAAACCATCTCTGAAAGTGAATAGGGGCGCCGGTTTGAGCTGGGCAGCAGCGCCAAATGATACCAAGTGTTCTACCCGAAGGTGAAATTATGTTATGAAGTATAATTATGTCAAATCGATGGCAGGGATATGTACTGTCTTGCGCCTTGATCACTGTAAAGCAGAACGCGCCCGCTATCTTAAGATGAGGCACATACTAATGGGCATTCAATGTTGAAAGTTGGTGTGAGAAGAGACTGGATTAAATAAATAAATAAATAAATAAACGTTTATTCTCGACAATGCGAGGCACACCTGTACCAGTATGATCATGTTTAGCTAACATAGTGTGATCAAAATGTACAAGGAGTACATGTTTGGCATAACAGTGAATGTAAGTGTATGGGTGTATATATGTATTCCATTGTCTATGAATGTAGCTTGTATTTTTGAATGTGCCGCAGAATTTTTGACTGCTTGTTATCGTTAGGAATGTAAGAATAAGCGATTAACGTGCGTCAGTTGGATACCATTTTCCGGATGTCCACGGGACAGTGACTTTATTTTGTGGCGAGTCACATCCGCCACGTCACAGTGTTGATAAGCAGACATTTGTGGCTTTCTATAGGGAGAACGCTTGCCGGGCGAAAACGCACCACGTCCTGGAACACTGCCGCCGAACTATTTGCTGGAACGGGTTAAACCCGAACCACCCAGCTAGCACCACGAGGAGGTTGTTCGGCTAGCCAGCTCTTTAGCGGACGTCGGGTAACAGAATGAACAGGTTTGCACTGACAAAAGATATTAAGTGTTTTACTTTAAGGTGGGCTACAGCGTTGAAAATTCAAGTCAAACAGACGGCAGAGAAGCGTGGGGTTTAGAGCCGGAATCTTTGGGAAGCACGAGCCGCTTAGCATCGTAATATAAGACACAGGCAAATTGCGGTTTAATTTCAAAAGCAGGAGAGAAAAGAGACGGGATTACGTAAGGCAGCTGTAGCTTAAATACAGGGACAATGCCAGCGATGAACGAGACGAAAGCTAGCGGAGTATTAACAGCTGCAGCCCCAAACGGTATTTAGACCTCCACCCCAAAGTAGACTTCTACAGCATAAATTATAAGTAACTGAAGACAGCGAAGATTGTTGGTGGGAGCCGAATGTTTTGTGAATCAGGAGACGAAAGCTATCGTTAGATGCGGCGTGGACTAATAGGCTATTAAATTTATATCTGGAGCGCAAATGGAAGCGATTGCTTACTACATATGTAGTGTGAAAACGGTTGCAGTCGCACCTCTAAGCAGAACCAGCGGTAGCAGGAGGCGGTGGGATGTAGCGCCATAAGATATACAGCGTTCCACTCCAACTTGGTATTCTACAGTGAACTATTCATGTCAAATAGGTGGTGGAGAAGAGTAATGGTGCTTGCCGGGTTAAACGTGGCGCGTGAGTTGATCGCTATCGTAATATAAGACAAAGCCGATAACCGCTTAATGTTAAGGACAGGCGCTGAAAGCTATGGGGTTGCCTACTACAGCTATAGCAAGGATACGGTTGTAGAGTTAGCTCCGAAAGCGACGCGGGGTAGCAGAATTATATGGGCTGCAGCTCCAAACGATAACAAGTGTTTCACACCAAGGTGGATTACTAAAAATAAATGACAAATATAAATAAATAAATAAAATATAAATAGAAAATACAAGTAAGATAGATGGCAGAGAACAGGATGGGGGACCGGATTGATTGTGAATCGCGAAAACGGTTGCAGCGCTAGCTCTGAAAGTGACTAGGGGCAGCGGATTAGGCTGGGCAGCGAAGCCATAATATACTAAGCTTCAACACCAAAGTGAATGTCTACAAGGAAATACTAGCCTGTAATAGGGAAATGTACTTGAGTCATAGTTTAGGTGGCTCTTCCAGGCGTAGCAGTGATATAGAAGCTAAACAGATAGAGATCAGTAGCAGCGGACAAGGACAATAGCAATCCGAAAGAAGAGTTTAACAAGCATGTAAAGTCGAGTTAGTAACAAGCGTGATGTGCAAAGATGAAGAGACAGCATGTTGGACTTTTGAGCTTTATGCAGTATAACAATGCAAAGGATAGTCTGTTAAGATGAAAGGGGAGTAGACCACAGACTAGGTGGTTCTGCGTGGCCTATCAGTCGTAATAAGGTTAAACGGAGCGGGCTAGGAAGCGACAGGAATTTACATGCTGAAGCCGGAAGTTGCTAATATTAGGAATATAAGACCGCAGAGGTGTCAAGCGTTAGATGAAGTAAGGAAGCGCTTGGGACTTTCAGTGGTTGTGTGCGAGGCGACAACACTATCCAAGTGCAGGCCTGTAGCGATGTAGTTGGAATATCTAACAGGCTTGGTAGTTTTTCGAGGCCTAGCAGTCATACAGGGTGAAACCGACAGAGTTTGAACGCAGTTGATTATGTCATTTGAATAGGGAAGTATATAATAATAAGGTTGTGAGGCCACAGTGAAAACAAGCATAAGGCGGAATGATCGACACGTTAGTCAGTGGCACGGTGTTGAGTTACGCGGTGTGGCAATTAAAATGGAAGCCTGTTAAGATGAAATGGGAATACAGCACAGGCTAGATGGTTCTCCTGACTGTGCAGGTATACTTGAGCGTTATGTTGCAGATAGGGAGCAGCAAACATCACCGATCGTCAGTCGGAAGTAGATGGTACTTAGGATGTAAGGCCAAAGCGACTTCAAGCAGGAGTAGGAGGAAGGAAAACGCTGGCAAGTCGGATGGTTGTGAGCAATGCGGCCTCACAATCAAAATGGATGGAAGTAATATGAAAGGAGAGTTATGCAGGAGCACGGAGGCTATCTACATCCGAGCAGACGTATTAGGGTGCAACAGTTGGCGATAAGAAGCAGCGGAGGATGGCAAGCCGTATACAACAAATGTTACTACGAATGTGGTGCCGAAATATCGTCAGGCATAAGGTGAAGTGATGAAAATTTTGCAAATTGGATGGCTGTGTGTGATGCGCCATCCCAGTTGTAGTGGAAGTCGGTTAAAATGAAATGGAAGTGGGCAACATACTAGGTGGTTCGTTGAGGCATGGCAGGCATACTAAAGATACATAAACGGAGCTAGGGAGTGACAGACATCAACTTTCGGATTCCGAAACTAGATATTAATAAGAATGTAATGTCACAGATACTTCAAGCGTGAGCTAAAGGTTGTTAAGCAGATGGTTGTGGGCGCTGCGGCATCAATATTCAAATGGAAGTTTGTAGAGATGAGATGAGAATAAGCCACAGGCTAATTGGCTCCTAAAAGGCTAACTGTCATACTAGACATACACAGACGTAGCTATGTAGCAACAGGTATCATCAAACCGAGGCTGGAATTGGCTAATAATAAGAACGTAGGGCCAACGTGACCTCAGGCATAAGTTAAAGAATTTAGTTCGTTTCAAGTCGGATGTTTAAATAAATAAATATAAATAAATAAATAGTATATTGCCAAATTTGTCAAGACACACCAAACCAGACGTGACCAACGTTTACATGCAATTATGTTTCGCAACAAACACGTTTCTATGTATGTAAACGGCAGTAAGCCGAAAGGAGTACCGACTTTGGAAATGGTAAAATTAATCATAAGGAGTAAAGTCGTCAATGCATGGCGACACGTTGAGTTCTAGCGCGCCTAGTGTTAACAGACTGGGCAGTACATGTGTAGTGAAAAGGATACATGTAGGCAGAGCGTATCTTACTGTTGAATGTGCCAGGAAAATAGTAAGTTATGATTCTAGTCGACTTGCCAGTATGTAGTTGTGGGCAGTGACTTTATTCAGAGGCGAGTCACATCCACCATGTCCCAGTGTTGTTAAACGGACATTTGTGGCCTTTTATAGGGAGAACGCTTGCCAGGCGAAAACACACCACGCCTTGGAACACTGTCAGCAATTCGTTTGTACAGTAAAGTATAACTGACAGAGCAGCATGCCGACTGCTTTCACCCTCGGTTATCCGCAGTCAATTGACCTCCAATTTCCTCTGTTAGCTGATCAGGTAACTTTGTTCGGGGCAGCCATAATGGCTGAGGCCCATGTGGTGGGAGACCTTCACGAAGAGTCATTTTGTGAGTGTCCAGGTGACCAAAACGTCAGTTACTTGTGACGGGATTTTTCAGGTGTATGTATACTTTTCAGGAGTGTGAAGGCCTCGCATCCAGCTATCATAACTAGCCAACGGTCGTGGTAGTGAATGCGTTTGTATCCATTTGTGGTACAGCCATGTTCTTTGTAGGTCCTAGTGGGTTATGTCCTGTCCCGGACAAGAACTTCCCTCGGTCCGATCCCAGTTCACCAAGAAGTTCCTGACCTCGGAGAAAAGGGAAGCGAAGCAGCAGTGCAATCCGAATGGAGGCCTTTAAAGATGAAATGTGAAGTGAAGCCGGCGAGTATTAGGATGTTGCGCTGATTTTATGGGGGCCTAGACCAATTTCAAAGATTTTCGAACTTGACAAGAAGAGGGGTCGAATGCTATATAGAGTAGCACAGGGTT
Source organism: Dicrocoelium dendriticum (assembly GCA_944474145.2). Taxonomy (NCBI): domain Eukaryota; kingdom Metazoa; phylum Platyhelminthes; class Trematoda; order Plagiorchiida; family Dicrocoeliidae; genus Dicrocoelium; species Dicrocoelium dendriticum. The sequence goes on along the minus strand of OX104068.1, from coordinate 54,365,382 downwards.
AAGCATAGGTGTGGATGAGGAACGCGAACAGCAATTAGTCAAAAGCTGGTGCTAGTGGAATAAGGAAGATATGGGTCCGAGAGACGGAGATGTCAACACTACAGAGAACCGTGTAGTCAAGAAGTAGTAGTGGAATAAAGCAATATATGGAATACCGTAGGTCAGGATGCGAATTAGGCCGATTTTTATGTGAGCTACAAACTTAGGTAGAGAAGCCGATAGAGTCAGCACTCAACGATAGACCAGGGTATTTTATTATGATAGGGAAGACTAAATATACAGCTAATGAGGCAAGCGGAGACAAGTATTGTGAGGCTGTGATTTTTACCAATGTGCACCTGTGTCAATAACAGCCAATGCGCGAAAGACAGTGGCATGGGTTGGGGACCTATAGGCATGTGGGGCCTCAGATGCGGGACTGGTCCAAAATGCTTAAGAAGGAGACGCACAGAAGTGAAGTGAATCCAGTGAGGACTGGGATGTTAAGCTGGCGCCAGTGGTAATTACGCTACTATTTTAGAGCTGCGATATTGTCCGGTAGGGGGCCGCATACGGTATGCAGTATAGTAGCGTTAACCATAGGAGTGGATGAGGTATGCAAAAGCCAATTTGTCAGGGAGACAACTGTCGGATATGCGGGGTTGTGAATACTACAGAGTACGGTGTAGTCTGGGAGTAATAGTAGAATGGTGCCATATAGGGAATAGAAGTGGCAATAATGGTGATGAGGAAGCCGAATCTCAACGTTTTGGAAGCCAGATTTATTGAAATAGTTGGGTCAGAGAGACGGAAATCTTGAGGCGATTAGAAGAACGTCAGTCTTTTAAGATGGGGACAGGATGACCAAAAAAGAGCAGACGTACGACTGTTAAGATACCAAAGACAACTGTTATGTGAGGTTAAAATGGCGTAGGAGCATGTTGGTGGTAAAGCTTATAAAGGGAACGTGGGCTTATTGGCTGGATATTGTTTCGTTCTGTCTACCATGGCTTACCTTCAGGCACTTTGAAGATTAATAGTTCCGAAAATATGGCTGTGTCGAGAAAACTACTTTCGGCATTTTTGGAGTGTGTGTTGGTCTCAGCTGATCCTATTTGCAGTGGTAATTTGTTTCATGTGACCGCGTCCCTATGAAGGAAACAATTATGGCGTACGCCTCAACGATGGACCGGCAGACTGAATGAATGGGTCGCGTTGAGCAGATGAGATCGGGTATCCCATGCGTTCGAAATTTTCACGTCTGATTCATTCCTTGATTTGCTGTAATCTTGTTTAGCAACGTAAGTTTTATTGGAGGGACGTTACGTTTACCAAGTAGATTGCAAATAAAAGATATAAAAATAGATAAAGCGTGCGGGTAAACAGGTGTAAAAAGAAAACGTAAAAACGACCAAGCCCCAGCGGAAATATGGGTTGGACAACAGTCCAAAAGCATGATACAAGAGTTTGTAGTATGGATGTGTTACTTTAAGATAACACAAAAAGTGCCAAAACTCTACTGTATGCAATTCAACTACTAGTACGAGAGCGCGTGGCGCTAATGCAAGTTTAAAATTCCGCGGCACATATCTGAATTCTTCATAGCTGGCCTCCACATTTAGCGTAATGGAGCATGTATACGTTGTCATAATTCCTCCCTATTAATCGCTACTCCACCGGTAATGCCTAAACTTTTTCTCATTTAATCGATTATATTAGTTCCTTGATACTACCCAAGGTATTCTACCGGCATGACCAAAGGACCACTTGTATTATTTCGCCTTTTGTGACTGTACTCGTTGCCTTAAAGAGATATACTCAACCTGATCGACAAGCTTAACATCAAGCATTTCGATTCCCTTTTATTTTCTCTTTGTCTGCTGTGCGTAGTTCTATCTGAGTTATACGTAGGCCGAGCTTAATTGAAACGCTGGTATACAGGCATTATGCAAATCCAGATCCTTTTCTTCAACCGCCTTTGCTTTCACCATATTCACTTTTCCAGATTCCATTTCTCTGGAGCAAAAGCTAACCGTGCGACAGCGAGGTCCCTGTCATACCGACTATCTGAATTTCCAGAAGGTTCTAATAAATCACGGCTTGTCTTAGCCATCCGTGCATACTTTCCTCTTTTATCTGTCTCAAAAGCCTGCCATGCATTATGCGTAGTGGTAGGTGAATCACCAGAGCCTATTAGTTGCCTACTTTTTAACTCTTGACCTGTACTATTAAGTATTTACCTTACCTGATGAACTGAACTGGCTCTATCTAGCATAACCTCCAGGGTGCAAGCTGGAATGTCATTCACTACCTCACTTGCCAGGCATCATCGCTGCTCAATCCCAACCTCGGCCTGACCAAACGCTCATGAGCTGCTCAAGAAAGGGCAGGCCGCCAGTCCGAGGTTCCAGTGCACTGCCAAAAGCTTTCCTTCACCATCCTAAAGCAAAACCCGCTCGCCAACTAAACCTCCTCTAAATGATCGGTCCACCTGTCTTGAGGGGCGACGACTACTCCCACACTTCATTTATTTGACAAATTACCTAATAGCAAGATAGCGGCTCCAAAACATTTCCTTTCCGATCATAAACGCGAATATAGGTCACTAGCTTCAGTTCCAGTGGCAACATTCTAACGTTAACTATCCTAAAAACTAGGCTTAGTTAACCTCGTAATACTTGCCGTTAATTTAGAGTACCAACATCCTGTAAGCCGTACTCTATTCAACCCCTGAACTCTGTTGACGATTAAACCTAATTATTTTGTAAGCCCACATTATGGCAATGCAAACCGAACCATCTTGACAGTTCGGCTCACTATTCACCTCGTTAGCCTCAAACGTTGCTTTTACACCCGTTTCCACAACCAAGTAGTTGGAAAGAACCGTTCATCCATGACGATAAATATTTCGCGACCTCAAGAACCGAGTGCAAAACTGGAGCTCTGCATCCTCGCCGGTCCGCTTTTCTTTTGGTCATTTTCTGCCAACAGGACTCCCACGTGGTCGACCTAGCTTTTCTGATATTCAGCAGACTGCAGAACAATCCTATAACTTCAGCAGTAGCCCCTGCCTCTGCTTAACCGGCTGCCGCTTAAGCACTTCGATCAGCTAAATTAACAAGGCCGTAGCGCCAACAGCGTTGCGAAATTGGTGACCACATGCTTAGGGTTGGCTGTGATTCACGGAAAGCTTTCATCGCTTTCTCCTACCTAAACATATCTACATGATCGTTGTTTGTCATTCTTGAGTGTGTAGTTTGCACGATAACTTTATCTCCACATAGCTGCATCATTGTTCCCAGTACCGCTTCTCAAATAGTTCGACGCGTGCGGCTTCGGATATTTGTTATGCCCAGAACATTTTAAATCTGACAAATAGTGTTGTTTCAGGTTGCAGACTTGGAAACTCTGCATAATTTGGTACTGGATGCATATACCTGTCCAATAGAAGCTGTTACTTTAAAGGAGCTACATTTGTGTTAAGGAGCCTCCGGACTGAACGCACTTCCATGTGCATTCACAGCCGTCAGCCTACAGTTACAGCACATAGATACTAGCCATTCATCCTAACTACGGTCTTTTGAACTGCTGTTATGAGTTTAACTACGGAGAAACGTATTTCACCTGGTCTAATAAACGGACACTATCAGAGCGTTAATCTGCAGACGCAGGCACCTTGCAGTGCACTCCCTCCTTACTTAGCTTAATAATCCACCAATATTGGAAAAACTGGTTGCCAAAGGGCATAACAAACAGCTTTTGTGCTATGGCCGTTTAAATCATCTTAACATACACTATTATTGCTTATCACCGTATGGAAATAAGGTTAGCCACACGCCATAGTAACCCGGCAACTGGACTAGCTAACTATCCAGAACGTTTTGACTACCACTGTACGTTACCTTGGCTAGTGATGCGAAATTACTCGTTTAGCTGGTTCCGAAGACCGCTGTGCCAGATAGCATTGTGGGTGGACAGCCATCCCTTACGTTTTGCATATATGTCACTGCTCCTGGTTTATTTATCATTTATTCACTTTTTCTGACTTACGGGAAAGCTTCGGTCAGGTAAAGCGCTATGTGATTGCTGCTCTAATGCCAAAGCCATATCCCGTACAGTTGGTTTGGTCTACATTAGGTACAATTGCGTCAAGCCTGCATAACAAAAACGTTGGGCCTTATACAGGTCAAAGAAGTTCACCATATTGTGTTTTAGCATGCAACGCACACTAAGCATTCGCTTTGGAAACCTTAGATCTAACAACCATAATCGTTGATACACCAGACATAAAAGCTGCAGTGCAGTGTACGCGTCGTAATAACTCGTCTGTATTTCTGATACTCATTGACATATTCATAGCGAGAAATCTCTAATGTGTGTTGCTAGGGGTAGCCCAACGTTTATGATTATATAAAACGCACAAACTCATTAACCTCGCACAGCACTCTTGCAAGTAAATAGAAATGGTAGACAGCTTTAGGTTTACGGAATTACTAGTTGCCCTGACTAATGCGTACAGAACTATCCTCTTTAATTCCGCAGCTATACTCGCTAACACCCAGCATTATTAATAGTTTGGTTTCTAGCATGATAGTGATTTGCATCGCTCAGTATCTACTATAATCCCTAGGATGAGAAATCTCACCCGAGCAGTAATTAAGTCATGTCGAAACGTCTCGAGTATCAGTAACTTTCTTTTAAGGATCCTTAGCATTTTAGCTGCTTTTGTTTCACCTTTTTCTGTTTATTATCACGTAAAGTTAGAAAATCCGAGTTTCGGCCAACCAGGTTGCACCTAAGAAGTACTGATACTCTTGAGCTACCTTGCAACCTTTTAGATACACCTCTCTATATAGGAGAGATGGCGACAATACCTACGCCTTATTCTGTCTTTAGGCTGTATTTGCTTGCGAAACAAAGCAGCCAGTTTTTGCATGGCAAACTAATAGCGCTAGACACACTCACCAAATAACTGGTAAGAGACCAAGGATTTTTAATTATGTTACTTTTATCATATCAAGAGATCAAAGTTTACCAAATCTAGCGCTTCAGATTTCTATTGTTTTCTATAGTTAGGATAAAAACAGTTTGTGCCATTTCCTCGGTTAGCTCAGCCTGGTGGCGCTTAGGCATAATAACATAGAAAATCTTTTTGATTTTATACATGTTATTAGCACTTTATTTGACTATAATAACTCTACCTTTTGTTAAATATTGAAACCATTTATTTACGATGGTGGAAGACCGTTTTCAGCGATTTCTGTCCCCTACTGCTTTGGAAGCTTTCTTTTCATTTTCAAGAGTGCGCCAGTACTTGGGCCCACTGAATGGTCAGAAACACTCCATCAAAATTGCAAGCGATTACGTCAAGAACCAGGCTTGGACGCTCCGACTTTTCCTATAATGAGATATTATGATACCGCCCCTGTGGGTTGGATTCCAAGGAATAACACCCAAGCACACTGACTTTGACTGCTGAGGTATACACGAATACCAACTGAATGTCCAACGACTTTTAACCGTGAGAAATATCAAACCGTAGTGACCCGCGCTCTGGAACTTAGGAAGCGCTTATCCTGAGCTATGTTTTATTATGCAACAGCATATAACCATTGTACAAAATGAACAGGACCCTTTCGGAAACAGCTTCTAGCAGGCGCTTAGAGATATACGCTTTTAGTCTATTTATTATTTTAAAAGTGGGCAACATAGAGTAATGCTTGAGGTACAACGCACAAAAGTGCGGTGCTACATTTTATGGGTAAGTTGTTGTAGCAACGACGGCAGGTGAAGCGTAGGATGGAATGGAAGCAAGAGCCAAAGGGATAAGCGAAGTAGTGGGATTAGGCGCGGATATAAGGTGATGAGAAAATACCTCAGGATGTTATGATTACACAAGGAAGGATTATTAGTGATAACTACGTCAGATAGAAGGAACGGATATAGATAGCCAGAATAAACATATCTTTGAACACCTTCACAAAATGTGCTGAGCCACGGTGTTAAGAGTAAGCCAGCTGAGCAGCCAACGCGAGTGATAATATGAGGCAATGGAAGCAACAGCAAAAGAGATGAGAGAAGGAGTAGGACAAGGCAAGATTAACGTAGTGACGTGAAGTGGGCTTATGCGGTATTATTAAGGGTAATTAGTGGAAAATATTAGAGATATGGATGTTAAATAGGGAGAAGACTATAGATGGACAGCATAACTAAATGTTTGTGTTTCTAAGTACAAAAGGGCGGAGCCACAGTTTGACAGGTAAGCGGTTAGTTTCGCGAAGGTTTGTGGTGCGTACCAGAGTATAAATGCCAGAGCGAAAGATATAGGTGAAGGAATGAGTCTTACCAGGGAAAGTGAGATGGGTGTTGTATGTAGTGTTATTGTGATTTCACTGAGAACAATTAAAGCTGAACTTAGTCTGCTTAGAGGAAAGATATAGATGGGAACTGTTGCCAAATCCTTAAGAACATTCAAATAAACCTACAAAGCTTCAATACCAGAGGTATTTCAGTGGAGCAGCGGCGGTAGGCGGTGCCTACTAGGAAATAAGAGCCAGAGCCGTGAAGACGTGAACAGTAGGACTCGGCAGGGGAAACGAAGCTAGGTGCGAAGTGACTACGCAGTGTTGTTATGATTAACTACGGGAACAATTTTATGAAATAACGAGGTCACCCTGGGGGAAGTATATAGGTGGGCAACGTAGCTTAAGCTTTATGGTCATACACACAAACGTGCTGAGCTACAGTGTCACGGCTAGGTAGCTTGATCAGCGGAGGTAGTTGGTGCGCACGATGGAATGAATGCCAGCGTCAAGGAGATAGGCAAATTATTAGGATTATGGGCGGAGTAAAAGTGAGGTGAAAAAGTATATGCAATTTCCTTGGATTAAATATTCAAACAAATATTATAGATAACGATGTCAGCTTGGGGGAAGGTATGGGTGGACAACACAGCCCAAAATTCGAAGTCCTTCGCACAAACGTGAGAGTTTACAGTGTAAGATAATTCAACAAAGCAGCGGAGATAGAGGTTGGGTACCATCCAATGCAAGCCAGTGGAACAGACATTAGTGAAAGGTAGTGTCCGTTGTATGTTTGCCGACAGGGTGTCAGTGAAGTGGCTGTCTATGCTTCGTTGGTTATGTTGCACTTCAGAAATCGTGTAAGTGCGTTCACCTTTGTTCCTGTTGAGAGCTGCGGGTTTAGCTGACTAGGCAGATATGCTTTTATTGCTCTACGTCAATAGTATGCCGTTCCTATGGAATAATAGGTGAACATCCTTTGCTTCGGTGTACGGTGAGCGCAATTACTTCAGTTTATTTGGGACATTTCATGCATGGGAATCACTTATATTTCGACATTTTATTTGCATGCTAGTTAAGATTGACCACGTCCAAGCAGTACGTAACTTGATGATACATTCCAAGTGTCGCCGTTGCAGTGTCACTTGTTAAGAAGAAGGTGTTGCGATTAAGGTATTTAAGTAGAGCAGAAAAGCCTTTCAACTGGTTTCCTTGGAGCGGACGGAAAATGCGACTGAGGAAATGAATGGGGTACGCATTAATGGGCGGTAAGTACGACCACTTCACTACATTTTAAGCAAGCACACTTGTGCGTGGTTTATTTCGTTAACATCAAGTCTTGGAGGTTGGATTCCCATAAGGTAAGTGAACCTGTTGTGTTCAATGCTGTGCAAACGTGTGATCGACAAAAGCCCTGCATTTGCTATGTGGTGTACCAGTGCACTATTCACTGTATTCCATGATAATGTCACCACCTATTGTCTTGTCTTGCAGACAGTAATGCAACTTTTGCGAGGACATTGTCTAGTTCGCTGATTTCGAGGGATGAGATATGTGATCGTATGTAGCCGCACCTTATAAGATGGTCGAGGTGTCCGCCATCAGCTTGAACCTATACTGCTTTCTCCGGATTACTTATGTAAAAAAATTGGTAGCAAGTCGCACGAAAGTTTCCTCAACTTATGTTAGGCATCCCCGCCCCTGTGTTTATTACTTCCATTGCTGGAAAAAGTGTAACCAAAGATTTGAAGATTTGTGTCAGACGAACTGGCTACGTGCCACCTTTCATTGATCAAAATCATCTCACCATTAGCCAGCGTAACAGGAGGTACCAAGGAGTGAAGCTTGTGTTCAACAGACCGGTCAATGAATAGGAGCATATTGTTTACCCCGGTCATATTACGAGTACCTAAGTTGCGTGGGCTGTTGTGCTGTTGACAGCTAACAGGTTTGAAGGTGCCTCCTGTGGACAACAGATTGATGAATTCCTGTGAATGTGTGATTCATCCAGCAACACAACAACTAGGTCACATTTAAGTATTGCACATATGTTCGTGTAGAGGTTTTACCGCGGGCCCCTTGGGTCAAGGGAAGACCTGGGAAACGGTGGGTTGCTGTTGGTTGCGTTGCGTTCACGGATCACATGGTGTGGAGGTGACTGGGTTAGTAAAGTGGATGGGGGTCATGTGTGAAGTCGACTGGTTGTTTAAGGGAAGGGGAGTTGAAGCAATTTGTTCGGCGTCAATTACATCATGTCACGGTATAGGTGGTGTAGAGCTGTTTCTTGAGCTTGACAGGCTTGAAGCAGAGGTCTATAGCTTTCGGGGTCCAATTAAGAGGAGCTTAGAATAGCGTTTGCATGTTTGGCTGCTTGATCTGGTGAAGCTAGCCTAAAGCTGGTTGGTGGAGTTTAGGAGGATGTGGAAGTGGGGCATAAATGCAGTACGTTCGGCTGGTGCCTCCATGTGGGTGTTGTTCATGCGTATTTGCAGCTCCGTCAGTAATGTAGTAAAGTTTCTTGAAAGAACTGATGCGCTTTATTATGTTTGGGGTATTGCGCAGTTAGATCGTACAATGAGACGGTGAGCGCTTTGTAGAAGACTACGGTCCTGGAACGGGAACTGATGGGCTTGTTTTGTGCGGGCAAGCTAACTTAGGGCGTGGTAGTCTTCCTGCGGTCAGTGCGTTTGCATCTTCCACATCGGAACGTTTAGTTATATCTGTTTACTCTACTAATATGGATTTGATGGCAGCCTTGGAGTGACAGCTATCAAGCACCATATGTTTAAGCTGCCAGTCGCTGGCGTCGTGTCAATAGAGAGTTGCGTGGTGTGTTTAATAAAGCTGGCTGGTGGAGTGTATAATGATAGATAGCCCTTGCTTTCAAAAGCAGTGTTTATATCCAACATGTCGGATGAACAAGCACTTTGCTTACTGTATTCGGTCATATCTAGGACAACACTAGAGGTTTAAGCTCATGGCATGGAAGTGGCAACGATATACCTGCCGACCTTCGGGTTCAGAAGACATCTTTGTCGTTGTGAAGAATCCAGATCAACGTCACAGGGCATAGCGGAGGAGGTGGTTGGGTTTAAGTTTTCTCGTCTATTTCTCAGTTGGGCCTATGAGCATGGTGACAAGTAGTCGGCCGTCAATTATGTAGAGTTGGATCGGTCCCATAATTTGCGGCTTTTGTTCAGCAGCGGACGCAACTGTTTGTCCATCCAAAAAGATCTCTGCTTTTAGCTACAATAACAACCTGATTGATTAGCGACACCCTATTGGAGTAACACTGTGTCCAAGCATTGTCCATATTAGAAAGAGCCAACCCTACACGCTTCGGATCGACTGGCGGCACACTGGGTGAGAAAGCACTTCGAACGTAGATAGAAAGTCAGCTTCTGTTCGAAGTAACCAGCACAGTGGCTACGCTAACCAATGTGGACATAACAACCAGGTCAGGTGGCGTTTGATGTCATTGGGGTGCGCACTAGCTCAAGACTGTGCGGGGTGTGTTCTGAGGAGAAACGAGTGAGTGAAATACGCTCTAAACCAAGGTACAATCGGGAAGGGTCTGAAGGAGTAGAGCATCAAAAGTGTCAGAAAGAAGACTGCAATGAAGCAGGTCTCACTCAGTCAAAGGTGCATGGTATTCTTCAACAACTATGCGGTCATTACGTTTAACGTGCGATTTGCTTAAAACAAACAGTCTTCTGAACCCAAGGGAGGTGCGTAGGCGGCACAGATCAGGATAGGTCTACACCAATAATGAATACGACACCATAGAGCGCCAAAGCATTCAGAGATATTGCAAATAACATCAAGTGTGTGCTGTACAAGCTGCGTTTTAATAACGGGTTACTCCGCCACCAGATCTCGCGCCGTGCCGATCATCCCAGGAAAAGTATTGTCCAAGGATAAATACCTGCGAGTCACTGTGGTCCGGGGACAGACGAGTTCCAAAGAAAGCCAACAAGTCAGGGCGTTTATCGACAAGAAACAATTCCATCATCCAGGTTGTTACGTAAACTACGCACATTAGCGGACAACACAGGCAAACCATTAGTTGACCTTACTGTCTGGGTAGGACAATGATTGCTCTCCAGCGAGTACGCGGGGCATTACGAAACACACAAAAATGCATAATGTGAAGGTCCGTTTCACCACCTGCCCGGCTTATTCGGAGTTCCGCAAATATATTAGTTATTTTTGTCCGATCCTCAGGGGTACATCTCTCAGAACCTAAAATGCGTCTCCTTTAGAACGTGAAGTGTGTCAAAGGAAGCGACTGTGTTCAGCTTCCTTCTGACATCCGATCATGGGCGAGCGAGAAATTTAGCTTCCCTCTACTTTTGCCAATACAAAAGGCAGAAGTTACAAAAAGCAGCAAGTTACGGTCCTCGAGATCGGAACGGCCGAGGTCTCAAAGGAGGTTGCGAATCGCAACCCAACCACATAATGTGTTCCATATATTCAGCTTGGAATCTTTACGCCTGGTTCACCCTACTCAAACAGAAGTGCAAGCATCCGATTTAGAAAGTCTTCCTGGTCGAAAATCCTTTCAGTTAGCGTAGATTTGGTAAAACCAGCGCATATACAACTATTAGGCGGCTGTTTCTAGAGGGCGATAAGAAAACCTGGCTGTCTGGTGTTTGTGAGAAATCCATGTCCTCTCTTTGTTCGTTTATACATATATGGTGGTATTCTAGATATAACGAGAAACGTACTACGGACCTGATCAAGTGCTGCAGCTGCAGCGAAGATAGTGTGGCCCGTAAAGCAGGGGAGAAAAATTGTTGAACCTAAACGGTACAGCGGCATCAGTTGGAGGTGGAGCTCTACGGTGTCTCAGTAAGTCAAATGGATGCAGCAACCAGATAGGGAAAGTTCAGGATTTCCTAGTTCGTAGAATCAGTTCGTGTTCAAGAGATTTAGGAACCTGTACTGTCGAGCAATAAGTTAAGAAGATACCAGATAAACTACGCGAACTACTACCTCAGTTGAACCAACGATAGAGTGGAAAAGCCAGCGATGCTATGAACAAGCACAAGTGGAACAACATTTGGCATAGGTGCCGTACTGGCTAGGTGTATCTCTCGAAGGTGAAGCTCTAAGGTGTCAAAGTGAAGTCAAACAGAGAGAGCGGGGTAAAAGCCGGATTGATAACGTTGCAATGCTCGTCCTTGGTTGAAAATTTAAGGGCTACGGAAAGCAGAGCAGTCGGTAAAGACAAGGTGCGTTGTTTTATCGGGCCAATTCCTGTAGCTAAAAGTACGATAAGTTACTAAAGCCAGCAAAGCTATGAACCACCACTTGTGAAATAACAAGATCACCCTGACAGGTTGGTTCGTTTCGCTCTCGACTGGTTGTATCTTTGTGGGAGTTATACATCTTGTACAGCCTACCGTCTGCCTACTAGAAATCTTTTATATCTACTCTGATATTTATCAGACTTCCGCCATCTGGTAATTTCCTTGGCAATAGCGTTGTACCTTATTTGTTACTTCTCCCCTTTCCATGACTATTCTCCTTCGTGACTGACTCTCTAACTTGGTCTCAAATTCTTGCGGTAAAAAAAGGAATATATACTAGCTGCCGTGTAAACAAAGCGAGTAAAATGGGGGGCAATACAACGACCAACGTGACCATGCCGTGCTCCGTTAGGGTGATGGACGTATTTTCTTCTATGCGCCGAGAAATCGCGCAACTGCAACAGGAGTTGGCGAGTAGGAAAGTGACCTTTAACAGCTTACAGCCAATAGCTGAGCTTTTAGTGGCTATTACAAACCTAGTTCACCCTGGTAATGTAATGGATGAAAAGTGCTCCAAGACTTCCATGCGTTTCCTCAATGCTATTAGTACTGAGGTCATGGGCCGGATAAAATGCCTCACGGAGGTAGTGGTCTATAATGTACCTGACCGTTTAAAAGTTCACACCATCAAGAAGGCACTGATGGGTATCTGCGGTCTAGAAGGTAATTTAATCAGTTGCACCAGACTGAGGAAAAGGGCTATTAAAAACCAATGTCCCGTGCTATTCAGGTTTGATACAGAGCGTTCGGCCCGTAAATTCCTGTTATACCAAACAGACCTCCGGTCGCGCACAACCTTTGTCCAGTTAAAATTAGTGGACGCAAAGGCAGCCATACAACGCCGTTACGAAAAACTTTCTGCATCCAAGCCTACTACTAATGAGCGGACCCCTGGAATATGTTCTGATCCTCTGCAGGATGTTGTCACCCCGGATGCCTCCCACATAGTTGATTTAGATGTCTCAGAGGATGTAGCTCAGGGTGAGATCAAGCAAATGGTACAAAACCATTGCTCGGTGGCAGAAATGATAAAACTGGAGGTTATGGATACCCATGACCCCAAGCGACTTTGGGAGATAAGTAGTTGTCCTGGGAAGAAACCCGGAGCTTTTTCGCCTACATCCGAGTTTCCACTCGGTTGTACAGATCATCCCAATGGACCAGGAGGGCAAGTCGCAGAGGTATCATTCTCAAAGACGATAAACGCAGCAAGCTGCGCCTTGCCACCCGAAGTACCCCAATTTGGTCGGCGAGCATCTAGTATGTCACCTGTCTGGAACCGACACACGCCGGCTCCTCCAACTAAACGGCCTCGCGAGCACAATACACCATACTGCTCGCCTGCTACGGCCATACCATTCATTTCTGCGTCAGAAGCTGCCAAGCCGGAAGCCGCACTGCACACGGGTTCCAAAGGAAGAAATACTACATTTAGTACTATTGCAGTTAACGTTCCTGAGGACACATCCTAGGAAGTGTTCAGGAGCTGGATTCTTGAGGTCAATGGAATCCAAAGAAACCCACTAGAGGTTGTGCGACTGAACAAAAGAATAAGTAAATTCGCGGCACCACTCGAATTAAGTACTAGGGACGAATCAACTCTCCGAAGTATAATGACAAGTTGTGAAGAGCTGCGTAAAAGAGCAGAGCTGAAACAGCTATATTTTGGGCCACTGAGTGTGAAGCGACGTGGGGGCCCATCACACTTCGAGCCTGGAGATCGGTTTCTCACACCCATAGTGCTCAACAGGTTCCCATTCTATTCTCGTCACATAAGCCACACATGTGAGCTTGAACCAAAATTTCCACCTGAATCGACGATGGCACCCAGAGCCAAACGGCCCCAAGTAAGGATGACTCCGAAAAAATCACCGAAGGCAGCTACCCAAACCTCACACACTCATGAAACAGCAAAGTGTGAGGCATCCCCCAGCCGACATCCGAAGGGGGTATTTGGCCGTATGCTACCCAGGTACATAACGTACCCGAAGATCTTTCTTTGGATGCATTTACGAGAAATATCCTTGAAGTATTTGGTTTAGCAACACGTTCGGTACGTGTTGAGAGACTACCTAAAAGAAGCAGTAAATTCCCTGCACTGATCCAAATATACTTTAAGGATGAAGCAACTTTAAATACCGTCGTAACAAACTTTGAACAACTACGCAGTGCAACCATGATGGATCAACTTTTTCTCAAACCGCGAAAGCTAGCGGTAATGAAAATAGCCCGCGGTAACAGGGAAACAATCACACGTCCAATATCCACACACCGGACTTCCGCAGCTAGTACATCACCCAACATTATTCAAGGTTCTTTTCACCATGTTCCAGATAGTCCGGACTCTGGAATACCTACCTTATCCCACCGGTTGTTACCGACCCAACAACTACCTGAGTGAACAAATTCCCTTCTTTCTACACCACATCACGCGCCTTTTTTTATCCCAGGTAGGAATGAGCCGCGACACGCTCATCCCGACACCCAATACGTCACCAACGTAAAGCACACTCTTACTTCTTTTGATCCAGTTCCTACAGCTTCTACAGATGGCCCAGTAGCTCTTCGTGCTCCCTTTATGTCATCCATAAAACTGGGAGACACTGGCCAACTTTTCTCCATTATACTCATAAATGCCAGGTGGCTGAACAACATGATGCATATTCTACGCCCTTTGGCTATTCTTGCTGCGCCTGATGCAATACTAGTCACCGAAACATGGTTTGGTGCCTTTACGTTCGATGATTCCTTTTTCATTCAAGGCTACCAGCTGTATACACATTCGCGTACACACAAACGAGGTGGAGGGTGTGCCATTTATCTGCGGCAAAATTTCTCTGCTAATATCGAAGTCCTAGATAACCCCGAAACACTGGACTCTATATGGATAACGGTTGATGCCATGGGACCAAAGTTACTACTTGGATGCATTTACAGGGCTCCTGATACATCACCTGTGAGTGACAAAGCGCTAATAACTACTTTTGAGCTAGCTGCGAGCCATCCATGTGCATGAAAGCTTGTGGCGTGTGACTTCAATCTTCCTGAAATCCAGTGGTTTCCACCCACTGCCTCAGCGAAGTATAGTGGGCTATTAGCCTGCATCAACTTGGGAGGATGGGTGCAGCATGTATCAACGCCGACCAGGTCCAAACACCTGTCAGACCTGATATTTACACTGGGTATATCCAATATACGTGCATCTGTAGGCCTAGAGTTTCCGGGGAGCGACCACAGAGTGGTATACTGCTCGCTGTATGCAAACATCCCGGCAACCTGTACTAGTATATCAGAGGCCATTGAGATATACCGGCCGATAAGCTCCATGGACTGGCCCACATTTGCCACGATTATTCGAGCAAGGAACTGGGAACAGTTCTTTCTGTCCGACTCCCTGGAGCAATCGTCCGCAATATTTTATGGCGAACTGCATTATTGTCTAGACCTATTGGCTCCATTTACTCCTTTAAATAAAAGTTCAGGAAAAATTAGGAGGCAAACGAAGCTGCATGCAAGGTTGAGGCAACTAAGACGTTCCTACTACAAGACGTTCAACTTTGCGCATGTGCTGAGGGCCAACGAGATTGCGAGCCAGCTATCGTCCAGGTCTGTATTGATTAAAACATCCCAAGAAAGAGCAGCCATGGCCAGTGCAAACAAAGCCAAGCACCTCAGCTGGCTGCTGCGTTCTCGCACTCCTCATTATGGAGCAAAGATCACTTCCATACGCGTCGGCCCTTGCAAAGCAAGTGAAGATCCACGGACTATATGTGAGATGTTCAACTCTTACTTCAAAGAGTCCCAGTGTGAAGAACTGTCCCCGGTCACTACTGAGCTGGATGTGTCCACAAACCAGCTGCTCTCCACGGTTCAGTTCGATCTAAAAGGCATCCTTTCCGCTATCAAAACCATAAAACCATCCACCAAACTTGATCCTGATGGAATTCCACCCATACTACTTAAGAATGGGGGCGATGAGCTTTCCATACTCCACTTGAAACTCTTCACACTTTCTATGGAGAAGGGCTAATACCCATTGGCTTGGAAGCACTCTATCATCACACCGCGCCATAAAGGTGGGTCCGTACAGGAAGTCAGCAACTACCGACCCATAAACCACACATCTACTCTCTCACGTGTGATGGAGAAATCGGTTAAGCGTGCGCTTATGGCCTGCATGAATGCAGGAGGTCACGTTAACAGGTCCCAGCATGGTTTTCTAAGCGCACGATCTTGCGCAACCTGCCAGCTTGATTTTATCAACCTGGTCACTGGCGCGATTGATTCAGGTCTGGCGATTATTACGCTATACCTCGATATGCAGAAGGCGTTCGATAGGGTCCCTTATTAACGCCTATTACATAAGCTCAAGGCTTCCGGTGTAGTCAACCCTCTGCTTGACTGGCTTAAGTCCTACCTAATCGGGCGTACGCAGTCCGTGAAGGTAGCACACTTTGAGTCCATCCCTGTCACAGTTTCCAGCGGTGTTGTGCAAGGCAGCGTGCTTGGACCAACCCTGTTTTTGATTTATGTGAACGACATCTGTAGCAGCCTGCGCCATGGTCGCCCATTCCTCTTTGCCGACGATATAAAGGTCGTATATGTCTTCCCACCAAGCGCTAAAGTATCCGCACTACAAGAGATCCGTGAAGGCCTGAAGACCTTAGAGTCGTGGTGTACAAATTGGCAAATGACATTCTCTGCTGATAAATCTAGTATTCTGACCCACAAATGCTCCATATCGGATGGTGCGTTTACGTTGAATGGTGCGCCCATCCAACTAAAAACGTTAGCTACTGACCTAGGTATTCGCTATTCTATGACCCTCAACTTTTCAGAGAATGTGCAGTATCAAGTAGCAAAAGCACGCAGAAAGGTCTTCCACATAGGCCGCCACATTAACTCGGCTGAAGCACGGTTGGAGCTTTACCGCAGTCATGTTCGTCCGCAGCTGGAATATTGCCCCTTTATCTTCAGTAATTTGCGGAAATCAGACCGCATATTGCTCGAAAAGGCTCAGCGGCGGTTTACCAAAATAGTAGCCCCACAAGGCCAAGCGCTTAGTTACATACAGAGGTGTAACCATCTCAAACTCCAGCCTCTGTGGCTGCGGCGCATTATCTTAAACCTGTGCTTCTTACATAAGTTAATATACCAAGCGGTGCACAGTGATATCCCCAGCCTGACACTGAGAAGAGGATCAGAATTCAACCTCCGAAATAAGCACTGCACGGTTGCCCCGCTGCTAGCGAGGAAGGAATTACGTTCACGTTTCTTCCTTGTCGCTTATGTAAATATATGGAACAAATTACCTTCACAGCTGCGGGTGATTCACAATCCACAGGCTTTCAAGCAGGAGGTACGAAAGTTTATGTGCCTGGATAACATAAGACGCCTTTTCAATATCTGTGATTCTGATGACAACCTTTTTGAGACCGGCCTCGATGGGGCATAGATCACATTTTGGTCAGCTCTAGCGCAACTTTGTATTGCGCTCAAATAGGCTCCATGAGATGAGCATCTTGGGCTCACAGGTCCTCCCCATACTTTGCGGTCCCTGTCACACTACGTGAGAGATCTTGGCCCGATCAGTTGCACGTATCTTACAGATGTTAGGACTGCTAATCCGACCACAAAAGGTATTCAGACTACCCCAGTAGTAGCTGAGCGCTTTACTGGCTCCCACCGACAATTAGTTAAATGGGAAGTCTTGAAATAGTAGACGCTACCGCAAAGGCAACCTGGAAACACTAATCGGTAGCTCAAACCCTTTGAAAGCTCCTTCTCGACGCCCAGTTTCTTACTGCTCAACAGATCGGCACGTAAAACAGCCTAGTACTATTGAATGGGAGCATCGTAAGCCTCTAGGCACTGACCAGGTAGGATATTGCATGGCAATGGGGAATCAATCCGAACGGACAAACTTTACTTCACTTCTCCCTTCTCTTCTACACTTTGGTTCCTTCGTCTCCATCTTTACCCCTTAGTATTTTCCAAATACCTAGTCCACTAGGTCTCTTGCGAATACTTATACTTGTGACTCATGAGTCACGTCTACTAAAGACATTTTAACAACATTAAGCCTCATGTGAAATGCCAGGTTCTAGCGTTGTTGCCCTAATTGAAGCTTTTTCACTTAAGTCTGAGCCCTAGTTACTATAGTCAGCAGTTTCCAAACACTATCAGTAGGTAAGCCGCAAAATAAAAAAATATATCTTTCTTATTGTTGACAATGAGCGCACTTTAAAAGTTCTAGACCCAATAATCAGACATTTTGCTCTCCACTTATACTCTCTTGGCCCCATATACTTAGCTTTATCTGGTATACATGTGCCTTTCGCTACTGTCAACACTAGTAGACAGACATAATGAAAATCAGATCCTCTCCTTTAACTGCTTTTGCTCGTAAAACACTCGCATTTCCAGATTTCATTTCACTGGCACGAAAGCTAACCAACGACAGAGAGGCCCCTGTCACACTGGCTGGCTGGAGCACCAGAAACTTTCCATCACCACTTTTCTTATCTTGGCCGTCCGTGTGTCATTTCTCTTTTAGCTGGCTTCAAAGCCTACCATGCGCTATGCGTAATGGCGGGTGAACGACCAGCTCCCACTGGTTTTTCTTACTATTCTACTGTTGCTTTACCTTATCGCTCTTTGCTTAGGGTGCTAGAACAGCTCTTGCCAGGAAAATCACAAAAGAAATAGTCGGTGTGACATTAGAGTACCAGTTAACATTGCCAACTGGATGAACACCGCCGGCACTATCTTCGGAACTTAAAAATGGAGAGAAATAAAGCGAAATTCATCAAAGAGCTGCACAATAGGTTGCATCTACACATGAGGCATAACAATACTTCAAGTATGAGCAAGCTCAACCACCAGAAGTAGAGTTGTTAAAGCCCAACCAATGTAGACCAAAACGGATTTCACGCCCAAATGCAATTAGCTAAATTTTACTAAATTTTCCCATGCTCATTTCTTTATTATTAGTGACAGGCTCCTATAGCTCACTGATGTTAGAGACAGAGCCTCAATAATATAGAAAATCGGCTCTAAGGGTTAAATATTGTGATGTTCAGCTAAGTAATGTGTGTATTTTTGGGCCGACTGATGTCAACGGATCTGAAAGATCCCCAGGGTTACTCAGGTAGACCTGGCTCATGCAGGCTTGTTGTAAGCTGTAGAAAAGCTTAGAGGCTTAAAAAATGCTAAACTTTATTTTACTGGTTGTTTATGTGGCTCAGTATCCTCTGAAAATGGTATGCTGTGGCCTTCTAACCGTGAGTTAATTACAAGGTCCCCTGAATTCCCATGTAGATATAATATTCCTTGCTGGATTTCTAGCGTTTTTGCGCAAGATCATCCCTTATCTGCATATATTTGTCATGTTTGCCTGCAAAGTTTACTTTTCTGCCACCTGCGCAGTCCGTGTTTGTCGCAAGGTATTACGGGCTAATTAGAGCATTTCTGGATAGCTATGCCTATCTAGAACATACGCCGCTTCCCTACTTTTTATATTTTCTTTTCTTTATTCTGCTATCTGCTTGCAAAGCAGAAAGCCATTTTTAGCAAAAAATAAAAATGGCCTTATTCGTAGACCATCATTTAATTGCGAATAACTCGCAGACTACTGCACGTATTGTGTTGCTTTTACGTTCAACGTATTCAGGCGCTTAAGCTGGTCCAGACCAGTGTAATTTTGTGCCACTTTAAGCGGTATTCTAACTGTAGAAAGGCTTTTTCTTTTATCTGAGAATAACAGGTTAAAATTTTGCGCCGGAGAGCAATATTAGCGTAAGAAAAGTAGGGCTGTATTTTGTTGTTAACTGGTATTTTTCTACTGAAGCACGCAGCTTTATTTTCTCTTTTAACAAATTGCTTCTAGTTTTGTCCGCATTTATCGGAATTGTTTTCAACTTTTCGTATGCCTTATAATCCCTTCGCTCATTTCTTCCATGTGCGCACAATTGCGGCAACTGAGTGGCCAATTAATGTGCGATCAATTTAAATGCACTTTCGGCGAATCGGATTCTGTTCCAAGGAGAAAAAGCACAACTACACCTCCGCGAAGTTTTCACGAAAGAACAAGGAGTTCAATATCGCCCGCATGAACCAGAAACATGTCAAGGTGAGCGCCTGCGACCCAGTAGCTTTATATCAAACAATGCCAATGCATTTGTAATTGCTGACGATGAACATATACTTATATTTTACCTACTTCCATGCAAGAGCATCAGATTTATGTAAGCATTGATCTGAACCCTTAAGGGTGAAGCCTCTAGCCGGTCTAGAAATATACCTATTTATTTATTTATTTATTTATTTATTTAGTGTCACCACAAAGGACTAAACAAACCACTCGAATGTGCAGCTCCATGTTGTCATAGGTAATTTACGTTGGCACATTGTACAGACGAGGTAGAAGACGGTTGTCTGGTGCAGCAGAGCCTGCTTTTGTTTGAAAGCTTAAGGGCAAGGGACTGCCGAGTAGCCAGGTAACACAAGGAGCGGTAACTTATGGTAACAATTGCTTTAGGTGAAGGGCAGCTACGGTGGGGGCGAGAGAGGTTGAGAACCTGCAGATGTGAAACAAAGTGGGGAAGCGGTGCCAAAATGGTAAAGTAAACTACTGGTTGGCATAAATATAGGGCGTCTCAGGTTAATCAAAAAGACCGAGAAAACTGAGCCATAAAGTGTAGGGTTTCTTAGGTCGTAGAACCAGCTCGCGTATGTGAGGGTTGGGGACAATGAATGTGCGGCAGTCTGTTAAGCGCGGTAATTGGCAAAAACCGCTACCAAGCTAAAGCGACGATGGAGTAGGGGTACCAGCGATTCTATAAACATGCATTAATGGGATATACTAAGGCAGGGGACCCGAAAGAGCTAAGTGAAGCACTAATAGGGGGAGTTCTACGTTGTAACGGTCAAGTCCAATGGACACAGGAAACGAAGTGTGAAAGATAAATTAATGAGGTTGCGGTGCCCTCTCTTGGTTGGAAGATTAAGGGATACGCACTGTAGAGCATTCGGTTAAGTGAAGAAGTGTTGCTTACTAGGGACAATTACTGCAGCAGAAAGGAAGATAGGGTAGTAAAGTCAAAGAAGCTAAGAAACCAACACTTGGGGAATAAAATGTGGCAGCATCGAAACGAGTAATTAAACGAACCACGCGCATGCGGAGCTCTGTGTTACTAAATAAATAAATAAATAGATACATTTCTAGACCGGCTAGATGCTGCGCTCGTAAGGGATCAAAGCAATGCTTTCATTAATCCTATGCTCTTGCATGGGAGCAGGAAAAGTGGGCGTATATGTTACTTGTTGGCAATTTCAACTGCATTGGCTTTGTTAGGTGTACAACCGATGAGGTTATACATGCCCACCTTGAAATTCGTCCGGCTTATTCAAGCGATGTTGAGCTGCTTGATTTTGTTTGTTGTGAAAGTTGCGCATAGCCGTGATTGTGCGGCTTTACTTTGGAAACAACATCTAATTACTTACAAGTTTGCTAGCAAAGTTTGGACTAGTTTGACGCGCTCAGTGGTCCAAATTATTGGTGCGCAACGGAAGGGAATAAGTACAGCAAAATTATAAGGAACATGCAAACGTTAAAACTAATTCCTAGAAATGCAAATAAAAATGAAACCCTTTGTTAAGAGAACTACGAAGGCGGCGTACTTCCCCAGAAATGTACACAATAACGAAAAATATGACCAAAACTTTTGCACTAAATTTGATATCTGGCACCAATTTTCAACCTAAGTAAGGCTCAGTACAAAAGGAAAACCTATTCTAAGTCCAGGGTATTGCAAAAGATTGTACAAAATTAAGCTGCTCAGAACCAGTGTTTACCGCTGACTACATTAAAACCAAAAGCAATGTAACACTTGCAGTAGTTCCCGAGCCACTGGCAATTGTATAGAGGTCTACGAATAACGCTATTATTTTTCGCTAAAAATGGCTTTCTGTGCAGTGCTAATTACCTAACTCCTTTTGATGTTTCCACTTTTCCTTTCAGATCGGAGTCCTGACAATCAACCGAAATGTTGGCTGTTTATCCGAATAGGACAACGACTTTAAGGAAGGTATTGTCGTGCTTCAGCTTCCAGTTTGTGTACAGTTAACGCTTTTTGTTTGCAAAACGAGTTTGAACTTTGGTCTAGTACACGCTGCGTGCGCACCCCGTGTTTGTCCTGACTTTATTTATGTGCTGTGTCCAATGTAACGCTTGTTGCCATCGGAATCAGTACTTTCCTGCATTTTTTAGCCATTGACAACATTTCCTGTCCCCCTGGGTCATTGCACACTACAAAATTGGTGACCAAGGTCAGATATCGTAATGGCATCCCGACAAAGAGACCGAAGAACAAAGAACAGTATTTCCACTGCACATCCTTCAAGTTGTGGGCAACCAACTTTAGGACTTGGACTTTGGCAATTGTCCCTTCGACCCCCGTCTGCTTTTTGCTGACACAAGCTTATGCAATTAGCATCGTCGCATGGAAATATCCCTTGCTTGCGTCTCAGCAGAATATATGTCCTCCGTTATAATAAATTCCCTCAGTGACTGAGTTCAAGATAGTTTGTTATCTACTAATATTCGCCCGGATGCCTCTGTCAGAGAAGGTTGGAGGAAATTATAGGTCCTAATTTCAGACAACGAACATGTGTTAGCTTCTCGGTCCGTCTTTTGCAAAAGGTTTTGTCAAGTGAGAGTGTCGGTTGATGCCTTTATGTGGTACCTTCGTTTGCTCTAGTCCAAGGCCTTCCAGGAAACTAGGTAACAGAAAGGGAGGCTTTTACCTTATAGCGGCTTATTGAATGCATCAACGACAGCATTTGAAGTGTTTTATGCGAGAGCCTCCGAGAAACTTAGCCAGCGCGAAGCGGCTTGCTCGCTAACAAGAGGTGACCCGCGATAGACCACCGAAGGAGGTTCACAAGCTGATGGCTAGTAGTTGCGTGCCGCCCAACTCTGAACCGGACTAAACCGCCTCACAACGTAAGCTCAGCTACTTGGCTTCGTCGTTGTCCCAAGTGCCAGGATTCGCCCTATGGGAAGCTAGTAAGACGCCCCCGCAATTTCCAATGACGCCAACAATCACCGGGAGTATAATTCATTGACAGTGAGCCAGAAACTCCTTGTGTATAGTTGGTGGCTTCCAAGTTCTGTGAATACCTATCTGTGGATGTAGTACTCAATTGGCGGCAATTACATGCCCTCATTGACACCGCTGCATTACATAGCCTTTTAGAATCCTGTTTCCTGTCCTCCTTAGTGATCACTAGTCCCGGGCGTCAGGTCAGAATGGCATGGGTATAGTTCTGCTTACGCTTGGGGTTTCTTTCGTAGATTTGCTGGTCGGTCTGGAGCTTATTTCTCATGAGTTGTACATAGCTGATCAAAGCCCATGGGACGCGATACTGGGGATTGATACCTTAAGCCGGTATGCATCCGTCATCGATATAATTTCCGGAGTTTTGACGGTACATAACAACGTGCTACATCTAATCTTCAAACCTTGTAATGGCTCCATATAATGCTTCTTAAGTTAGATGCCAGCACCATGTATACACCGATACACATATACTAGCTGTTATATAAAATAGATAATTTTGTACATTTTTGACTAGACTTTGTTGTGTTAACATGCTCCTGCCTGTAAAGTGGTGCTTCGCGTTGTCCAGAATAAATGCTTATTTATTTATATATTAGTTGGGGTTATTTCATCACCAAGGGGAAGCGTATACAAACTTTAATTCGTCAACAAAATTGAAGGAACGTCGGTGCTGTACACTTCTGCAGAGGGCATTGATATAACTCAAAAATAGAGTATTACCAAGGACGCTCCCCGCGCCATGCCACTAGGGACGGGGTTCGGAGTGAACGCAGTTTGCTCAACCTTAACAGACTGCATAAGTCTTAGTAAACAGGAACGCAGCCAGTCTAGTGGAGGCCCGTCTATCCCGTAAGCCTTTGCCTTACGCACCAGGCTCATGTGCCTTACCTTGTCAACCACCACCTGTATATCAAGGTAACATGACAACTAAAAGACTAGGGTCAAGGGCCTCGGTGACTTAATTGTGGATGTTCAACCGACAGGTTGCACAAGACCAAGCATTTAGAAACCCGTGCTGTGATGCCTGTAGGTGCCCGCCTGCGTAATGGTAACTCATGGGGGCTCCTTTAGGCTCTCGAAATAATAGAAGTGTGGTTAAAAGGGCGATAGTTACCAACTTTTGTAGGCTTCCCATCCTTATGCCGTTGCATAATGATGGAAGGTTTCCAAGCGGTCTAGTATTGAACTTTCTACTTTGAAAAATAAAGTTACAAATGAAGCATACGGGTGTATTCGCTACCATTCTAAATGGACTGGGCCGTATTCCGTCTGGATCAGGGTTCTAGGAGGACTTGGTGGTTAAAGTCGCAGAACGGACACTATTTAGGTCAAACTGTAAAGAGAACAATAACTGGCTATCGGGAACGTGCGGGGCTTGAACGGTTGAACCTATTTATAGACGCAGCGATTCCTTAACGTTTAGACTGAAGACTTCACATAAAATTCTTGCCGTACTGGAAAAGTCGTTGGAACTAATCTTTAGGGTAGCAAGCTGTCGTCCGTAGTTAGGGGTCCGGGTGCGCAGCGTCCAGCTGCGACTCTTAGCTTTGTTTGCACTATTTAATGCGGTTATTTCTGGATTGGTTTGGTGCTGCTTAGTGCTGGCGGGAAGCTGAGTTACAACCTCATTCCCTCACATGAGGTAGACAAAATTGAAGGTTTTGTTGTACGATCTTTTAAGCTGACGCATTCTGTCGCGCATATTAGGTTGAGTAACATATTTAGATGATTTCCTTATTAAACGTGACATAGGAGCTAGCTAGCCGAGACAGTAAATTATTCACTCATAAAACAGCTAAACCGACCGATCCACTGAATCAGATATAAAGAATACATCCCAATTTCTTTTCACAGTTAAGTCAGCGGGACAAAATGGGGTAAGCGCTGGATCCATGACATAGCACAGCCTGCTTTTGGTTGAGAGCTTAGGGACATAGACTGCTAAGCAGTCAGTTAAAACGCGATGCGGTAAATTGTTGGAACAATTGCTTTTTTTCTGAAAAAAGCTAGGTACTGGCGAGCTATGCTAAGAACGTACAGAGATGGAATAAAATAGTGCAGTGACGCTAAAATGGTTTAGTGAAAGTGTGGAGGGTGAGGCTCTGAGATGTCTCAGGTTAGTCTGCTGGACATAAATACAAAGCGGAAAGAGAAGGATTACTTAGGGCGCAGAATCCGCTCTTTGTTAACAGATCAACGGACATGCACTGCCGAGCAATAAGTGGAGATAGGGCGCGTAGATTTACAGGAAGATTTGCTGTAGCTGCAAGGAAAATTTGGTGGATGACGACCGACACTATGTACCTGCGGATGTGGAATAAACTGGGACAGCGTGCCACAGATGCTTAACAGAATCATTAGAATTTGGAGCTCTGCGCTGTCACAGGTAAGTCAAAGCTGTGGTTTTACCAAGAGCGTGCTTAATCTTCAATTGTAAAGTGTGCTTGATTTTGACACCAGACTTTTCTTTAGTCACTCCTTCTCGCATCTCTAAATTACAGCTGCCTGACGGCGCCTCGATTTCGTGCACCAAAAATGCATAGGTTCTGACTGGGTGCTCGGCCGGTTGCTTGGCAACATTACTGAGAGCGACGTGGTACGGCGCTGCTTACCAGTGGGTGACGAACCAAAAAGGCGTGATAGGATTACCTGCTGGATCGACTAATCTCAGAGGAGCAAACACCCGGGTATGAGGAAGAAAGGGAGGTCGACCAAGCGCTGTTATTCAGGCAAGCAGAAGCCTCTCGCTGATTGCTATGCTGCAAGTGTCAAGACACGCCGTAGTTTGAAACGCTCTCCGGAGAAGGTAACCATATAAGCCTGGAAAAATAACACAGCAGGCAACGGGAATCCAACCCTCACACAAGTAGCACACTACAACAAAGACACAGAACCGAGAGCAGGTCAAATGACAAGTCACCATGGTCACTAAGCTGGAGTGAAGGAAGCAACGAGACTAGGTACTGGCGATGACAAAAGCGACGAATGGGTTCGTTTGTGCGCTGTACTCCTAAAACACTATATAGGCACCATCAACTTGGCTAGGCCTCCAAGTAGGCCGTTGCTATTCTCCTTTACACCACTGACTGCAAAGTCTATATTTATTTGTAGCTTTTGAAAAAACCTTTATTCTGATCAAGTCTAAATTGTAATCCTGTGTCACTGTAAACCAGTTGGAACTTTACACATCACTGCTTTGAATCTGTTTTATTGATTGCGGTCGTAAAGACAGGAGCACCTTCAAAACGCTTAAGCATAAATGTTTTGGAAAAAGCACGAGCCTCGTGTTGGCTGGTTATCTGGCTCCAGTCGTAGTTTGTCGAGAAAGCGCCAGCCTCACTTATACTTCCAGTAATGTTCGCTCGCTGCTTGTTATGAACGGTAATCTCAGTTCACTTATGCATCGAAATAAGCCTGTTAATGCAGCAATCATTCTGTTACGAGAAGATGGTTGCATACTGATGTGGCACATGGGGTAATACAACCCGATGGCTATTTTCCTATCAGACCGGACTGTCTTGGAAAGCCCCATTTTGGGGGTGTACGTTATAACTTACGTTACGCAACGTTGGTGAAACAAAGGAAGCGCAATCATCGCATGCTAAACGGTCACCATCATTTGCAATTTAACTGAATACAATCCGAATTGCCTAGGTGGATTCGAATCAGCCATGATCAGCAACGTATAAAATGCTCCTAACACATCAGCGTTAGTGTTAAAGCTTTTTGTATAGCAAGTTTCTTTAACGCTACTGCTTAACTTATATGGTTTAATCTAACTATTTGCAGAAGACTTCAATAGAAAGGATACAGCATACTTAAAGTCACTTGTCTTGTTAGACCTAGTGAATTTTTCGACCAGAAAACCCGCCTGGTTGGACGCTGCGTTCTCAAACGAACAACAGTCGCTTTCTTTACTGAACTGGGTCCAAGAAGCAGCTAAGCGTTTTATTCTAAAATTGTGTCCAGTCATATTCAGCAAGCCTAAAGTTTTAAGCCTATCTAGATGACCATACTAGTTTATCATCTGGCGAAAGTACTACTTGCAACATATCCCAAAGCTACAAAATGTTTTCTCTAAGTGGTTTTCAACAAGGAGGACCTGTTGTTTTAATTCAGCCTTCTTGAGCACTATAACAAATATTGCTTTATCATGTGGTGCCTTGTTGATACAAGCTATCCAAGGAAAAATAGACTGTCCTCACCACTACTCAGCGGCTTCGGAATCTAAAGGGCTAGGCTTACACTTGCAAAAGGGCCGCCTGTGTCAAAAACTTAACCAAGGCAATGAACTCCGTGATAAAATGGCTAAACCAAATATATTTCGACGCCGTTCTAGGCAACCAGAAGTGTCGTGTTCTATGAAGGCATCTGAGTTATTGCAGTGGTAAGAATATTTGCAGTGTTGAGGTGAGAGTGGATAAAGGGAATTTTGGTTTTAGTTTAGCCCCATTCATTTCACCTTCCTTGCGTCCTTCAGTAGTTTAATTCCAGCTGTCCCCTACGTTCAAAGCAACGTTAACAAAGCAAACAGGGCAAAAAACCTTTTAGTCTGGTTGCTCTGTCACTAGTAGCTTTGAAGGATTTTGTTGATGCACGCACACTGCCTTAAACAGAACCCTTTGACAAATGTCTCAACACAATTGGGACCCCAGGCAGCTGCAGAATGGCCAGCCTAACTCCAGTACCAAAAAGTGAATCACAGCTGTGACACCCAATTACGTGTGCATCCGTGCTTCTAAAAGGTTTCGATATTCTGTTCACTCCGCGGATTTACCCAGTCGCTCTGGAGACGACATCTACTAAGTTACGTATAGAACCCATAGCTGCACATTGGCTGCAGTGCATATCTAGTTCATTCTATAGACTCTGCATTAAAGCAAAACTGCAAGTCCGCATGGCTACTCATCCTGGGTTATTCATGTGCCTTTGCAAGCCAAAGTAGATCATTGTTGCCAATCGTGCTAGCCTCGAATGGAAAGAACCCGGGTGTGTGTTATCTGTTACAGATCTCTTACAGGTCCCACTCACTTCAGCAAGCATAGCGGCACGAAATCCTCTAGTGTGGATTCGTCGCAGTTAGACCCAGGCAGACAGTCACCACACATCTAGGAAAGCGCTAGATGGCCGTCTCGTCCTATTGGAACTCGCCAGTAGCGCTCACCTGCCCAATCTTGCCGAATTCGGTTACACGACTTTACATTTGCGAGTCAGTGACTTATTTCACTGAGTCATGGGCGACAACAGCAGGCCACCATGGCTGCTATCTAACCGCGATATAGCGTGGTTCAACCTCCCCTGCCTTGCATCCTATGAATATGCAGAAGACAGGGCTGGCCCCAGAGTAACACCATTTTCAAGCTGCCATCAATCGAGGTGGCACGTAAGCTGCTAAGGCGACTAAAGAGTACTTGTAAGTAGTAAGGAGTTATTAGGTGTTGGGTGGGTTCGTCGCAGTTATACAAAGGCGGACAGTTACCACACATCCAAGAAATGGCTATACGGAGGTTTCAGCCCATTGGGACTCGGCATCAGCGCGTACCCGGCGAAACCTGCTGAATTCGAACCCACGACGTAACTATTTCGAGTCAGCGACATAGGTCACTTACCTCTGCACATGCATAACGTGCAGGACAGTGGAGGGTGTGCCGCGCTATATCGCTGTAAGTTATCAGTGATGGCGGTTCGCTGTCGTCGTCCATGGCTCAGTGATAAGTCGCAGACTCGCCAGCGTAAGGCCGTGAACTAGAATCCGGCAGAATTCGGCAAGTGCACGCTGCTACCGAGTCCCAAAAGGACGAACCGTCCTTCTAACGCTTTCCCGGATATGTGGTGAATGGCCGCCCGCGTCTAACTGCAACGAATCTGCCCAAAACCTAATAAACCCCCTACCACTTAAAAATCCTCTTATCTCCGTGCTGACGGTAGCAATTTTCCGGGAGCAACGCTGACTTCTTTTCATTTGTCTCCAACCTTTTCAGTGAATGAACGGTCCATACCCGGCTATTGCAACTTAAATTATCTCGGCGTATTTTTATTACAGAAATTTTTCTTGTCGTGCATGTCTATAAGCCCTTAGAAAAATTTGAAAAATTTTCTTTTTATGTCCTCACACTTAATGTCATTTAGCATTTCGTACTGTGTTATTCAAGTTCGTAACACCTTGCATTATTCCTCAGTAATTATGATGGTCTCAGATAATTTCCTAGACTGCTTCCGAATGTCTACACTTTACTGGAGCACTCTAGAAAGCATATTTAGCTGCAGCGGATTGTGTAGAGATGCTTTACTTCATTTAATCATTTCTACACCCCTTCCTACCGGCAATACGTTTTCTACTAACGTACTAACTGATTTATTTCATCTACTGCACAATGGTCTCTTCACAACGCTTACTTTCCCTCCTACAAGTTCAAAATACCATGTTTTATCCCATCGCATGTCATCATATCGTATTTATGTTTTCACTCATCTCTAACATTTGCTGCTGACCATGAAAATTTATTAGCTTTGTACCTTGGAACATTGTATTTCATGAGAATAAAAGCTCGAGCTTTACATAACCCATAGGTTATAATATGTTCTGGTTCGATGTAATGGAATGCCCAGCAACATATAGCGGGTTGGACTCGCGTGTTAGCCGTGTCTTCCTCAGGCTTATGCAGCATTTAAACAGAATGCACACCGCCTCAAAGCATGACATCACACTACGCCCTCCGAAACGGCTATGGAAAGGAAGTACGTAGAAGAAAAAAGAAGAGATACTCCGTCAAGTAGAAGGTAGTTATATCAGGGAATATCGCGGTGTAGCTCGGCTAGATGACGCGTCTTAAAATCAGCCACAGTGGATGCCAAGCCTAAATCGGCAGGCAGAGCATTCCATGGTCGACAGGTTCGCAAAGCGAAGTAGTGTCGTCTGCAGTGCAGCCGGCTGTGCTTATGTGTGAGTCTCAGTGGGTGACCATGTAGGTGAGAGCAAGATTGGTGCAGTGTGATTAGGTGGCGACAGGGATATCCAGGGTTAGATACGATCATAAGTACAAGGATCAAGTCGCGTTGGAGACGTCAATACTTAAGCGAGTAGAAGCCCAGGCCGTGAAGTCGTTGTGGATAATCAAGGTGCTTGAGACCTCGGACTAGTTTCGCTGCTTGACGTTGTGGGGCCTTGAGTATACGTAGGTCCCTCCAACAACTGGGGCTCAAAGCTTGCATCACCAAATCCAAGTGGGATCGAAGGGAAGCGCTGAGAAGGTGAAAATTGCGAGGTTCAATTTGACCAACAATCTTACCGTGAGGTTAGCAGCCGCCGCTGCTGTCCGACAGAAAGCGGATACGGAAATACTCGTCTTGGTAATGAGATCCAAGTTTCATTGGGCTGAAGCAATCTGGGGGACAGATGCTTCAAGGTAATTTATAGGAGAAATAGCGGGAGGGAGAGTAAAAAAGACGCGGCACTTCGAAGAGTTAAATGGTAGGTTGTTCGCTATGGACCAATGATTTAGGCAGTCTAGGTCAGTCTGAAGTGCGTGGACATCGTCCGGAAGGTTGATTGTGTTCCACAGCCTCGAGTCATTAGCATATAGCAGCAGCAAAGTTTCCACTTGCGGTGTGAGGTCATCAATGAAGGCTAGGAGGACGTCCGGTCCGGGAACGGACCCTGTGGTACTCCGCTTTTGGCAAGGATGCGTGGAGACAACGCTCCGTTGACTCGTACTTGGACGGTACGGTTTTGATGTTTGTTCCGGATCCACACCACCAAGACCCCCTGAAACGTAGTAAGACGACCGTTTCTGTAGTAGCATGTGGTGGTCAACCTTGTTGAAGGTATGGCGAAATCCAAGGATATAACATGCTTTCTGGGCCTGCGTCGGTAGCAGTCGTCCAGCTATCCCTCGCAAGTAGCAGGCTACTCAGGCATGATTATCGCCGCCGGAAGCCTCGTTGGCAATCGGAGAGCAGTTTCTGGTCCTCCGCGTGGCCCATTATAACGTCTGCGACGATAGGTTTTATCGCTATGGTGAATGTAGAGAGGAGAGGTACCGGTCGGTAAATGGCCCGGTCTTTGCGAATACCGCCTTTGTAGGTTAGTTTAATATTCCCACATTTCCAATCATTGGGAACGTTGCCTTGCAAGATGAAGTAAGTGGATAGATGCGCTAGGAGCAAAGCTAATGCTGCAGCGTACGCTCGCAAGTGGCTTGGGTGGAATCCTTCAGCGTCAGGAAAGGCCGTTAGCAGCAGGGATTTGAGTTTCGCCTGGACCTTCTCCGTAGTGAACTGAACGGTCAGCAGAGAAGTTGGGGGAGAGTACGTATGGTGTACAATCGTTGTATGCATTGTTGGAACGGAAAAGGTGGGTACGTGCTGCTGGCACAATAATTCTGCTGCCTAGATCGCTTACCTTGTGCGCCCAGTGGTAGTCATCAGTACGGAGACACCTTGCTTGATTTGTCGAAGCCTGTTGAGATGACTATACATGCCTTTGGGATTGGAGGAAAATTTGCGCATAAGCTGACGCTGATGCTCACCCTTAGCCTCGCGTACAAGGTGGACGCATTGGTTACGGATGGAACGGTACTATTCTCACTGAGTAAATAAATAAATATGTTATTCTCGACAAAGCAAGGCACATATTTTGGGCAGGATCAGCATATTGCAATATTGTACATGATAGCAGGATTAGCAGCGCCAATAGCGGGAGTATTAGACTTGGAGGCAGTAGTGTAGAGCCCTATGGCCCAAAGGTTAAACGAAGCCTTCCACATAATGCGAGATGCAGAGAGAAGAATCGGATCAATAATGTGGAGTACGTTGATGAGGAACTAGTCCGATGGGGTCAGGTGAGTGAAGCATGAGGAAAAAGCTGCAAAAAT
Source organism: Dicrocoelium dendriticum (assembly GCA_944474145.2). Lineage (NCBI taxonomy): Eukaryota > Metazoa > Platyhelminthes > Trematoda > Plagiorchiida > Dicrocoeliidae > Dicrocoelium > Dicrocoelium dendriticum. The sequence goes on along the minus strand of OX104068.1, from coordinate 54,333,793 downwards.
ATTTAAGAATAGTGGCACGTCACAAATCAGACATGTAGGCGTGTTCGTGCGAGAGCAAATACATGAATAGAAGTTTTAAATATGGTATTGGTCAATTTGTCTATGCGTATTAAGGACAATGACTTTATTGAGTGACAAGTCACTTCCTCCACGTCACAGTGTTGGTAAACAGACATTTGTGGCTTTTTGTAGAGAAAACGCTTGCCAGAGGAAAACCCACCACGTGCTGGAACACTGACGACTGGGGATATAATATTGAAAAAATTATGGCTGACCGGTTACTCTCGCGGATATTTGCAATCACTTTTCGCCAAGTTGTTTCTCATGGTTGTGTAGCCTCCTTCGGAGTCGACCGCAAGTGGTTGGAGCTGTTAAAATCAAGCGACTCAGGTGACTTGTATTGATTTGTTCAGTTTTCTTGGTTCCGTTAGTGTGTCAGGATTACAAAGTGAGGCTGATTTCTTTGTTCTGTATTGCTCCCGTGTCCATGGGAGCGTCCTCAGAGGTGTTCCGGGCAGGTCTTGTTATCCCTTAGAACAAGGGAGAGAAGAAAAACGGTATGGCAGCAATAATTTCTGCATACGGTGTCCCTAGAGGCAATCCACTTCCGTGTACGATTTCGGCTAAGTGAAAACTTGTTTGCAGCCGTCCTAGTATAGCAGAGCTTACGTAGGGTAAGGCAAAAGGTTGACCACACGCTGTCGGCACTCGACTGAGGCTCAAGTGACCAGCTGTTAGCTGAAAGAAGGTTCAACTTTCCGTATTCAGCCCAGCATTTGGTATAAGGTTTTGCTGACGGACTTTCCGGCGAAGCATATAACATGGAAAAATGGACGTATTAGTCGCTAAGCCCCAAAGGTGCTTCATACTACACGTGCTCATCCATTAGTTCTTCGTTAGTGAGGATTTGGTCGAGCGGGGATCGTTGGTTGTTTAACCGGAATCTGGTCGGCTGATACATGTGAATGTACAACAAGGCCGTGTAAAGCACATCAGTGAGGCCTAGTGCAAAGCAGTCAATAGAGTAGCTAGAGTAACTTAAACGGGACAGGTTGAAATCTCCCATGATAAGAAAGTGTGCGCGCTTTTGGGATAACACAAGGTGGGCGTCGTGTAGAAGTCATGCGTTCTACTCGATAGAGTTGTTAGGGTGGTAAATTATACCAAGAGAGCTGGGATGTTGGCGGTTACCACAATTTGACACCATTTGGTGTCTGGAGACTGGAGGGCAGTGTTCGTTAACATGCTGCAACCGAGGGAGATGTTATGATACAGCGCGACACCGCCACTTGGGGTTGCGCGGTCAGAGCGGAGTACTGACATGCGAGAAACTTGGGCTTCACCGACGGTTATGTTGTCTGAGTGCCACGTTTCCGTTATGGCTATTAGGTCCGCTGGCGTTGACAGAAGTCGGATTGGAGCTCCTGAAGTCTAGACATGTAGCCCTACGCGTTCGTGTAGATACAGGCGAGGCCCGTTTGAGTAATGAACGCGAAGTAACTAGGCAGCTGCCGGTCAACGGCTGACCGGCAGTGCACCGTTTTTTGTTTTAAAGAGGTGGAGCCGCTTAGGTTGGTATTTGGGGAAGCAATGTGTGGGTCGTCGGAGAACCGATGGGTGCTGCCGCTTATGTCGTTGAAAGTCTGAAGACCTGGGTAGATTACTCCAGGCAGTGAGGCAGTTGCTTCGGTGATGGACCGTATGAGGACGGTTTGGTCAGAGTGTGTTGGTACTGAGTTGGCTGCTGCTGCCGCTAGGGGTCTGCGGGAAGCTGTGCGCGTCCGCACCGGGTGCCGAGCGTTTGTTGGAGTAATAGTTGTTTATTTTCCCATGTATTAATCCCAAGCATGTATACTGCTATTCTAATCTAGTTGTTTACAGTGGCGGTATAATTGCTGTAAGCGCACACACAGTGGTTCATAATGCTTATGTTGCCTACTTGAGTCTCATCAAAGTATAGCACAATAGCCTCCACAATAACCGAAATACGCAGCAGTTCATTTGAGCTACGAATTGAAGAAACGGGAAAGTGTATGGTTGCTTGTAAATATAATAATAATTCATAACCGGGTAGTTAGCGTAATAACAATAGAAGTTGAATTTTCGCGTTGCGTACTGCTGGAATGCGCCCTGGGAAACAGCAAACGTAATGAGAAAACCTAATTACACTGGATGTTCAGTTCAGATAAATTTGTGTTAAGATATAAAACTTCGTGTATCCTAATTAAACAGGTAGATCAAAACGAAAACGATAGTGAACAATTTTGACCATTCATTGTATAACCATGCTGAATTCGATACAAGCATTCTAATACGTGTTAATAGGTTTACATCAGTCAATGTCTCCCGTAACAGTGTCGTACCCAACCACTCAACAAAGTTTAGAACTCTTGTGTTCCGTGAGGGTGCCATGTAGTGGAGCAGTATGAACTGCGAGAAATGTGGGCAGTAAAAAGGTCAGTTACATCAAGTTTGCCACGTAAAATTCACTATGAAAGCTCTTTACCAAAACGAAACTGAAATCGCTGAAAATGAAGTTCATCGCTACTTTAAGTGGTGTATAATAAAAAATAGGTCATTCTTAGCTGTTATTTCGAATTGTAACCATGGAGGCTGACTTCAAGAGCATGTTTCTTGGACATTCGTTCCATAGCTTTAGGCATTCTATTCGCTGTTTAGGTCATTTATGCATCGCAGCAACATTATATTGTCTGCTAAGATAGCACTAGTAGCATGTATAATAGCGTGAATTATGACTGTATCGAGTAAAAATGCGCGCGCTGTAAGCGCCGCAAAACAAGAACCAAGGGAATATGGCGAGTTTAGTGTGTGGTTTATAAGTTTGTCGACCGTTTAATTCAGTACTCTAGACACCGATTGCAGTGCTTGCATCAAAGTTGCTCAGGATGGCCGCAAACTAATAGTGCCAACCTTCGACCTGGCCCACAACCTTCCATGCAACCGCTACCTTTTCGAAAGGCAACATCTAAACCGGCGACTTATGGTGGAGGAATTCAATCAATATGCTGACTAATTTCGATACAACACATAACGTGCGAGATAAAGCATTATATCGAGAGTGCATTCGGAAAACACGTCAACAGCGACGACGTCCATAACGTACTCCGCAGGGTGCGCTCGCCTGTGACATTTAGGGAACATGTAATGTTGTTATTGTTCGTCAATGTGCGGCAGGCTTTTCATAGCATAGAACAGGATGGGTTTGTGCAAAGCATTTCTGAAAAGACTTATTTACTCACGTATGCGTTGCTCTTGATCAGCAATTTCAATGTTTCGGCGATTTTCACACGCCGTGTGCGTGTTTACAACGCATTGTACTAAACGTCTTGGGTATGTATGATATTCGTCGTTAAACTTCGCTACAGTTTCAAGTTGCACCAGTTCTTGGTAACCGACGGTATGGGTTACGGAAGACCAGCTTTTTGTGGGTGTGTGCGTACGGAAACGTTCAACGCGTTAGTAAAATTATTTGGTTTATTTCGTGATGCCAAAAACCATGATTTCTCCGTATGCACCTTTGTTATGGATAAATTGGCTGTTCAAATGCGCGCAGCACAAGCAGTATTCCGTGGTAACATTCTGCTGGGATAGTTTCATATCCGCAAGGCCGTTCGAAAGCTCGTGCGTTAAGCGAAACTTTCTGTTGCTTTCGGTAGACCAATAGCTTTTGCACACGTTGTTTATTCCACCGGAGGGAGAGTATACTACGTTTCCGACCTTCACACTGTTCTAGGTTCCAGCAGGACCTTAGCCTACCTCAGAAGACGGATCCGCAGTTTGTACCGTATGTAACATCTCACTGAATATTCATAGAGCGCTCCTGGGCGAGTTCCTCCCAAGCTGGTTTAGTGCATTTTGGGAACACCACCAACAACCGTGTCAAGAATGTCAACCTTAGATTGAAGAAAGTAATGTATGCTTCCGACCGCCTTGCTGTGGCTGTGTGTAAAGTGTGGAAACAATCTGGGATCTGAAAGATTTTCTGATACAGCGCACACACTTTTATGCCAGACACCAGGTGTTTGAAGTTGTAGGTAACGCCCACGTGCAGATGCAGGTAGCACGACTAACAACGCACGCCGGCACCTAATTGTGCGTCATCTGACAACACCCAAGTTCGGTGCCTTGTACTCAGACATTAGAGCAGGACTGGTATGCCATCTTGTAGTTTCTACTTTCACAGTTTTTTGTTCAAGGTCAACACCATCTATATGACCTCTACCGCGCAAATGGCACGTACATCTGCGCATTTTATGGACACATGTGGCTACAATGCGTCAATTTACTGATGCTATAAGGAACATCAAAATCCATCGAGTAAAACGGCGCATGATTTCATTCCCTTTTAGAAAACACCCATCCGTAGTCTTCGGTTAGCGAATTACCCCATGGTGGAGGAGTCCAGGTTGTTTGGGGCTTAAAAGGTGGCGACCTCAAGCCAGCCCAATTCCAACGTTGCAAAACTTCTTGCTCCACTTAAGTGCCCGGAAGAAGCGAACCTCAGTGCGGTATCCGGGTCTATCGCTAGCCTCATTATACAAACAGCTGAGCTTATCGACGTAGCACTAGGTGCATCCGTCGAAAGTGATAAGCCGCACGGCCAACCATCGCGTAAACAACCACGGTGGCACAAAGCCGGTACATCGAATACTTTTACTTTGCTTGCGATGAATTAGTTGCAGGTACAGGCGTTCACTGCGTGCACAATCGGCTACTGTGTCACCGTAAACGTTTGGTGGAGAACAAAGCCGGTGGTTGCAAAGTTTGTTTCAAAGACATAGCGGCAGTTGCACTTACCAAGAAGCCGTCCTATGGCAGTAACATTCGTGAGTTGGAATCAAGTACTTTAGGTTAGGCTTCGCGCCGTACACCATCGCAGAATATAACGATTTCCTTCACCCCTTCTACTTCCCACGAGGACAAATGCAAGAGCTTTTAACTAGCTATTTACCTCTGCGCAGATACTTCAGATGATGGTGACGTGGTACACTGCTGCAGCTATTGATGTGTGTATCAGAGTCCGGACAACGCACTTGGTATGCCTATGCTCTTTTGAACTGTTTTGCAGTCAACGGAAATGACAGGAACACCTCGGCGGAGCTGCAGCCTATCTGCAAAGCTGCATTTGCGTACGTCGTAATTTATTGTTACCTGCTTCCTCCTCATTGTACATGTGGATTCCACTGCAAATGAACCGTTTGCAGGAACAACCACCGGTTTAAGGAGGAGTTTTATGATTTGCCTGCCAAACAGTATGTCCTGCGCCATTGCCATTAAACCGAGGCAGCGACCGATTACGACTTTGCCTAACTGCTGAAAGGCCAGTCTGTGAGAACGCAAAGTTGGCCCTTCTTAGGGCCACCTCCTGTTCCCTTTCCGTGTGCTTCCCCCTGACAATCCGATGAAACTACTGGATTGATGGCATTGATTAGAACACGGCAAATGAATCAGACCGTGGCTCTGTAGTCCGCGCAGGCACGACCCAGTTGCTTTTTAAGTGGGCTTCCATTTCCTCATTTTCCTTGTTCTTAATGATTTCCTTCAGTTACCTTACTTTTAACCTGCTCCATAGTGATCCGTTGTGTAGACTTGACGCATAGGACATGTCCGGCACATTTGCGTGGGCACTTCGAATGGGTCTGAACGACGACCTTCCCGGAAATTTTATCTGTGCCCATACATTTCTTGACCGTTCGGTTATCATATGCATGGGATAATATTTGCACTATCCCAGTGCTGTTAAACAGCTAGATATAAATGCTTCGTGACGGACCTTGTTGGTGCTCTTTCAATGAGACTAGTGGTCTACTGTCTGAACGGGCACTCGAGGCCTTTCTTGCTATGTACATTTCATCATTGACTGGTATTAATAGTGCTAGCACAAGATCCACTGCATAACCTTTACAAGACGCCTGTGCTGCTATGTACGGATGCTCGCTGACCAAAAATATTGGCATGCTAGCAATAACAGGCACATGTGGGAGAATGCAGGCACCGGCATACGACGTATTTACTGCCATTTTTAGAGCCTGCGTGGCCGAAGCTTTTGGCGCTAATGTAATGAGACCTAGGTAAGATAATATATGCAGCGTATAGCATGCGTGCGCTCTTCTGAATGCATGTTTTAAACCAGGCAATAACGGTGCCAGTGCAGAGACCTATGTAGGCTAATGTATCACCACTACACCAGGCCTGTTGTGATATGTAAAGAGGCTCCGGGACCTACATTCTCGATAATAGTGCTAGGAGTCCTATGTAGGCTAATGTATCACCAGTACATTAGGCATGTGATGAGGTGTAGAGCCGCTACAAGGCCTACATAATTGGTGCGAGTATTGTGAGACGTAGGTAGGCTCCTGTGTTGCGGGTACACCAGGCCTGTACTGATCAAATCATTCGTTATCATGCACGGATACAAATTTTCCGAGGCTTGAACATTTGGGTTCAGTTTGCCTAACGCATTCTCTTCCACACTACGCTTGCCTAGAGAAATACTGTTGACTTCGGAAGACACATTCTCCTGCGATAAAAAGCCAGAAAAATTGGTCATTATGTGCTCCTCAATCCGCGTTGACTGCTCAATTGGCCGTGGTTTCCTATATTTCTAATCAACTTTACTACATACCCCGGGTAATCTGCGATTCTTTCTTGGGAACCGTGTTCTATTCTTCAAGCTTTCAACAACAATTCAACATATTTCACGTGGTTCTGCGGAGGATAAGCACGTCATATTCAAAAAGAATGTTTAGTTCCCGACCTACCAATCGGGCACAGGACAGGACTCAAGAACGCAATAGGCACCCGGACATCGCATCAGCCGACAGAAAAATGGGACGCAACCTGACTGCGATTAACCGAGCAAACAAACGCTCAAACAGAAACATAGCCAGTTACAACTTGCCATTCAATGGATTGGCGGTAGTGTTTCAGGACGTGGTGGGTTTTCGCCTGGCAAGCGTTTTTCCTATAAAAAGCCACAAATGTCCGTTTAACAACACTGCAACGTGATGAATGTGACTCGCCACCGAATAAAGTCACAACCCATATCTTCACACTGGCAGGTCAACCAGCGTCATCATTCGTGAGAGGTTCATTACACTGGAACTTCTACATCTGCATATACTGTGATCTTTTTGCTTTCTACGATATAACCGTTGACCTATGCGTTACTTGTGCACGAACTCACTGTATTGTCATATCTCTCTTGAGTGTGCTCTTTAATTATCTTCCAGTGGATCATTCAGGGTTCTTAATCTACTATTAGCCGTGGTCCCGGTTGCACGACAGCCAACTTATTATTTTGCATTTTCACCATTGTACAGTTCCAATCATGGACATATGAACAATTTTCTACTGTCACCGTTACAGTTGCTATAACATGTCTGTACAGTTGTACATATCTGATCATGCCTCCATGGGCGTGCCTCTCAGAGTCGAGAATGAAACATTTATTTATTTATTTGATATATATAGTGGCATTGAGTCCAGAATACTGAACACTTCTGTATTTTTTCATATCTCCCATATATGGCTGCCAGGATGCAACAGCGACTGGCTACTCGCAACGTCAAAACGGGATACAATTTACATTATGAAGCCGTAGTGCTCTTAACTATCCAGCTTTCTGTTACCGTCATGTCTACTTGCTCATTCCCGCTTCATGCCGAAGAGCATCCTCTAGGCTTGTGAGGCCGCATCGCACGCAACCATCTAAGCTGCCAATCTGTTCATTTGTTCATCACGGGCTTCAGGTGTCTGTGGACTTACAGTGTTATCATTACACTAATGTGTACTCAAAGGTCAATTTTGCAAAACTAGTGAGGTTCTGCCGACTGCGGTGTGCACTTCCTCTACTCAGTTTACAGTTGTAGTGGCATATTGAAGCCCTGAAATTATCTCACTGGAGAGTGTTGAGTATCTTCCTATTGAGGTTGCCAATAGTTGTATATATAAGTCTTGGTGACTTCTACCTACCCGAAGTCTGCCACGCTGGTCACATTAAGAAACCGGTGACGCGGGCGCAGCCTATATAGCTAGATCGTACAGGTAAATACCTGCTCAGAAAGCGCTCTAAGTGCCGGCGAACTTACTAAGTGGCTTCATCAAACAACCTACAGAAGCTACCAAGCGGTTAGTAATAAACGTGTGCCACATAGCAGGACTGCTTGTCTTCCGTACGAGATGGGTTTAGCTGACCAGCCCTAACAAAGCTAAAGAACATGCCTGTTTACAATATTGCTCGGCAACTGCGCCTTAACTTTTAAATGTTAGGAGGCAATCGTGTGTCGCATTTTTAAGGGCGGTGACAGTTAAATGCCTGCGTACCATCGTCTGTCAGTTTGACAAGCCTAGCAGTTAAATTCTTAAAAATACTGTTCAGGGATTCCGTGGATAACGCTATTTACGCGCTTATCCTTGATTTCGCGAAAGCCTTTGATAACGTTTCACATCAGCGACTCTCATTAAAGTTGGGATCGTATGCGATACCTGGAGCCTAGCAATCGATTCGATGCCAGTGTTTTGTATTACGGTACTGTGGTTCATATTTTAGCATCATTTACTGAAAGTTGGTTATTAAGACTTCTCCCAAAGTGTATAGCTATTTCATTAGCAAACACCGCTATTAACTTATATACCGTACAGCATCCATAATGGTGTTTAACTTCTATGACGATCGGAAAGGGATGGAACAGCGCCACGACCGTCCTTCTGTTCTCCATCATCCAATGATCCAATGCTCAGTCACCATCGTGATATTTGCTATTACTGCAGCGAGCCATCTATACAATGAAGGTGACGGAGCTGCCAAAGTGTATCCGTTTGGCTCTCCACCTTCTTATGTGTCCAATGAATGAAACAGAAACTGAATTTCGGACGGCAGGCGCTACACTTCCATGCGAGTGGATGAGGTCATTTTTTTACAATGGCAAATCAAATCAAACCAGGATTATAGGACGACCCAGATTAACTTTGCAGTCATGCGTTGGGGACGGTTTGACTGCACTATGGCGGTTAAATTTGTTATGGCCTAAATAATTGGTCTTTGAATTAATATAGATAAATAACAAAAATAATATGAACCATATATTGGTTTTACCTCAGGGGAGGATGCGCACCATTTTAATGAGGCAAAGGAGGTGAACTGATGAAGGCCGATAAGCTGGCAGAAACTCAGCAGATGCGATTGTGCGTAAAATGCGTTCAATAACTAAAGCTGATTGTATACTTTAGGGAATGCTTTGAAATGTTCACGGGATTGAGGCGTAAACAGACAACCTATTCTAAACAAAAAATACTGTTAACCATGCGGCAAGTAAAGCTTGAGAAATCTACAGAGCACATTAATTGCACAAATAATGTACACGGAAGGCATGAGATGGAACCTTTTAAGGCAACTTAGCTACCTGCAGTATTCATATTGAGGGGAGAAACGTCATGAAGAAGTTTAGAGCTTACAGATTATGCCTGGAGGAGAAACTGGAGGTGAAGGCAATTTGAAGAATCTGCAGAAATACGAAAGGAATAATCGCCATTTCAAAGGTTTCAATATGTGCATGACTGGTTCCATACGGAGGAATAGGTTCAAAAATGCTAATTAATTGCCGAAGACGGACAGTGTCTCTAACTGTATTGCTGTGTAAACGAAATCTCAATGGGAAAGGTACATGCAGTGGGTTGCATTTGTACTGCGCTTTTATTTAACGGAAACATTTACAAGTGCACAACCTGTCCAGGTGTGACAACGTCGGTGCAACGTGCCACCCAAATAGGAAAAATGGAAACGTTTTCATATGCACAGAGAGGTAGGTTAAGTGGATATAGAAATGCGTATGCTTATGCCTGATTCATATATATATATGCTAATACATATGCACGTATATGCATATATATATGACACATGCTGAGGCTAACGTTGCCTTCTTGATGCTTTACACCGCAGTTGGGCTAAACCAACATGCACTTAAACCAGGTCTTTTAACCTGGATAAATTTTATTCCACTTTATTTGGTTTGTTCTTCTTACCTGAATAATCTTCAATTAAATGGCCACGTTGCTTACGAGAATTGCGCTCATCTTCGGTAACTTTGTTGTGTTTGTAACATTTTTAACTATCTTGTGGACATTTTTCCCCAACCGCGGATTTTTTGCCAACCAACTTACTTCATATATCTATTTAGCTTAGAGTTATGCCACCGGAGCTGTAAGCATAACTGGATTTGTTTTATTTTAACTTGTCGCTCCAGATGATTGGCTGTTGCTTGATATCCTCGGTGTGGCTGCGCTTGATGTGCATGTTGACAAGGTGCTTACCTGTCTATTACCCCCTACAACGTTCATACAGGCTCCAGGAGACAGTTGGCCGTGGCTGGAAGGGACGGGGTGCACGGTCCTTGTGGCCGTGCTAGCCCCGATGAGTGGTTCCATGCACTCAGTGTGGAGCGGACTACGGTCCACCCACCGCCATGTGTGCTCTTGATTCCCACATAGAGCGTGCTTGTGTTTGCCTGTGAAGGAGTGTGGGCCGGCTCCGTTGATGAGACGTGGCTCTCATCCACATGCCTCCGGGTCTTATTCCTTCGGGTTTATACTGGATATGGGTTGTGTGGATGGAGCTGTGGGTGGTGCTGCGCAAGCCACCCATGGTCCCTCTGTAGGCGCAGGCATCCTGTGGCTAGAGATAGTGACAGGTAAATCCGGAACCGTATGCCGCTAACCAGATATATATATATATATATATATATATATATATATACATTTAAAAGAGTGGCGGGAGAGCCTATGGTGCGCTGAGGTTGGTGGTGGCTAGATCGTGACAGATGATCTACCCACTGCTGCAACTGTTGTGCCATTTGCTCTTGTGCTGGACGCTTCCTCGTTGCGACCGCTGGGTTGGAGTTGGGTTTCGCCCTCCTCTCTGCTAAGATCCAGGACTACCATCCGCATGCTTCAGTGAACTGACCAAGTGCCAGACCCGCTGACTTTCGGAAGTTGATTTAATCGAAGGCTTTGGCTGAGGACCCGAGTGGTTCTCCTGTCTGGTGTGGGCGCCCTGCCGGTATACTAGTCCATCCTCCTCGTAGGTTAGGAAGTGGTGGATGGTCCTCTTCCCGTAATGCCTAGCCATGGGAGACAACAGGTCCACGGGTTATAAGCTCACAGCTCGATTGGCGTAGAGCACGAGCGCCACGCATTGTCTCTGACCTTGAAAGGACACCTCCGGGTGTTCGGTGGCTTGCTACTGCCCGCCTCAAGCCAGGTAACCCCTGGTCAAATTGGAGCAAACCCGCCAAAACCAACCTGCGTGTGGTCGTAGTCGCAGGTGCGTATACTACTACGGTCGCGAAGTATATATGAATCGTTCCCTAGCCTCAAAAGCTGCGTGTGACGGCCGTCAAGTAGATCCCAATCTGTCTCTGCAACCACATCCCCGAGCTGGATCTGCTTCCCAATGCCTTGTGGGTCAGGCTATTGAGCGAAAGCCTCCGAGCGGAGTCCCTCAAGCAAACCTCCGAAGCACCACGACCATCTCTCGTGCGATTGCCCACCAATGCAATCATATGCCTGCGCGCAAAGCACACAGCATCGGGTACTGGAACGTGCGCACACTACTGGACCGGGACTCCAGCGAGCGCCCGGAGTGACGCACTGCACTGGCGCGATGGAACTGGTGCGCCATCACATCGATATTGCGGCGCTCAGTGAAACTCGGATCGCCGAGCAAGGTAAGTTACATGAAACAGGTGTTGTCTACACATTCAACTGGGTGGGCAACGCCGCCTCACTACTACGTGAACATGGGGTCGGAGTTGCAATATTCGGTCGCCACCATGGCCAGCTGGTGGGTGAACCAGCGGGCATCAGCGCGCGGCTGATGACTGTTCGCCTACGACTCGGAAGAGGTAAGTTTGCCATCCTTATAAGCACGTACGGTCCGAACATGTGTTATCCTGACGGCACGCTTGCTCAATTCTACACTGAGCTATCCTCCGTGATACGGTCTGTGCCGAGGAGCGACCGACTATTTCCGCTGGGTGATTTCAACGCGCGCGTTGGGCGTGATGCATCAGCGTGGACAGATGTTATCGGTTCGCATGGCATTGGTTCAGCGAATGCGAACGGTGAAAGGCTGCTCTCACTGTGTGTCACGCACGGCCCGACGATCACGAACACTCGGTTTGCACTGAGTGCGAGTGATATAGCAACATGGACGCACCCGCTGAGTGGCCACGCTTACATGCTCGACTATGTCATCGTACGTCAGCGTGATTTGCGTGAAGTGCACATGACACGTGTACTGCGTGGAGCGGAGTGTGGCACGGAGCACAAATTGGTGTGGACCAAACTGTGCACATATTTTCGTAGATCCATGTATTGCACTCCGGCCGTGAAGCGGTGTAAATTTAACATTCTCTCCTTCGGTACTGTAGCGAAACATACTGAGTTGGAGAAGGCGATGTCTGCACGCCTGTGTGATGTGGAAGGCATAGCCACAGTGGGCGACCTGTGGCACCACATTCGCGACCAGGTGACAGCTGCTGCCGAGGAGGCCATCGTGCGCACAAACTGTAAGCGGCCTGATTGGTTTGACGAGAACAATGCGACGATCTGCGCATTGGTGTCGGGGAAGAGTGCAGCATTTGCTGCATATGTTGTAGCCCCCATTGACTTGGGAAAGAGTAGTCAGTTTCGCAAACTTCGACGGCGACTGACCCGAGAGCTCCGTCACATAAAAATTCACGGTGGACGGAGAAGGCGAAGTAGATGGAATGCTGCGCCGAAAGCCGCCGACACAAGGAATTCTTTGCCTCCTTGATTGCAGTGTATGGACCGAGATTGGAGCATCTGAGGACGCTGATCGATGGTAGTTCAGGCACTACCTGCACACCGACCGCCGACATAATGCAGATCTGGTGAAAACACTTTGACTGTCTCTTGAACAACCGTTCAGAGATCGACTGGCCTACACTGAACGGCCTGAAGCAGCACGATGTGAAGGCGGATCTGGCGGATACGCCGACACTGGATGAAATGCAGAGAGCCCATGCCCAGCTGCGAAACGGCAAATGTGCCGGAGGTGACGGGATCCCGCCTGAAGTATTAAAACACACCGGACCCACGTTGTTGAGTGCGCTGCACTAATTGGCGCAACGCGTGATGATTGAGGAGGAGGTGCCTCCTGAGCTTAACGATGCCCTTGTGCTACCAATATACAAGTGTAAAGGGAGCAAGCAAGGTTGCACGAGTTATCGTGGTATCAACTTGCTGAGTTGTGTGGCCAAGGTGATTGCCCGAATCCTGCTCAACCGCCTCGTCAGTCAGGTTGTGGAACCTAACGTGGCGGAAGAGCAGTGTGGATTCCGTTCGAGTCGAAGCACCATAGATATGGTGTGTGCGGCTCATGAGCTGCAGGGGAAGTGCAGAGAACGACACCAGCCATTGTACTCGCTTTTTGTTTATTTCACCAAGGCATTTGATACGGTGAACCGCGAAACATTGTGGCTGGTGTTGGGTAAGTTTGGTTGCTCGCGTAAAGTTAACTGAATGCCTGCACAGCGGCATGCAGGCAAGGGTGCAGCTGAGTGGAGAGACCTCGGATGACTTGGCAGTTGTCACTGGTGTGAAGCAAGGCTGTGTCTTAGTCCCTGCCCTTTTTAATATATATCTTCATGCAACGTTGTCCTATGCTTTTGATGCCGCTTGTGCCTACGGTGTTCGTTTGGAGCACCTTATTGATGGTGGGTTGCTGAACACCCGTCGTTCCGGCGCGAGAACTCTAGTCTGTGAGATAACTGTCCGTATGTTGCTGGTTGCTGACCATTGTGCGTTGTTTGCACACCGCGGGGATCAGTTGCAGCACATGACTAGTGCTCTGGCTTCGACAGCAGGCGAATTCGGGCTCACCATCAACACAAGCAAAACTGTCTGTCTCTTTCAGCCGTCATTGAAAATGCAATCTTCAATATTGCCGCGAAGCAGTATTGGTGCTGATTATTGGAAACCGCCTCCCCCTTCAGCTACATTGGGAGTGTGATGTCGACTGATCAGCAGCTACACATTGAGCTGCGTATTCGCGTGTCGAAAGCAGCAGCGGCATTCGAGAAGCTTGATTGCCGAGTGTGGAACAACCATCAGCTTACAATTGGCAAGAAGCTGATGGTGCATAAATCCATGGTGCTGTCCGTTCCTCTATACGGCGGAGAAACGAGGACGATGTACCGTCGGGATGTGCGATATCTCGAGCGGTTCCATCAGTAGAGTCTGTGAGGAATTTTGCGCTTAACTTGGTGAGAAACAGTTGCAGACACGGAAGTGCTCGCCGATGTGGGATGTATGCAGTGGACTACATACTTTTACTGAGGCACCTGAGGTGCCTCGGTCATGTGTGGTGTATGGATTCGACCCGGATACCGAAACAACTCTTATACGGTCAGCTGAGTATTGGGAAGCGGCATGCGGAGAAACCAAACTTACGTTACCAGGACATGATTAAATTGAGCCTCTCACGTTCTGAGCTTAATTGCAGATCATGGGAACCAAAAGCGGTTGATCGGCGTGCATGAAGTGATCTAATCACGAAGGCAGTTGCCGATGTGCGGGAGAAAGACCTCATACATGCAGAGAAGAAGCGGCAAGTGCGGAAGCGCTAAGCAACGATGAGTTGTTCTCCATCGACATCAAGCGCATGGTGCTGCAGCACATGCGATCGCGAGTGCTTGCGTCAGGCAGGCCTAGTGAGCCATGAGCGAGACCACTCGGGACCAGTACCGAAGCGACGACGGGTCCCGCGGCGAACATAGGCGGAACCGGCGCAGCGTTTGTAGGTACGCTGCATTCGAGTTACTAAGCGCGTGCTTGCATACTAAGTCTCTTTATTTCACGTGGTGGGTTTTTAATTTTGTCCTAATTCCTTCCTCTCCTATAGAAACGTCTAGCGAGCCGTGAACGAGGCCACTCGGGACCGCTACCGATGAGATGACGGGTCATGCATAGAACGTAGGCAGAACCAAAGGAGCGTTTGTGGGTACGCTGCAGTCGATTAACTAAACGCGTGCTTGCGTGCTATGTCTGTTTGTCTCAGGTAGTGTGTTTTCAGTTTGTCCTAATGCTTCTGTTTCTCATAAAATATCCACCTGTACACTCTTCTATAAAATTGCACACGTCACTTACACAAATTTTAGTCAAGTTCGATAACATTTTCGTGTTTGTGGGGTTTCCGTAGATATAGATTCTGACCTCATGAACTTACTCGCATTCTTCTGTAAACAACTTACTTCATAAGCTCATTAATTTAAGGTAAATGTCACCGTTCCTTATGCAGTACTCCAGTTATTTTCTGTTAATTCCTCATGTGTTTCCCTGTTGTTGATATCCCCCGTGTGCCTGCGCTTGATGTGCATGTTAACAAGGTGTCTACCTGTCTATTACCCACTACAACGTTCATACAGGCTCCTGGAGGCAGTTGGTCGTTGCTGGAAGGGACGGGGTGCACGGTCCTTGTGGCCGTGCTAGCCTCGGATAGTGGTTCCATGCATTCACCATGGAGCGGACTACGGTCCAGCCACCGCCATATGTGCGCTTGATTTCCCACATAGAGCGTGCGTGTGTTTGCCTGTGAAGGAGTGTGGGCCGGCTCCGTTGATGAAACGTGGCTCCCATCCACATGCCTCCGGGTCTTATTCCTTCGGGTTTACACTGGATATGGGTTGTGTGGATGGAGCTGTAGGTGGTGCAGCGCAAGCCACCCATGGTCCCTCTGTAAGCGCCGGCGGCCTGTGGCTTGTCACAGTGACAGGTTAATACGAAACTGGATGCCGCCAGCCGTATACATATATATTTACATAAAATATATAGATATATTTACATAGACATTTATATCTATATTTGCAGCAGTATGTATATACAGAAATGTATATGTATACATCATGCATAATATGCTAGATGTACGTTTTCAGATATGTATATATATAAATAAATATATATATAAGGATGTGTATACATATATGTATATGTATGCATGCCCCATGCTGCGGCTGATGTTACATTCTTCATGATTCTTCACCCCAGTTGGGCTAAACCAACTTACATTTAAACTATGTCATGTTAAACTGGATAAATTTTATTCCACTTTATTTGGTTTGTTCTGCTTACCTGAATATTCTTCAATTAACTGGCCACGTTGTTTACGCAAATTGCGCTCTTCTTCGGTAAATTTGTTGTGTTTGTAACATTTTTAGCTAGCTTGTGGACATTTTTTCCGAATCGCGGATTCGTTGCCTCCTAACATACTACATATTGTAATTTAGCGAATAGTTATTCGGCCCTATTTGCATGCATCATTAGATTTATTTTATCTTACCGTTTAAAGTGTCTGGCTGTTGCTTGATATCCTCGGTGTGGCTGCGCTCGAGGTGCATGTTGACAAGGTGCTACCTGTCTATTACCCCCTACAACGTTCATACAGGCTCCAGGAGACAGTTGGCCGTGGCTGGAAGGGACGGGGTGCACGGTCCTTGTGGCCGTGCTAGCCCCGATGAGTGGTTCCATGCACTCAGTGTGGAGCGGACTACGGTCCACCCACCGCCATGTGTGCTCTTGATTCCCACATAGAGCGTGCTTGTGTTTGCCTGTGAAGGAGTGTGGGCCGGCTCCGTTGATGAGACGTGGCTCTCATCCACATGCCTCCGGGTCTTATTCCTTCGGGTTTACACTGGATATGGGGTGTGTGGATGGAGCTGTGGGTGATGCTGTGCAAGCCACCCATGGTCCATCTGTAGGCGCAGGCATCCTGTGGCTACAGATAGCGACAGGTAAATCCGAAACCGTATGCGTTGACAGCTCAATTGGCCGTGGTTTCCTATATTCCTAATCAATTTTACTGCATACTCCGGGGGATCTGCGATTCTTTCTTGGGTACCGTTTTCTACCCTTCCATCCTTCAACTACTGGAACTTCTACATCTGCATATACTGTGATCTTTTTGCTTTCTACGATATAACCGTTGACCTATGCGTTACTTGTGCACGAACTCACTGTATTGTCATATCTCTCTTGAGTGTGCTCTTTAATTATCTTCCAGTGGATCATTCAGGGTTCTTAATCTACTATTAGCCGTGGTCCCGGTTGCACGACAGCCAACTTATTATTTTGCATTTTCACCATTGTACAGTTCCAATCATGGACATATGAACAATTTTCTACTGTCACCGTTACAGTTGCTATAACATGTCTGTACAGTTGTACATATCTGATCATGCCTCCATGGGCGTGCCTCTCAGAGTCGAGAATAAAACATTTATTTATTTATTTACATCTTTCACAATCACCGCGCTTCGTAGCTTTTCCCTTCCGTTTCTTTCGGAGCTGGTTTGTCCCTTCCCGAACGCCTCTCGTGGTAGATAAGTGATATCCCTGGGTCCGAAGCCTGTGCTTCTTGCCAACAACCATACTCGATTTTTTGGAGGTTGACTAGCTCTACGTGTTACGTAATGCTGGAAGGACAGTTTCCGCGAGCGCGAGACGGAAACCTCGATAGCGCGTCCGCATTGCATTGTAATTTTCCAGGCTGATGGTGACGTTCAAACTTATGCTCCTGTAGCTGCTCTTGCTATTGAGCAATCTGTCCCACAGGGTCCCTGGCCTTCTGCAACCACGTGAGTGATTGGTGATCAGACCGTACTACAAATTTTATTCCTAATAGGTAGTGTCGATTTTGTTTTATGAAAAACACCAACGCTAACATTGCTATTGTTGTCGTACAGTAAGGCCTCTACTACTGTATGAAACCACTATCCACATGCCAGCCGCCCTTTTTGGTGTTAGGTCTCAAACGGCCTGCTCTAAGGATAATCGCGTTGTCTGAAAATCAAGTCGAGTTGGCGCCACTGATTCAGGCCAAATCTTGTAATTTGGATGAAAAACAGAATTTCCACGGACCCAAGTCAAATGCGCACCGAAACGAAACAAATTGACTTGTTCGGAAAGGTAAGTGCGCGATTTCTTACAAGGAACCGTGTGCCTTGCATTAGAACAGTTTAGTTACAAGCAGACTAGTGTGTTTTCTATGTTGCAGAACATTGTTACTAGCGCTTGTTTCACGCCACTCACACGTCCCATGTTTCTTTGAGACATATAAAATCAAACGAGCACACTTCCGTGATTTGAACTGCATCAGGTGTATTCATCCCAACGCGGCCTGTTCTGTGTTCGCCAATGTACTACTCGTCCAGTGGTTTGTCTTTGAATCGCGTGGCACAATCTAGGAAGCCACTAAGTCGAGCCCTGAAGACACAACAGATTTCTGGCGACGGAGGTGTTGAACAATGGCCCTTTCTTGAGCAGATGCAGCAGCTCCTCCATCAACAGCAGTGCATTTCAAGAGATCCCAGAAGCAGCTCTTCGACTTATTCGCACAGAAGTGGAATATTAATCCAAATTCTCAAGATGTTGCGCACGGATCTCAGTAGACGCAGTTACAGCATCCATTACGGAGTTCATTTTTGATGAATTAAACGGAGTAACTTTTGAATCCTGTTTAAGAAATATGAAGATATTTTCCGCATTGAATTGGAGGTACAAGATGATGCATGGAAAGTTCGGTTGTTGTTGCGCAACTCGGTGCATCGAACACGAACGGTACACGTATTTTGTGCTGCCAAATAACCCCAGAGACTTTCGCTTCGATGAACGGTGACAATACTGAAGACTATTTTCGGTGAACAAGCATCCTTGTTCAGTCTTCGTTATCATTGTTTAAGTTGGTCAAAAGTGATACTATGACTACATAACACATGCTGCAGTTGTGAATCGAGAGTGTGAACGTTTCAAACTGAATATGATGACACTTGATCAGTTCAAAAGCCTCATATTTGTTGTAGTCTTCAGTCTCACGCAATGCTGACGTACGCACACGTATCCTGCATAAGCCAGAACAGGAACCTCATATGACATTACAGGACATTGCCGCTGAGTGCAGAGACTGATTAATCTGAAACACGATACTAAAATGATTGAATATGGTCATCTAGGAATGAACCACAAATTTATCACACAGCTGTTCGCGGTAAAAATGTGAGCCATAGAGTTCCAACCAGAAACCCCAACTTCCTGTTGAACTGTGTGGATTGCATTTCGTACGTTTCTATTCCTATAGGAACATCTCTGCCAGAAGTGCAAACGTCTTGGTCATAAAGAATCACATTGTCACACTACCTACAATCCCAGGAGTGTGTCTGACCCTAAATTGCGCACGAACTCTAAATACAAAAGACCTTTAACGTGCAAAGACAAAAGTAGTTTTGCGACCTGTCGCACAGAATTTGCCGGCAAGCAAAAATACCTCACCGTTGAAATTAATAATGTTCCATATCGTTGCAACTAGATACGGCATCGGACATTACCATACTTTCTCGATCATCATGGATGAGACTCGGTAGACCACCACTCAGGCATACCAATTTGTCCGCCCAAAATGCATCCGGTGAACCACTGAGCTTAGATGTGAGTTTACATGTGAAGTTAAGTTTAAGGATATGAAGCTCTGTGGAACCATCTACCTAATTTCTTCTGTTGAGATTAATCTTCTTGGGATTGATTGGATCGAAAGGTTGAATTGTTAATGTGCATTGAATCATGTGTATTCCGAAACAAACGTTATGGTGCATCATACAACCGTGCCATCTCATCCACGTCAAACTATTGCCGACCAGCTTCAGTTAATATGCTTGCGTTTTCCACCTGAACTTGGACATTGCAACAAGATGCAGGCAAAACTTACTATACTACCAGATGTTACCACCGTGTTTCGACCCAGGCGTCCGGTCCCATATGCATCTCGAGTACTTGTTGAGCATGAGCTTGATCGATTGCAGCAAATTGTTGATCGAGTTCATTAATTTCTCACCGTGGCTGCTCCTATCGTCGTAATTAAGAAGCCGAACGGTCTATTCGCCTCTGTGCAGATTTTCAACTGGTTAATGATGCATTACAACCACATCAGTACCCACTCCCACTTCCTGACGATCTATTCGCGAAGCAGAATTGTGTAAATATTTTGCTACTTTGGATCTGGCTGATGCTTATTTACAGTTAGAAGTTGAACCTGAAAGTCGAAAGCTTCTCACGATCAACACTCATCGTGGTCTGTACCAATACAATCGTCTGCCGTTTGGCGTTAAAACCGCTCCAGCAATTTTCAGCAAGTTATGGATGCCATGTTGACTGGAATAACTGGAGCTGCAGCCTATCTGGATGATACCATCATTATGGGCACCACACGGTAGGAACTATTCCAGCGACTGGATGATGTGATGATTCGAATTAAAGATTATGGATTCCGTTTAAGTGCAGAGAAAAGCAAATTCTTTTTGAGGTCTGTTAAGTTCCTTGGATTCGTGATCAGTAACGCGGACGACATCCCGACCCGAGAACATTGAGCTGATTGACAGATTGCCACACCAACGGATGTCAGAACCCTGAGATCGTTCCTCTGAATGGTGAGTCAATGTGGCCAATTTTTGCCGGCGATGCATCGCTTACGTCAACCTTTGAATCATTTACTGACGAAAGATGTCGAATGGAAATGGTCCAGATAGTGTCAACAGACATTCGAAAATTGAAATCGCTGCTAAAATCATATCTGTTGCTCACCATTACAATCCTAAGCTGGAGATCATTCTAATAACAGACGCTTCTAGCTATGGAATCGCAGTCATTTCACACCTCTTTCTAGATGGTTCAGAAATGGCTGTTCGCATGCGGCACGAGCCCTGACGCCCTCTGTGAAGAACTACAGCCAAATTGAGAAGGAAGCCCTCGCTATTGTTTTCGCTGTTCAGAAATTTCACAAATGATTTACGGACGGCGTTCACACTAGTGACCGATCACAAACCGCTACTCGCCATTTTGATGCAAAAGGTATTCCGGCATATACAGCAGTCGTCTTCAAAGATGGCCACTTTGCTCTTGGATACGAATTCAACATGAGTACTCGTCAACTGACTCCATTGGCCAAGCGACGCTCTTCCAGATTAATCGATACTAATCGACGTGAGCCGAGGATGCCGTCATTGCTTCAGTCACAACCGACACGGATTTCAGCACATGATACAGGATGCCGTGAGTACTTTACCACTAACTGCAAGAATGGTTCAGGCAGCACAAATTGGACGCATTGCTACAGAAAGTCTTGACTTATACAAGAGAAGTTGGCCAAAGCAGTGCCCTGACACATCGCTTGCACAGTTTTTCACACGACGTGATACTCTGTCTGAAGTCGAAGTCTGTTCCTTTTCGCAGATCGCCTTGTCATTCCCGAAGTACTCAGGCAACGAGTTCTGAGGCAATTGCATAAAGGTCACCCAGGAATCGCCGAATGAAAGCACTCGCGCGCAGTTAGGTGTTTTGACCCTCAATGGATAGTCAAATAGAAGACATTGGACGATCTTGTTCTAAATGCTGCAGTGTTTCCAAGTTACCAGTGCGCACACATTACAATCTTGGCCGCGTCCCGAATCACCCTAGTCGCGAATACATGTGGACTTTGTGGACCAGTTGAGGGGAGTTTCTTTCTCGTCATTGTTGATGCATACAGTAAGTGGCCTGAAGTTACTGTGATGAGAAATACGTCTCAAACAGCACAATTCTTGCACTGAAGCGTCTTTTCAGTCAGTATGGGCTGCCACAAACGACGACAGACAATGGATCACAGGTTACTTCTTATCAATGCGCCAATTTTTGTGCACAAAATGGAATACCGCATATGAGACTGCACCTTATCATCCCCAATCCAATCTCCAAGCAGAAAGGTATGTTGATACCCTGAACGTGCATTGTTAAAATCGAAGGGGAGGGACCATGGATGAAAGGCTGGAAATTTTCTGCTAAATTATCGGTTACTCCGAATCCCACTGCACCAGATGAAAGTCACCTGCTGAAGCCCTCATGGTCGAAGACTGAGGACCACACTAGATTGATGGCTCCAAAATGCCACGATACCTCATACGAATTCACTAATGGAAACTCACTACAACAAGCGACATGGAGCACGGCACAGAAGTTTAGAGTTGTGACACAGTGTTTGCTGCTTCATCAAGGGCGTCAAATCAGTTGATACCAGGTCAAGTAGCAGGACGACGCGGAAAAGTAATGTACGATGTTCGTGTTGCAGATAGCTGTGGTTCGCCATGCGAACCAACTACGACCGCGGATTACAAGATACAAGAGGCGCGCCATTCCGAAGGATTTGCGTTCAATCAATTGTGGTAACCTCGCAGCCAAGCACATCGATTAGACAGGATACGCAACCCATGGAACGAGCTGAAAATGAAAACAACTAAGGCCAACACGGAGAAGAAGATGCGTGCAGCCATGCAAGTAGACCCCGAAGAAGACATATACCAATACAGGCTCAACTATTTCAACAAGGGGAGTTGTTAGGTTCGAACGGCCTGCTCTAAGATAATCGCGTTGTCTGAAATCAAGTCGAGTTGCGCACTGATTCAGGCCAAATCTTGTAACTTGGATGAAAAACAGAATTTCCACGACCCAAGTCAAATGCGCACCGAACGAAACAAATTGACTTGTTCGGAAAGGTAAGTGCGCGATTTCTTACAAGGAACCGTGTGCCTTGCATTAGAACAGTCTTAGTTACAAGCAGACTAGTGTGTTTTTCTATGTTGCAGAACATTGTTACTAGCGCTTGTTTCACGCCCCTCACGCGTCCCATGTTTCTTTAGACATATAAAAGCAAACGAGCACACTTCCGTGATTTGAACTGCATCAGGGGTTTTCATCCCAACGCGGCCTGTTCTATGTTCGCCAATATATTACTCGTCAGTGGTTTGTCTTTTGAATCGCGTGGCACAATCTAGGTAGCCACTAAGTCGAGCCCTGAAGACAACATTGAGACAAAACCACTCAATGGCTGATCGCTGGCATCTGTCAAAATAAACTCCTTAGCATGTGGGACAAGTCGGGAATATTAAATCGGGCTGTACACAGGACTCATGCAATCGATCGAAGCCGGTTTGACCTTCGACAGTCAATCGCAACTGCGATTATCTGTAATAGGGCGTTTAAAGGGCTGCGACTTCGAGAATCTTTGATTAATCGACGGTAGTATACGCCAGTCCTAAGAAACTGCGTAACTCCTTCGACATTAGTGGAGGTTGGCCACGCCTTTACTTGATCAGTCTTGCGAGGATCTGTCCGGATGCCTGCACTAGAGATGCTGTGTCCGAGATAGTAAAATGCTTCTTTTATTAAGCGACATCTTTTTGGTTGGCGTTTCAAACCTACATAGATTAGGCACGTTAACACCTCGGTTAGGTTGCTTAGATGTCCATCCTTCCTTCTCCCGTGTACGAGGACGTCGTCCAGATAGACGAGACATTTGTGAGGAATTAAATCGTGAAGCACTTTCTGCATAAGGCGTTGAAACGTTGCAGGGGCGTTTGCTAGGCCAAAAGGCATTGTTTGGAACACATAAAGGCCTGGAGGGACTACAAAAGTTGTCTTCGCTCGGCCACTTACTTCAACTTCCACTTGCCAATAACCAGACACCAACTCTAGCGTGCTGTAATAAGCCGACCTACTGAGCGCGTCTAAAAGGTCATCAATTCTGGGCAGTGAATATGCATCGTTCCGCGTGACTTCGTTTAGCCGCATATAATCCACACACAGCCTAAAGCCAGCGTCTTTCTTTTTTACCAAGACGACTGGGACTGCCCATGGAGAAGTAGAGGGTCGTATAGCCTCCTTTTTCAATATCTCGCCTATGGGCTTTCGCAGCACGGCTTGCCAGTGCACTGGGATCCGTCTTGGGGGAGTCTTATTTGGGGTCAAATCCCCCGTGTCGATTAGGTGTTTCACGACGCTGGTGCGGCCCAGGTCTCTAGTTTGCCAGGCTAATGCATCAGAGTGGGCTAGCAGCACTTCTTTGAGCTTTACCAACGTTCTCTCGTCCTTTGAAAATTCGAGTGAGCGGATAAACGTGTCTACCCGGTGTTCCTCATCAGAGGGGCTCCCACAAATCGTAAAAGTTTCAAGACCGTCGGCGTGGCCTTGTCTGAGCAATATAACGCAACTGTCGGTGATCAGCTGGCCTTTGTCTAAATCTAAGTGACATCTCAGTCGCCTCAAGTACTGTATTCCAATGCTTACAGCAATTGAAAGGTTATCAGCGACAATAAACTCGTGGCGGAACTTCTCATTAGCAATGTGCACCTAAGCAGTGATAGATTCCCGAACAGACAGGGGTTCCCCATTAGCAGCAATCAGATGACAGTAACATGGTGTCCACACACAATCTGTCAGCAACTTGGTTATATTAGCTAGGACAAAGCTCCTGCATGCCCCTGTGTCAATTAGACCTACCAGTGGCACCCTTGCTGTGATTAGCTCTACTATTAATGGGAATGCGGATGTTGCACTAGTGACAGCGGAAATGAAAACTGACTTCACACGGTCCCACTCACCTTGAAGATTTCGCCTGCCACGGCTTAGCGGGAAAGTTCCTCTTCTTGGTGGAGGGGACGGGACTTTCGGAAGTACGATTGTATTGGAGATCGCGAGTAACCCCATCGATGAGAAACGCGATTCCAATATCTGCGTTCTGGTGGCTGGGAGCTTTCGGGACTGTATCGCTTTAGCGCACAACAAGGTTCCATGAGGCCCAAGGACGCATCCACTTGCTGTAGTTGGCCTGCCACTTCTAAGGCAGCCTGAAGGCAAGTAAGGCGTTGTAAATTAAACTCCCTTTTACCGAGGGAGTTTGGATGCCCTCGAGCAACTGCTCTAAATCGCGCTTGGCTCGTTGTTCATGCGTTTTGCCTACATAGGCAGTCACGGCCATTCTCCGCAATTCACGAGCATATGTCTCGACATTTTCCCTCGGGCTCTGGTACCTGGAATGAAAGGCCTTGCGCTGAGCAGGTCTGGTCGGTCCAGTAAACGCTGAAGGGAGGATAATGTTTCCGGTGTGACCGCTTGTTCCAGAAGATTGGTATCCGCCACAATGTCGAACGCCTCTTGTGAGAGTAATCCCGGTATGACCGTGCCATGTTGCGCAACAGGAAAGTTCATTGAGTACAGCTGAACTGGTTTTTCGCACATTGAGTAAGACATGCCCGGTGAAAAGCTTTCGTGGGGCGGTAACGGGGGTGTGGACACGGTTGGCAGCTGATTCGTGGTCATCCTCTGAGCAGCGTCTGACAACGCTTCCAAGGTGACAGAAATTCTCACTGCGGGATCAACAACGAGTTTTTGGCTTTTACCTTCCATTTGACTGATTTCAGCATCAATCTGATATCCTGGCAGGGTCGCCAATTGTAAAATGCAGCCAAAAGACAACTGCAAGGATTAAGACATAACTTCTAATACGCAACACGTAGGCTCGATAAGGAAGAATCAATGCGACGGCAAAGGTAAAAGAGGAGTTACAGTCAACTGTTCTCTTCAGGTTTATTGTCCTTCCTCAATAATTGCGCAGGAATGTCCTTCTGAAAGGCAGACGGGAAACAAGGCGCCATCAGAGCAACGATTTAAACTCAACCATGCGCCTACCTAGTTTTGATCACTCGTTATATTACTTGCGTTTCATTTTGGTGCAAGGGGTTACCAACAGTAACCATCGTATTGGTGTATTCAAACTCCGAAGTTTAGGTTAAACGGATTTAAAAGTACCAATCTTCACGGAACTCTGAACATGTCCATGTAGCCAATAACATAGCTTCGCCATCTTATATCCACACTGCTTTCTGTGCCTCTACTGGCCAGCTTCCGTGAGCGTGGCACTCGTAGAGTCGACTGGTGTAACGGCATCACATTCACTTTAACCGCAGTCTATTCATTCTCACTTTTCTCTTATTTTCCAGATGCATTGCGCGAGACCTCCAGCTCTAACAAAGCCACGAACGGACAGTCATGAACCATAAACTGTTTATCTCTTTTATCTCTTTGATTGTATATTTTATATTGAGCCTGTTTTACCGTGTTGTACGAGTTCACTTCCGTTCTGCGAATACACGCTGTTCGTCACCCACTGTGTTCTTCCGCCCGGGGCTCCCGTCCACCGTATTTGCCCGTGGATTGTGTGATTAATCGCGTTGTTGTGCTTGTTGTACTTCAGCTCGCGGATATACCTGGCCTTTCCCCGAACATTGCACACTACATTTCTGGCGACGGAGATGGAGCCCAAAATGCACTCTGACGACTTCGAACCGCCTTTTATTAAACCGGAAGTAAAACCATATTTTGCTCAGCCAACACCGACTCCACCAGAACGTTTCGCTGTGGGCACAAACCTGACATCATGGAAGTGGCGCATGAACCTATATCTCAGCGCGGTTCCTCCCAGCTCACGCGGGCCGTACATTCTGTCTCACCTAGAAACAAATGTGCAGGAAGCCTTGATTTCTTCCGGATTTTCCGTCACCTCCTCCGTGGATGAGATTTGGTCGAAACTGGGTTCGTTATTTGGCGATGGTTCCTCCCAACCCGGTGCAAGAAATGAGTTTTGGATCAGATCGCAGGGCGCGCATGAAACGTTTGACGACTACGTCACTGCACTCCGTACTCTGGCATTGCGTGCCTTCGGAAATGTTACACCCGTCATTCGGGACGCGTTTATCTTGGAGCGGTTGATTCAAGGTGTTGCCGACGATGAAACTTGCCGAGCTTACGTGCGGGACCCACCGTCGTCCGTGGAAGAAGCCATCGTCATCGGTCGCAAGTACGAGGCTGCAGCACGAGCCAGAGGACCGTCTCAGTCGTCTGGCTGCCCTGTGTCGCGCTTCCAACGGGCACCAGCATTTCGACCCACGAGATCATGGAACTCCAATGACTGTTACTACTGTCGAAAATTTGGCACACAAGCTCGAACATGTGGACATAACCGACCACTTTTGCCTTCTGCTGGTGTTCGACGCAACCCTGGAGCATCAAGCACGTGGACCCATGGGGGTAAGTCCCAGTCTGTGCCTTGCATTTCTTCCTTATCAAACGTAGGGCAGCCATTCGTGCG
The DNA here is from genome assembly GCA_944474145.2 of Dicrocoelium dendriticum. Taxonomy (NCBI): domain Eukaryota; kingdom Metazoa; phylum Platyhelminthes; class Trematoda; order Plagiorchiida; family Dicrocoeliidae; genus Dicrocoelium; species Dicrocoelium dendriticum. Next base: position 54,306,753 of record OX104068.1, on the reverse strand, counting down.
CATATTGCTTTGTGGTAGACCGGCACACGCCCTAGTAGACACAGGAGCCACTTGCTCTCTAATTAAACCCTCTTTATGCACCAGGGACGTTAAACTTGATAACCGTCATCGCCTCAGAACCGCAAATGGCACCCTATTAAATGTAACTGGCATCGCTATGGTGGATCTGGTTTTAGGGGACGAAACGTTATCCCATCCTATGTTCGTATCCTCGCAAATACCATGGGACGCAGTACTCGGCTCAGATTTGCTACGCGTTTTGGGGTGCTGCATCGATATGCGTCAGGGGTGTATGAAGTTCAACAATTCTCAAGTAGCCATTACTATCGATCCAAATCCGCTGCCCAGTATGTGTTCAGCAAGCCACACGCACGCACCGCTCGAAACACAGATAACCGCTTTCTTATCTCCTCTGAAGAATAATCTTCCGTCAGAGACTCTCGACGCTCTGTACAGTGTAGTGAAGAAAAATGCCGCCGCGTTCGTATGGGAAGGGTCCTCTCTGGGCCGTACTGGTATCATACGACACAAAATTGACACAGGGCCCGCGAGGCCTATCACTCAGCGACCCCGCCGTGTACCAGTGCAATATCGTGCGGAGCTCGAAAATATGATAAAGCAAATGCTGGAGGCAAACATTATTACTCCATCGAAGTCACCCTGGGCCTCGCCAATAGTTCTCGTCAAAAAGAAGAATGGTTCTCTGCGCCTCTGTGTAGATTATCGTAAGCTAAATGAAGTAACCCGCAAGGATTCGTTTCCAATGCCTCGTATAGATGACACTTTGGAAACCCTCGGGGGGGCGCAATGGTTCTCTACCCTTGATCTTGCATCTGGATATTGGCAGGTAGAGGTTGACCTAAGGGACCGTGAAAAGACTGCTTTTGTGATACCATCGGGACTGTACGAGTTTCAAACTATGCCCTTCGGTTTATCAAACGCGCCGGCCACATTTCAACGTCTAATGCACGTCGTTCTTAGAACTTTGATACCACATCAGTGCCTAGTTTACTTAGACGATGTAATCGTGCATGGGCGCTCCCTGGAGGAACATTTGGAAAATCTGGATGTGGTCCTACACAGTCTTGTGGATGCTGGTCTCAAGTTACAGCCACACAAATGTCAGCTATTAAGGAAGGAAGTGACGTTCTTAGGCCATGTCATCACTTCATCGGGGGTGCAGAGTGACCCAAATAAGATAAAGGCGATTCAAGACTGGCCTATTCCGCGTTCCACGGAAGACGTGCGACAGTTTCTGGGCCTTGCTTCCTACTACCGCAGGTTCGTCCGCAACTTTGCCGACATTGCCGCACCACTGCACCGTTTGACCGAGAAGGGAAGGCCGTTTCAGTGGACTCCTCAGTGTGACAAAGCGTTTGACTCTTTGCGACAAGCGCTGGTAAATTCGCCAATTTTAGCGTTTCCAGATCTGTCTCCTAGTGCGGGTCAGTTTATTCTCGACACGGACGCAAGTGACACCGGAATTGGAGCTGTCCTGTCACAAGTCGGACCTGATGGGTTGGAACATGTGATTGCTTACGGAAGCAGATGTCTGAGCAAACAGGAACGTAATTATTGCACAACACGCAAGGAGATGTTGGCTTTGGTGACATACACAAAGCATTTTCGCCATTTCCTTTTGGGGCGGCGTTTCCTTATTCGTACGGACCATCATTCGCTTAAGTGGCTACAGAACTTTAGGGACCCCGAAGGGCAGGTCGCCCGCTGGCAAGAACAACTTCAAGAATATGATTTTGAGTGTGTACATAGACCCGGCAGACAGCATGCCAATGCGGATGCTCTGTCACGACGCAACGGCAAACACGACGTCGATTGCCCCTCGTGTTCTGATCACCACGTAGACGTAGTGTCGCTTGACACTTCCAATTCTGCCGAGTGGTCGGATCTCCAAAGGAACGATCCGGAGCTCAAGCTCATTTATGAAAGGATATCCACCGATGGGATCAAACCTACGAAAGCGGAGATGGCAGGCTTAAGTTGGGAGGCTCATTGCGTGTGGTCGGTATGGCAACGCCTCGTAATTCATGATGGAATCTTGTACTATCAATACGGGCCGAATTATTCCAAACGAATCGTTGTTCCCCAGTCCAAGGTCGATTTTGTGTTGCGCCAACTACATACCGAATTAGGACATCCCGGGCAGAGAAAAATGGATGAGGCTGTTGGGCAGCGATTCTGGTGGCCAGACCAGCGCAGAGATGTGGTTAACTTCTGTAACGCTTGTCAGGAATGCCTTCGTGCGAAACCGCCTCAGAGGCCAAACCGCGCACCGCTACAACCCATCATCACCGGATACCCAAATCAAACAGTTGCAGTAGATGTAATGGGACCTCTACCCCGAACAGACCGTGGTAACCGCTACATTCTAATTCTGGTCGACCATTTCACGAAGTGGTGCGAGGCCACTCCTATTCCCTACAACGGCGCAACTGTTGTAGCACATGCGATCTTCGAGCAATGGGTCTCGCGTTGGGGCGCCCCGGAGCAGTTGCATTCGGACCGAGGTTCGAATTTCGAGAGCACTATTGTTTCTGAGCTATGCCATCTTCTTGGTATCCGCAAAACGCGCACTACTGCTTACCACCCGCAAGGAAATGGTGGAGTTGAACGCGCAAATCGGTCAATAAAGGCTCTGTTAAAAGCGTTCACAGACGAATACAGCGCACGGGAGTGGGACCGCGCACTACCACATTGTTTGTTAGCCTACCGTTCCACTGTTCATTCTTCGACATCCCACTCCCCACATTATATGATCACTGGACGTGAGATGCGTCTGCCGTTTGATTTGACTGTACCGCGACTGCCGCCAGATCCACTGCTAGCCACGGAGCATGCAAAGAGGGTACGCAGCGACCTAATCCGTACGAACCAACTCGCAAGGAACTGCCTGTCCAACGCCCAACGTCACCAAAAGGACTACTACGATAGACGAGTTGAAGGTTTACCGCTACAACCTGGACAGTTAGTCTACTTGCATGCACCGGTGCCTCCACCGGGACTCCCCTCGAAACTGCACAAGGAATGGACAGGGCCGTTCACTGTTGAAGAAGTGTATAACGATCGTACCTGCCGTATCACGGATAACACCCAAGATCCGAGACGTTCTTTTGTGGCCCACTTTAACCGCCTGAAACCGGCGACTCTGAGTACCAGCGACCCACGCGTCTCGCAGGAGAACGAACCCCCAGTCCCCGAGGCCACCGAGTACGTGGAGATAAGTGATACGACAGCCCCCGAGCAGTCGACAGCAGGTGTTGAGGACAACACCTACATCTAGAGGGGGGCAGTGTAACGGCATCACATTCACTTTAACCGCAGTCTATTCATTCTCACTTTTCTCTTATTTTCCAGATGCATTGCGCGAGACCTCCAGCTCTAACAAAGCCACGAACGGACAGTCATGAACCATAAACTGTTTATCTCTTTTATCTCTTTGATTGTATATTTTATATTGAGCCTGTTTTACCGTGTTGTACGAGTTCACTTCCGTTCTGCGAATACACGCTGTTCGTCACCCACTGTGTTCTTCCGCCCGGGGCTCCCGTCCACCGTATTTGCCCGTGGATTGTGTGATTAATCGCGTTGTTGTGCTTGTTGTACTTCAGCTCGCGGATATACCTGGCCTTTCCCCGAACATTGCACACTACACTGGTCCGCAACCTTCGGCGCTCCAGTTCCCCGCGTCAGAATGGCAGAAGGTATCTTGGACGCAAACAACGCCTTCCTGCTTGGAAATTATCGTTCGGCTATAAAAATCTTGCAGAAATGTGAGGTATGTACTTTGTCACATTTACTCTTTGAAGTTGAACGCCGCAGATGTCAAGCAAAAGGGCGATGTTCTCCTCCATCGCGTTTACATCGCACAAGGGAGGTGTGGCATAGTGTTGGATGAGCTGCGTGATGTACCTGATTCTTTAGAATTGCAATTAGTGAGGCTAGTTGCCTTATATTTTAATTCTACTGATGAAAGGTAAGGTTTAATATCGTTGTCCTAAAACAACTCAGACCTAAAGTTTTAGAAGAATTGGAAAAGCTATTAAACGTTCCTCCGAGTTCTGAAGACGAGACTGCACTTATTCTGGCTGCCACCGTTTACCTGGATGCGGGCGTACGTTGCCACTGTTCCCTTTCAACATTTTCTTAGCTGATTGACCGCGCCTTGCAGATTCTTCATCAAGGAGACGGTGTTAACTGGTAAGCTCATTGACTCAGTTAGTGCATTCGTATCATGTTTTTCCATACTATAAGATGCTGCGTTCTTGTCTGTTCCACTCCATTAGATTGTCGGGTTCGACTCCAGCAGTTTAATATTCGACGGTTACAGCTTCGGACATGTATGCGATGCATATTCATGCTTGAATAGTACCGATACTTTAGTTACTAGCGTTGTGCTTTGACACTTCGCCGCAGACTAAGTTACGTTATACCGCTGTCTGCATGTCGATATTGAAATCATTTTACGTGCGTTGGTGGGTAACTAGCTTCAGTTCGGTTCAGCCAGACAGGTAAGCTAGCTATCACACCAGCGCCTAAGTGAGGTGGTTACAGATGCGGCGATCTAGCCTCCATAGTAACTAACGTTGATAAAAAGAAATGATGTGGAACGAGTAAATAGCAAAGGGAATTAATAGCTGGATGTAAGAAACCAAAAGCAGGGGCGTTACTGAATCAACGACTGTCATATGCCATAGTGTTTCAAACCACTGATATGGACCATTCCAGGTTCCCATAAACGCGTATTGCACGCACCAGCTTGAACAGGATTTTTGGTAATGTATTCATGTCTGTACGCCGTTATCTACAGGCAACCTCGCGTTTTCGCCCAACTTGGTGCAGCGATGGCACACTTACCTGGCGTACGGTTGATATGACCTGATCAACACACTAGTGAAGGACCGGAGGCTATCTAGCCAAACGACTGGCGGATCTCAGCGCTCTTTGTTTGGTGTTATCACCAACTGTGTATAATACTCTGCAATCGCTTTCCTTCAAACATGATCAATCGTTAAATGGTTTTCGTGCGAACTGGCTATATCGATCCATACAGCTACACTGGCATCGTCGCAACCGTATTCAACCTACCATCTGCTGACGGGCCAGTACACTGCCAAAAGGGCAACGGGCACATGACTGGAAACATTCTCGGACATGACATGAACTCGCACTTATTGATGCACCTGTGGGAATTACTTACTCTGTTTTCCTCATTTTGTATCCACCCAAGTGTTTTAGCACTTTGCTAATCGTACTGCTTTTAGCCAAGTCTTAAATGCCTATGCAGGTATATATAGTTGACAGCATCCGTTTCTGAAGTTGCCCGCTACCCCGATTGCAGACAGCCACAGGACACCTGCGTCTACAGTAAGACCATCGGTGATTTGTGTTGCACCACCCACAATTCTATCCGCACACCCATCCAGTGTAAACCCAAAGGAATGAGATCAAGACGCATGTGGATGGGAGCAATGTTTCATCAACGGAACTAGCCCACACCCTTTAAACACGCACAGCAGCAGCATTTTTGTATGTCTAATTGGGGAATCATGCATACCAGACGTACACAAGGCGGTGACTATGCTTTAGCCCATTGCACTGACTATATGGGACCATCTACTCACGAGGGTCGTGCACCCCGTGTCCCCCGACAACCATTAACTCTCTTTGAGCTAGTAATCGTGGTATCGGTTTTCGACAGGTAGGCTTTTTGTCAGCACTTACACCATGTACAGCCAGGTGGGGTATACCAAACAACGAACATTTTCTGGGAGCGTTTATCCTCCAAATCTCTTCAGCCGAAAGAGACTTGGGTATCATTACCAAGACGAGACTTTCCGTATCCGCTTCTTGCCGGAAAGCAGCTGCTGCTACTAACCGCACGGTGGGATTATTGAAACAATCCTCTAGTTATATTGACCCCGGCAATTACCGCCTTCTCAACGCTTTTCTTCGATCCCACTTGGAGATTCTATTCAGCCTTGGAGCCCCTGCTTGCTGAACGACCAACGTATACTCGAAGCCCCACAACGTCGAGGTCTCAAGCACCTAGATTATCCACAACGACTTTATTGCCTGCGCTTCTACTCGCTTAAGTATTAACGTCTCCAACGCGACCTAATCCTTGTATTTATGATCTTATCCAACCCTGGACATCCCTGTCGCCACCTAATCACACTGCACCAATCGTGCTCTCACCTGCGTGGCCACCCACTGAGATTCACACATCAGCACAGCCGGCTGCACTGCAGACGACACTACTTCGCTTTGCGAACCTGTCGACCATGGAATGCTCTGCCTGCCGATTTAGGCTTGGCATCCACTGTGGCTGATTTTAAGACGCGTCATCTAGCCGAGCTACACCGCGATATTCCCTGATATAACTACCTTCTACTTGATGGAGTATCTCTTCCTTTTTCTTCTACGTACTTCCTTTCCATAGCCGTTTCGGAGGGCGTGGTGGGATGTCACGCTTTGTGGCGGTTTGCATTCTGTTTAAATGCTGCATAATCCCGATGAAGACACGGCCAACACGCGAGTCCAACCTGATATAGGGTTGCTTGGCCTTCTTTCAGACCCGACCCGAGCCCTTTATACCCTATGGGTCATGTAAAGCTCGAGCTTTTATTCCCATTAAATACAATATTCCAGTGTTCCAAAAATGTAAACACAAGCACATGTGCGAAATAAGGACACCTGCCGCATTATTAGCTTGAGTTAATTAATGAACTCGGGAGCAGCATTCTTACCATAAGTTGACACTTAATCAGTTTACCTGCCTCCGCTGTTGGCCCCTTGTGGTCACGCTAATGACTGACAAGACCGGTTTGGCTTAGACACGCACGACTGCATGTGTCACAGCACCAGACGCACTGCGTAGGCTCCATCGACGCTTTTCTTCTTGGTGCAACAGTCCTTTCTGGTACACTAGGGCAACGTCATTCTTGATGTAGTCACATTATTACGGCGGTCTACGGTTACATCCCAACACCTAAACTCAGTGTTATTTCGTGATAAACTCACTTTGATTATGACGTGGTACCGTAGCTTCGGTAGCTTCTTTGCATGCAGTTGTCCATATAGTAGGCTCTCCGGTATCATGGTTGAATCCATTCGTCGGTCATGCCTGAGCCACCTCAGGTACTCCAACAGAAGTATTCAATCCGCTCCATGCATGCTACTTCGGTGGAACAGAATACGAACGAAAATAAACACGCAAACTAAACAGCAAATATGCCGCAGAATATCATAATAGCGCAAGTCACAAAATGTGTATTACCTCTGCTCTAGTGTGGGGTTATCTTTGGCAGATGTAAGTTTAGGTTAAAGAATATTAGCTGGCTAACACCTAAAATAAACGCAATAGAACACGCGAAAGAGTAAAGGAATATGCGTAGAATTAACAGAACTGTTCAACTAAAATGTTTTACTTCATATCTAGGGCATTGCGGAAAAGGCGTAAGTGTAAGTGTAAGTCGATCTAGCCAAACTCGAATGAGCGCATAGAAACAGAAGTCAGTTCGCGCATTGCAAAAACCAGAACTGTCTTTTTGAACCTGTAACATCTATAGCGACAGAAAGGGGTTTTCTTCCGTCTAAAAGGCAGTGTATACAAGACCACAATTAGGGTGTCCTGCTCTATGGTAGCGGAATTTGGCCCCTTTGGTCTTCTAGTCGGATTACCTGTTTAAAGTGTGTTTGGTGCTGAGTTATTTGCGAGGTAGTGGCTGACTGTGACCTCTGGCAGTGAAAGCCGCAAGGAAGCTGTCTCGCTGATGCCGCCTTATATCTGCACTACAGCCAGCTGTTTGTAACGGTATGTAGGCACTTTGACTCTGAATGTTTGCTTAGTGCACTAAGGTTTTTTGGTAAGTCCCCCTTTTCTCCCTGTTACTGTTCTTTATTGCACAGATCATCATGGTTGTATGGAAGCGAAGCATCAGTTCAAATGGCTGATGTACTGCTGTCGTTGTTTGAGTCAAACTCGGTGAGGATGCATACTAAATGCAACCTCAACCGCAGCATGAGCACACATACCTACATGGTTAGGGACCCCCGATTCATTCATTCATTATACACGTTAGCTGCGGGTAGAAAACATCTCAGCTATTGTGTCTCAATACTAAATACAAGAAAAAATTACAACAGTGGCACCCCGGCTGAGTCCCTAGTAACGGATGGACATTGTTCCGTAGAACTAACAGCCGGCTATGGTGCCATAAAGAGTTATATTATGCCTAGCGAATGAGACCGTGATTGGAAGGGGAGGCTAAGCAGGAGGGGATGGACAGAGGAACTCAACACAAACGCCATTGGGGCCGGCTCCAAGCCATATCAGCAAGTGTGTCCAAACAAACGTGTTCACCGTCCTTAGGAGCCCAGTCAGGCAGTCGGGATGCACAAACCGACACCAACTTCGAAGTGAGGGTTTCCATCTCTCTCGACCAAGTCATCGCTTGGCCTCCCCTCATCCTCTTCCAACCGCACTCACAACGCGCAAACAATACACGTCGCGGAATTCGATGTGCTGGCATGCGCAACCAGTGGCCAAACCATCGGAGCCTGATGCGTGATATACCAGTGCTGAGCGGTTCACTCGCTATTTCTGCACCAAATACGCGACGCCGAACACGCTCATTGCTCACGCGGTGCACCCAGCAGACATGAGCTAAGCTGCGAAGGTAGTGATGATCGAATATGACGAGCCTCTTAATGTCTGTCGACCTGATGAGCCAGGTTTCAAAACCATATAGGAAAGTTGAACGGACGGTTGCGCTATAAACTCTGCCCTTCAGGGCGAGAGTAATGTTGCGTCTGCGATACAGGAGGCGGAGATTGGCAAAAACATCTGGAGTTTTTGCTATACGGTTCGTAACCCCATCTTCGATCCCACGAGCGCTAATGTAGCTGCCCAGGTACTTGAATTCCTGAACGACTTCTAGATGATCACCACAAAGAGTTAGCGCAGGAGTACTTTGAATTTCGATGGAGAAAAGCATAGCCCAAAACGATTGACAGCCAGTGCTACTCGGTCCAGTGCTGCTTGACATGTTTGGGAGCTGTCACAGATTAGGACAATATCGTCCGCATACTCTAAGTCAAGAAGTCGCTCACCAGGAAGTAGCTCCACACCTATGTCGTGTCCAGCAACCGCTGTTTCCATCAATAACGAAGTTAAAGAGGAAAGGTGACAGCGGGCAACCTTGTCTCACACCGCTGGTGATACTGAAGAGTGGTGACAGTTTGCCATGAACCCTCACTCTGCCCGAACTATGCGCGTACAGCGCTTTGGTAATGTTTACATATTTATCGTACACCTTCCCCAACAGAGAATCCCAAAGGGCACATCGATCCATTGGATTGAAGGCACATTTGATGTTGAGAAACACGACAACAGTGGACCGCGAATAAACATGGCGGTGCTTCAGCAATTGACGCAAGGTGAAGATATGGTCGATGCAACCCCGACCTCGACGAAATCCGGCTTGCTCTTCACGAATCTGGCTTTCACGAGTGCCGGTCAGTCTGTGGAGAATGACAGACGCAATTGATTTAGAGACAGTTGACGTCAGACTGGTCCCTCTGTGATTGCCACATTCTAAACGGGGGTTTCCCTTGTACATTGGGACAATGACAGAGCGGCTCCAGTCTGTCGGGATAGTCTCATGCTCCCAAAGAGGCTGGACCTTACCATGGTGCGATGGTTTGTGTGCCTCAGCGATCCATTGTGCTATGCTGGGTGGTGCTTTTGCACTTTCAGAGGCACTCATGCCAGATTGGTCAATGGTTAGAGGCCAGACAAACTCAGCCTCCTGGTTTTCCAGGTTGGGGGTTGGAATGAGAGTGGCACCTTATTCCTTCAAACAGGCTCATTGTAGCCCAACGCCAAACCCGCTGTATTGCGGTCAGGTTTTTGAACCAAAGGCTTTGGTTGAGAAACCAAATCGTTCTCCTGTCTAGGCCTGGGCAATCTGACAGTATGCTGCCCACGCAACACAATGAATCTTTCCTCAAACAATTTCTTGATGCTCTGGTCACCGCAGGGGATAATCAACGGTGCCCTATCTGCTGCATCGAGCAGGGTGGATAGGGGTTTGGATGCTACTGCTCAAGCCTTCTCGTCTTCTTATTCCCCCTCTTACGCTTTTTCACTCTTACCGTCCCGCTCCAACTTCACCTTTATCCCCCCAGTTTTCAACCCTGATTCTTGGCCCTCCCCCAACATGCTTTGCTCGACATTTATCTTCTAATTCCAACTCACATGTGAACGCGGAGCGTCACTCCTCTCCTGTTGACAAGTCCATGTCCAATCAAGTAGTCCATTCCAGTTCATGGGCTTGCATTTGGAGCCCTCGATCCTCCTTCAGATTGGCATGCCTCAATGTACGCACATTACTACAGATCGGTCAACAGGTAGCAGTTGCCCGAACATTGGAGACCCTCCCGATCGACATCCGCTGCTTATCGGAGACCCGCCTGCGAGACTCGAGCTCTGTGCTCACTCTGCGATCCCATTCAGGTGACGCAAGCAGTGTTTTCTCATTGCGCCTATCTGGTGACGATGCAGCTTCGAGCACCGGCCAAGCTGGTGTTGGCATTGCCCTGAGTCCCCGGACTGAAGCTGCTCTGATTGATTGGATTCCAATCAGTAGCCGGATGTTTGCGGTCCGATTGACTGGCTCGTTCAAATCTTCGAAGTCGCGCAGGACTAATAGGTGTCTATTCATCATCGCTGCCTACGCACCCATAAACTGTAGCGATGATTCGGTAAAGAACGACTTCTACCGCCAACTGACCCAGCTCCTTCGCCACAGAAGCAGCACGAACACTGTTGTGCTGACGGGGGATCTGAACGCGCAAGTTGGTAAGTTGTCCACTGATGAAATGCATCTGGGCGGTCAGCACGGTGTAGGCTTCTGGAATGATAACGGTGAGCGGTTACTTCATTTGTGTGAAGATGCTCGCTTATTTCTTGCGAGCACTAACTTCCGACACAGCACCCGCCGGAGGGTGACTTGGCGCCCACCAGCCTCGAACCAGCCTTGGACGCAGATCGATCACATTGCGATAAGTTACCGATGGAGAGGCTGCGTCCAGAACTGTCGCTCGATTTGGAGCACATGTGTGGACACTGATCATGCACTTGTATGTGATGACATGCAGATGCGTTTTGGCGGACGCCAACGACGACGCTGTGAGCGCATTGACACCAGCCAACTGACAAAGCCAGCTGTTCTGAATGCGTATCGAAGTACTCTGACATGCGAGTTGAGTAAGCGCTCACTGGAGACAATTGATGGTCACTGGTCACATGTTCACCAGACCTTACTAGCAGCAGGCAAATCCTCATGTGGTATGTCTAATAGCCAACATGGTTATTGAGGCTCTTCGCCGGCATATCCTGGCTGGAAGCGAACACAATGCAACTCGCAAAGAGCTCCGGGCAAGACTCCGTGCTAGCCTGAAGAGAGACCGCGAACCTTGGTGGCCTCACCGTGCGTCAGAAATTGAAATGATCACTATCCTTGGTAACCATAGTAACTTATTCCGTCTTATAGAGGAAACGGGCAACAGGAGATCTGGTGTTAGTGAAACAATACGTGACAATTTGTCAAAACGCTTGGAGCGTTGGGCTGAGCATTTTGAAAAGCAATTTAATCGGCTAGAATTGTTCGATTCTTCGCCGGCCAGTGATCGCCCTGCTCCGTGGGCTGTCCCTTTGGATCCACCCTCGCTCAGAAGTCGAACGTGAGATCGGACTGTTGAAGTTGAACAAAGCCGCGGGACCAGATGATCTTCCTCCAGCCCTCTTCCAATTCGGAGGCTCTGCTCTTGATGATGCTTTACATGAATTACTAGTGAAACTGTGGGAGCAGGAGACTGTCCAAATCGACTGCAGCCGCGCTGTTATTGTTCCCATCTTCAACCATAGAGGAATCAGTCTGATCTCCATCGCCTCCAAATTACTCGCCTCCATAATCCTTCACAGACTGACTGGCGCTCGTGAAAGCCAGATTCGTGAGGAGCAAGCCGGGTTTCGTCTGGGTCGTGGCTGCATCGACCACACCTTCACCTTGCGTCAGTTGTTGGAGCACCGTCACACATATTGGCGGCCCACCGTAGTCGTGTTCCTCGACATCAAAGGTGCCTTCGATTCGGTTGACCGATGTGCTCTTTGGAATTGTCTACTCAGGAATGGTATGCCCGAGAAATATGTAAATATTATCCGAGCATTATACGCGCGTAGCAAGGGTAGAGTGAGGGCTTACGGCAAGCTGTCGTCGCCCTTTACTATCTCCAGCGGTATGAGACAAGGATGCCCGCTGTCACCTCTCCTTTTCAACTTCGCTATGGACGACGTCATGGAGATTGCATTTACAGGACATAACTTGGAAGATGTGGAGCTACTCATCTGTGACAGCTCCCAGACGTGTCAAGCCGCGCTGGACAGATTAGCACTGGCTGTCAGCCGCTTCGGGCTTTGCTTTGCCCCATCGAAATGCAAAGCGTTCCTCCAAGATTGGCAGGGATCGCCCCCTGCGCTGACCCTTGGTGGGGATCAGCTACAAGTCGTTCGGAAATTCAACTACCCCTGGGAAGTTGTATCAGCGCCCTTGGGATCGAAGACGAGATCACGAACCGTACAGCAAAAGTTCGAAGTGTTTTTGCTAACCTTCGCCACCTATGGCGGCGGCGCGACATTACTCTCGCCCTGAAGGGTAGAGTGTACAATGCAGCGGTACGTTCGACCTTACTGTACGGTTGCGAAACCTGGCCCCTAAGATCGGCGGACATGGAGTGGCTAGTTACGTTCGACCATCGGTGCCTTCGCAGTTTGGCTCACATCTGGTGGGAACACCGCGTGAGTAACGAGCGTGTTCGACACCTTGTTTACGACACAGGAAAAGAAACTGAACCGCTCAGCACCGTCATTTCACGCACCAGGCTCCGATGGTTGGGCCACGTGTTGCGCATGCAAGCCCATCGACATAGATCACATCCGGCACGACAAGTTTCTATCTGTGTCCGCGTGTGATGCATGGCCCTCGTAAGTGCAGCATTGGCCTTAGCATTGGGAAGTTACCGAGATGTAGAATACGGCAGTTCATAATGAGGTCGACTCGCACCCGAGAGTAGGACAAGGTGTAAAGTCTAGTTTCTCGCACCGGTCTTCATACCCCAAGCCACGTAAACTCGGGATGAGCCTGATAGCAATGTGTTGGACTCGTTAGATCTTTTGTGCCTCGCCTCAGGTAGACGGAAAGTAGACGAGCGAACTGTACTCTAGCTTTGGACTACTGATGGAAGAGAAGAGACGAATGGCAACCTCTTCAGACCATGTGCCGAAGCTACGTTTGAGCGCCCAAAGCATGCGCAGTCCGTTACGATATAGCCTGTTCCTGTTGTCCACAGACTTCAAATAGTAGTGTGAGTACACCTAGGTCCTTCACGGAGGATGTGGGATATAGCGGTTGGCCATCAAGGGTGTAGGTTCGGCCGTCAGCACCCTTCCCCAGGCTCATAAATACAGACTTGGCTGGGTTGACCGGGAGAAGAACATCTGCAGACCATGTGGATAGGCGATTGAGGTCTTCCTGAAGTAGGCCACAGTCATCGGGAGCATCAATTTCTCTCCAAATCTTCATGTCGTCCGCAAAACAAGGCACGCGGCGATCGGAGAAGCTGCGGTAGATCGTTGATGTGGATCAGGAACAAAGTGGGCCCCAGCACAGTGCCTTGAGGCACGCCACTTGTAAAGGGGTACCAGTCAGATAGATGGTCGTCGACCTGTACCCTCCACTTTCGTCCAACAAGAAAGTCGTGGATCCACCGGTGCAGTGAGCCATCGACACCACACATTCTGAGTTTGTGAAGGAGAAGCTGATAGCTGACATTGCCGAACACTTTACTGAAATCGATGAATATCACGTGGACGGACTTCCCCTTTCTTATCGCCTTCAACCACTCATGCCTCGTCAGAAGCGGGTTCGTAATGCATGAGTGACCCAGCATAAAACCGTGCTGTGCGGGCCTCAGGACGTCGTTTGATTGTAGCAACTGCAGCAATCCCTTCTTCACGATTTTTCAGCTACCTTTGCCAAAATAGGTGTCAGACAAATTGGCCTGTAGTTGTCTACTTTGCTAGGGTCGCCGCCTTTCGGAATAGGCTTCACCACCGAACATTTCCAGTCAACTGGCAACGAACTTTCGGACAGCGACCTGTTGGAAGGATCAGTCACGACAAAAGAGAGGATGTTTGAAAGTGACTTGAGAACCAGTGGATGACGCCCATCAGGTCCGGCAGGTTTGGTGCCTTCAAGATTGGCGAGTAGTTGACCTACCTCTTCAACGCTGCAATCCAGACTGTCGAGTTCGATAACAGCGGTACACGTCGAACTCGGAACAGACACCTGGTTATTCGCAAATACAGAAGCGAAGTGCGCCGGCAACACGGACGCACGCTCAGTGCTGGAGATTAGGGGCTGTCCATCCGGGCCATCCAGCACTGGCACATCACCTGCCGGCTTCAGACGTCGCTTCACGTATGCAGAGATTTTCTTTAGGGCGGTCTTCGTGGCTACTGCGAGCTTCTCTTCGAAATGTCGGCGTTTATTCTTTTTTGCTCTGTTGCAGAGGTTCCGCTGACATTTATACCCTTCGTAATCATTGGCAGAGCCAGAGAGGAGGAATTTGTCCCACAGTCTGCGCCGACTCCGAGCCAGGTTTCCATACTCCTTGTCAAACCAATGAGGCTTAATCGGTCCGACATTTCAATGGCACAAAGTGGGAACACAATGATGTCAGTCTCTCTTTTATAAATATCCAACGGTCTTCCATAGATGCAGCCTGTGACAAGAACCAATCCAGTTGGCTCGCGGCTCGAGCTAGACCATCGAAGTCCGTTTTCCAGTAGTTGGGAGCTGGTTCCAGCGGACGTGAATACGGCAAAGATAATTCCATACCAGATATGAGGACTGAATGGTCGCTTGTAGCCAGGAGCTCCTGGATCCTAACGTCAAGCACTCGTTGTTCGTAGCTCGTTAACATCAGGTCGAGGCAGGACGGGGTTGAACGTGTTGTTATGCGTGTTGGCTGGCATATGTGTTGCGATGCACCAGTTTCAAGTAGCAAATCAACGAACTTTGTTTCAATCTCACTATGTTCATGCATCAAATGCACATCAGGCCATCGTAGTCGAGGATAGTTAAAATCGCCCATAAGTAGAAAGTGTGGCCGACTCACATGGGTTCGAAGGATGGGCAGCCAATCCAAACAACGACTCAGGGGGGCTGCGATAAACTGCGCCTACAAGCAGTTCTCCGCGCTTGAGGCGGATGGAGCACCACAGTAGCTCACACAAACCATCGTCACTTCGGTAGGTGCCCACAAGTCTCCTACGCAGGGAAGATCGGATGTAAAGTAAGACACCACCGTGGGCATTCTTTAGTCTATCGCATCGGAAGCACGAGTAACCGTTGAGTTCAAGTTCTTGGGTGTATACCTCTGCATGCAGCCATGTCCCTGCGAGTCCCACTACGCCTGGCCGCTCAGACGCAACGAAACAACAAAGCTTATCGCGCTTATTCATACTACTGCAAACGTTTGTGAAGGCTACTCGCAGGCCGCAGCAGGAGCCGGCGGGCGTGCTTGAAGTGTGAGCAACCAGTTTATCCTGATTCGCAGATTGTTAGAAACCACCCAAAAATTTACGATAAGATTTGTTTCCCCCTCACTAGTGCGTCTTTTCACCTCAATGATGGCAGACTTGAGCCGCTCCCTGTCTACTGGGTCCAGGTCTGGACGAACATGGATCTTCAAACCTTTCAGCCTACTTAGGTATGACATGATCAGTCTTGGACTGGCTCCGTCCACAAAAGTGATTCTCATAGGCCGATTTCGTTGATCACTTTGCTTTCCAAAACGGGTACTTTACCTCACTTTTACCAAGTCCTCACCAGCGTCGAGGAGTCTGTCAACTAGACCATGTAAAAACTCGACATCGTGATCGTAGCGCACTTGGGGTGATAGATCACTGGAGTCCGGTGCGTGAAAGATCACGAGAGTATAACGCCTCTGGTCGGACGAGGTTGACCTGGTAGGGCGAAGTATACTACCAGCCTCACGTGGTTTGGCTAACTGTTGACGTACAGAACTTAAACGCCAAACGTCCCTTCGTAATTACGTTCTTTGTTCTTTCCACTGGTCTTCAGCACTCAGACTTTCACCTGCTGGAACATCAGAGTCCGTTGGACACTACAAAGGTAAAGAATTTATGTCAGGTGCAAGTGGGCTTCTCATAACGATTGGACATCGTGTCGGTGAATTTGCACGGGTAGAGGACGACTGGACTGAAACCTGAAGGCTCTTCGGGCTAGGTTGTTGGCCCAAACACACGGAGCTGTTTGCAACGAAATGCTGAGACCTACACGTCGGCTTTACTCTTCCTGGCTGTATGCTATTTCGGCAATTTTCTCATATACTTTGGACGAAATCGTGTTGGATCTCGCGAAGACGATGAAAATGCTCAACTGATAATCCAACACATGAAATGGGGTATTTAACTTCGCACAAAACACATGTGAGGGCATTTGCACGGTATCCGACTAGCTTGGAGCAAGTACCACAGGATGACTGCTTCGGCATTGTGAATAATCCGAAAACAAGATGGCGGACAATTGACGGAGAAAATGGCGACAGCCAGAGCATCAAGATATTGTTTGATGAAGAGTTCATTGTATTGCGTGGGCAGAATACTTTAAGGTTGTCCAGGCCTAGACAGGAGAACGATTAGGGTTCTCAAACAAAGGCTTTGGTTCAAAAACCTTACCGCAAGACTGCGGGTTTTGGCAATGGACTACAGAGAGCAGGTTTTATGAAATAAGGAGCCAGTCTCATTCCAACCCCCAAACCTGGAGGCTGAGTTTGTCTGGCCTCTAAGCATTGACCCATCTGGTATGAGTGCCTCTGAAGGTGCAAGAAAAAGCACCACACAGCATAGCTCAATGGATTTCCGAGGCACACAAACCATTGCACCACGGTAAGGTCCAGGCTCATTGCGATGCATATCATCAGTATACTCTAAGCAAAGTAGTGTTCAGTGAATATGTAGACTTTCCTCCATGCTGAAGATAAAAACGGAGAGGTGACAGCATGCATCGCTGTCTCACACCGCTAGAAATATTGAGGGGTGACGAGTTTGTCGCAAAGCCTCCCTCTGCCCGAACTATGCACGTATATCGTTCTGATCATGTTTACGTATTTCTCGGGCACATCTGTCCCGAATACGCAGCTTTGAAAAGCGCATCAATCCACCGAATAAAAATATTAATAATGTCGAGAAACACAACTACAGCGGACGCCAATACAAGTGGCGCTGCTCTAATAACTGAAGTAAGGTCGATATAACCTCTGTGTTGAAGAAACGTAGCTTGCTCCCCACAAATCTCTCACGAGCACCAATTGACCTCCGAAAAACGAAAGAATCAAATAACTTAGATGCGATAGAGACCACACTGACACCTTAGGGTTGCAGCATTCCGAACCTGAGCCCCATTTGGACGATAACGGAGCGGCTCCAGTCGGTTGGGACAGTTTCCTGCTCCCAGTTGCACTGAGAAAGAATGTAGATCTTCAAAGAGCAGAACCCCCGAAATTAAAGAGGACTGCAGGAAGTTCATCTGGTCCCGCGGCCTTAAGGAGTCCGATCTCATGTTCGATTTCTGATAGATAGAGTGAATAAAAAGGGATGATCCAGGGAGCAGAAGGACCACTAGATGACAGCGAATTTGACAGCTCCGGTCGAGTAAATTTCTTTTCAGTGCACATCCCAGCGATTTGATAGATTGTCGCTAGACTGTCCCCTCTCGTCTTATATCGTCTTGGCAGAGTCAGGTCTCCTGCTGCGCATTTCTCACTTCAGGCTAACACGCAGTTTCGCTCTGTCTTTGTGATTCCTGCTGTGTTTGCTTTAAGCTGGAATGTACCGGTGAGCATCGATAAGTTCCAGAGATTGAGTAGAGACCCAATATCCAGGTTGGTTATTAGATTTACCACGTGCAGATTTGCCTGCTGGTAATAAGGCGTGGTGAGTATGCGACTAGTGAACCTCAAATGTGTTTAGTGGAAGCTTACTCAAAAATGCCAGTGGAGTTTGATACGTATTCAGGATATCTGACCGCCAGTTAGCGGCCGTAAATACGTTACCGCATCACTACGGACGTTTGCCGAATCAATCTCGGAGATTGACACATACTACCATACTGTTGGAAACTTACGTTTGTGCTTTAAATTGAATGAGCTTAGAACCCGGCCTTTAAGGAGCTAACTTATCGCGAAGTGATCAAAAGACGTCCATGGCTGTTTCGACGCTAGTGGAAGCCATGTCATCCAGTGGTAGGTGCTATGTCAGGCTCGTGGTCGCAAGAAAGAAGCCAGTATATTCACACAGGTGTAAGGAGCCTTCAGCGTTATCATTATGGGAGCCTACACAATGTGGGCGGCCCAGATGCAGCCCAGCAGTGGAGTATTCCAACATGAGCGATCAGAACATCAACCAATGCTACAGTATTCGTGCTTCTGCTGTGACGAAGGAGCTCATTCGGTTGAGGACAGAAGTTATCATTCACCGAGTCAGCACTAAAGTTCGTGGAGACGTAGGCAGTATGACGATCAAGCGATTGTTGTTCCCTCGTGACTTCGAAAAAATAGACGAGCCAGCTAATCTGACGATACATATCAAGTTATTGAAGGAAATTTATTTAATCGGAGCAGTTTCAGCTGGGGAGCGAAGGGTAATACCCACACAGGGGGTTACCAGAAAAGGAAGCTGCATTATATCCGGATACACAAAGCGAGAAAGAACTTCCAGTGTCCCATGAGCGGAAACGTAAAGACAATGCTCAGATCTTGTAGGCGGGTTGCCGACAAGCAGTAAATACTGATCGGTAGGGTCTTTAGCGCTCCAGCAAATGTAAGGTGCCTGTCAGTTGTAATACCGCTACCCCGATTATACCACCTCGATGAGACAATAGGTCGTTGGATGGGGAGACCGGGGGCACGGCCTTTGTGATGGCACTAAGCTTAAAAAGTGGTCCCATTAAGTGTAGAACTAGCTACGGCAAAACCACCGCCTTGTGTACGTCTGGTACGAAGGATACAGCAATTGGACACACAAGAATGCAGCTGCTGTGCGTGTTTGAAAGAGTGCGGGCCAGCTCCAATCCTCATACCTCTCGATCTCATTCCTTTGGGTTTACACTAGATGGGTGTACGGATGGAGCTGTGGGTGGTGAAACGCAAGACATGCATGGTCCTTCTGTAGGCGCAAGCTTCGTGTGGCTGTCCTAGGGACGACACAGTGACAGGCAAATCCACAATCGGGTGTCCCCCAATGCCACAAGACTGGACCTAAACGTGGTGCGATTGTTTGTGGGCATCAGTGATCCATTGAGCTATGCAGGGCGATGCTTTTTCTCGCACCTTCAGAGCCACTCATACCAGATTCGTTCAAGGTTAGAGGCCTGGCAAACTCAGTCACCTAGCCCTCTATATTGGGGGTTGGAGGGAGGGCGGCTCCTTACTCCATAAAACGTGGTCACTGTAGTTCAGCGTCAAATACCCGCTGCCGTGCGGCCATCATTACATCACTAGACGTCAGCTAGAGGTGGGAAACACGCCAGCTACTGTGCCGCAATACATAAGTGAACAAGGAAAATAAATACAAAAGTTGCATGTCAGCTGAGCTACTAGCAACGGATAGGCATCGTTCCGGTAAGCTACCAGCCGGCTACTAGGCAAAATGAAAATGTATTATGTTTTGCGCTATGAAATGAGACCGTAGGTGGAGGGGGAGGCTAAAAGGGATGGGGCGGGTCAAAGAAACTCACAGCAGGAACGCCACTGAGGTCGGCTCCTTGCCATGTCAGCAAGTGTATCCAGCCAAACGTGTTCACCGTCTTTTGGACCCCAACCGGGGAGTCGTGACGCTCCAACCGAGGCCAGCACAGAAGTGAGGGCCTTCATTCCTCTTGACCAAGTCATCGCTAGGCCACCCCTCCTCTTCTTCAATGCACATCCCCGGTGAGCAAACAACGCACGTCGTCGATGTTGATGGGCTGGCATGCGCAACACGTGGCCCAACCATCGGAGCCTGGTGCGTGAAATGACGGTGCTGAGCGGTTCAGTTTCTTTTCCTGTGTCGTAAACAAGGTGTCGAACACGCTGGTTACTCACGCGGTGTTCCCACCAGATGTGAGCCAAACTGCGAAGGCACCGATGGTCGAACGTAACTAGCCTCTCCATGTCCGCCGATCTTAGGGGCCAGGTTTCGCAACCGTACAGTAAGGTCGAACGTACCGCTGCATTGTACACTCTACCCTTCAGGGCGAGAGTAATGTCGCGCCGCCGCCATAGGTGGCGAAGGTTAGCAAAAACACTTCGAATTTTTGCTGTACGGTTCGTGATCTCGTCTTCGATCCCAAGGGCGCTGATACAACTTCCCAGGGGTAGTTGAATTTCCGAACGACTTGTAGCTGATCCCCACCAAGGGTCAGCGCAGGGGGCGATCCCTGCCAATCTTGGAGGAACGCTTTGCATTTCGATGGGGCAAAGCAAAGCCCGAAGCGGCTGACAGCCAGTGCTAATCTGTCCAGCGCGGCTTGACACGTCTGGGAGCTGTCACAGATGAGTAGCTCCACATCTTCCAAGTTATGTCCTGTAAATGCAATCTCCATGACGTCGTCCATAGCGAAGTTGAAAAGGAGAGGTGACAGCGGGCATCCTTGTCTCATACCGCTGGAGATAGTAAAGGGCGACGACAGCTTGCCGTAAGCCCTCACTCTACCCTTGCTACGCGCGTATAATGCTCGGATAATATTTACATATTTCTCGGGCATACCATTCCTGAGTAGACAATTCCAAAGAGCACATCGGTCAACCGAATCGAAGGCACCTTTGATGTCGAGGAACACGACTACGGTGGGCCGCCAATATGTGTGACGGTGCTCCAACAACTGACGCAAGGTGAAGGTGTGGTCGATGCAGCCACGACCCAGACGAAACCCGGCTTGCTCCTCACGAATCTGGCTTTCACGAGCGCCAGTCAGTCTGTGAAGGATTATGGAGGCGAGTAATTTGGAGGCGATGGAGATCAGACTGATTCCTCTATGGTTGAAGATGGGAACAATAACAGCGCGGCTGCAGTCGATTTGGACAGTCTCCTGCTCCCACAGTTTCACTAGTAATTCATGTAAAGCATCAACAAGAGCAGAGCCTCCGAATTGGAAGAGGGCTGGAGGAAGATCATCTGGTCCCGCGGCTTTGTTCAACTTCAACAGTCCGATCTCACGTTCGACTTCTGAGCGAGGGTGGATCCAAAGGGACAGCCCACGGAGCAGGGCGATCACTGGCCGGCGAAGAATCGAACAATTCTAGCCGATTAAATTGCTTTTCAAAATGCTCAGCCCAACGCTCCAAGCGTTTTGACAAATTGTCACGTATTGTTTCACTAACACCAGGTCTCCTGTTGCCCGTTTCCCGTATCAGACGGAATAACTTACGATGATTACCAAGGGTAGCGGCCACTTCCATTTCTGACGCACGGTGAGACCACCAAGATTCGCGGTCTCTCTTCAGGCTAGCACGAACTCTTGCCCGGAGCTCTTTGCGAGTTTCATTGTGTTCGCTTCCAGCCGGGATATGCCGGCGAAGAGCCTCAATAACCATGTTGGCTATTAGACATACCACATGAGGATTTGCCTGCTGCTAGTAAGGTCTGGTGAACATGTGACCAGTGACCATCAATTGTCTCCAGTGAGCGCTTACTCAACTCGCATGTCAGAGTACTTCGATACGCATTCAGAACAGCTGGCTTTGTCAGTTGGCTGGTGTCAATGCGCTCACAGCGTCGTCGTTGGCGTCCGCCAAAACTCATCTGCATGTCATCACATACAAGTGCATGATCAGTGTCCACACATGTGCTCCAAATCGAGCGACAGTTCTGGACGCAGCCTCTCCATCGGTAACTTATCGCAATGTGATCGATCTGCGTCCAAGGCTGGTTAGAGGCTGGTGGGCGCCAAGTCACCCTCCGGCGGGTGCTGTGTCTGAAGTTAGTGCTCGCAAGAAATAAGCGAGGATCTTCACACAAATGAAGTAACCGCTCACCGTTATCATTCCGGAAGCCTACACCGTGCTGACCGCCCAGATGCATTTCATCAGTGGACAACTTACCAACTTGCGCGTTCAGATCCCCCGTCAGCACAACAGTGTTCGTGCTGCTTCTGTGGCGAAGGAGCTGGGTCAGTTGGCGGTAGAAGTCGTTCTTTACCGAATCATCGCTACAGTTTATGGGTGCGTAGGCAGCGATGATGAATAGACACCTATTAGTCCTGCGCGACTTCGAAGATTTGAACGAGCCAGTCAATCGGACCGCAAACATCCGGCTACTGATTGGAATCCAATCAATCAGAGCAGCTTCAGTCCGGGGACTCAGGGCAATGCCAACACCAGCTTGGCCGGTGCTCGAAGCTGCATCGTCACCAGATAGGCGCAATGAGAAAACACTGCTTGCGTCACCTGAATGGGATCGCAGAGTGAGCACAGAGCTCGAGTCTCGCAGGCGGGTCTCCGATAAGCAGCGGATGTCGATCGGGAGGGTCTCCAATGTTCGGGCAACTGCTACCTGTTGACCGATCTGTAGTAATGTGCGTACATTGAGGCATGCCAATCTGAAGGAGGATCGAGGGCTCCAAATGCAAGCCCATGAACTGGAATGGACTACTTGATTGGACATGGACTTGTCAACAGGAGAGGAGTGACGCTCCGCGTTCACATGTGAGTTGGAATTAGAAGATAAATGTCGAGCAAAGCATGTTGGGGGAGGGCCAAGAATCAGGGTTGAAAACTGGGGGGATAAAGGTGAAGTTGGAGCGGGACGGTAAGAGTGAAAAAGCGTAAGAGGGGGAATAAGAAGACGAGAAGGCTTGAGCAGTAGCATCCAAACCCCTATCCACCCTGCTCGATGCAGCAGATAGGGCACCGTTGATTATCCCCTGCGGTGACCAGAGCATCAAGAAATTGTTTGAGGAAAGATTCATTGTGTTGCGTGGGCAGCATACTGTCAGATTGCCCAGGCCTAGACAGGAGAACGATTTGGTTTCTCAACCAAAGCCTTTGGTTCAAAAACCTGACCGCAATACAGCGGGTTTGGCGTTGGGCTACAATGAGCCTGTTTGAAGGAATAAGGTGCCACTCTCATTCCAACCCCCAACCTGGAAAACCAGGAGGCTGAGTTTGTCTGGCCTCTAACCATTGACCAATCTGGCATGAGTGCCTCTGAAAGTGCAAAAGCACCACCCAGCATAGCACAATGGATCGCTGAGGCACACAAACCATCGCACCATGGTAAGGTCCAGCCTCTTTGGGAGCATGAGACTATCCCGACAGACTGGAGCCGCTCTGTCATTGTCCCAATTTACAAGGGAAACCCCCGTTTAGAATGTGGCAATCATAGAGGGACCAGTCTGACGTCAACTGTCTCTAAATCAATTGCGTCTGTCATTCTCCACAGACTGACCGGCACTCGTGAAAGCCAGATTCGTGAAGAGCAAGCCGGATTTCGTCGAGGTCGGGGTTGCATCGACCATATCTTCACCTTGCGTCAATTGCTGAAGCACCGCCATGTTTATTCGCGGTCCACTGTTGTCGTGTTTCTCAACATCAAATGTGCCTTCAATCCAATGGATCGATGTGCCCTTTGGGATTCTCTGTTGGGGAAGGTGTACGATAAATATGTAAGCATTACCAAAGCGCTGTACGCGCATAGTTCGGGCAGAGTGAGGGTTCATGGCAAACTGTCACCACTCTTCAGTATCACCAGCGGTGTGAGACAAGGTTGCCCGCTGTCACCTTTCCTCTTTAACTTCGTTATTGATGGAAACAGCGGTTGCTGGACACGACATAGGTGTGGAGCTACTTCCTGGTGAGCGACTTCTTGACTTAGAGTATGCGGACGATATTGTCCTAATCTGTGACAGCTCCCAAACATGTCAAGCAGCACTGGACCGAGTAGCACTGGCTGTCAATCGTTTTGGGCTATGCTTTTCTCCATCGAAATTCAAAGTACTCCTGCGCTAACTCTTTGTGGTGATCATCTAGAAGTCGTTCAGGAATTCAAGTACCTGGGCAGCTACATTAGCGCTCGTGGGATCGAAGATGGGGTTACGAACCGTATAGCAAAAACTCCAGATGTTTTTGCCAATCTCCGCCTCCTGTATCGCAGACGCAACATTACTCTCGCCCTGAAGGGCAGAGTTTATAGCGCAACCGTCCGTTCAACTTTCCTATATGGTTTTGAAACCTGGCTCATCAGGTCGACAGACATTAAGAGGCTCGTCATATTCGATCATCACTACCTTCGCAGCTTAGCTCATGTCTGCTGGGTGCACCGCGTGAGCAATGAGCGTGTTCGGCGTCGCGTATTTGGTGCAGAAATAGCGAGTGAACCGCTCAGCACTGGTATATCACGCATCAGGCTCCGATGGTTTGGCCACTGGTTGCGCATGCCAGCACATCGAATTCCGCGACGTGTATTGTTTGCGCGTTGTGAGTGCGGTTGGAAGAGGATGAGGGGAGGCCAAGCGATGACTTGGTCGAGAGAGATGGAAACCCTCACTTCGAAGTTGGTGTCGGTTTGTGCATCCCGACTGCCTGACTGGGCTCCTAAGGACGGTGAACACGTTTGTTTGGACACACTTGCTGATATGGCTTGGAGCCGGCCCCAATGGCGTTTGTGTTGAGTTCCTCTGTCCATCCCCTCCTGCTTAGCCTCCCCTTCCAATCACAATCTCGCTCGTTAGGCCTTATACAGCTCTCTTTTTACGGCACGATAACCAGCTGTTAGCACTGCGGAACGATGTCCGCCGGCGTGCCACTGTTTTCCTTTTCTTGTCTTTTTTATTGCGGCAAAATAGCTGAGGTGTTTTCCACCTGCAGCTAACGTGTGTAATGTTAATGATGAAGATGCTGATGATATTGCTCTAATTCGTGACCATGCACGAGTGTGCCAAGCAGCACTTGGTAGATTAACCTCGGCTGTCAACCTTTTCGGGCCGTACTTTGCATTCTCTAAATGCATAGCTTTTTCCAAGATTTTCGGGATCACCTTCACTGACTGTTGGTGGGGATCAGCTAGAAGTTGTCCAGTAGGATAACTTTCTGGGCTGCTGTATCAGTACATTTGTAAGAAAAGATGAGTTCACACACCGTATAGCAAAAGCGCTTCGAGCTTTTGCTTATCTTCGGCAGTTATCGAACCGGCGCGTCATCTCTCTCAACCAAAGAGTAAAATGTAGGATGTAGTTGTACCTCTAATTCTCTCGTACGGTTGTGAAACCTTGCCTACAGATCTACAGAATTATAGCGGCTTGTTACGTTGGTGCCTTCGCAGTTTAACTCACATCTGGTGAGAACATCACATGGCAGTGAGCGTGTTCGGCGCTTTGGTTATAGCGTCGGAAGGGCAAGTGAACCGATCAGCCGCATTATCTCATACAACAAGCTCCAATGACTCTCATGTTATGCGTATGTTTGCACGCAGACTCGCTACGTGTTTGCGCGACCGGGGTCTAGATGGATGTAGAGGACTAGGGTAGGCCAACCGATGATTTGGTCAGGAGAAATGAAAGTCCTCACTTTGAGATTGGCCACCGTTTGGGCCTGTTGACTTCGTGACGAGTCCGAGTGACGAACACATTTGGTTGGATACATACGCTGACTTGGCCAGGAGCTGACCTCAGTAGGGTTACTTTTTAGCGCCTGTCCTCTTCTATTTACACACCGATCGCGCAGACAATGCCCACCGCGGGAGACGTTGTGGTGGCATGCACAACTAGTGGCCTAGCCATCGGAGCATGTTTCGCGAAACAACGGTGCTGGGCGGTTGATTTCCTCTTCATGGGCCATAAACAAAGCGCCGAACACGCTTGTTGCCCACGCAGTGTTCCCACCAGATAAGAGCCAGAATTCCATGTCGCCGGTGGTCGAACGTAACTAGCCACTTTCCGTCTGCCGATCTAATGGTCCAGGTTTCACAACCGATCCGTGGCCTTAAGGATCACAAGCCTGCCTTGTAATCCGAGGGCGCTGATTCGAGCCTGTGTAGCGGGCCGGGCGACCATCTTAGTATCCTTAGACCACGTGCAACTGGTGGTGGTTGCGCGACAGCAAAACTTCGCTACTGCCTACCGGCGTACTGCTGATACCTTTTTTCGCAATCGTACAGTAGGGTTGTACTTACGGTTGCATTGTACACTACGCTTCGGATAGAGAGTGATGTCGCGCAGGCGCCATATCTGACGTAGATTTTCAAAAGCGCCTCGAGCTTTTGCTATACGGTTCTGACCTCCCCTTCGATTTCACAGGCGCTGATACAACTGCCTAGATAGTTGAATGTTTGAACGATTTCTAGCTGATACCCACGAAA
Source organism: Dicrocoelium dendriticum (assembly GCA_944474145.2). Classification (NCBI taxonomy): domain Eukaryota; kingdom Metazoa; phylum Platyhelminthes; class Trematoda; order Plagiorchiida; family Dicrocoeliidae; genus Dicrocoelium; species Dicrocoelium dendriticum. The sequence continues at coordinate 54,280,256 of OX104068.1, read as the reverse complement.
GGTCAGCACGGGAGGCAGTCCCTGCCATACTTGGAGGAAATCTTTGAACTTTGAGAGTGCAAAGCAAAATCTGAAGCGGTTGACAGCTATTGTTAATCTGTATAGTGCTGCTCGGCACCTTTATGAGCTCTCACAGATTAGAGCGGTGTCGTCGGCATACTCCAAGTCAAGAAGCAGCTGCACACCCAAGTCGGGTCCAGTGAACGTCGTTTCCATGACTTCGTCAATAGCTAAGCTGAAGAGGTCAGAGGACATCGGACTTCCCTGTCTTCCACCACTGTAGATATTGAAGAGCGGCGACAGCTTGCCGTGAGCCTTCATTCTGTCCGAGGTACGCGCCTGAAGAGCACGGATAATACAAATTTCTCGGCACAACTTTCCTTAGCAAATAGTTTCAAACTGCACATTGATTCACCGAATCGAAGGCATTTTTGCTATTGAGAAACACGACAAAGTGTGCCGCCAGTATATGTGGCGGTGCTCTAACAGCTGACTCAAAGGGCAGATGTGATGGCTACAGCCCTTATCTCGATGAAATCCGGCTTGCACTCCACGAATCTAGCTTTCACGAATGCCAGTCAATTTTTGAAGGATGACGGAGGCTAGGAATTTGTAGGCGATGAAGACCAGACATATTCCTTTATGGTTGCCCCATTCCGTACATGTCTCTCCCTCGAATATCGGTACCATAACTGAGTGGCTCAATTTAGTTGGACCGGTTTCCTGCTCCCACATTATCACTAATAATTCGTGTAAATCATCCTCAAAGACAGACCCCTCCGAGTTTAAACAGCGCTGAAGGACGATCACGTGGACGCGCGGCCTTGTTTATCTTCCGTAGTCGGATCTCACGTTCGACTTCTGATCGGGAGGGCGGATTCAGACGGACGTCCCAGGAAGCAAGGCGATCACTGTCCGGTGAGGAATCTGACGATTCCGGCCGATTAGATTGGCTTTCAAAGTACTCAGCCCAACGCTCCAAGCGTTTTGACAAGTTCTGGTTAGGCTGTCCACTCTCTTCACGTGTAGCATCACTAACACTAAGTCTGTATCAGACGGAATAACTTTCGTTGGTTATCAAGGGCAGTGGCCATTTCCATCTCCGTCGCTTGATAAGACCACTAGGATTCGCGGTCTACAGGCTAGCACGGAGTTTTGCCCTGAGAGCTTTGTGTTCACTTTCAGCTTCAATGTCCTGGCGGGCATCGATAAGTTCCAGAGACTGCGTAGAGCTCTGATATCCAGGTTGGCTATTAGATTTACCACACGAAGGTTTGTCTGCTGCTGATGAGGTCCGGTGAAAATTGTGACCAGTGACCTACAAGTGTGTGTACTGGCTCTTACTAAACCCGAGCACCTACGTACTTCGATGCGCATTCAGAATATCAAGCTTCTCGATTTATCTGGTGTCCATGTGCTCAAAGCGTCGTCGCAGGAATTCGCCAACCCCCCCCCCCACCCCAGATCAGCACATACTACTGCATGGTCAGTGCACACACTTGTGTTCCAAGCTGAGCGACAGTTTTGGGCAGTATCTCCCCTGGTAATTTGTCGTAATCTGATCGATTTGCATCCATGACTGGTGGGAGTCATGTCATCTTCTGGCCGTGCTGTGTCGGAAGGTAGTACTCGCAAAAAATAGACGAGCATCTTTACGCAAATGAAGTAACCGCTCACCGTTACCACTACAGGAGCCTACACCATGTTGGCCGCCCAGATATAGCTCTTCAGTGGACAGTTTTCTTACTGGGGCGTCCAGATCACAAGCCAGCATTGCAGTATCCGTGCTACTTTCGGGACGAAGGAGCTCGTTTACTTGGCGACAGAAGTCGTATTTCACCGAGTTAGCGCTGCAGTTTGTGTAGGCTTTGGGAGCACTGACAAACAGGCACTTATTATCGCCGCACGACTTGGAACCTTTGAACCTTTGAACGTGCCAGTCAGTCGGACCGCACACATCCGGCTACTGTTTAAAATCAAGTCAGGCAGCTCGGGGACTCAGGGCAATGCCAGCACCGGCTTAGCCGGCACTCGAAGCTGCATCATCTATGGATAGACGCAGTGAAAAAGCACTGCTAGTGTCACCTGAAGGAAATCACAGAACGAGCACAGAGCTCGAATCTTGCAGGCAGGTTACCGACAGCAGATATCTGTCGAGACTGTCTCTAGTGTTCGGGCAAGTGCTGCTTGTTGACCGATCTGTAACAGTATGCCTGCTTTGAGGCATGTCAATCTGTGAGGGAATCGAGGGCTCCGAACAGAAGCCCACGTACTGGGCTTGTCCGCTTAATTGGAGATAGGCTTTTTGACAGGACAGGTGTGATGCTCCGCGTTTGCCTCTGAGTTGCAACTAAAAAATAGACGCCTATTAAAACATACCTCTACCCATCCCGCTCGATTCAGCAGATAGGGCGCCGTTGGTTATCCTCTGCGATGCCTAGAACATCAAGAAATTATTTGTAGATGAGTCCATGGTATTATTTGTTGGAAAGGATACTGTCAAGTTGCCGAGGCCTAGACAAGGCAACGATTAGGGTTGTCAACCAAAGCCTTCGGTACTAAAACGTGACCGCAAGGCAGTGGACTGGAGAGAGTCCGTCTTATAGATTAAGGAGCCAACCCACTCCAACCCCAACCTGGAGGGCCGCGGCACTGATAATCTGGCCTCTGACTATTGACCAATCTGGTATTAGTGACTACGAGCACCACCTAACACAGCTAACTGGATCTCTGAGGCACGCAAACCATCGCACCACTGGAAGGTCCAGTCTCATTGCGACAGTAAAGTTGAGCCTATATGTTGACAAGGAAAGTTGGTGGATCAATAGGGTTCAAGAAATGGAAGAGACGTTAGCGGTATTCAATTATCACAATCTCTTCCATTTGATCCACACCACTGGTTTTAGGAAACAAGGCGTCAGTGTTGCAGTCAGAAACGGCTCGGGTGCCATGATTCGCAATAAGGAGCGCCGTAGGCTCTATAGGCGGAGCACTTTCGAGATCAGTTCAGTTGGCCTCTTACTTCCGGACACCTTTCTATTCAGGTGGCGCAGTCCGAGCCATCGCGGGTTAGTTTAGTGGCTTTGTCGGAGCCTGAGATCCGAAGCGCGATCACTACTCTTAATCGTTTTCAGCTGGTGTTTCGAATTCGCCAGAACCTGCACTATTTAAGCATGAAGGTGAGGTCCTCTGCAAAGCACGGGCTTCTGTTCGAACAGGTCTGGAATCAGGAACCTATCCCAGCCAACTGGAGTGAATTGATAGTGATGGCAGCATACAAAAAGAGCAGTGGCACCAAATTTTCTAACTGCAGGAGTATAAACTTAGCACCGGTTCGTCGCCTCACTACGGAACGGGGATCCCAGAGTAGTGAAGAGCAGGCAGGTTTTCGCCCAGGACGGGGTTGTATCGACAATCTGCTGCGGGAGCTTGAGCAGCGTCGCGTGTCGCATCCCAACAATAGCTGTGTTCCTCGATTTCAACTGTGTGTTTCCTTCAGTCGATCGATCCATATTGTTCGGAATATTTGCGCTGAAAGGTGTTCCCAAGAAATATGCGTGGATTTTATTATCCTGCACCCGAACAACACAGGCTTTACCACGGTCTGCGGTGATTTGCCGGATATCCTGACAACAAGTGGCCTTCGTTAGTGGAATGTTTTCCTGATTTCTCTTTAACTTTGCACTTGACTGTGTCATGGAACGTTCCCTTGCGGAATCCCACGATGCGATCGTTGAGGTGCTGTCTGGGGGAAAATTAGTTTGTGTGAGGAGTTCCTTAGGTGCTGGGTTCAATGAGAGCGCTCCGTCGTTGGAAGCCACGAAGAGGAGAGAGCTTGTATTCCCATTGATGTATTTAGGTGCCCACACAAATTAATAACGGAACAGAAGAACCTGCAAAGTGGCTACGTGGGGCTTGTATGCCTTAGTGGACAGAGTTTTGAAGTTAGTGTATCAATTTTTTCATGCTGGAAGCACATTTGAATGGTGGTCAATACAACTGATGAAGGTGTCCGCTGACTTGGAGTAATGTCGTACCAGTCCTTATGTAGCAAATATACATGTGTTAAGTGCAAGATAATGAACTGCATACCTCCTCACCAGTGCGCAAATCGCACCATGTTCAAGCGACCATGAATGAAAAACCCGGTGGGAGTAGGCGGTAAAAACTTCTCTTCCTGATTCCTTGTCGAATGAAGTGTCCTAGCTTGAGGCATGGGAAGCATGCATGTTAAAGTTGTGCGTCATAAGTACAAAGCAAAAGAAAATTTGGCGATTGAAATGACTGTTCTGGTCTAACTGTTGGTATGCAGTTCAATCCTGTTCTTCTCTTTTTGCCGCACTAGAGATGTTATTCGTGTCCTGTAAAATGTTGGAGAACAACAAGCGGAAGAAAAGTGACGGCATGTAGTACATCCAACTGATCAACACGACTATATGGTACTATGAAGATGCATAATACACTAAGCGGTCTGGAAAATGGACTCTCCTTCCTGACCGCGTATGCTGTGTATTAGTGTCCTTTTTGGCTTAGCGTTAGATTTCAGGGATAATGGGTCACTTCCAACGAGCTTTGATGTTTGCTGCGTACTTATTGCATTTCGAGGACCTGATGCTTGTTTTCCACACGGCTCTACGCCGGCCTAAGACGGTCTATAAAAACGACATCGCTTTTGCCATTCTTGTTTTTTCCGCTTTAGAGATCACCTCAAATGGCCCTTCGTACGTGACTGTAATTGCCTGCAAACTGATCAATTCGTGACCACACGTGTGAACGAGTGGTCAGATCTTTTAGCATATAACTATTATTATTATGTGCGCTCGTGCAGTAAAATGCAGTTCACGCATCGATGCAAAGCATTGGCGTCTATTGGTTGAACGATGTCAGCCGGAGGCTTTAACGTGGTATCGTATTCCAACTCCGCGACAGAGCAACCTAAATCGGCTTTAGGTGTCATTCGAATGCCTAATAAAACCAGCGGTAAAGTTTCCATCCCACGAGTAGTGTCGGAATATGCCATCAAATATGTTTTGAGTTCTCAATGGAAACATTCAACTAACCCGTTCGTTGATGGGTGGTACGCAGTTGTTTTTATTCCCTTGGTTCGGAGAGTGTTGGTTAAATCTCGAGTGTCTATTCGAATTGCGCACCGCAACCACTTGTTGTGGTAGATGATGCACCATAATGCGCGATCCAGTGAGCCACGAAGTTATGTGTTACCGTCTATGCAGAAATGTCGGCGATGGTTGCTGCCACAGACCAGCGAATGTAACAATCGATGTAAGTCCGCAAGTACTTATATCCACTCGACGGCTGTAGCGGACCGACGGTATCGATGTGAATCTGACTGGAACGATCATCAGGAACAGTGCAATTGCCAAGTGGTGCCTGTTTACGACGTATTTGCGCGTCGACAGGGGAGGCAATTTCTCACCATGGTCTGCACGTCTCCGTTCAGTGCTGACCACATAAAACGGTCCTAACTGACCTTGAGAGTCACACAGATGTGTGGATGTGATAGACCATGTAGTGAGTCATAAATGACTGACTGATAGGTCGGCGTAACTACGGGTTGTGGCTTTCCTGTAGAAACGTCACACATCAGAACATCCGAACCATCAGGCAGTGGAATAGATTTCACCTGTAGGTTGGTTCCTTGCATTTGTTCAAAGAATTGTTTATCCTGACGCTGTGATGTGTGTAATTTTGGCAGGTTGATATGAAATGCTTATATAGGGTGTTGATTTCCGCCCTTGATAGGACATCTAGTACGGCGTTATTCGCACATGACAAGTGCCGTATATCATGTTGTCTGGTTTCTCGAGGGGAAAGATGATCGGAAACGGAACGCAGTGCATACGTTAACAGCTTGTGCTCGGTGAATATCTTGAGTGTATTCTCTTCTAAGCGGTTTCGGGAATGACGCACATTGAGGTAAATAGTTAGGAGTTCTTTGCTGAACATGCTATGGCGTCGTTCTGCAGACTGTAATTTTCTTGAGAAAAAGGGCAGTCGGATACGATTCACTTCTCTGTCGTTGATGTAACACACTACCTACCGCGGCATCTGAAGCGCCCACCGCTAACTGTAACGTCGCCTTAGGGTCTGGATGCACAGTGAGAGTGACAGTTGCTAGCTGATGTTTTCGATTGTTAAAAGCCTGCTTAGCTGAATCCGTAAAGCTGAATAATGTAATATCTACTTTGAGTAGGTCGGTACTTGGCTGGGCCGACCGAACATTTTGGAATGAGTTGTAAGTAAAAGTTAACCATACCTACAAACCGGCGTACTTTTCTCTGGGAATCAGGGAGGGTGTACTCAGTGGGAACTGTCAGGTAGGGATATACTTCGGCAGACGTACACGGTGACCTTGAAAGTTTACCATACCGACTCCAGATTGACTCTTGGCGATGTAGATAACTGCCCCATTATACGCAAATCATTTGAAAAGTTGTCACAGAACATATGTTCGCCATAGTCACGACTTGCAACCAAGACGTCCTCAGTGTAGACGAGAACAAAATCTAGCCGCGGATGACCTGATCCATAAAACGTTGAGAAGTTTGAACTGCATTGCGAAAATCCAATTGCATTTGTAAAAAATAGACCGAAGGGTAACGGCAGTCTTAGGGTCATCTTGAGGATGCCCGCACTAAGTCGATTTTGCTAAACACTTATTTTCCTTGGAGCGAGGAATGGGTTATTTACTTGGGTGGGTTGGCGTTCAGTTCACAATAATCCACGCACGATCTCCAATCTCCAGACTTGTTCTTCTGGACCATATGTAAAGGAGAAGCCCATGTACTACTGGATGGACTTGTTATGCTCAACCTAGCAAATGGTCAAACTCGGCCTTCGTTACAGCAAGTTTATCGGGGGCTAAACACCGTGGTCAGTGGAAAAACTGAACTACCTGTTGTCGTTATCCGATGAACGATCTCATACTTAACATCACCAGGTTGGTATCCGGTCTCCGTTATTCTGTTGAATTACTGTGGCAAATACAAATATCTTGGGATGTCTCGAGGCGGGACAAGCTGGGGACTCATAGACATAATGGAATTTTCCAAGCCAGCCTGTGCTAGTTGCGTTAGATCACCGATTATTGAACAGCGTTTGGGATCGACGCTAATACCGTGAAACTTAACAAAGTCGAGATCTAAAATCGTAGTTGGCATTTTAGCTGCAATGAAGACCCAAGGAAAAGGCCTGCGGAGACCAAGATTTAGCGTAATAGATTGTTCCACATAGGTACGGATATGCGTGCCGTTTACTGTCTGCAGGCTGTATACCGAGCAGTGCTTATATTCGTCCGGACGTGGAGGAACCACACTGACCTGGGCACCAGCGATTATGAGGTATCGCATGCCAGATTTCACGCCCCGCAAATAAAAGAGGCTATCTGGCTTGCATATGTCAGCTTGCGTCACCATTACGAGCTGGGGTGTTCGTTTCCCTAAATTGAAACCGACACGGCTTTATGCATTTCTGGACCCTGTTACGAAACCGGCGATAATGCCAGCAAATGGCACCGAACGACCGACACTCGTAGCACACCTTTGACTAGATCGTGGTTTGCTCCTTTGTCTAGCGATGGTAATAGAAGCTAGTTTTTCTTGTAGAGAGCGCACGGCTTGTACGAGTTTGTCGTCAGGGGCATGAATCGATAAAGTTGAGATCGTTGTTTTATCAGTCGTAAGAGCTAGGTCTTACAATTCAGTATCTTGACCGTTAGCCGATATCTGTTGTAGATGGGTAGGGAGCCGCCGCACAAGTAACTTTAAAAATGAAATTCTTGTGCGGGTTGTCACCTACCGGAGCTTGTATGGCTCGCAACCGTTGCGTAGGAATGCGGTCGCCTAGTTGTTCCTCATTAAGTAGACGTTGCACCTTCTTACATCCACTAAGGCCAAACTCGCGAGCTATCAATTCCCTTAGCTGTTGGTAAGTAGGAATTGTCTTCAGGATATCTTGTGCCAGGAGCAATAATTCTAGTGGGAGTCTGGCATTTACATGATGAACCTTCAAGATATCCTTATGTATGTGATTCCTTTCAAGAAATGACTCGGCCTGAATAAGTTGGGGATATTACATTGAAAGCGCTGGTAAGCAACTACTAGCTACGACGTTAATTTCCCCTGGTTAATGGTCGATCATATTCACATACATGCAAGTAATAAAAAGCGACGAAAACGAACATGAGTTACCAAATGATGAGAGCCGATTCCAACACAACAAGCTCACTTTGGGTTCAAAAATTTCTGGGAGCAGCTTTTTACTTGTTAGATTCAAAAAATGGCATCTTTTCGTCATTGGGTACCTCGAAGAAGGGAAAATTTGTATTCCAATTGATGTATTTAGTTGCTCCTACAATCTAACAACGGTAGAACAGAAGCAACTGCAAAGAGGCTGCGTGGTGGACGGAGTTTTGGGATTGGTGTATCGATTTTTATGCTGGAAAGGCTGTCCAATGGTGCTCAGTACAGCTGGTAACTGTCAGCTGGCTCGGTGTAATGTCCTACAAGTTTTTATGTAACAAATTTACATGTGATTAGTCTAAGGTAATACTATTGAATTGAAGACTGGTAACTGAAGTTGTTCAAATGGCGATTGAACTGTTCGCTGAGCTTGGCAATTTTGTTGCAAACGTTTCGTCACCAATCGAGATGACATCGTCAGTGCGTAGTTGAGTGACATGCAGTAGCGTAGAGGAGCCTCTGTGAGAGTGTGCTGAGAGTGATGTGCGTGCCTTTTTATATCGCCGTGGTTGGCCGTGGAGATGATCAGTCCTATTGGTTGGGACCTCGATCCGCGTTCAGCTTGGTTGATTGGCAGATGACGTTTGTCCTTGCCTCCTTGTGTTTCGTGGCCTTTGTCTACTTGCTCTTGCGAGCGAGTCTGCCGTCAGTTCTGGTTGTCTAATCAAACCTTCCACGGGATTCAAGCGATCGAGTTGGTGGTCGTTCGCCAGTAGTGTTGCGTACACTGCGTCCAGTTCGATATGTCGATTGATTGAATTCGTTGTAGAGTACCAGGCTTCCAAAAACTCTCTCGCATGTTTTGTATTTCCATGTGCTAGGATCTTTACATTCTCCACATCGAAATGGTGACCTTCCTGAGCCGACGATATGATGGTGTTCCGAGGAGCGAGACGATTGCTCGTAGTGTGACTCCATCCTTGTGTACTTTTGGTAGTCCATAGAACAGTGCAGTATTTGTGTCATCAGCTGAGGATACAAACATTGCACTGTTCTACGGACTTTACGATGTTTGGGTGACTCAGTTCACTAAATAACCTCTGGCGTGGTTCCATAGTGTGGTATGCGCTTCGCACTTTCAAATTGCAAAGTGTTGCAGAAACACCAGCCACTCGGTTATCCATTGACTGTTGGTAGCGAGAACCTGGAAGTAGTTGATCGATTCACCTACTTTGACAGCTGCATCAGTGACGATGCGCGCATAACCACGGAAAACGGTTCACGTTTTGCGAATGCCGGAACTGCCTTCTTGAACCTGCCACATCTGTGTCATCAGACGGCGGTTTACATCGATCGGAAACGCCGTGTTTACAAGACCACATAGAGGGCCGTCTTACTCTATGGGAGTGAGACTTTTCCATTCAGTTGGAGGCGCCTTCAAGTCGGATCGTCGATGTCTTCGGATTACCGGCGAATACGCTGGTGCTATCTGACAGATAGTAGTGAAGGACTTGCGTTTGCTTACGCACTTACTTGGTATGTGCACTCACCGCTTATCGAGGAAAGCCTTGTTTTCTTTGCCAGCTGTAGGATATCACGAGGCTCGAGGTGTGCAAATGTTGGCTTGGCAGCGGGAAATGAAGTCAGTGACTACAAAACCGGGTGCTGCTGGTCCGTTCACGTGACGTGCCTTGTGCTTGGCCCGTGACGTTACGAGACATGGCTTGCAGTCACCACCAGTGTTTTCCAATCGATTTGTCTGTTTTAGGTGCGTTTGGTGCCGATTTATCTGCGGGGTAGGGGTGATGATGACGCGGGGTGGTAAAAGCCGCAAGGAAGCTGTCTTGCTGATGCTGTCCTATTTTTGAACGATAGCCAGCTGTTTCTAACGGCATGTTATTAATAATGTGTAAGCCCCCTGACCCTAAATTTTTACTTAAAGCATTAGAGTTTTACGCTAGGTCTCTTTTCTATCCTATCCTATCACTTCTTTTCTGTCATTTCGTAGGACTTTGTGGGACAACGAAGGATCCTTTCAATTCGTTAACGTACTGCTGTTTATGATAATGATAACTTGTAATGTAATGGCTGCTTGTTTCATAAGTGAGTATACCTTACCAGGAAATAGTCAGAACGGTTTTTTATTTTTATTTTTGTGAGGATAGTGCTTACCACTGTTTTGTGTGGAACAGGTAGAGCAATTTCGCAGTATGCGGGCTGCTTCGGTAACATATACCCGGAAAGGTATATTGTCGTAAGAAGGACGAGATTGCTTCTCAGTCGGCGCAGCCAGGCAGCGTGAAGTTTATCTTACCAGTGGACGGGAGAATCTATCTGACTTGATTTGACAAACCTTGCATGTGCCCTAGCAATGCTCCGAAAGCAGCTGTGATAAAAAACGAAACAGGTTCTGAAAACTTACACGATAGGCAAAGTTATGCAACCATGGATTAGGCCTGCACTCATCGTAAAAAGTTTTAGTCGGTGCTTCAGAGTCCGTGGTAGCTTCGATGCCGGGAACGACGGATGTTTGCTAAAGAAATCTGAACCTTAGAGGCACACAAAAAGGTCTTTGTCCAATGATGCAGGGGCAGCTTTCGAGATAAAGGAACTAGTCTATCACTTCCAAAGGGTAACCGAGTGTATGAGGGTTGGAGTATTTCTTAGTCGGTCCTTCAGGATTGCCTTACAGGTCTTCGGTGCCGATGTCATTCCGAACTGTGGGACAGACATATCAGTCCTATGCAGTGCATTTTCGGGCGGCCTGCGAGGTATCGTAAATTGCGGTGATGTTATCTGTAGTACTCCAGAACACGTAGTCTACCTCCCGGAAGCAGCTCGACGCCGTCGGGATCGCGATTGTTCAGGGCATTCTCCAGCATAACTTCCTTACCGAAGTTGAATAGGGTGTGTGGTGCTGAGCAGCCGTCTCACGCCACTGGTTATACTGAAGTGGGACCAAAGTTTACCATTCCTTCGCATTCGCACCGATTGTCGATAGTAAGCGACTAGCTACTGCGACAGGATGAGCCGGCTTCATTAATGTCGCGAATGACAGCTGCCCAAGCGCGGCGGTCTTCAGAAAGCTCCACGCAGATACTGATCCAATGATTCCTCCAGTGACGAGCGCCATGCACAACATGGAGTCCAAGAAGATCGACATCGGATTTCACTGCAGTGAGCCACGTTTTCATTTGTCCACCACGGCGACGACACCAACGCTGGCAAGGCGAAGCTGAAACCACGGCCCTAGTGAAGTGAGTGTCTGGTCTGCGGAGGACGTGATCGAACCACTGAAGTCTGAGGCGTTGGATGCGCGTTGTGAGCTTCGGAGGACCGTAACAGCTTCCAATGTGGAAGCTGTGCTATCGTAAATAATAATATGTCAGCTGAACGCTGGAACGGCGCTTCGCTGCCGCACGACCACCACCAGTCGCGCGCGGGCTGAGTACACCGCGAGGACGCCCACCCCTACGCTGTGCTATCAAATTCACCTGTTGACTCAGATTCTTCAGCAACAACGAGACTTACCCTAATGTGCTGCGATGGTTTGCGTACCGCCGTGACCCATTGAGCCACGCTGAGTGGCACTTTCCAAATGCCTTCAGAGCCACTCATACCAGACAGGTCAGTGGTTAGGTGCTAGACTAACAGTCTCACAATCCAATCCTCTTCGGAGGTTCTGGAGAGGTCGATGGCCCTCTTCTTTTAAAACCTAACCATGGGAGACATGTCTACGGGTTATAAGCTCGTATCTCGATTGGCGTAGAACACGAGAGCCACACATTGTCTCTGACTATGGGAAGGCACCTTCCGGTGTTCAGTGGTTTGCTACCGCCCGCCTCAAGCCAGGCACTCCTTGGTCAAATTGCTGCAAACCCACCAACCCGTCTGCGGTTGACCGTTTTCGCAGGTGCACTGTACTAAATTTTGAGTCTGTGTGACAGGCCTCAAGCAGATCCCAGTGGATCTCTGCAATCACATTCTCGAGCTGGACTTGCTCCCCACTGCCTTGTGGATCTGGCTACTGAGGCAAAGGCTGCGAATGTAGTCCCTCAAGAGAACATCCAAATCCCCACTGCCTTTTGTGTCAGGCTATTGTGCGAAAGGCTCCGAGTGGAGCTCCTCAAGCAAACTTCTATGTACCCAACTGCCTTGTACGTCAGACTGTTGAGCCAAAGGCTAGGAATAAGGCACCTCGAACACAACCCCTCGGATTGGGCAGCCGGAGAGTATCATCTGTCCTCTCGACCACGTGGACAATACTTTCTCTTCTAATTTTCTTTACCCTCTCAACTTTCTTCTCTCCTGTCTATTTGAGCACGAATGTGCTGCTGTCATTGGTACTCGGAACTCGTACATCAAACCACGAGTCTCTTTTCACATGTGCGCTTTGGATCAAATCGGCCAGTTCAATCAGAGCTCTCCCGTTTACAACTACGGACATTCAGGAACACACCAAACTTGACCCTCTTTTACAATACGTTATTCGTTTTTTAAACACAAAGTGGCCAAATCGGATTACTGACACACATACAGTTTTATTGTCCACGTGACAAGTTGGCACTGGTTGATGATTGTGTTGTGTTCGGTGAACGCGTGGGTGTTCCGAAGTCCCTGCAGACGAGAGTATTAATTTATTTGCACATACATCAACCAGGAATATCACGGACGAAAGCTTTATCCAGAAGTTACATATCCTGGTCTTTTATTGACAACGTTATCCTTGATTATATCGTCACATGTAGCAGTTGTGCACCAGCAGGAAAAGTTCCAGGCAAAATCATCCAACTCTGGATGCCAGTCTCTGGGTCTTGGGAGAGGATTCACGTTGATTTCGCTGGTCCCGTGCCAAGTCAGTGTTTTTTGATCGTGGTTGATACGTATACCAAGTGCCCGGATGTATACCTGATGAGCACAACTACGACAGTGGCCACGGTAACAAAATTACAACAGTCATTTGCTCAGTTCAGTTCACCAAACACCTTGGTTTCCGATAACGGTTCGCAGTTTATGCCCGACGGTTTTGGTATTTTCTGTCAGTGTAATGGTATCATGCACTGCCGGTCGCCTCCTGAGCATCCCCAGTCCAACGGGCAAGTAGAAAGATTCGTGGATATCTTCAAATGTTCACTTCCAAAACTGCGGGGGGAAGGACCGACAGAGGAGATCATACAGCTGTTCCGGTTAACTTATCGGTCTACGCCTAACCCCGCTGTACCAGGCGGCAGATCCCAAGCGGAAGCCATGTTCGGGCGTGAGATACGTCTTTCAATTGATGCAATGCGCCCTAAGGTTACGTAGCGGCCACTCGCGTCAGCCGTGAGCAAAAGTTTTCTACCAGGAGAGCCCGTGTACGTGTTGGACACAAGGCCGAACCACCAAAACTGGCAGCCTGCAGTTGTACGAAAAAGGAAAGGCACTGTGCTGTACGAGGTGTCTATCGGGCCATTATTCCTCGTACGGCATATTAATAAGTTACGCAAACGATGGATCTAACAAACAATCACTTCTACTTTCGTGTTACTGTTCGATATATTGCTGGACACCTTTGAACTACCAAATACTGTGGGGATTAGTAAGCCGACGGAAACGTGCGCAGAGCCATGTCGCGGCGTCACTCGAAAACCTATGATGACTACTAAACCGATCCAAAGTTTGCAGGTGAACCCACCACTTCATTCATATTAGCCTGGAGAACTTGTTTTCAATGTGGAAGATGCTACACCAGATGATCCGGTGCCTCAAAAGTACAATGTCACACACACACACACACACATACCTGACCATTAACTTTTCTTCCACCCAATGGTCCACTGTGGTTCATATGCATCAGGCCGCCGCCCATCCAACACCCTCACCTTAACCTATATGGTCGGCTGTCTTGCCTGTTTCATGTGACTTGTGATCTGGTCAATACACTGTCCGGTGCGGTGAAGGTCTTCCTTCTGACGGCTCTAAGCCCCCATTAACTGCGATTATGGTGGACAACCTATACGTTTGTTGACAGCGGCTGCGAGGTCAGCGGCAGTCACTTGTTCAATAGACGCGGAAGAGGAGAGTTGCGATGGGATAAGAAAAGGACAAGAGTAAGCGGATGGAGTATTGTTGGCGTGATCGAGTTAGCTGCTCATTTCGAGTGAGGGGTTGTGTTCGTGGTATCCTACTGATAGCCTGTGATACAACAGTGTGACCCACCGGGCAGTTGGCTACATGGTGGTCCGCTTAAATAACTCCACTCGGAGTCTTTAGCTCTATAGCCTTATCCTCAAGGCAGTTGGGATTAATTCCAGCTTTGGAATTGATTGCAGAGGCTTGTCACATACAGTCTTTGAACATTTAAGACAATTCACATATGTTTTTCGACTGTATTATGTTTCGCAGCTGCAACTGCGGCCAGTTGCGGGTGGGAGTTGGCGGCTTTGCACCAGTTTGACTAGTCACTGGCTTGATGCGGGCGGTAACAAACCACTGAGCTCCGGGCGGTACCCTACCATCGTCAAAGACAATGATTGTCTTTCGTGCCTTACACCATTCGAGCTGCGAGCTTATAACCGGTACACTCGCTTTCTCCATTGGCTTGGTTTTAAAAGGAGAGAGCCATCGATTTCCCCCTAATCTTCGGGGATTGTGGGACTGTTAGTATTACCCCTAGTCATTGATCTGTCTGGTATAGGTTACTCTGAGGACACTTGTAAAGTGCCACGCAGCATAGCTCAACGGATCACCCTTAGTGACCCGCGTAGCGATGTGGTCATTTTGCGTCCAATTATTACTAGGTGTTTGGGTCTCCAAATGGCATATTGCCGCCATTGTCCTATAATCCGTGGTGTGGTGCAAATCTGTAACATGTTTAGAATGTGGTTACCAAGTTCTTCCTTATTTTACGGGATATGTCGCATGAAGACCGATACAGATGTTTGTGGAATTACAATTTTTGCATCGTCGGTTTCACGTGGACCTCATAATGATGCATCGGATATTGCAGCTACGTGGCTTACTTTGCTGCGTTCGCTTTTGCGCATCTAGCAGCATTTGTGTGTACAGATACAAGCTTTTAATTCCTGATCTGAAGTGGATAGCTCACCCTTTACGTTTCGAGTTTCAAGTGATGAAGTATTGGGACACTTTTTTCGAGACATTGGTCATTGCGAACTCGGGGTTGGAGTTCAAGGAATCCCTAGATGCTCATTTTGTGGACTACAAATTTCGAAAACACGCACACTTATAAGAAATCACACAGCGAAATATATTGACAATGCGCACTAATCGAGGACGTTATTCTGCGTATGCTCCTTCCATTATATCGATGAAGCAGTATGAGTTGACCGGCTTCCTCCGTATGTATTCTATGCCGTTGCTGCACCAAGTTCTGCGCGAGCGCGAGTTAGCCAGTCCATGACGTGGCATAAAGGCTTGATGAAATTGGCTGAGAGACCTTGTCAGACTGGTGCATGCCGTCTTCCTGGTTTGTGACCTATGAATGGTATACAGTAATGTTTTGAGACCCCTTCAGACATTGCACAGTCAGTGGCGTTCATGCATTCGGTTTCTTGCATCTAGTTTTTAACTCTCGATCCATTTGACGCACTCTCTTGATTTCATTTTCTTTACATTCTATTTACATTAAACCACATTTTCTCACCGTTATTATTTATTGCTATTCTGACCACCTGAGCCGTACCAAAGGGACCTACCGCATTTTGCTGCCCCGATCCCCATTATTTATCCGAACTTAACAGGTGAATACATTCCAGCTCTGTTTGCAGTATTTAGCATTCACAGTTGCTTCACTTACGTGTGCTTGACAGTGTGGCGTTTTCGTTTCTATCACGCCCCAATCTTTTTCGCCCTTTCCATGCCGCGCTCGTGATTTCTGGTCGTCACGAACACAAGAATTTTAGCTTTGACCAAACTTTATTTCCGGTCTTAGACTATTTCTCCACCCCACCTGCCTCACATTTAAAGCATTCATTCGCACATCTCAGTTTTGTCGGTCTACGTCAGTCAACCATAATACTTTCTGTTAACTGGGGCTCACACGGATGCTATCCTAACATTACAGTCACAATTGTTTCAAATTCTAATAGGGAATTTGTTCGGTATTGTTTCACTTGTTACTTAGCCTTGCGATCTATTTGCTGACTTTTGTTTTCGCTTTTTAGCAACGCCTTGCGCGTTCAGGCCTACATGGCTTTGCATCGATATGACTTGGCTGGGAAGGTCATTCGGCGTATGCAAGCGGCTGATGAAGATTCGCTACCTTGTCAGCTGGCAACGGCCCTTTACAACATATCTAAGGTTGGTATCTTTGCTGATATCGGGTTGTCGAAATAGCACGATGCGTACTCACTAGGGCAGTATTCCTCTTCTCCTTTTCAAATTGAGCCGAACGAAATTCTATTGGCGCCCTCTTCCGCGTAATTATGTCTGGCAAACTCAGCTCCTATACCATACTGGTTCGTTTTATCATTGTGTTCTTGGAATCTTCCCACTGTCTGTACCACGCGTATTTTTGGCTGACACCTCTACCTTTCAAATACTGTGTATTCGCTTAAGGGTTTTTCGTTTCCTCTCAGCTTTTTGTTCATCGTTTTTTCATGCATATCTTGGTTTATTTCGCCGATACTTATTAACGGAGCCCTCTGTCGGATTTTAAACTATCCATGTTAGTGCAAAGCCTGTTCACTCTTGAACCACTCGTCGTTTTATATGATCTTTTGTTATAAATATCTTTAGTCGGATTTTGACTGTCCTAGTCGGAACGAACGAACTCTCACTCGTTAGGTGGAGACAGCAGGCCTCGAACCTGCGACCATTTCAATAGTAGCTGAAACCTTTACCCCTTTGGCTACCGGATCACGACGAGCCAATGGGGTAGAGGTTCCGGCTACTATTCGAATGGTCGCGGTTTCGAAGCCTGCTGTCTCCACCTGATGAGATAAACTTACATCGAAACGGGTCTTGGTTGAACAGTGTTTTCGGGTGGGCTACACCCAATTTCCATCTGTTTCGGCTTCGGCGCTAGTGCTCGCAGTGACCAAGGTCCACTTCAATGTGAATCTCGGTCTACATTGAGATTGCGCGTCGCAATCCAGTCACACAACATGTACTCCAAATGGCCCCAACTATTCTCTCACTGGTTGTTTCCCACGCGCAGAATGGCCTAGACCAGGCATTATCAACTACTATTCAGCCGTGGCCCCCTTTTGAACTTTCCATTTCTCATGGCCCCTACCCTTGATCACCATCATTTCAGCAGTCCGCAACGCGTAACAGATGCAAATCTGTGATTTCCAATGATCATATTGATATGTTTTGTTATGATGGCTAAATTTTCAATGTTGGTGTCACTGCTTTTTTCCTCAAAAACCCTATTTTTAACTTTTACAGCTTAAAGATAATATCCACTGTGCAGCAACCTCAAGCCACTTATCTGTAATTACTCAAAAGTCGTCATTAATTTTGCATATTGTATTTACTTATTGTTGGCTTTTAACTGTAATTGATGTAATGAATTAGGTGTGGTAACTTCGGAACAATATGTTTGTCAAGATATTAATGCGAACCTTAAGCCTGATGCTCTTGAGCAAGCTTGCTTATGTCCGGCTCCAGACTTGACGGCGAGAGTCGTATATCTCCTCTTGCTGTGATGTCCACTCTGTTTCTACCTTTTGTCAGAGAAACCAGTCTGTTGAATCCGCATTCAATCATGTATGTGGATGGAAAAGCAAGGAAGTGTAGCTCTGCTTTTTCCCACAGTCTGTGGCATCGGTCTATCCAAAAATCCTTTTTATCTAGCAGGAATTTGGATGTTGCTTGTGTGTCATTATTTTTTAGCTCTATGAGACTCCTGGATTTCAGCTCCTACATTGTAGAATTGTACGTCAACTGGATTCAAAATCTAAATCAGGATTTCCATGTCAATCAGGTCTTGAAATCTTTCATTTCTCTTCCTAGTTGTTGTAAACGAGCGGCATAATCAATTGTGAACTGTGAAAATTCCCAGGTTTTTAAGAAATGCGATACTGCCATCTCTGCTCGAGATAAGACTATTCAACTTGCCTTGAAGAGTTCTATTTAACACGTTGAGTTTTTCGAAATCATCAGCCATTTAAAACCCATCTGGCTTAACTGTTAACGGTTTTCATAATCAGTTCCAGAAAGAATTGTGGTAATAATGTCCCAGAGTGCAACAAAACGACGAATACAGTTGCCCTTGGAGTGTCATCTAATTTCTGTATGCAAAAGTAGAATCTGGAAATCTTCACTGTCCTCCTCACATAACTGCTGGAAAGGACGATCTTGAAAAGGGTGCGGATTAGTATTGTTAGTTACTATTATAAATGTTGACAGTGAATCGAATTAGCGCCCTCCTACGTTCTTAGCCACTAGGTACTCTCAGTGAATCCCACAGTGAATTGTATGAACAGAGAGGAGAACACTTTTATACGAGCAGTGAATCCTCTATAACTTCCGGCCGTTGCGTTAGCACCACCTGTTGCACCTGCAACTATGTGTTGCACGGTGATGGAGTTTTCAGGCAGGTAGCTATTGACTACCTCGAATATCGGCTGGCCCTATGTATGAGTTCTCTATATCCTGGCAAGCAGCATCACTCCCAGTAACTCATTATCATTGAAGAATCGGACAAATGCTATGAGAATAGCGTCGTTTTCACACTTGCAACGAAAATTTTATGGAATGTAGTAAGGTAATTAAGGTACTTTCTCTGTTTGGAGCCATCTTATCTATTCCTTTAGATATAGTTGCGTTGCTGAGCAGAATGGCTTAAACTGCTTCTTGTGGATTCATATACATCAGCTCAGGCAGTGTCATTGATACTGAAGGCAAGATAATATTTTCTCTAACATTATATGGACTGCAATTGTTGTCAATCAATTTCATGATTTTATAAGACGCCGTAGGTCCATTTGCTTTCTTTGTCCTGTCAGAAGCCATTGTCTTTAAAGTTAATATGTTCTCGAAGCCATCCCGCTACTTTCCGAAAAATTATCCACGGACTTACTGCTATGGCCCTTATCAACACTTGCAGAATGATTTTTCGGTTTATGCGGTCACATACTTTCATTTGAAAGGGTGTTATGGCAAATTGAACACACAGTTAGAGTGGGGTTTTGAAGTGTTGCGATAAATCCAAATTCTACGGAGTACTGCCGAAACGTATTTGTTGCCGCGGAACCCATTTCTGATATATCTCACTGTGAATTGTTAATAAAGCTTTTTTCTTTTTCTTACACATTTATATCATGGGTATTAAATAACATCATCCGATAAGGCGAAATACGCAGTTAGTATGAATGACTGGTGGCACTATATCTATTTTTGCTTAACCGTGAAATCATAAGACATTTGGGTAAGCATACTTGTAGCATCTGTTGCTGGCTGCAATGTTAGCATGTAAAATTGTGGAGACACGGTTAGAGAGACAACCCAAAGGCGTTTGATGAGGATGAATTTGCAAATACCGTGGAAAGCAAAAATGGCTGAGGCTTTTTGCTAAAAGCTAATGAAGAAAGAAAACAAATAGAACTTAAAAATGACAATGCTCATTGGACACGCATTCATTACAGGGAAGTCGAAGTTAACAGACTACTGACACAATGAAGTGTTTTCCTAAAACGCCATCAGTTCAAACCGTTCTCCATCACACCCTTAGTCAACCAGTCACTAGTTCACTGGATATCTGGACTTCATGCTTTCCTCAATTACATCCACCAAACTGAACATTATTTACCTTACAGGGTGGTGACCGGTTGCAGGAGGCCTTGAACATTTATGAGGAGCTCAAAGAAAAGTATGGCTCTACTCCCGTTATTCTCAATGGACAGGCCGCAGCATTCATTGGCATGAACCGTTGGGAGGATGCTGAATCTGTGTTACAGGAATCGCTTGATCTTGTGAGTTCCGCTTCCCAATGGTATTTTCGCGGTTTACGCCCCTGGAGTGTTGCTTTCGGTTACATCATGACTATCCTAATTAGGACCATGATCACTTGCGATTCACTGTTTACGTTTCCCGGTCGGTTTTATGCTCAATCAAGTTTTCCGAGTGCACGGCCTATCGATACTCATATTATCAACAGACGTCGTTTTTCATCACAGATATTCCACGTACCGGAGAGTTATATAAGGGTCGTATACGGATCGACTTACATATTTACTCTGAGGATCAACTTTCTATTCCGAAACTCGGATGCTCAGCCGCAGCGCCAGGCGCGAGCTCGATCACCTCTGTCCGACCTTCATGACAGTGACTGTGTACTTCGCGTCTCTTATAGTGCCGTATCGATGACTTAAAGCGCTTACACTTGAAATATGGGCATCAACAGTACGTCAGTGGGCCACACTGACGCTTCCTTGCAATGCAACCACCACCGGTCGTCCATGCGCTATGAATACTGCGAGTCTTCCGATACCCTACACAAGTTTGAACCGGTGGCCTTCGAATTACAAGGCAAGCGTGTGATCCTTAAAACTATGGGTCAGCACACTGCGAATATAAGATCTCAAGACTTAACTTCAGCAACTCGCCGCTTTTGTGTGGCCCACCTTCACCATAGCTGGTATGCAGCGCTCTAAGCCACTCAGCCTTTCCCTTGTCTTATACGCCCCCGCTGATTACAGCTCCCAAGCTATGAAACACATACCATCAATAGACCTCATTTTTTATGCATATGGTCAAGGATACCAATTTTGTGTGTGTAACTGATGCCAACGATGTTTATGTGGCTTGCATATCCGAGTCGGAATGATGTCTGGGATTCACCTGGGGCTCGATGATATTTCAGCTAAAAGCCATCTATTTTCTTTATTGTTTTTTTAGCTAATTTCCTTATGCTAGCGACATGATCCAGTCGCACAAACATGTGCACCCATGTAACTGCGTGACAATGTCGCAGACCCAGGTTGGTCATGCTACTCTCACTTGCGAATGCCTCTTTTCGGTGCCTTCTGCGCACACTCTACCTCCTCATCACCGGCAGAGTAAGGGTCCGTGGCAAGCTTTCTTCTCCTTTCGCTGTTGGCAGCGGTGTACTACAGTGCTGCCTTATATCCCCGTTCCTCTTCAATTTTGCGATTGAAAACGTCGTGTCGAGAGCTCTGAAAGGTCACCAAAATTTCGCCTTGCAGCTACTACCGAGAGAGCGCCTTAGACTATGGTGATGACTCTCAGAGTATCCAAAGCATTTTAAACCGTTTGGCAATTGAGGCATCTTAATATGCAATGTGCTTCGCCCTGTCAAAGTGTAAAGTGCGGCTTCAGGATTGACACTCATGCGTTTACGGGATCACTCTTCCATGTGCGCAGCTTGAACACCTGCATAGCCTTGTCTATCTGCGTGTCTGCTGGTGGTACCACTAGAAAGTAAGTTTCTCTCCGCACCACTAAGGCTAAGTCGGCGTCCATCAACCTGAAACATTTGTGGTGTTGTTAGGGTCATGATAACAATGCCACTGTTCGGCCAGTGTTGTCATATGGAAGCGATTCATGACCAGTTCGTGTAAATGACATGCGCCGGCTCTGGGCCTTCGGTAATAGGTGATTCAGTAGGATTGCTCGTGTTTGGTGATAACAGCTTATCTGTAACGTTAAAGACAGATGTCGTGTCTGCCCGAATGCGAGTATTCCCTTCAACAGGCTGATTTTACTGCGCCAGCTAGGATGGGTCGGTCACGTTCTACGCACATCGCCTGAGCGTTAGTGTTGCGGGCACGTCAAATATTCCCGCAAAAACGCGCCAGAAACCCCAGCAGAATGGCTGTGGAAAGCGAGGTTCAATTCCTCCCCACAACGCAGCAGAGCTCAGCCACTCCGAGACGCGCCCCAACTGCGAACCTTTTGACAATGCTCATTTGCAATCTACCACCTCTGCGTGGGGACTGTTTTTCCTAACTTAATAACCCATAGCACTGACTGGGATCGCCCTTTGTTGGTCGTAAAAGAGCCTACAGAGGACCACTTGTCTTTTCTTTCTCTTCGCCTCAGTTGGGAGTCGGTCGGATCGCGTGATTGCGTGTGCATCGTTAGCTGGCCAGCCTTCGCGTCTAAGTCATTAGCGCGCGTCTATCGTACCCCCCTCTCGTGTGCGCCCGTTCCGAGGGGTCAGCGTCTATCCGAACACTTGCGGCTAAGATCGGTCACACGCTCGCTCAATTTTCCGTCTCACCCGGCTAAGCTAGCGTCATCAGGTGAGCGCAACTCCGTACGATTGGCCAGCGACAATCTTATCAGGTGTTACGCAATCCATATCGAGAGGCGGCGTTCCCTCAATTATAACCGCGGCGACGACTAAGGCAATCTACCTACCCAATCTATAACAGTGGCGACAGAGTTGACGAACCATGACTGACGAATACGCAGATTTAAAACTGATGCTGCAGCAACAGCTTAAATTGATGTCCGTGCTAACCGAAAAGCTTTCCAGTTCTTCCCTTCATGCAGGTCCGAGCGCCAATTCTCAGTCAGTGGACCACGTGGTTAGCGGCATCAGCGAATTTCTGTACGACGCCAAGGCCGGGGTAACGTTCGAATCCTGGTACAAGCGGTACGAGGACCTGTTCACCGTTGACTTGGCTCGCCAGGACGACGCGTGGAAGGTCCGCCTGCTTCTGCGCAAACTTGGTACCCTCGAACACCAGCGTTACACCAATTTCATCTTGCCGAGGAACCCACGGGACGTTACCTTTGACGACACGGTCCGAACGTTGTCACAGATTTTTGGCGAGCAGTCCTCTCTGTTCAATGCTCGTTACCAATGTCTGCAGCTGGTCAAACGTGATGCCGACGACTTCATCACGTACGCGGGCATGGTCAACCGGGAATGCCAACGTTTTCAACTTGGCTCGCTCACCGAGGACCAATTCAAATGCCTGATCTTTGTCTCTGGCCTCCAATCTCCACACGATGCCGATATCCGGACGCGCCTCCTGTCCAAGCTACAACAGGATGGATCAGTCACACTCCAGAACCTGGCCGAGGAGTGTCAAACGCTGCTCAATCTGAAGCACGACTCTGCCATGATCCAGAACGCCGCCGCACCTGGTATGGTCCAGGCAGTCACAGCACCGAGGGCGCAATCGTCCGCGCGCCCCACCCAATCCGACCGAGCGAAGTCCCCACCCTACGCGTGCCGATTCTGTGGTGCCTGGCACTTCCACCGCGACTGCAAGTTCCGCCAGCATCGTTGTCAACGTTGTGGCAGGGTGGGGCACCGGGATGGTTACTGCCATCCTCCATCTCCCAAGGGGGCCAAAACTGGGCTGGCCCCCACCCGCGATCCAAAGAAGAGGTCCCGACCCAGACGCACACCCAAACCTGGTCCGGTTGGCAGCTCCCTGAGCCTGCTGGCCACGTTCCAAATCAACGCTGCGGATCGGAGAAAGTTCGTCGACGTCTTGATCAATGGTCAGTCGGTCCGATTGCAGTTGGACACTGCGTCGGACATCACAATCATCTCCGAGGATCTCTGGCGATCCCTTGGCAAGCCACCTTTCGAACCGACCTCCCAATCTGCCACCAGCGCCTGTGGTGGTCGCGTGCAGCTAACTGGGCGGCTGCACTGCTCCGTCTCCTTCCGAGACGTCACGTTCAACGCGATCTGCTACATCACAAAGGCGAAGCTCAACGTGCTTGGTCTCGACTGGCTCGAAACCCTTGGCTTGGCCGATCTTCCTCTTCGGGCCATCTGCAACGTGGTACATTCCCCGACAGTACCAAACGACCGAACCGACGACGAAGCCAGTCAATCCGACCCCGTGTCCCAGGATTGTCAACAAGCCTCAAAGATGCCACCACACCAATCACCAGTTCAATGGCATCCGCCAGCAAAACCGTGGTCTCGAGTGCACATCGATTACGCTGGTCCCATCGATGGCATTTCCTATCTGGTCATGGTCGACGCCTATTCCAAATGGCCGGAAGTGGTCGCCGTCAACCCACCAACCGCATCCGCCACTCTGGCTTGTCTCCAACGAATCTTCAGTCAACATGGCCTTCCCGAGGTCTTGGTGTCCGACAATGGTACCCAGTTTACGTCTTCCGTCTTCGAAGACTTTTGCCGCCGACACTGCATCGAACACCTCCGCTCACCGCCGTACCATCCCCAATCCAACGGTCAAGCGGAGCGATTTGTCGACACATTCAAGAGGGCGCTTTTGAAATCTCGCGGGGAGGGGACCGTGGATGAGTGTCTTCAAGCCTTCCTGCTCTCGTACCGGTCCACACCGAATCCAGCTACGCCAGGAGGCCAGTCACCAGCTGAAGCATTGATGGGCCGCAAGCTACGCACAATCAACGAAGCGCTCATTCCGACTGAGAAGCCACCTAGTCACTCTGGTGCCTACATCAAGCATAAAGAATTCGTCGTTGGAGCCCCAGTCTACGCTCGCGATTACCGAGCAGGTCATCCTCGCTGGATCAAAGCAACAGTGACAGCCAGGCGAGGTGACATGCTGCATGATGTCTCCGTGGGTGATGACACCTGGGTTCGCCATCGCAATCAACTTCGTCCGCGCCACGGAGAAACCTCCATGCCAGCCAGCTATCCCGTGCACCTGCCGCTGCACATCCTGCTGGATACCTTTGGAATGGCTCCACAACGGGAGACCACGGTCGAAGCCGCTCAATCGACGCCGCGTCTCGAAAACCCACCTTGCCGACGAACAGAAAGAATCCGGAGGTCACCGAAATCCCTCCAGGTCAATCCTTGCCAGAAGCGGTACGCTTTCTCTTCAAAGGGAGGTGTTGCGGGCACGTCAAATATTCCCGCAAAAACGCGCCAGAAACCCCAGCAGAATGGCTGTGGAAAGCGAGGTCCAATTCCTCCCCACAACGCAGCAGAGCTCAGCCACTCCGAGGCGCGTCCCAACTGCGAACCTTTTGACAATGCTCATTTGCAATCTACCACCTCTGCGTGGGGACTGTTTTCCTAACTTAATAACCCATAGCACTGACTGAGATCGCCCTTTGTTGGTCGTAAAAGAGCCTACAGAGGACCACTTGTCTTTTCTTTCTCTTCGCCTCAGTTGGGAGTCGGTCGGGTCGCGTGATTGCGTGTGCATCGTTAGCTGGCCAGCCTTCGCGTCTAAGTCATTAGCGCGCGTCTATCGTACCCCCCTCTCGTGTGCGCCCGTTCCGAGGGGTCAGCGTCTATCCGAACACTTGCGGCTAAGATCGGTCACACGCTCGCTCAATTTTCCGTCTCACCCGGCTAAGCTAGCGTCATCAGGTGAGCGCAACTCCGTACGATTGGCCAGCGACAATCTTATCAGGTGTTACGCAATCCATATCGAGAGGCGGCGTTCCCTCAATTATAACCGCGGCGACGACTAAGGCAATCTACCTACCCAATCTATAACAGTGGCGACAGAGTTGACGAACCATGACTGACGAATACGCAGATTTAAAACTGATGCTGCAGCAACAGCTTAAATTGATGTCCGTGCTAACCGAAAAGCTTTCCAGTTCTTCCCTTCATGCAGGTCCGAGCGCCAATTCTCAGTCAGTGGACCACGTGGTTAGCGGCATCAGCGAATTTCTGTACGACGCCAAAGCCGGGGTAACGTTCGAATCCTGGTACAAGCGGTACGAGGACCTGTTCACCGTTGACTTGGCTCGCCAGGACGACGCGTGGAAGGTCCGCCTGCTTCTGCGAAAACTTGGTACCCTCGAACACCAGCGTTACACCAATTTCATCTTGCCGAGGAACCCACGGGACGTTACCTTTGACGACACGGTCCGAACGTTGTCACAGATTTTTGGCGAGCAGTCCTCTCTGTTCAATGCTCGTTATCAGTGTCTGCAGCTGGTCAAACGTGATGCCGATGACTTCATCACGTACGCGGGCATGGTCAACCGGGAATGCCAACGTTTTCAACTTGGCTCGCTCACCGAGGACCAATTCAAATGCCTGATCTTTGTCTCTGGCCTCCAATCTCCACACGATGCCGATATCCGGACGCACCTCCTGTCCAAGCTACAACAGGATGGATCAGTCACACTCCAGAACCTGGCCGAGGAGTGTCAAACGCTGCTCAATCTGAAGCACGACTCTGCCATGATCCAGAACGCCGCCGCACCTGGTATGGTCCAGGCAGTCACAGCACTGAGGGCGCAATCGTCCGCGCGCCCCACCCAATCCGACCGAGCGAAGTCCCCACCCTACGAGTGCCGATTCTGTGGTGCCTGGCACTTCCACCGCGACTGCAAGTTCCGCCAGCATCGTTGTCAACGTTGTGGCAGGGTGGGGCACCGGGATGGTTACTGCCATCCTCCATCTCCCAAGGGGGCCAAAACTGGGCTGGCCCCCACCCGCGATCCAAAGAAGAGGTCCCGACCTAGACGCACACCCAAACCTGGTCCGGTTGGCAGCTCCCTGAGCCTGCTGGCCACGTTCCAAATCAACGCTGCGGATCGGAGAAAGTTCGTCGACGTCTTGATCAATGGTCAGTCGGTCCGATTGCAGTTGGACACTGCATCGGACATCACAATCATCTCCGAGGATCTCTGGCGATCCCTTGGCAAGCCACCTTTCGAACCGACCTCCCAATCTGCCACCAGCGCCTGTGGTGGTCGCGTGCAGCTAACTGGGCGGCTGCACTGCTCCGTCTCCTTCCGAGACGTCACGTTCAACGCGATCTGCTACATCACAAAGGCGAAGCTCAACGTGCTTGGTCTCGACTGGCTCGAAACCCTTGGCTTGGCCGATCATCCTCTTCGGGCCATCTGCAACGTGGTACATTCCCCGACAGTACCAAACGACCGAACCGACGACGAAGCCAGTCAATCCGACCCCGTGTCCCAGGATTGTCAACAAGCCTCAAAGATGCCACCACACCAATCACCAGTTCAATGGCATCCGCCAGCAAAACCGTGGTCTCGTGTGCACATCGATTACGCTGGTCCTATCGATGGCATTTCCTATCTGGTCATGGTCGACGCCTATTCCAAATGGCCGGAAGTGGTCGCCGTCAACCCACCAACCGCATCCGCCACTCTGGCTTGTCTCCAACGAATTTTCAGTCAACATGGCCTTCCCGAGGTCTTGGTGTCCGAAAATGGTACCCAGTTTACGTCTTCCGTCTTCGAGGACTTTTGCCGCCGACACTGCATCGAACACCTCCGCTCACCGCCGTACCATCCCCAATCCAACGGTCAAGCGGAGCGATTTGTCGACACCTTCAAGAGGGCGCTTTTGAAATCTCGCGGGGAGGGGACCGTGGATGAGTGTCTTCAAGCCTTCCTGCTCTCGTACCGGTCCACACCGAATCCAGCTACGCCAGGAGGCCAGTCACCATCTGAAGCATTGATGGGCCGCAAGCTACGCACAATCAACGAAGCGCTCATCCCAACTGAGAAGCCACCTAGTCACTCTGGTGCCTACATCAAGCATAAAGAATTCGTCGTTGGAGCCCCAGTCTACGCTCGCGATTATCGAGCCGGTCATCCTCGCTGGATCAAAGCAACAGTGACAGCCAGGCGAGGTGACATGCTGCATGATGTCTCCGTGGGTGATGACACCTGGGTTCGCCATCGCAATCAACTTCGTCCGCGCCACGAAGAAACCTCCATGCCAGCCAGCTATCCCGTGCACCTGCCGCTGCACATCCTGCTGGATACCTTTGGAATGGCTCCACAACGGGAGACCACGGTCGAAGCCGCTCAATCGACGCCGCGTCTCGAAAACCCACCTTGCCGACGAACAGAAAGAATCCGGAGGTCACCGAAATCCCTCCAGGTCAATCCTTGCCAGAAGCGGTACGCTTTCTCTTCAAAGGGAGGTGTTGCGGGCACGTCAAATATTCCCGCAAAAACGCGCCAGAAACCCCAGCAGAATGGCTGTGGAAAGCGAGGTTCAATTCCTCCCCACAACGCAGCAGAGCTCAGCCACTCCGAGACGCGCCCCAACTGCGAACCTTTTGACAATGCTCATTTGCAATCTACCACCTCTGCGTGGGGACTGTTTTTCCTAACTTAATAACCCATAGCACTGACTGGGATCGCCCTTTGTTGGTCGTAAAAGAGCCTACAGAGGACCACTTGTCTTTTCTTTCTCTTCGCCTCAGTTGGGAGTCGGTCGGATCGCGTGATTGCGTGTGCATCGTTAGCTGGCCAGCCTTCGCGTCTAAGTCATTAGCGCGCGTCTATCGTACCCCCCTCTCGTGTGCGCCCGTTCCGAGGGGTCAGCGTCTATCCGAACACTTGCGGCTAAGATCGGTCACACGCTCGCTCAATTTTCCGTCTCACCCGGCTAAGCTAGCGTCATCAGGTGAGCGCAACTCCGTACGATTGGCCAGCGACAATCTTATCAGGTGTTACGCAATCCATATCGAGAGGCGGCGTTCCCTCAATTATAACCGCGGCGACGACTAAGGCAATCTACGCTACGCAATCTAAAACAGTTAGGCGCGCCGAGTTCTGTTTGCTTATTCAGGACCAGGCTGCAGGCGACTGCATGGTGGTCAACATTCCACTTGATAGCATATGAATTTGTTTACTTCGCCTCATGCCTGCCCGGTTAGGGACCAGAAAACAAAGGTTGTCCTTAGATCGAGACAGTTCAGGATATGGTGCGCAGTCGAATTTAGTGGAAAATCCGTGTGCATACTTGTTTAGATTCAGATACTTGACACCTAACAGTTGAAAACGCAAAGCAAAACTACCTACAATGGTGTGTGCAAAATAACAATTTTGCTTTTCTTGCGGCACAATGGCTGATATGTCATGATGATGTCGCGGTGATTCTACCTGTCATATTCCATTGTTTTCAATGGTTTTGCTTAGCTCTATGTCTGTTCAAGACAAACTAAGCTTCATGTAACTACATGAGTGCATTTTTATCATTTGGCGCTATCATCTGCGAATGATTTAATTTGGTACCAGAACTACAAGATTTTACAAATATATTGACAATACTAAAGGTTTACAATGTCATCACCTGAGTAAACGGCCTGGCTTTCCAGAGCAACAATCACACCATGTTAAACAGAATCCTTAGCATTAGCATCCGGTTAACAGGGCAATGTTGTATCAAAATTTCTCTTCATAAATCTTTTCAGTTGATGTAAAATTCCCTGCCGAAAAGCAATAAATCGGAACTTGTACGTTGTATTTTAGCTTTTATTTTCAAAATGTGGATAAGGCAGGAC
Organism: Dicrocoelium dendriticum; assembly: GCA_944474145.2. Taxonomy (NCBI): domain Eukaryota; kingdom Metazoa; phylum Platyhelminthes; class Trematoda; order Plagiorchiida; family Dicrocoeliidae; genus Dicrocoelium; species Dicrocoelium dendriticum. The sequence goes on along the minus strand of OX104068.1, from coordinate 54,250,888 downwards.
GATTTCAGTGACCTTGGAAATTGCTTAAACGATGAATCTGCCAGACTATTTTCACGCAACTTTTATAACCACACAGTAGGTAACGTGAAAAAATGTAACGGCCGATTTAGTGGCTCCGTCCGGTTTTCCATAATTGACTATACCTATGGCCTCCGGTATCCAATTCCAGATTTGCCAGTCACTGTGGCCTCTATAGCACAGCCACAGGACGCCTGCGCCTACAGTGGGACCATGGTTGGCTTGCGCTGCAACTCCCACAGCTCCATCCGCACACCCCATATCCAGTGTAAACCCGAAGGAATATAACCGGGAAGGTATGTGGATGGGAGCCACGTTTCATCAGTGGAGCCAGCCCACACTCCTTCAACATGCACAACAGCGGTATTCTTGTCTATGTGTAGGGAACCATGCGTACCAGGCATTCACAAGGCGGTGGTTGGGCTGTAGCCCATTCCACACTGTATGCATGGAACCGGTTTTTGAGCTTCGGACTGTTACGAAGACTGCTCATCGTGCCCCCAAGCAATGGTTCACGGTGTCCTGCATCCAGTAATCTAGGTGAAGGGCGATGGACAAGTAGGTACCTCATCAACATTCGCTCAAGCGGAGCCATACTGGAGATATCAATCAACAGCCAGTACCTGTAATGCAATAAGCTCAACACGCAGACACACACAGAATCCAACTGCAGAGCTGAGATGCCACACAAACCACATCGACCGTCTTATTTATCTGCGTTAGTATAGGGTCACCCGGGTAAAATGGGTAATGGGGCAAAATGGGTATGCGGATGTTTTAAAACCTGTATTGAATCATTTTTGAAGTTGGATGAACATTTGTAGACTTTTATAGTAGTTGAATGATTTTCGTAGCTACTTTGTACAATGTGATAATATTTTGCTTTAATACTAAAATACAGGAACCTCCGCCATCTTGTTTTTTGGCCGCCGTGTATCTACAGTAGTTTGTAAAACTTCTCTTGAATTAACTGAATATTAAACTTAGGCTGTTATGAACTACATATTATTGATCAGTAAAAGTTTATCTTTGTATGTACAGACAAGACAACGCATTTTAATATATTTTAAAAATGGATACTGATTAACTTAGCTGCGGTAAAGTGCGTAGGTTTATATTTTACAGAGCAACTTAACACAAGTTTATTGGAGGTCATTTGTTTGATGCTAATTTTAATTCATACTGCCTTAACAAATACAGTCTAATGTGCGCTAATAGTAATAGACTATAGTACATGAAAACTGCGGCTATAATGGGTTACATCTGTATCACTCCTAGTCGTCTATAGGTGGTCTAGCGCGGTCATGCTCTGGCGTCACAACATCAGGATGGGTAGAGGACTCAGATTTTTGCATCCTGGTCCGTGCATTTTATCCAACGTGTAACACATGTGGAGAAGTCAATTCTGTTTATTTATGTTGGAGCTGACAGCCATCGCACTTACAGGGCAGTAAAGTTGGCCATGGAAAACAACATACTAATAATAATAATGCGTTTGCCACCAAACGCTAGCCATACGCTTCAGCCATCATACTTTGATGTCTTATGACCTCTAAAGTTGACCTGGTAGTCTGTTCTGAAGATGTGGTTTCGAGAGAGCAGCCTCCAAAAAGCTAGCAAGGAGTTTTCCCCTCCCTGCTGTTCGACCGATTACCACAAAAATGTTATGAATGGATTCACAATCAGTAGGATCTATCCAGTTGGTAAAGAAGTCATTCAACTCAGTATTGCAACTTCTGTGGATATTACTCAGGTAATGCTCAATAATGAAAAAAAGGGTTCAGGCAATAGCAGGAGAAGTATTAACAACAGAGGACGTATCAGTCAGGTTACTTAAAGAAGAAAAGGGAGGAAAAGCTAATGAAGCGAAGAAAACAAGTTCAAAGAATGCCAATTCCATTCTTAACTTCCCGACGGATATGGGGCAGACCGGAGAGAGTACACAAGTGAGCAAGGATGAACATACATGCAATATCATCATCATTGGAGGTTAGGTTTCAGTCAACTGTGTAGGCGAAAAAAGCTGTGCACGAGTTCTTGGACTTCTTATTGAAATATGAGACGGAGGTTTGTACACGGTGAAATTTTTGACAAAATTATTGGTTGGATCCTACTAGGGTTCAGCCGTAAACATCCTTAGAAAGATGCCATCCTGTCTGCAATCGCCATGAACAATATAAATTTGACTAGCAATATGCTGTCAGTGAAATATTTATACCATAAACACCACTGACATGCTTCCGCAGTAACTGTTTCCCGCAAAATATCCTAAAATCACAATCTTTGTCAATATGAAGCTTTTGTACAAAATTTGTTAACGCCTGCTTTATTCTTTTACTGTAAGTTAACGTTAGTAATTGGTGGAAGACGAAATACCCACTTTACGCTGAAACATATCTATTTTCCCCCGGCCATGGGGTAACATAGGTATAACATGAGAGAAGATGGCTTAACTGAATGTTGTAATGATAAAAATAAATTATAGACCTGGTTATGGGTGGTTACAAAATTTATGACTTAAAAGTTTAATGAAGTATCCAAACAGTTCGCTCAGAGCTATTTCATTAAATTAGTGCTTTATTTATGCCAATTTTACCCCACGTGTCGCTATACAGTGGAATTGAAAGCAGCATGCTTAACAAGCGCTACGCTGACGAGCATCGCATACACAATTCACTCGTCTTTTGTTGTGTTGAACCCGCGTGTCTGCGCTGGTGGCCCACCAGGCCAGCTAAACTGAGGCACTCGCGACCGTTTATGCTACGGCGCCATGCACTAGATGTCGGTAGGTTAGACTCCATCAGTGCCTGTTAGTTCCTCAACCGACGTTTCTCTTCCTCATATTGCAATATTTCTCGTGAATCTACACAACCGCATTCTGCTATTGCCTCTCAACAACAATCAACATTAGTTCATGGTAAACTCAACTTGACCATGTCCTGGTAACGTAACTTTGCCACGTGTCGCTTCCCTGCACTAAGTTGTCTTTGTAGCGGCTGCTTGGGTATCTGCGTCGAATCCATGCGGTCGATATGCCCGATGTACCTCAGGTGCCGCATCAGAAGTACGCAGTACACTGCTTACATACCACTTCGACGCAGCACTACCGTGTCTGAAACTTGGTCACGATATATATATATATATATATATATATATATATATATATATCGTGACCAAGTTTCAGACACGGTAGTGCTGCGTCGAAGTGGTATGTAAGCAGTGTACTGCGTACTTCTGATGCGGCACCTGAGGTACATCGGGCATATCGACCGCATGGATTCGACGCAGATACCCAAGCAGCCGCTACAAAGACAACTTAGTGCAGGGAAGCGACACGTGGCAAAGTTACGTTACCAGGACATGGTCAAGTTGAGTTTACCATGAACTAATGTTGATTGTTGTTGAGAGGCAATATATATACATATATATATATATATATATATATATATATATACCCCATGCTGAGGCTGATGTTGCATTCTTGATGCTTCTTTACTGCATTTAGGCTAAACCAACTTATACTTAAACTAGGTCTTTTTGAGCTGGATACGTTTCATTCCACTTCATTTGATTTGTTCTGCCTACCGGAATAATCTTCTATTAACTGGCCACGTTGCTTATGCTGATTGCGCTTATCTTTGGAAATTTTGTTGCGTTTGTAGCATTTTTAAGCAATTTGTGGACGTTTTTTACTTATCACGGATTCGTTGCTAACCAACTTACTTCATATGGTAATTTAGCGAAGTTATGGCACCCGTATCTGTATGCATTATTGGATTTATTTTATTTCAGCTTGTCGTTTAAAGTGAATGGCTGTTGTTTGATATCCCCGGTGTGGCTGCTGTTGATGTGCATGTTGACTAAGTGCCTACCTGTCTATTACCTACTACCTTGTTCATACTGACTCTAGGAGACAGTTGGTCGTTGCTGGAGGGGACGGGGTACATGGTCATTGTGGCCGTGCTAGGCTCGAAGCGTGGTTCCCTGCTCTCGGTGTGGAGCGGACTACAGTCCAGACACTGCCTTGTGTGCGCTTGATTCCCCAAATACAGGGGGCTTGTCTTTGCTTGTGAAGGAGTGTGGGCCGGCTCCGTTGGTGAAACGTGGCTCCCATGCATATGCATCGCGGTCTTATTCCTTCGGGTTTACACTGGATATGGGTGGGTGGTGCAGTGCAAGCCACCCATGGTCCCTCTGTAGGCGCAGGCGTCCTGTGGCTGTCCACGTTGACGGGCAAACCCGAAACCAGGTGCTGCGTACCATATATATATATATATATATATATATATATATATATATATATATATATATATATATAATTTGTTTATTTACTTACGTGTATATATTTCTATTTCTAGCTCAAGGCCATACTTTAACTGATCTCTAGTGGCGCTTTTTCGAACTCGCTTGGAGTTTGTCCTCATTACTTTCTAACGATCTCCGTTATTGTCAGGGCGTAAAAAATTTCCTTTTTGTTCCCAATTTCGATCTGTGATTCCCAAGCTGCGTTACGGTCTGCTGTGAGCTCTTTATCCAATTCAACACTAAATTTCACCTGTCTCAAACTTACTCGGTTTTTCATCTCTGAAAATTTTGTTCGTATGGTTGCGGAATTTTGCTTCACCTCGTGAATATTCCGTCTCCTGACCTACCGACGAGGGGGTAATGTGCTGGCCTGACCTTGCAGCTGTGTGAGCGCTACTGGATATATTTTTGTAGACCACTACTCTTCGTGTATTTAAATCGCAGTACACTGTTTCGGTATTAGCTTGTTTTACAGCATGGCTTACAATTACTGTAATTCATGGACTCAATCTCTTGTGTTTTTTGTGCCGCTTGCAAGAATCACACAATTGACGAATCTGTGGCGTGTGTCCTGACGGTTACTCACGATGTCAGCACTTCGTGATGATTGTGGTACATCAGCTTATCGGTCATTGAAGGAAGTGTAATTCTGCTGTGTATCTGGTGCACAAACCAAGGCTCCACCATGACTACATCATTAGTTGTTGTCCGCTTTTGAATCCCGGTGTTTGCCTGACATTCTACACACATTCGGAGGTCTGTGGCATTACTAGTTTGTAATCAACTTTGTTGTATAGCAACCAAATACACAGCTGCGCTGTCGCAACTACTATCTAAGTCATGGTAGTCACAACTGTTCCCGTGACCCGGTGTCCTTTAACAGTGACTCGTTATTGTATAGTCATGCACTGCTGACGATTGCCTAACGAATGAAACGACCGTTCCGGGATGTACGATAGCCGTCTTACAGCCTAGTTTGTTTACTTGTGTTTTGTACTTCATATGTCTTTTTTTACATACATAGCGAGTGGCTACCCCATTGTGTGTGTGGTTTCTTAATGCTGCGACCCATCAAGCAAGTTTCTGTGGTCGACAATTAGATAAATTGGTCCCGTTCTCGGTCGAGCTGCTGCATACTATCCTTTTTACTGGATACCTTTGCATTGGCCGCTTCAGTAACTTGGAGCCCATTTAAAATGTTTAGACCACACGGTCATTATCGTTATTGCATACTATCTGTTACTTGTATCCATCCTTTTATCTATTTTTGATCTCTTTTCCTTTGCGCTTTTTGTCTGTCCTTTTATGCTTCCAGCCTCGTATGATCCCTTTCGTTATCTTATTATCGCTTTAATCACATTTGGTTACTTTACTAAGGTTGAAGTTCATTTCACATAAGTGTTACCAGACTTTCCATCATGTTCCCCTCGTTTCCGTACCTTATTCTTTTATAGCCGTATGTTCATTTGTGCCTTTCCACTTTGGGTTACAGGACAGCAGCAATAGCGATTCAATTGTCAACATGATTGTAGTCTCGCACCATCTTGGGAAGCCTGTGGAGGTAAGCATTGGCTATCACTCATTTTATCACTATATTCTTGTGCTTTGTTTCCAAATCCATCACTTTTGTCCTCCAACAAACGTTTTGCATGTAGCTTCCAAGCCATCCCCTCGATTCTTTTCTCTTTGTGGTCTAAACGCCGCCGGGGGCGGACAACCATCTAGATGTCTGCACCCATCATTGGTGTATTTGCTTATATGACTAAATTAAGCAACCATGACTAACGGACGAATGTTGGTACTGCCAGAGTATGGACACATTTCATCTTTTCTATCCATTATTCCACTGTTTATGTTTGGGTGCCCTGGCGGTGTCCAATGACGTACACCGCCATTATCATTGCACCACAATTCGTCCTCATCAAGCACTTATCACCACGCAGCTACAGTAAAGTCGCCTGATCGGTTGCGTACAGCAGGTCCTCAATAACTGGGCGAGTATTAACATAGTGATTCGATTAGCGTACCCCGTACTCCGTTAGGTGGCAATTCCATTTTTCAAGCTGCTCACACCAGGCATTTTCATGCCAAGTGATCAGACAGACTTACCTGATGTCATGGGGAGTCCAATGACCCCCATGTAGAAAACAGCATTGTCTGGCACACCAGCTTAACTCGTTGAACGTAGAACACAGGTGCTATGGACTGCGACGTTTTGATCGTTCATCTATTGTTGACCTGTTCGCTGCCATCAAACAGCCGCCTTCAATGAGATGTGAATCTCATCTGTCTTACGCGGTTGATAATCAAGGTCACACATGAATTGTGTGTTTTGCAAGACTGCTTGTGATTAACCTTAGGGAGATCCTGTAGAACCGCAGTTACATCTCTAGAGCTGGATTTACTTCCCGTCTCTTTATGAGTCAATTCATTAACACAAATTCCTGGGGTTGGAAATGTCTAACTAGACCCCTCTCAAAATTGACTACCAGAAAGTGTCATCTATACTTGTATTAGCGTCATCGTCATGAGCAGTACATCAGTCGTTGGAGCTAGTGCCATACAACCAGTGACCTAGGAAAGGAGAGAATCGGGACCTAGTGTAACACCTAAACACCTTAAAGTAGTAACACGCGAAGTTAAGGCGCCCACATATTCTCACCGCATAGTACTTGCTTGCGCACATCACCGTTGCGGAGGCGCTGGGGCCATCCGACACTTTCACCGTTTTGTACTGTCTCAGAATCTCAAATCCGAGACGCCAACTCACCTCAAAAAGTATAAAGGGGCTCACTGTAACCATGCGTACTCGGTCTCCCAGCTCGAGTGAGATCCCCATCTTGTGTTAAATGCCACAGATACGGGAATACACCACTTTCTTTCGTGTTACTTGAACTGACTGCAGCAGTCACGTGTCCACCGCTGCCTGTGCAGCCTGTATGATGCCTGAATTGGTCATTTTTCTTCAGCTCCTTGTCGTTATGAATTAAAGGGCTGATATACGCTTCCTCGGTGTGCAAAACATCACCACTGAAGGGCCCACTCTATGGTATTTATTCAGAGTTACGTTTGCCTTGCTATTCTCTAATATTACGACCAAATTGACAGGAAAATTTTGGGTCAACCAGTTTCCCAGCAAGCACCACTTCAATATTCACATTCTGGGATTCCGGTATGGAATATTCTATGATGCAACACGATTAAGATGAACAAGTGGGGAGATTGGATAACCGTGTTTTATATATATATATATATATATATATATATATATATATATATATATATATTTGCAAAAGTCTACGAATAGACATAATGCCATCAGAAACCATGGGATTCAAACGAAGGTACAGAAATAGTAAAATAAAACACAACACAACAATGTCCATGGTTTCCTCAGAGGGCGAGATACTACCCGGTTGCCCAAGCCGAAGTAGGGTGTTGACTTAGGGGACACTACCCCGAGCCTTTGGCTGAATAGCCTGTCCGCAAGGCAGCGGAGCGAATTCAGGGAATCGCGCCCATTGGGAGCCGGTGACTGATTGATCAGTTCATACGCCTTTCGTTTGTTCCTTTGCCAAACAGGGGCCCAATGCTCCCCGAAATTACAGCTTTAACTTGCTGGAATACAATGCTTCGCCAGGATGAAGCAAGGGGCAGTGACTTTATTTAGTGGCGAGTCACGTCCGCCACGTCACAGTGTTGTTAAACGGACATATGTGGCTTTTTATAGGGAGAACGCTTGCCAGCCGAAAACCCACCACGTCCTGGAACACTGCCGCCGAACCATTTGCTGGAACGGGAAAATCCCGAACCACCCAGCTGGCACCACGAGGAGGTTGTTCGGCAAGCCAGCCGGATAACCATGTTGGACGTCATTTGTTGCCCAAACAGAATCTGGCAATTCTCCACCTGCTTTTCTGCTGCTTCTAGTGTTAGAGTAGATTGTTCGCATTTGATGAGAACACTGATCTGAGCAAATTTTTCCGAAAGGACTGAGCGACGACCAAGTCGAAGACGTTGTTGGAATTCAGGAACATAGCCGTATTTGTCTTGCTGTACTGTGACGCTGCTCTAGCACCTGCGGTAGAGTGAAAGTCTTACCCATACAGCCCGGTCTCGGATGAAAACCCAACTCCTCTCCTATTTGCTTTTTCTGAACTTAGCAACGAATCAGAATTGATGCCACCGACTATCTCTATTTGCGTTGGGCTAATCTCCGGTCGTTTACTCAAGCAGTGCGACCACTCCTCTTGTTCACCTGCACTGTGATCGACTTGCTCCGGTTGACTGAGACGATATTTTGCATCTATTCCTATTCGAACCTGTGGAGCAATGCTTTACAATAAAACTCACCACCATCTTTAAATAGCGTGGGTGAAAGGAAATTCGGACCAGCAGTCCGCAAACGATTGCGGACTGGCTATAATCTCCTAATGGTAGCGGCTCACTTAGTCCGAATAAACAACTCGGTCCTCGCAAATTCTGCTCCCTAGCGAACGTCACGGTCTAGTCGGAACTGCGCGCTACTTGAAAATCAAAACTGACGCACCCAAACCCAAGAGCGCGAGAGAAGACGAGTCTTCGCCAAAGTGCTTTTATGACGCGACAACGGCAAGCACATAACTGCATAGTCTCGACTGTCTATCGGGGCTGGCGGCGTTTGTAAACCTGCACATAACACAGTCTACACAATCAAACGTGCGGACGCGCGAATGTCGAGAAACATGCGGGTTTGCACGGACACGAGTGCCTGTGCCAAAGGTGAGTACGTGGAGGCGTTTCTCAATTGGACAGGGTTCATGCGAGGACGCGCGTTGACCATAACACAGTGTTCTCGCGTTACGAATCTTAACTTCCGTCGGAACTCCTAAGGTAACGCACCATGCTTGAGCGTGTGCCCCTCCCCAAACGCGAAAGCGCACAAAAGTGGGGAGAGGGAAGGCAACTGAACTGCTGTGTTCAACGAATTAGTCTCTCATCCTTATTGTAAATGTTTTTCGACAGTCTGTCTTTCCAACTTACTGGAGAATTAGCAACGTACTAATTCATGATCAGTGCTGACATGCGTGTTCCAAACGAGCGACAGTCCAGGATGGAAACACGCTAACCGAATATTATGGTAGTGTGAATTTGGGCCCATCGTTTGTCAGATACCAGATAACGCCCTTTAATGCGTCCGCGCCCATTGTATCTGAGGACGGTGCTCAGAGCACAATTGCAATTAGTGTTCATCATTTCCGGTGTTTACGGAGTTAACACCAAACTTTCTACCCAGCTTAGATTCTTCAGGTTTACGACAGATTGCTTATGCGTTTAGCTCCTCTGAGAGTGGAACTGCTTCTGGTCATGTGCCACTGTGAATTAGTGTGCCGAGCTATTGGTAGTGGCAAATAGACAGCGTCTGTCGCTGCACCGTGCGCTTACTTCGGTTGATGTCACCAAAGGGGCCGCACACAAACGTTTATTCACAGAAATCCAATCAGCGAACAATGACTTTGGGGTTAAGAACGGTGTCCACTCAAGTGCCATGTCGGACCACTGATTCAGTATTTGTGGATTAGTGTAGCTAGTGGCAAGATAATACGCTGAGCGCAGTGAGTTCGATAAACATGAGAGGTTCCCTGATCTTGGTTTCGGAAAAGCAACCCTCTTCAACATTCAGAGGGTCCAATGTATGTGCAAGGTCAGTCTGTTGACCTATCTTTTGTAGGTGCGAGCCTTAAATGAAGCAATGGCAGCAGGGTAGCTTGGCATGATTAGGGGCTGTTTGCGAAATGAATCCAAATGTTACTCCCAGAATGTATTACGGACAGTGTTGTAGTTGTCATCAGTTACTCTAGAAGAAATGTAAAAGTTGAAAGTGCAAGCATAAACAATGTTTTTTAATATTTTTCTTTCTGTGCGCAGTGGATGCGGTCACTCTTGAATTCGTCTGATGTCCGATGCAAAGTTGAAGTTTGATGACAATCATGATGGTAGATCGGCTTGGATACTTCAAATCAAATAAACGATTATAACGCCGGACTAAATCCTAGCTCGAAAGCCCAACCCAAGACTGCTAGATGTGACGGAGACCGGATCTAACATAAGTGGGCTACATGGTTGATGGTATCCGGTTCCGGATTTGCCTGTCACTGCGGCCTCCTTAGGACAGTCACAGGACGCTTGCGCCTACAGAGGGACCATGGGTGGATTGCGCTGAACCACTCACAGTTTCATCCACACATCCCATATCCGGTGTAAACTCGGAGGAATCAGTGGGCTACACTGTGTTCCTGGCGCCCAGACTGAAGTGCGTGGAGATTGACTTCGTCCGACTACCAAACTGATATGATCGGTTCCAAAGGCACTATCTAGCTCGGATTACCGAGGAAGTACACAAACGGTCGCAAAGTTCCACCCTCTGGGGTGGGTTGATTGCCTATCAAATGGGCGATCTAAACGAATTTGGGCCGACAGTCTGAAAGCCGCTCGATCGCCGCCAACCGACCAACAACATTTACACGAATGAGCGAGCATCGCCTTGTGAGCCCGCACAGTCAATTGGCTCAATTAGTGAATATGCTGTTTTCGCCAGAGGCAACCGATCAAGGGGAACCAAATCGAGCTAGCTCAACTTGAGCGTAGCTTTCCTTACAAATATGTTAATTTTTGATCAGACTAAATTCTGATCGCGCTCAATCTTCATTTTTGATTCTCAGGTTTGCTAGCTAGTTAGTGAACTGTTTTCCATCCGCCAGTATGCAGTAATTCCTCTTTGTCATTATTAATATCACTGACTGAATAGGAGAAAGTCTGGCTAGTTGTATGAAAGGGCAGGTAGACCCGCTGATGTATCAGGAATGGCTAAAAGCTGTCATTACGAACTAGAAGGGCTGGCATTAGCAAGGATGGTTGTTCGCAAAATCACAGCCCATCCGGGAAGGTACATGCACTTCCCTGACTTACTTTCTACTTTGTTTCTCCATGTCTTTTTCGCCTTCCAGTCGCTCGTTTCAAGTTTACTCAAGTTGAGTTTTCCTCATGCGCCCATTTAAGATGAATGCTCAATCGTAACACGGCGCCACTGACATGAATTATTAATGTAACATTAGTCTCATATCTTTCGTTTCCGGACTTTGTGTCCTAACCGGGCACTTGTCCACATTTAACACATAACAAGCTTTGATTTAGCGTACCGGATCAACTCGAGGCGCCGATGCTGGCACCATCCAGGACATCCTTATCCTAATGGTTCAATCGAGGATGGAACCGACAATTGTGCTGGTTAATGGACGAAACGAGACTTCTTCCACATTGACGTGCATACTCCCATTAAATTGTTTAGTTGAGTTGTCGGTTGTTAATCTAGAAATTACACGTGGGATGTTATCCTCAATTAAGTCCACAAGCGCATTGTCTTATTTGCCGTTTGATCCACAGTTACTCAGGCCATTGCTCACGTTGTATGGACTCGGATTGTAGTTAGCTCAAACCAAAAATTACCATGTCATGTTCTCTGCTTTTTGGACTATTAGGGAAATCATTTTCAGTAAGCCGTGGTGCAAGTCAATGCGCTTAACTCACTGGCTTTTTTCATTTGAGCATCAAGAATTTGAGTCTCTTATCCTTTCGACTTTGAACAGGCAACCTGTTTCTCCACATTGGTAATTCTCCGTTCGTTCTCTGTTTCAGACTATTAACAGACTTACGTCACAGCTGAAAGAGTCAAACAAAACTCATCCTTTTTTGACGGATCTTGCAGAGAAGGTAATCACCACTGTGTTCCACTCTGCTTTATCACTCTTTTTTCAGGACGCGGAATTCAGCCGTTGCTCGCAACATTATGCCCCTAGCATCCCCTGTTGACTTTTTCCGCATCTTGTGGCTCTCAGTAATCTGCGATCATTTTAATGGCTTCGTTTTCATTCGCTTCCCGGCCCTTTTTCCCTTTTACATTTTCTACACTTTCTTGTCGATTTGATTTTGTTTTGCAGTCCAGATCAGTGGCCACTACTGCTCAGGTCCAGCGTGTAATGTCGTTCTAGGTGTGCACATTCGTTTGGTTTGTGACTCCAACTGTCTGTTATACAACATGATTCTCTTCCCAATGTGCCATTTTTTGTACTTCTTTCGTTAACTTCGCTGTCAACGCTACCAGTTAACAAAACGTAGAAAAAGTCTAAGTGGGGATGCAGGTGGAAAATTCTTGCGCTTTTACCATTGTTTATCCAAGAAACCTGGTGTGACTGGACCGCGAGATGAGCGCAGCCATTTCCGCAGGTTTCGAAAGGAATTCGAGCTTCACATAGAAGATTCTGTTTGATTTCGTTGTTTAGCAACCATATGAGAATGAAGTCCTCTAGCTTGGCGTTTTCGACGAGTGCATGAAAGTATTGGCAGAAATATCCCTGTCCCTCTCCATTTTGTGCGCACATTGCCTTTTCCATTTTGACATGGTTACATACATACATTTTGAAAGCCGATTCGGGATCCACCTAGTTTTTTACTTTTCTCATCATCAAGTGAACATGCATGCTTCTGAGCAGGTGTACAGACGAAGAAGCACAACTAGTATGGGGAAGAACAGTTCGATGGTGGTCTCAGTTTTCATGTCTTTTCGCTGCCATCTACGTGTTGGATTTTTGTGTGACCAATAGTCGGCATTTGGGTGAACTGTTCAATTCGCGGATATAATAATGGGTTTCTGTTTATTGTTTGTTCGTTGTCTGTGCCCGACATCTCCAAATACAGTATAGATGATTTGAAACAGGCATGTTATAATGGTTGATGTCGTTTTCGCTCCATGGACCCAGTTGTTCAGGCGTCTGACTTGTAGCCACTGGTCGCCTATGTAAGTGCGGGCGGCTTCGCAGTATTCTCACCCAGCGTGCGATTGGTGGTGGTAGCTACGCGTCACTGTGATGTACCGGCGTACTGTTGCCACTTCTATCTGAAAGCGTGCATACCTAAAGATTGACGCGAATTGTCGATAGTGGTAAGTTGCTTTTTTTAGTGGGATCCCTTTGCACTACCATGCACCATGTGGACACGGCAGCTTCGAGGTGATTACCTGAGGTAAAACTGAAGCAAATGAGGGGTAGAGGTTGGTTAGGAATCGACGTGTTTTTCTCAGTAGTCAATGTCTTCGAGTTTTCCAGATTGGCGTTCTCGATCAGCCCTTGGATAGCAGATGTTGGAGAACTTATTGGTTAGAGTATCTACTTGCTATTTTAATCCTACTCGTGTATCCATCTTCGATACTTACAGTGCTGAATAAAAATGGTATGCAGCTGTGGATTATGTGTTGCACCTAATTACTGATTTTCTTTTTCACATCTGCATTTCATCGCTATTCCATTGGTAAGGTCTATCTTCCGTCGTCTTCGCCGTCTACGTAAATTCGCTCTGGCCAATGTACACTAGAACTGTCGAGTTGGTCTCATGGGCTCACTGATGCAGTCCACTGACATACAGGCCTCCGAATAACCATTTTGGCTTTTCGCTGGTTCTCCTCGGATTGCTAAACCGTCTCCCTATGATCAGTTGGCTTGCGTACTATGCTTTCGATAATGAGCATCTCGATTTCGTCTAAGAAGCCTAGGTCTATGTCAGAGCTTGGCCAGTGGTCTCTGTGCCATGTCTTCTGTGTACGGGCAGATGCACTTTAGGAACTCCAGAAGGAGTGCTTTTCCACATGCCAATTCTCTTTACTTGCAGTCAAGCCGGAGCAACGTAGCAGTTTTTCGACGCGCAGTAGGGGGTGTGACATCATGATAACGTGTGGCCCGAGTGTTACCCCAGGCGATCCCGTGCTTAAAACTACAATGTCATCCCACACGTCTGGCCATGAACTTCGCTCTCATTCACTGCTCTACTGTGGTTCATGTGCATGAAGCCGCCGATCATGCAATACGGCCTGTCCGACGCCCTCACACCTTAAAGTTAAATTGCCGGCCGTCTTGCCTGTTTCATTTGATTTGACGTTTGGTCAATACACTGTCCAATTTAGGGAAGTCTTTGTTCTAAAGGCTCTACGCCCCATCAACCGCGATTATAAACTGGTGGCAGAGAGGGTTGCTCATTCACAGTTTTCCCTATTACTATGACAGCAGCAAGAATATATCCAGCAGCAACAGCCTGCTACGCTTCAACAAGAAAAAAGAAACGGTCATCCCTAAATCTTTGCTGGTTTGCTGGACAATCTCGTGGTGCCAGCTGGGTGGTTCGGCGGCAGTGTTCCAGGACGTGGTGGGTTTTCGCCTGACAAGCCTTCTCCCTATAAAATGCTACAAATATCAGTTTAACGAAACTGTGACGTGACGGATGTGACTCGCCACTAAATAAAGTCACTGCCCCTTGCCCCTCCCTGAGAGGCATTGTACTTCAAGGGTGCTTTGGACCCATTATTCTTCACGGACCCAGAGGCACATGAGCCATTTGTTTGGTCACCGGCTCCGAACGGGTTGCGATGCCCTCACATCGCCCTACTGCCTTGTAGGTTAGATCTTTGATCAAACGCTCGGGGTAGAGCCCCTAAGACAGCCCTCTACTTCGGCCTGGACATCCGGTTAGTATCACCCCCACACTGCTTACTACTGCTCTTGCTATGCCTATCATCTCTACTAATTCAACTCCTCAACCTCCACTCACAGATCACCCCATCTCCCATCCTTCACCCACATTTATTCTTACGTCTTCTTCGGTCACCGTCACAAACGACCCGCTTCTCTCAACTGATGGGAGTAACAAACAAACTCCCGGTTTTTGATGTCCGATCGTAACCGTCTCTCACTCTACCGAAGCTCTAGCTCTTTGACTTGGTTCTCCATTCATCATCACAGCGTTTAATGTTCGAACTTTGATGCAGATCAGACGACAAACATGTCTGGCCCGTACTCTTTAAATGCTATCGGTAGACCTATCTTACCTTTCAGAGACCAGATTACAAGACACTAACGCCGTCATCAGAATGGCCTCTCCGGTAAACCCTGACGCCAAATACCACTTGCGGCTTTCCGGAGACCCAGAAGCTGCCGCCCCTGGCCAAGCTAGTGTTGGGGTTACACTAAGTGTCAGGGTTGAATCAGATCTGATGGGCTAGATCCCAGTCAATAGTCGGCTATGCACAGTCCGATTAAGAACTTCATTTAATGTAAGCAGGCGTCGAGCCGTTAAGCGTTCCTTTTTTGTCGTCTCGGCCTACGCCCCTACAGACTGCAACCCGGATGCAATCAAGGATAGCTTTTACCAGCAGCTGCATAAACTTCTGCGTTCCTCCAAATGGACTGGTATAGTCAATCTTGCCGGAGCCTAACACACAGATGGGCCGCCTTCCACCAAGCGAGCACCACCTTCGGGAAGTTTTGGTCTCGGTGGTTGTCGATTAGACAGACAGAATACTTGCTCTTTGCTCTGATCATCGCTTGTTTATTTCGAGCACTAGTTTACGGCACTTGAGGAGACGCGCTGCTACCTGGCGCACGCCCTCACAAACGCAAGAGTGTTCCCAGCTTGACCACGTAGCAATCAACTACAGATGACGCGGAAGCGTAACGGACTGCCGGTCGTGCTGAGCAACTTATCTAGATTCCTACCGCACATTCGTTCATGCTAGGATTTGCATCCGTTTCAAAGGATCACCCAAGCGCGTTCACTACCGACTGGGCGTCGCAACTCTACAAAACCCTGCGATTTTAACCAGGTATCAAGCCTCACTGTCAACATTGCTTGGCTCAACTATTGACGGTGACCTCCATTCGCAGTGTGCGCAGGTCAAGGATGCTTTAGTTTTCGCCAGTATCGATACTTGTGTAGTTGCTTGTCACCCACCGAAGCGTTGGATTTCCGCCGTCTCCTTGTAGCTGATTGACAAACGCCGCTTGATCCCGTCGGATTGCAGTCATAGTGAAGAACGCCAATCCCTTGGTCGAGAATTGCGCTGGAGTCTGCAAATGGATCGCGAAGTTTGGTCCTGTGAACGTGCTAGGGAGATGGAGCTTGCTAGTCTCTCTGGTAATACCAGAAAACTTTTCCATCCCATTCGAGTCACCGAAGGTGTTAGATCTGGTATAAGTGAAACAATATGAGAAGAGGATGGCACCTTGATCACCAAGCTTCAACGACGGTTTGAACGATGGGCCGAACATTTTGGCTCGCAGTTTTGTTGACCCCCATCTCCATCTGCTATCCCTAACGCTCGCACTGGTGCCATGTGGTTTACCCCCACAGACCCTCTTACCAGTAAAGCGAGCAGGAGCTCCACCACATGGAGCGTTATAAAGCTCCTGCCCTCATGGTCTTTCATCTAGCTCTATTTAAACATGGTGGCGCTTCGCTGGTTCGAGAGCTTGCTGCTTTGTTCTCGAAAGTTTGGTCGAAAGAGAAAGTTCCATCATTTTGGGATAAAACGATAATCGTCCCCATCTACAAAAATGGCCCGCGCACAATCTGCTCTAACCACAAAGGCATAAGCTTGGTCCTTGTCGTTGGCAAGCTGCTGGTGTCCATCATACTTTGCATGCTATCCCCAACACGCGAATCATTGCAGCGAGGAGAGCGAGCTGGATTTTGCCCTGGTGGCGGCTGCATCGATCAAATCTTCACACTTCGCCAGATTCTCGAGCTCTGCCATGTGTATCAGAGACCAACTATGGCTATCTTCTTGTTTATCCGTGCACCGATTCTGTCGCTCGGGCTGTACTGTGACAGGGCATGCTGAGGAATTGCGTCCCCGAGAAGCTCGTCTCCATACTGCGCGCTCTGTATTGGCTGACCTCGGGCAGAGTTAAAGCTTATGGCAAACTTTCGCCCTCATTTGTGGTCTCCATGTAGTTCGTCAAGGCTGCACTATCGCTCTGTTCCCATTCAACTTTGCCATTGAGGTATCCTAAAGAACGCTCTGAGCGATTCGTTGAACGCTGGCATTAAGCTCCTCTCAGGTAGCCGAGTTGTTGATTTGGATTGTGCTGATTACATTGTCTTGCTGGATGACGATCTGCACGCCGTCCAGGTTGCATTAAACCGCTTGGCGATTGTATCATCAAAATATGGTATGTACTTTTCCCCAACAAATGTACGGATCTCTTTCAAGACTGTCAGGTGCATGTACCTGCACTCACTATTGGTGGTGTGACACTGGAAGTTGTGGAGTGCTTTGTTTACTTGGGAAGTTGCATCACTGCTGGCGGAGCTGTTGGAGACAAGATTTCGATGCGCATCTCAAGAACACGCCTCGCTTTTTCCAGACCGAAGCGTTTGTGGCATCGCCACGACATTCGTCTCTCCATCAAAGGGCGGGTCTATTGTGCAAACTGTTCGTGCTGTACTGTTGTACAAATGCGAGACCTGGCCCATTCGTAAAGGTGATCTGCGCAGAGTATCTGTCTTCGAGCACCGCTGTCTGCGATCCATTGCCCATGTGTGGTGGCGGCACCACGTAAGCAATATAGAAGTTAGTGTGTCTTGGGACGAGGAAGCCACTCGCTCGAGGAACTCTTCTCACTGCATCAGTTGCGGTGGCTGGAACATGCATTGCGCATGCCTGTTCAGCATTACCTGCGTCGTGCGTTGTCTGCGGTTGCTGGACAGTGCTGGAAGAGACGGCCTGGTGGACAGCCTGTAACTTGGAGAAGCCGCACAAAAGGCTGGTGAAACAGTTGACCTCGGCCGGTTGGGGTTCGAGAGATGCGGATGATTGCAAGTTGAAGCGCTTGGACGCCATGGCTCAAGATCAATGTTATTGGCGGACGTGTGTTGCGGTGTTCCTCCTTCCTCCCCCTAAACAAACTGAAAAACTCACAAGCTCTGTGGCAAACTGGACCAATATGGTTTTGTGGTTGTTGTTCTCTTATTATACACACTGTTTTTCTTTTCAGCCATGGTTCCGATGGCGTACTAGCTGTACCACATGTGTGCGCTTGATTCCCAAATGCAGCGTGCTTGTGTTTGCCTGTGAAGGAGTGTGTGTGTAAACCCCAATGATTAAGAACGGGAGGCTGTGGGTGGAAGCCACGTTTCATCAACGGAGCCGGCCCACACTCCTTCACAGGCAAACACAAGCACGCTGTATTTGGGAATCAAGCACACACAAGGCTTTGGCTGGACCGTAGTCTGCTCCACACTGAGTGCATGGAACCACTCTTCGATCCTAACACGGCCACAAGGACCGTGCACTCTGTCCCCTCCAGCAACCACCAACTGTCTCCTGGAGCCAGTATGGACGAGGTAGTGGGTAATAGACAGGTAGGCACCTTGTCAACATGCACATCAAGCGCAGCCACACCGGGGATATCAAGCAGCAGCCAACCACTTGAGAGAAAGATAAGAAAGAAAATGAATCCAGTAATGCATAAGGAAACGTGACAAAAATCTTAAATTAATAAGCATATGAAAAAGCTTGGTTACAAAGGATCCGATATAAGTTCAGTGGGTCAAAAAGTACATTTTACGGAAATGGCACGGACACGAAAATGTTATCGAAATTAACTACAATTGGTTTAAGCGAGTTGTGCATGTTTATAGAAGAGCGTACAGGTGGACATTTATTTAAGAAAGAAAAGCATTAGGACAAAATTGAAAACCCACCACCTGAAATAAAGAGACTTAGCATGCAAGCACGCGGTTAGTAAATCGGATGCATCGTACCTACAAACGCTGCGTTGGTTCTGCCTACGTTCTCTGCAGGACCCGTCGTCGCTTCGGTAAGGGTCCCTAGTGGCCTCGCTCATGGCTCACTAAGCCTGCCTGACTCAGGCACTCGCGACCGCATGTGCCACAGCACGATGCGCTTGGTGTCGATGGAGAACAACCCATCGGTGCCTGCCGCTTCTTCTCTGCATGCATGAGGGCTTTCTCCTGCATCTTGGCAGCTGCCTTCGTGATCGGATCGCGCCATGTACTCCGATCAACCACCTTCGATTCCCATGATCTGCAATCAAGATTAGAACGTGAGAGGCTCACTTTAACACTAGAACGCCCGGAGCTGTCATTTTGACCGCTCAGCGTTTTTAAATGTGCATATTTTCTACATTTATGGACATTTTTCAAAGATTTTTTGTGACTTTTAATATTTTTGGACATTCTTCAGTACCGTGAATTTTCGTTTTCATATCTGTTATAGTTTTCGAGAAAAGATTTAGCTATGTTCATACTACCTAGAAAGCCCGTTAGCGGTCAAATTGACCGCTTCTCTCTAATCCGGTTCCTCTTTTTATTTTTAGCCACCACTATCATTTCTGACAGTTATGTACTATAGCAGTCAAAATGGGAGTGAAATCTAGCCGAATCACGATTTTACTGTGATATTGTGCGTTCAGTCAGATAAATTCCAGTGACATTTTTGTACACAATGGCACTTCTGAGGAAAACGGTTTTTGAGATTTTACGAGAACTTACAACCATCGATGACGAGCCTGGAGACGAGAACGATTATGATGTTGATGAGGACTCCATCTTCCATGAGTCAGCAGAGGATCACAGCATGTCTGATAGTCAAAAGTCTGATGATTACACTCCATATGAGGACCTAGAGAGAGTGTATCAACCGATTCGGTATCTCCCGGTGAGCTTCACGTATCGAAAGATGGTATCACGTGGATCGCAGTGGAGTTCGAAACATCTACTGTTGGTAGGATTCCATCACAGAATGTGTTTAAGGCTAGACCAGGACCAACTCCCTGTGCTAAGAAATATGTGAAATATGGTGAGCTGTCGAGCACTTTTGACATCATAATCACGCCCCAGATGTTGAAACATATTCAAGTATGTACTGAAGCTGAGGCCAAGAGAGTTTTAGGTGTCAGTTGTCAGTGGAGCGTAAGTCTTCCACAGCTGCGTGCCTTTATTGGTCTGCTTTACATCAGAGGCTTCATGGGTCTGAAGAACATGCCGTTGAATATGATGTGGTGCGATAGATATGGACTGCCTATTTTCAGGGAGACAACTGGCAAGAACATCTGCAAAGAAAGAATGAGGTTCCTCCGTTTTGACATGCT